>WBMV01001691.1:2605692-3244549 GCA_013396655.1 Campylorhamphus procurvoides | reverse complement strand
TACCAGCAGAAGCGGGTTGGGAAAAAAAAAAAAAGGAAAAAGAAAAATCCCCCCTCCTGACTGTGTAGACGGGGAAAAAAATCAAGGCTTCCTTCAAGTTCCACAGGTGAGAGGCCTTTCCAAGCTAGGCATCTAAAATGTTTCAAGCCTTTCTGGGGAAATGCTCAAAAGTTCTAATTTTTTTTTTTTTTCCAAGATTTAAATCAGTGCAGACTCTACATAAGAAAATAACACAAAATTCCTTATGAAAGGCTGATATATCTTAACAGCTCCTTAGCAGAGACCAAGTGCAAGCATTTTCATGTGGTTGGATGTCAATGCCTTTGGAAATGTTTTGAACCACAAAACAATGACCGATTTACCTCTCAGTAAGTGACCCTGTGGGAAGTTAGTAGAGAATAACTCTTAGGCTTAAGTTTGACATTCCAGCTTGTTTTGCACTTCTGTGGCTGGGCAGGCCCTTCTATGAGATTGTTTTGATGTGCTGGAATCAAGGTACGGATCTTGTTAGATTTTGCAAACTGTCAAGTCCACAAAGTTGTTGTTGTTTTTCTGCCCAATGTCTCTGAAATACAGTCAAAGCAGTGCTAATGTGCAGTGGCAGCACTCCAGGTTCCCACTTTCACATCCCAGTTGAAGTTAGGGAGGGTAGCAAAATGTTGCATGGAGGCAAAGCTGCAAGGTCAAAAATTATTAAAATAATTCCAGGTGGTGCTAAGAATTTAGGTATCCTTAAACAGAAATTGTTGTTATATTCCATTTGCTTTGTTAATTTTATAGAGTCTGTGTGGGTTTGGTCTTTTAAACTTTTTATTTATTTTTACTTGCCCTTTATGAAGCTTAGAGGTAAACAAAAAAAATTTCTTTGGAGATTTTGGCATTTTGTCACTCAAAGTTCCTTTGAAAACAGGTTGTGTGCTTCGTCTAATCAACTTCTTAAGTGAATGTCTGGCTAGTGTTTTAAAAGATATTTGTTTTATAGTTGAAAACTGTGGTTTATCTGCAGAATAATAGTTTGCCACTTTGAGAAATATGAAAGGAAAATGCTCTCTGCCCTTATCTAGATGAGCCAGTAGGGAGCAGTGTCTTTCTTGGCATTAATTTCATATTCTCAGTATTTCGCAGGCTGCACCTTAGCTGAGTTGTCGAACTGTGATCACTTTGAAGCAGACATGCCCACCAACAAATTGCCACTATGAGCAGCAGATGCCATACTGGTACATCAGCAGAACCAGCTGGTCATTCAAGACAGAACAATTTCTTTGACAATTCCTTTTTATTAGCAAGTTTGCTCCTACCTAGCTCTGTGGAGGAACTGATGATTTTGTTTGTTATGAAGTGAGAACTAATGGGATTCCTTGAATGAAACAGTCACTCATAGCTGTAAATGCTTGCAGGAATGAAGCATAAATGAAAAGCTGCTGCTGGTAGTAATTTCTGTGAAATCTGAAGCAGGTTTCTCTATTTATAGATTTAATCCCAATTAAAATAGGACGATGAGGAGAAGAAACTAATTTAGAAGCAGAATTTTTCAGCAAAATCAGTTAATATTTTGACTTGAGTTTGTTTTCTTTTTTTATTTTTTTTCCTGAGGGGGCTCATTCCTTCAGCAATGTTAATAGAATGAAAATTTTAATTTCTTTTTCTCCACAAAATATTAAATTAACTTATTACTTTAATATATAGCAATACCATAAAAGTACTAAAGTTGGTAATAGTTCAAGAAACCTAAAAATCCTCACTCCCATTTTACTTTTTTTTTGACCTCACTTCTGTATTTGTTGCCTTATCTTTTCCAATGCTGTGCAACTTTATTTCATTTTGACAATTTTGAAGATGTATGATAATGTAGCAAGTCAGTGAGAGAGTATTTAATTTTGCTTGGAAAAGAAGTGCATGATAAAACCAGATGAGGAAAATCCAGTAACTGAAGAACCTTTAATTCAGTTTTGCATGAAAATAACTTTTTCTGCATTAAAGCATCTGTTTTTGAAGTATGTGAAGCTTAGGATTCAAACTTCAATTGCATGTATTATTTAATTTGTATACCAGACCATGCTGATGAGCATGTGAGGGATTCCCCACTCCGTTCTCTAGACGTGTGGTACTTCTTTTACAGAATCACAGAATATGCTGAGTTGGAAGGGACACACAAGGATTATCAGGTCCAACCCTTAGCCCTGCTCAGGACCATCCCCAGGAGTCACACCCTGTGCCCCAAAGTATCATCCAAATGCTCCTTGAGCTCTGCTAGGCTTGGTGGTGTGCCCACTGCCCTGGGGAGCCTGTTCAGTGCCCAGTCACCCTCTGGGGGAAGAATCTCTTTCAAATATCCAACCTAAAGCTCCCCTGACACAACTCCAGGCCATTCTCTTGGGTCCTGTCACTGGTGACCACAGAGAAGAAATCAGTGCCTCCCCCTCCTCGCCCCCTCATGAGGAAGTTGTAACTGCAGTGAGGTCTCCTGGGACTCCTGCACCCATTTGTCTCTCTCTGCCTATTTATTCTTCTGTTTGTTTCTTTCAATTACTTTTCTTTGTTGATCACTCTCCTATATTTGTCTGGGTCTGCTCTTTCCTTGTTCATTTTCACTCTCATCTCTTTTTGTATTTCTGTTGTTTGAAGCCCGTATTTTTCTTTTTTTCTGGTCATTTCCCTTCCACCTTTCCAATCAGTGCTAAATGTCCTATTCCCTTATTTTTATGACAACTTTCAAATCCTATGTTTGATCACTTCTTTCTGTGAAGAAGACACAGTAGAGAGGAAGGGCAATTCTTTCACCTTTCTAAAAACTACAGATGACTATCCTGAGGATGGAAGAGTTTTGCTTGGCTTCTTTATTCAAGGTGGTGGCAAACAGCAGAAGTGACAAAAGAGATGCTAATGGCAAGATCTGAGAATTTGTGGGAAAGGGAATTTTCTAGTGCTATTTTCACTTCGGTTTTGTGCTCCCACCTCTACCTTTTCCTGTCTTACAACAAACATTGTACTGAAGGAATCCCCCTGCCTGGAAAGCAGCAGACAGGGAGAAGCCGAGCAGACATTAGCACTGTGTCAGGCCATACTAAGTCCTGATAAGACATTCTCCTGAATATCCACTTGATCAGCTGCAGTGCAGAACAATTGGTACGTGGGTCAACCCAGCTCCCTGATTCTGGAATAAACACTGGAGGAAGACCTTGGTGAACCCTTCCAGATGAATTTAATTGGTTCCCAGAAAGGTGGGGAGAGCTATGACACTGCAGTTCCTGCACCTGGACACTTTTTCTAAGAGAACTTTTGATTTCACTGCCATAAAAGCAAAAGGACCATGATGTCCAGGCACTAGAGCAACATTGAGAAATTATTTGCCTGACTTTGGATCTTCTTGGTTTTGTGTGTGTAGCTTTAATTTATTTAATAGCATCTTAAGAAAACAATACTTTGAGGTTCTTAAAACTGCTGTAGACCTGGTCTTAAGCCAAATCTTTAATTACCTTCCTGTCTTTTGGTTGTTGACTCTGCCTTGTCATAACAAAACAGATCCTCTGTTTTGGATTTGATAGTGCTGGTTAGATCATGACCTTGCTGCTGAAATACTGTTTCTTCTACCTCCTTAATCCTTAGAAATATAGGTTAATAAAGGCAGCACCTTTTTCACATTAATCAGTCTGAAGATGTCAAAATACAGAACAAACTTTTCATGTGAAGGATGTCCAAACTTGTTATTCTGTGTTTTCATTCAAATAAAAGCCAAGGCTTTGTGCTCTGTTTGCAAGGATGCAGTCTCTTCCACAGATTGTCAGCAGAGTTAATCCTTGAAATATTTAGGCATTGTGATGTTTTGTTTTTGCAATTTTGTATTTTAACATTCTGGCTGATTATTTTCTCGGTACCAAGGAACTGATCTTTCCCATCTGACCTAAAAGATACTCCCCTAAATAGTCACCACTCTTGGCAATGATGTTGCATGTACCTGGTGTTAACTTGAATGGGAGGTCCACATTTAGCTCCAGAGGTGTAACTACAGATTAAACTCATCTCAAAGCTGCTTCCCAGTTGCCTGGGGTAAAGGTGGATATCTAGTATATTAATTGGGAATCTAGAGCTTACTTGATAATATGGTTAGTAATTTGGATAATGGAACTATCAGAGAAACTTGAATGCCTATGTGTGGACGCAATTAACTTCATTAAGAGGTTATTATCTAGGTAAGATATGGCAGAAGAAGCAGCTTGCAAAAGAATAATGCTGATGATGAGTGAGCTGAGAGAGCTGTTGAGATGGAAAACTGTAGAGGACTTGAACAAGTAAATCGGTGTGGTTTTCACTTGCCAGAGTAGAGGTGGGTCCCTGCAACCTCAGGGGAAGACTGGTGGGGAGTGATAAAAGGAGAGGAATAGGAAAAGTGTATTAGGAAGGGGTCACTGGAGTGAGAAGGGTGTAAAGCTTCAGCATGAACAACAAATCTCATACATTGCTCCACAGAGTCGGTAGCCTGAAACCTTCATGCTTGTGAATATGAGGCCAGCCCATAACATCCAGGAATCTTTGTTATACTGCATAAAATTATACCCCAGTGTCTTTTCTCGATTCCTTGGATAAACAGGATCAATTTGGTTCGTAATGTAAATGAAAACAGGCCCCGATAAATTCCTGTAGCTGCCTCTGCTTGTCTTAAGCCTGATTTTTGCTCATAGATTATGCTGAGACCTTCAAAATTGTCAGTAGAGTTCTTGTGAAGAAAAATTAACAGAAACATCTTACAATAGCAGGAAGGAATTATAAAATTCCTATTAGCAAACACAGATACATTATTATTTTTATTACCTTGAAAGACAATATAAACAGAAGTAAGTGCCAGATGTCCACCTAAAAGAACTCAATTTTTAAAATAAAAATGTTGCCATTTTCTGAAAGATTTATTCACTCTTCATTGTGTTGTCTGAAATTGCATTTAAATGTAACAAAAGGCAATATTTCCAAATGTAAAGGAAATAAAGCTCATTTGTGACATCTAAACAGCTGTCAGGCTTTTCAGAGTATAACAACAGTCCCTTAAAGAGAAAACAAGAATTGAAGTCCATAAGTAATGGTAAAATTAAAGTGTGTTTCTATGGTGTGCTATAGGGTGTGAAAAACAGATGAAGCATAACAGATGAACATATTTTGATTTTAAGTGGTTTAAGTGAAAAGCGTATGATATTCCCAATGTAATTAAAGGAAAAATGTAAGAGAAATCTATTGTAGATCAGACAGTTGTCGATAGAAAAGAGAAATATATGTCTCTATTCACTTAACTCAATGACAAGGACTTGGTACTTTTTGATGGTTGACTACCATTAGGAGCAAATGTAACTTTTGTTATGGTGCTGTGTTTGTTTTCTGTAGTAAAGAGCTGTTTTTGAAAGGCCTGAAAAACTTGGTTTAAGGGATCTATTGCCTGGTAAATTAAATATTTGACATATAAAATCTTTCAGATAAGTACTTGCTTGTATTACTAAATTAAAAGATTTTTGTATCTAGACTAGTTGAGTTATTTGCTTATGTAAGGGAAAGCCCTGAGCTAATATTGTAGCAAAACTATTTAAAAACATTTTTACTTAGAAGCGGAAAAGGTCTTTGCCCTGTCAGCCAGGTGCCTGCACAGCCAGTGTAAATTCAATTGACCTCTAGTCAGTCTCTTAAAAAATCCTCAGCTGTTACTCTGTAGAGTAACCTACTCAACACTGAACCACAGAATATAGAATTAGTTTTTTTCCTAAAGGTGTTAATTTGATGTCCCAGTTGATACAAAGCATCAACATGTTCCTTTAAATTTATTTAGATGTAAGAGAAAACACCAAAAAATGCAGTGAGCCTTGTCTCTTGTGGCTTTATGAAAAGGAACCAAGTGGTTTCAAAAGGAAAGGAGCACACGGGTCTTATTTTAGCCCTGAGTGCTGATTTTGCCCAAGTGGGAGGCCTGCTGTACCCCTGCAGCTGTGTACAGGCACAAAGAGCTCAAGTAAAAGTGTGTGTGTGGGGGGGGTTTGAGGAATAGAAATGCTGAGGAGCTTTTTAACCCTCATAAGTGAATAGTTAAAATCATTACTGGTTTGTGCTTCATTATCTATTATATATTTTGTTATATTCCTATGATTCTTCTGTGGTGAATTTTTGGGCTCCTGAGTTGTGGCTGTACACCCGAGTGAAAACGTGTTCCAGTCATTACTTGGAGCTGTCACTATGTCCAGATCAGTGTTCAGGTTTGGGGGAAACTGAAGTGTTTTTTAAAGAGAACAAATACACACAGGGCAAGTCCAAAGCCCAAGATGTCAATAAGAAAATTTCTACTGATTTAACTGAGCCTTAGGCCAGGCCAGTGGAGTCCCCCAGCACACAGTACGACTGGGACTCTGCATATGTGTGTCCAAACAGTGTGTTTGGAATGCTGCCAGCAGAGCTTGGCTCTGCTCTGACATTAATTTATTTCAGCTTGTTAAGCCACTACTATATGATTTAAATAAATGTTATTTTAATGGATGCTGATAAAAAGAGAGGTACTTCATGACATGTAGTTCAATTTCTGAGCCTGGCTGCTTAAATTCCTCAGTTCTGCCAGCAGAAATTAGTTCTCATTAACAAAAAAACCCACGGATAGCTTGTACACATCTGAGAAGCCTAGGAGTGTGTGTTGAGGAAGAATAATTTCAGTTTAGAGTTTGAACTCTTTGTTGAGTGAATTTCACATAACTTTCATACAGAAACCATTTGGGAAAGTCTATTCATGTAATCCTTGAATGCTGCAATTTAAATCCCCATAGAATTAATGGAAACAAACTGAATAGTAGCTGTTCACATGAAGGAAGAAAGTTAAATTTAAAACACATAAATACAGAATTAACTAACAGTCCTATTCTCACAAAAAGTCTAAGCAGCCACAAAAAATTTAAGTTAGTATTTAGAAATTATGGTGGATTTATTTTCTAAAAACATTTAGAATTTTGGTACGAGTGGAAATTGGAGCAAGATAAAAGCTTTCTATAGGGTGCAGCTTGAATTCAAGAGATTCCCCTGTGCAATCTATTGCAAGGTTGAATTCCCATAATGAGAAATTCTATTCTTAAAGCTATATGGATTTCCTCCTGAAGTTACTTGTGTCTCTCTCCTCTTGTCCTATCATCATTTATCCTTGTGAAGAGAACATCTCTATCTTCTCCAGAACTACCTATTAAGTGTTGCAAGGCTGATTAGATCCCCCAAACCTTCACTTTTTTTGGCTGAGCAAACCCTGTTCCTTCAGCCTCTCTTCAGGTTCTCCATCCCCTTCATCATCCTGGTGGCCCTTTGTGTCCCTCTGCAGTTTGTCAGACTTTCAGATTGGGCAGAGTGAAATCATGACATCCCTTGATCTGCTGAAGGACATGGTTTGCCTTCATGGTTGCAGTGAGACAACTTCTGGCTCATGTTCAGCCCAGTGTCCACAAGCACTTCCAAAGCCGCATTCCAGCCAGTGAGATCCCAGCCTCAGTTGCTGCTTGGGTTTATTCCATCCAACATGCAAAGCTTTACACTTATTTTTGCTAACCTTCATGCATTTCTTGTTAGCCCAGTGTTCTAGCCTGCTAAGGTGACTCCCCTTTGCTGAATCTACCTTTGCTTCCAGCTTGGTGTCACCCTCAGACTCGGTGAATGTATTTTTAATTCCAACATTCCACTCATTTATGACAGTATTGAACACTGTGTGCATTTACTTTGGCTATCTAGCTGGGGGATGGCAATTTTTGAAGCATAAAAAAATGCACCCACTCTGTAGAGAATTACAGCATTTATAGAATCAAAAATGGCTGTGAGATTTAAATGTAAGTGCGCATAGGTGTATGTGCCACCCATCTGGCAGTTGTTTCCTGTAACTTACATAGGATTCATACTTTTCAGAACTTTTGGAATGCTCTAGAGATCTGTAATAAAAGCCTAAATTGTGCTTTAAAGCAGAGTGTGTCTGTCAGTATATTTTATTCACACACATTTCTTTGTTTCAATAGTTTCTCAAGTATGACTTTTTTATGATGCTATTTTTTTTGTGTGTTCATATTGTCTAATTTGAAATGTGTCATTTGGAATAAAATCAACACAAATAATATTGCTAGAGACATAGATTTAGATGCAAATGGTCATTAGTGTGTCAGAAAAAGATGATGTTGATTAATTTGCATGCTTCATGGCACAATATGCTTGGTATCTCAGTTCTTAGTACTTTTCACCTTTCAATGGATCAGCTTGTTCAGTTTTGAATTGTACGTCATGTTGAAAAGTTGTGTTATCTTGTAATGATCTTATAGGACATTTCAGGAGTCTTATGAAAATAAAATAATATTGTGATGACCTGATGTTCAAGATGGGCCTGTACCAAAGGTTTTTAGCTAATTTTGAGACAAAAAAAGAAGTGGGATTAGAGGACTTGAAAATTATGTCTGGACTTTAGGTTCATGGCCTTGGCCATCGTAAGTGGAGAGAAGCCTCTCTGGAATAGAGAAGTTTTCAATTGCAAATGGCAAACTTTAAAGTTAAAAAAGGAAAAGGAAAATAGCTCCCAAGTTGACATGCCCTCAGGCCTTTTTTTTATAAGATTATTAAAGCCTTGGTTATGAGGATTATGTAGCAACCGGCATCTGTTTCTCCTCTTTCTTCTCTCTCTCTTCTTAAGTTTTCTCATTTGTTTATTCCCCATTCCAGGTGAAATCTCTGTGGCAATAACTGTTTGTTCTCTCCCCAGTTAAGTCACCAGGAAATCTCAGCTTGGCTTTGGGATGGGACTTTTTTCTTCTTGTGTGGCAGCTGAGCACTGATGGTTCCTGGGATATGTTTCAAATGACAAAAGCATGTCACTTGCTCTTTGATCTTTAGTTTCAAGCACTGATGGGAAAGAGGTAATTGTTAGCTGTTTTTTCTCAGTATAAACCCATTAAAAGTAAGGATTAATAAGCACAAGGATAGAACCGCTAATGCAGAGCATCGTTTTGTGACACTGGACAAACATCCTGCCTGTATCTTAGGAAAAATTTTTTTTTCACTTTTCTGTTCATCTGATTTATTACAATTGGTCATGCTGGAGGGTGCCTGAACTTGCTTCCTCTTTCCTTTGCAGCTTCCTTATTTTAGCTCAGATGGGACTTTGCTTTAAATCACATAATATGGTAGAAGGTCTGTTATTTGACCTGGGACCAGGGTCACACGGCCAATCTTGGCCAGTCTAAAATTAAATGTAAACTATGCTAAAATCTATTGAATAATTCTCCACTTAAACTTGGGACCTGCCAAGTAGAACAGTGCTTTATTATTGTATAATAAAACATAATTAGAATAATGACAGTTAATGTTTTAAGGGTTTTTTTTTGTAAAATGAATATACTAAACCTTTCATTCCCCAGCACTATTATTGCAGCTGCACTGTATTTGTTGAGGGCTTGAGGAGACGCTTCCTATTTTTTTTGATTTATAGCCTTATAACATCACAAATAGTAGGAGTTTTCCACTGCACAATGGATGGAAAGGACAAAATTACTTTTAAAATTGACCATGTTTCACAAATTGTTTCTTCTACTCTGTAGTCAAGTATTTCCTACTTCAGCAGAGCCTTTTTTTCCCCTCTTAACCATGACAAATGCATTTTCAGTTAGCTTTCAAATTCTATGTGTGTTACACCAGCATGATAATACTTACAATGGAAGTTATTATCTAGGAAAGCTGAAGTTAAAAATAAATAAGCATAGACTGTGGTTTCAGAGACATAAGCTATAAAAACTTTAATATCAGGATTGAATTGTTTGTGTCTTGTGGGTTTTTTTTGTTTGTTTTTATTGTTGCTTTGTCTTTATTTGGTTCCAGTTTGTAGATGCAGCGTCTTGAGCAGTTCCCTGATAAATTGCCACCAAAGGATAAGAAGGGCTAGGAAATGTTTTATATCTCAATCAATACTCCATGGAGGCACTTGGATGCTTTAAGAGAACAGATCCACAGTTGCTGTGAATTAATCTGACTTCCTTGGTGGAGCTTTGTGAGCTTGCAGCTTTTTTCACGGTTGTACCAGGATGCTTCCAAATATATTTGAGACTAGACAGGTATCCAGGCCAGTTGTTTATTGTATGGTGTGTCCTAAAAACATCTGTGGTTGTTTTTCTCCTGATTCAGCATGGGATTAGTTCACATTTGGGTCTTGCTTTGATGGATGTGTGTGGTGAGCAGGATGGTTTAAGACAGCTGATTTTATTTGGTTGCTGTAACTCATTTTGGGCAGACAGAAAGGAGAAAAAGACCTTTTCCCTCAGTCAGAGAAAACAAATTAACAATACTAAAAAAAAAAAAAGTGAAATGATGTGAGAAGATGCAGAGCCTCTTTGTTTAGCTGTTAGGGGGCTTATGTGTGCTGCCTTACAGCTAGGAAAACTCTGAGCTGTTTTGCCAACATTTGTACTGGCTGTGGAGCCCAGACAAGTGTTGTATTCCACCACAGGCCCAAACAGACATGAAACACTTCTTTTTACAATTTAGTGTCGCTCTTTTCTTTTTTTATTTAATACAGCACTGCTCGGAGAGACTCGTGAGTAAAAAAAGCAAGAACTAGAACTGGTGTTGGCTGAGAGTCTGCGTGTGCCAGAAATGGGACTTTTCCTAAAACAGTCTTCATGTGACTGTGATTCACAGAAATTTCAGCTGTTTTTAAAGAAACCGTTCAAGGTCATAAACCACTCACCTTTGTGTCTTAGCTGTGCTGTGTGAAGGGAGTAACCAGCCCATAAGCCGTGTGTTCCTGTTGTTTGCGAGATGCTTTAAAGGGAAATCTGTGGATTCAGTCTCATAGTGTGAGCTCAGTCTCATTGCCTGACATGGGGGAAGCTTTCACAACCTTCACTCCCTGATTGCATAAACTGAGAAGGGCCGTGACACTTGTAAGAGGGCCAAGGAATCAAGACCCTATTCCAGCTTTCAGTAAAAAAAAAAAAAAAAAAAAAAAAAAAAAAAAAAAAAANAGAGAGAGAAAAGAAGTTCTGTATTATATGTCATCATCATCATCACCTTTGTCACTGTTTTTATCTGTTTCATTAGAAGCTTCCTTAACCAGTTCAGATGAAGGTCATTGCATGTGTGTGTCCCTGCTCATGTGTTCTCCAAGTATTTCTCTTTTATTTGCTGTGCCTTACAGTGAAAATAAATCTTGGAGCAAAGCCGTGAAAGCCTCGACAGCAGTTTTGAAGCTGTCTCTTGAGTTCCACAAATGCTGCTATTGTGAATTATTATTCTGAAAATAGACTAATTTCTGTCATTTAAGAAGAAAAGGCAGTTTCTGCACCATGTATGAAGTTTTTAAAAGCCTAAAACCCAAGCTTTTTTTTTTTTTTAAATGGGTGGGTTTTAAACATAGAGATTAAAAATGGATTATTCTGGTTAGCTCTTACTTCTAAAATATTTGCATTACAATGCTGATCTTTCTTCAAAGATTAAAAATGCACTGCAAATAGATAATCTTTTTAATGGAAAATCATTACATTTAGAACAGAAAACCAAACAAATTTAGATAGGTTAATTTTTAGAATAAAAGCTGAACTTTTGAAATAAGGATTTTTCCAAGCCACTACAAACATTTATTGTATAATGCTTAAAAGAAAGACTGGTGATGCAACATTTGTTTATACAAAGAGCTTCAAGAGGCTTTGACTTTATAGATGATAGTTATTTTGTTTTTTAAGTTTATGACAGGCACAACAGTATTACAAGAACCTTGTTTAGTGCTGAAGATAACAAAAGCTGAATTTTTGTTTGGCTGAAACTTATTGTACTGCACCTGCAAAAATGAATATAAATCTGCGTTTGTCCTTGCAGAGAAAGGGTGGTTAGGCAATCCAGCATCTGTTCCTTAAATATGTGTACTTGTGCCTGAAGGCAAGTACAAAACCAGAAGTCCTGCTTCGTATGACCTGCTCTGTTCAAGAAAGCCTCATCTGCATTGCTCAGTCTTGCAACACTGGCTACGATCTTTTGTGAATTGAGATTTTTGGAACAAATTTGACTAGTAAAAAAAAAAAGTCTCAGCATGTGAGATGCATGATGCAAAGCCTTTGAGAAAACTATGAACACAGTCAAAGTAATCCAAGAAGTCTTTTCAGTCAGGACACAACCTTTCCCTTACCAACTTTTGATTTATTATGTTAACTATGAAATTAGCTAAAACTCAGATGGTTATTAGAAACAGGGACGAATATGCTTAATTTTAAAACAGATTGGTTCATCTGTTCCTTAAGATTACATAGAAAGTCCTTGTTCAGGAAACAGAATAATAATTTCATTGTGCAGAAGAGAAACAATACCAAGAGGTTGCACTGCAGAAAAACAAATGTTGGTGTATGTTGACAGAAGTAGAGGAAGCTTTCCCAGGCCATGAAAACACAGTACGGTTGGAGGTGATGATAGGATGTGAATGTTTGTTTGGGTTTGGGAATTCTTAACTTTAAATGAGTGCACATTTCTTTAGGTGGCAGATTGTTTTCTTCCCATGGATAAGAGAATTTTTATCCTGGCCATGGTAAATATAATGACAGTAAATTAGAAATTCGGTAGATTTAACAGGAACATGAAGTGTGAAATCTTAACATAAGCAATGTTTTAAATAGCTTATGGGTCGCTTAAGCTGTGTTTTTAAGGAATAAGGTTTCTTACTAATTTATCTCCATTTAAAAGAACAGAGAATGAGCTATGGAATCTCCGATTCAATGATATAAAAATCTACCTAAGTTTTGTTAAATGTAAAGTGCATTTATGCAGTTTCATTGCTAATTAGACAAAACAGCCACAAAACTGATATTTACTGCAGTAAATAGCAGAGGTCTGAAAGATCAAGAGAGACATACTTTGCTGCTATTCAACTTCTTGTTTTGGTCCCTATCATAAAAATATCTCACTATTATAATAGACAGTTGTTAATTATAAAAATAGAGACTTGGTGTTTCGATCAGTTGATGGGAGTTTCACAATGACCTACAAATATAAAACTGTTCTCAGGAAAGAGGAGAAAATGTTGTACATCAAATAAAGCAAGGAGAAAAACTTATTGTGGAAAGGTAGGATGTTACCTATCTCTGCCTTTGTCCCTTGTTTTAAACCATATCTTTCTTTGACTCCCTTCTACTATTTTCTTCTTCCTTTCTGCAGGCATGTGGCAGCCTTGGAAATTTCTTTGAAGGGCTTTCTCCAGAACAGGGTTTAAACTGGCTGGCTGGCTGGCCTTTGGGGCTGAATGACAGCCCATGTCTTTGGTGATTTTCATTTTGCTGAATATTCAAGTCTATAATCCAGATATAAACTCAACTCTAATGGGAAAACTTGGTATAAGCATTCAGATCTCTGTAATAAGATAGGAAGGGCATCTTCACTAAGTCTTTGCTTTAGAGCAGGAATGCAGTTTTGAAGTGAATCTCCCAGTTTTTCCCCCTTACTGTGCAAGGGCTCCTATTGCAGAGCAGCCAATGCCTAATGAAAAAAATTAAAATAGACAACGTGCTCCAGAAGCACACTGAAAAAAATTGCTATTGTGTTTACATTTGTATAACCATTTTGAGACCCACGTGTGAGTCCAAGGAGGGGCTGAGAACTTTTCAAGTAGCCTGCTGGTTCTGGGTTACTTTGAAACATGTTGAATAGATAGTCCTGGAAGTCTGCCAAAGTCACAGCCAAAGTGGCAGCAAATGGCTCAGAATATTTTGCTGGAGAGGTAGATTTTTTTTTTTCTGGAAAAACCAAGAGCATATTCAAAGAAAATAGCACAGAGACACTATGCTCTGTTTTCATGGAAAAGCTGGCAGCTTTTCAGGTAATTCATAGGCTGAAAAAGTGGTGTGAACACTGAGTAATAAATATCTTCTGTTGTTTATTTTCAGGGAAATAATTTTTGTAAATAGGATTTTATTAAGCAAACGTGAAACACTTAGCAATACTCACTCCTAGTAACAGTACTCTTTTTCCTTTTTTCATACAACTATGAATAAGGGTCAAAGAAACCTATGAAAGTCTAAATTGTTTCTCTCTGTAGGTCTGTGCACACAGTAAGGGACCAGTCCCTTGTTGAGGGGTTTTTTGTGCTGAGGAGGCCATGTGTGCCTCTGACTCTAACGGCTCTAAACATTCCCTTCCTGACTTAAGTGTTTTGGCTCAGAAAGAAAGGAATAATTACAGAACGATTTAAAAATAATTGGTAAACATCTGACTGGTCTTTTGCCTTTCCCCTTTTCATTTTTGTTCTAGTCTGCTAAAGCAGCAGTTTTGGAAGCATAAGTCGCTTTTGTGCCTCAGTTGGCAAGTAATAGGTCACAGAAAGCAGGTGATGGGCAGAGCTTCCTTGCCTTTGCTCTCCCCCCATGATGGTCATCTTTTCTGTAGGGTAAATCTGTGTTTTCCTAAAATATCCTGTATTGGACAAAAGACCTCCAAGTTTTACTCTGCACTGCTGGTAAAGACTCAGTGATTTCACTGCTTCTGATGGGGCCCACATGTTGCCTCTTGGCCACTGACAAGAACATTAAGAAGTTACAGTGCTGCTGATTTGCTTTCAGCACGTTGCTTTAAATTAATGTGTGACATAAAAATAAAGAACCCTCTGCTGTAATTGCTTTTGAAACATCACTTTGGATTTAGAACAATCAATGTGCCAGAGGATTTCTTGAATACATAAATTTGATTAACAGCATTTATAAGGTTTTTTTTTTGGTTGGCTGTGCTCTCTGAACTTAATTTCCTCATTTGTGTTGGGACCGTTCACTAGAAAGAATAATGTCATATTTCTGTGATGCCTTTTTAAAATCTTGTATAACCTGTCAAGTAATAGATCTTATCTTAATTCCAAGAGTAGATTTCTCCTGTGTTATTTCATTACAAAACTCTTACACAAGTTGGTATCAAAATTAAATTAGTTAAATGTTATTACTGCTTCTCCTTTCCTGAAAGGAAATTGTGAATTGCATCTTTCAGTTGTAAACTTCTGTCTTGAGAAAGTTAATTTCATTAAACTAGTTCTGATGCATCTTTTGGCTGATAGGTGATGATATCACTCTGAATCCTGGGGGAAGAAATCTTTACTATCAACCGAAAACTGAACAAGTGTTCTGTTAAATACCAGACTTAAAAGTGGGCGTTTCTACATACCTTACAAATCCTTGCAGGTCCTTTTCAATTAATTGTCCTAAAGAATCTTTCAAAAATAGTCTGTTTAAACTTTTATTACCATTGCTTCTTTTCTGTTTTATTGTAACAACATCTCTATTTGTGAAGGGATACTGCGTATTCACTTTGATAGTCAGTGTAATCACAGAATAAAAGGACAGCCTCTATCCCCAGAGAATTCTTCCTAGACCTTGTTTATTGTGTCTTTTGTATGCAGAATGTGGCAAAATTACCCCTCTTCTAGTACAGACTTCAACCTACTGGAAACTGAATAGGCATTGTTTGTGGTATCCTTTCTGTTTCATTTCTGTTTCATACTTGAATGCTGGTTTTTAATAATAGCAAACAGGTTTCAGTTCCTGTGCATCACTAAGGCTCTGATCCTAAGAAGTGTTGGATGATGTGATCTTGAGATCAACAGTAAGAGCAATTAGGAAGAACCACATATCAGTTGAACGTTGTCTTTCAAAGCTTCCAACTTTATCCATAGGATTGTTTTCTTTCATGATTTGCAAAAACAAATGGGAGGATCTGGGTATGATTATCAGCAGTTTTTAGTCATAGGAAAGCTCAACTAATTACATTTTCTGTGGAAAGCATGAAAAATGAAAAACAGAAATTATGAGCCAAGAGATGAATCCCTGTCAGAAAGGAATGGCAATGAAGAATTGCTTCGTTTCAGATTGAAATGTTAACTACTCTTGTAATTTTGCATATTTTAAGTATTTAATGAATCTTTATAAGGAAAGTTTTTAAATAAGTTTGAGTAAGGCAAATCTTTGTTCTCTTTCCACTGAGCCAGGGAATGTTGTGTTTATCATATACTCACCCATATAAGTAAACTGTATCAAAGAGACTTTTTTTTGTGCTATACCTGTAAAAATTCTGGGAGCAGCCCCAGCTCTGAGTCCACTTCTTAGGATTGTCATAAATCACCACCTTGATGTTTTGCCTTACTTGGGAAATTCTTCCGTAAATCAGTGACTGTGCTAAAATCTGTTGTTTATGAAAGTATGGTGAGAGCTTTGCTCTGAGGTCTTTAGTTCTTTTCTGGGAGTCACACAATACTTTTATTTTCTTCCTCTCCATCCAGTTTGTGTGATATTTGGGTTTCAAAGGAAGTTTTAAATACTCTAAACCTCTCATTATTGATGGTTCAGTAATCAGCTTTGATTAGCCTAATGTGGTGTTCATTTTGTAATAAAAAGCTCTGATTGTAGTTTTTTTAACTGCTGTCTTTTCTTCTGTCTATTTTGAAACATAGACTGTTCTCTGAAATAGCTCTTAAGTACAAAGTTATACAGATGTCACTTTGAGTTTAAATCTTTCACGTCTTTGTTAGGTGGCTTTATAAATTCACTCACCATGTCTAAATCTTGGGTATAAAGGGTTCTTGGGAGGGATTATCATTGTAGAAATGAAGTTTTTTACTTGTTTAAATAATATTTAGCTTTGCTGGGAGAGGGTTGTAGAAATGGCATATGTTAAAAACAGCTCATCACAGCTGATCATATTTTCTGGACCCAAGTTCCTGTAAGTCCAGCTATTTTTTTTGCTGTATTTCTTTTTAAATAAGCCTAAATCATATACAGCCTTCAGTGCTATTTTAGTCAAATATGAATAGTAAAAGTATTCTTGAAATGTTTTAAAGTTTTGCCAGTTATTCACAGATGTAATTGACAATGGGAATATTTACTGATATGTTTTCAACTGTGAAAGATTCTTTTCTCAGTTGTATGTTTGCATTTCCCAGCACATCTTTAACAAATATAATTTATTTAATTAATTATAATTCATTAATTAGGAGCTGTACCAAGTGTTGAACCAATACAAATAGGGAGGCAACAGCATCCAGAATGATTGAGTCAGCAAGACGGAAGGTCTTGGAACATGCTTACTTCAGACTAAAGTTTTATGGGCATAAAAGCCCTTTATAATAACTTGGTTTGTCATAATTACTCTTTGGATATACTGATCAGTGTAAGCAAATATTCCTTAGGGCTTTTTCCTGTTTTCATTGAGGTAACAGTAATTCCTGTTGATCTCAAGGTTTTCTCAGTCTATTTCCGCAGTGCACTTACGGATATTATTACATCATAATAAGGCAAGTTGTTTTCCATGGAGAGGAATGTGCTTTAATCTGTGACCTCATAAATGGAAGCACTTCTGTGATGTATTTGTAGATTCATTAAGAGTAAGTATTGACACAAAAAGAAGCAAATATATTCAGGCCATTAGAATACAATCCACAGAGCTTCAAAGATTCAACTTTGTTTCTGATAGTAATTTCAGGGATCATCAAACTGGCTGTTCTCTGTGGTTACTGAGCAGTTTAAATCATTGCACAGTATTTATTAAGAAGGCTCTCTTCGAAGGGCAAAATAACAGCTTCCGAAAACACTATAAATCTTACAATGTTCTGACAGGCACCACTTTCAAAATGTGTATTTCAAATAAAATGGTAACCTATGAATCCTCCATAACCTGAATAAAGCAGATGTAAGTTGTACTTGTTGTATTGCAGTACCTTTATCAGAAGGTGGGTATTAGCAGGTGCTTGGGAGGGTAGTGGAGAAACACAACAGTGTTTGAGGGCATTTGTAATCCTTTTCAGAGATTATTCATCAAAGTGTAATAGCACTTCAGGTATATGGTATCTTGGCATTCATACAATATTTTTACAATCAGAACACAACAGATGAAGCCTCTTATGATGGGTCTAAACCCTTTTGTAGTAAGCACTGTATAAGCACATAACAAGAAAACTTTACTCCTCTATCATGTGTTATTGTGGACATTAAGGCATCTTGTTTTGTTCCCATTACGACTGGTTGTTTGTAAATACACCTTGTGTTACCTGTCACACTGAAGTCACTGGCTTACTTTGTATTGTCTGATAGTTGTCCATGAGTTGACCTAAAGCTTTATTCAAGGTTGTATAGTGAGAGATTAAATGGTGCATATTTGTCTGTGATCTGTTTTAATGTTAGTTTCTGTAGTGAAGAAATTGCTCTGTTGTGTGAGGATTGTGGAAATCTGGGTTCCCCGCGAGGTCACTGGGACACAACATAATGTCTGCATCCCAAACAGTCCTGGGATGTGACTTTTGCACTGGTGTTATTAGCAGGAGTAAAACGAACATACAACTATAAAGTTGATGAATATAAAAGACATATTTAATGACAGGTCAACATTGAGGAGGGCAACTACCTGTTCTCTGCTAAGAACCTGTGGTTGTGTAGATCTGATGGGGAATTCAGCAGAATTTCTAGAATTTCTTTTTTCTGGCAAAATCAAACATACACAGGATGTCTCCCCTCTCAAGACATGGCACTGCTGACACTGTTTTGGTGAGGCAAGTGGGAAAAATACAATCAAGTAGCAGTCGGTAGCACTTCCCTACCATTCTGACTTTTGGAAGTTCTCTTTCTCACTCCAAACTGCTTTCTAAAGACACAGAAAAGAACCAGAAAAGGTTGAGATACAGATGTATTTTTCCTGTGCCCCAAAACTTAGTCTTATGGAATCTGACTTGAATATTTCCTCTCAGGTCTCTCGGCTTGACTTTTTTCTCTGTGAAGTTGAATTTGCAGTTGATAAATCCTTCAGAGATCTAAGCAAGTACCTAAGGTTTCAACGAATTCATCTATTTTAGCAGTTTCAATCTTGAAAAACAAAGTATTAAGGATTTATCTTTCAGACTACAGCTCTATAATACCCTGGCCAGAAGGTTCAACAGCTAATAAATATCTAAAAGAATTGCCATAGGCGTTATCTTCCTGAAGCTGATTTCTGACAAGAAGTTCTGTTATTAATCCTCTGTTTGGAGAATTTTCTGTTACATCAGTTTGACTTGGATTTGAACTCAGTTCCAGAGGTGAATATTCAGTGCTGCAAAGTGAGTGCTCCACCCAATGCACTGGTTATTCAGGTTCAAGAGATTTCTTTTCCAAATTTCCCACCCAATGTGTAGGGACAGAACACTAGAGATGACACAACTGCTTTCTGTATTTGTGGGAACTGTTGCTAAGAGCAGATCCTAATCCCATATGTGATGTTTCATTTGCAGAAAACAAAAATAACTAACAACTCCCCACATGCTACCCAAATAATAATTTATTACTCTTCTTAAACCATTTGAGTTTGCTCAGAGCATTTGATTGCTTGATAACCTTGAAGCAACTTGAAGATATTAACTTTTATTTGATGACCTGTACAAATGCTCTTGTCTCAGACTGAGGTCCTCACAGCAAAGAAATCTGGACCTGTAAACTCATGTAATTCCTGCTCTAACTGAAGGATTTAGTAGCTGCAGTAATAGGAAGAACCTTTTTATCTTCAGTACTTTCTCCTCAGACCATGGTTGTGAATCTGTGCTGTTGTCATAACTTTGAATTCTTCTGAACAAAATGCTGACTTATAAGAACCTTAAATCTAAATTTATGTCAAGTACAGGTGAGTTTAGCTGAGTAAGGCAAAGCTTGAATCTGTAGAGTATGCATCCTGGAGACAGTCAAAACCTGACTGGACAAGGCCCTGGACAATCTATTTTAATTGCTGGACAGGACTGTCAGACTGAATGATCTCCAGAGGTCCTTTCCAGCCTCAACCATTCTGTGCATCTGTGACTTTTTTCTGCATAATTGAATTATTCTTTTCCCTTGTATGAGAACATGTGAAATCACACATGTGATCTTTGCAGTCTAGTGTCTACTGTTATGCATAAAGGAAATGGGATGAAGATAGAGAAGCAAAAGGAGTCTAGATCATTAGTAATACACAATTACATTTTACTCTCCAACTTCTTTACCTTTTCAGGTTTTCAGAGTCCAAGATTTTTAAGGTGAGGTTATGCTCTCACAGGGGCCTTCATCATTCATGCATTATAGACTGTTTAATAGAGTCATATTTGCATGAAACCCACAACACCCGTTTGCCTACACCCCATTGTAACATAGTCAGCCTTGAGCATAAAATGCTGCCCTAAAAGCATAATCAGTGAGGTCCCATTGTACAAGAAAAGCACAGTTTTTAGGAGAGCTGGTAGAAATTATCTTGGAAATTACAGTAATGGATGTGTCTTTCAGTAATGGTTTGGAAAGCAGAAGTGTGCCAGCAGTGGGAGTCATTTTTTTTTTCATAATTGGTGTCATTTTGTGCATTATTTAATGCTCAAACCAGGAGGAGCATAACCAAAAATGTTGATGCATATGATTTATGGAATAGAACCCAAGTGTTTAAGCTGTCTGAATATAATGTTTTAATGTGAGGTCTTAATGTTAGTTCATTACTTTTTCTCAAGGAGGTCTGTAACTAAAAGTTTGACAGTCGCCTTGTGAGTTGGATAAATGTCTCCGTGGAAACTGCCTGACCTGTAAAAACATAATTTAAAGAGGGAAATTACAGATTCTGGCTAATCACTAATCACAATCCTTTTAACATTCCTTCGCAGTGCAAGTCTTTTGGGCCACAGATGTAATTTTTACTGTTATTTCTCCAGGTATTTTTAAATAGTATCCTCAGTTAAAGTTCACTTTAGCAGTGTGTGTCAATTAAATAGGCATTAAAATTCAGACTTGCACCCTGTCTGCTAAATTCAGGTAAAAAGGATAATAGTTCTGACAGTGTTTTGTTGTTGCAACAATTTGAAAAAGTTACAATTCTAGGCAGTTTCTCATATTGAGTTCCAGTCTTTTAAAACCCATCATATTTTTAAAATAATTGGAATAGTTACAATCTTTTTTTCAAACACTGCTTGCAGGAATTGATTTTCAACTACATTTTAAGTAACTTTCATGATTCCACTTCTAAAAGTGTAATTGAAATAAGAAATAACAATTGAATGCTGGTTTTGTGTTTTTTTTTTTTTTTTTTTTAAAATTTATTTTTCCTGATGTTAAAAGTCCCCCATTCCAAACTTTCCTATCTTCAGTATGAGACTGAGGCCAAAATGGGAGCTTATACCAGCATTCATGAGGTAAGAAAAGTAGACTGTTCGGATGTATTTTGAATTAATTTTTGATGCCTTGAGTTTCAGGATTAATGCTTAATGTAACTCTCTTGCTTCTGGGTCTTGCAGTGGTTTCTTGGTTGAGCTTTGTGTGAGAGGCTTGCACTACTCAAGTGTGAGATTTTGCACTGATTCTTAGATAAAAAAGATGTTTCTGGGCTAAGCTGAAGTTTCCACAACCATGGCCCAGCTGGTGAGGCAAAGGGCTTAGAAATGTCTCTTCTAATTAGAATGAGAAAGGTCTAGGGAGTTGAAATACAGAATTTAGGAAGAGGTACCTTTCTTCTCTCTTTCAGTGGTTTCTGAAATTTTAGTTATGTTTTGGTCAGAATGACTCATAAACTGTGAAACCTGGAGATATATTGAAATAAAGTTACTACAGAGTTTCCAGCCTGTTGCAACAGATAAAGCTCAGACCTTTGCCCGGGAAGGTCTGCCAGGCAGTGCCCAGGCTTTGCTCAGGGAAAGGTTAGCTGGTGCCAGCAGCAGCACAGTGGTAGGAGGCAAAAGTTAAAGAGAGTGGGGAAAAGGCAAGTTATTCCTGTAATATCTCTAACAATAACATCTTACAGATCAGAGTTCCCCAGTGGAGCCTGGAACTCTGAGTACATCTTCTTGGTATGCTGATTATACAATGAGGATAACGAGGCAAATGAGGATACTTGGAGGGAAGGTGTTACATGGAGGTATGGAGCCAGATGGGGCAGGTTCCTCTATGTGTGATACAAATTGCTGAAACCTGACATGAATAGTGAAATAAAAATTAATGGACAGTTGGTTTCTTTACATTCCATAACTGGAAAGAAAATGGAATGGCTGAGCTTGAGGCTTCACTTTGTTATCTTTGTGTTGGTTAAGACTGCTGATTGCTAGACAAGTCAGTTTTCAAATGTACTTATCCTATCTCTTTCCCTTTTTCTAGTGTATTAGAGACAACGAACAATTGTGGAAGGAATGAATTGTGTAACATGTCCAAAACCTGTAGAACATAAAACTGGAGTAGAAATACATGCACTTTGAGGAATGACCTCAACCTTTCTGTTTTCTGCTTCCATAAATAAGTTGTCCAAATGAAAGTGAATATCCTTGGAGAGATGTCCAAAATACTACATTCTATTCTATTAGTATCTTATTTTTTATAGCACCAGAAGTGTTTTGCTCTTATTGTACATGAATAAGCTTCCTGCACAGAGACAGGCTCCATTAATAGAACATTTTTTTTGCCTGTCTCATTTCCTTTGTGACAGTCCATAGGACCAGTAGGTCTGTATCTCACGTTATGCTCATTTGATAGGACAGAGTGGCCTACTGGGCAATAAGAATGACTGAAGAAGGAAATTCAAAAACTGCTTTGTTGAATAGAGTAATGACAATTCATGCTTAGTTATATATGCTGGTGTATCTTGAAGGTACTTATACAATTACCTCCTTCTTTGCAAAATTAGCCTCCCTTATTAAGACCCATACTTGAATCCTTCCTGCATCTAAAGCTGAACACACAAAACCAGAGGCAGAAAGCTGCAGATTGTTTCCTATAAGTGTTTCAGAAAGGTTAGGGTGATACTAATGAAAGTAGACTATCAGCTACTAAACTGAGCTCTGAATTGCTCATCCAAGAGATGCTTGCACTCAAGATGCTTAAGTTTGAAACTATTTGAAGAGAATCCCTAAATGCTTCTTATAACTGTAACTACTTGGCACTGATTTTGACTTTTGGATGATTAGCTTTTCTTTAGTACAATGACCTTTGCTTATTGGTGAGCAGTGCTGGGCAACAGAGCTTTCCATGGACTCCTAAATGACATCAGACCAAAAGCTAAGTCACACGTGGTAATATTTACAATGGAGAAGAATCAGGAAGGGTGTTTATATTTTTGAACCTTTAAGTCCTTATCTTGTATTAGTTATTTACATAAAAGCTGAGAAATGCCTGTAGCCGAACCAAACAATAAGGAACTGGTGTCTTATTCTTCAGCTCAGCTGTCAGTTTAAGGGGTGAATTTAAAAGCATTCTTTGAAAACTCCAGAATTTTGGCAATATCTGTAGGCAGTTTAAGGGGTGAATTTAAAAGCATTCTTTGAAAACTCCAGAATTTTGGCAATATCTGTAGGCAATTATTTTGCTTTGCTTACCGTATCATATAGAAATAGGGTTTTTTTTGTTCTAATTTTCTTGAATAATAAATATTCTTCAGCCATATTTCTATGTTTGCTCCTTCAGCATGCGAATAGAACGCTTGCTTCATTGTCTGCCTGGAATGTACTAAAGAAAAAAGAAAATCAGAGATTACATATGCTGAGAAATATTTCTGTCAGAGTGACAGTCCATCCATTCAGTGCACTGTCGTGTCATGTGTCCTCTGTAGGTTAATATTTCCACTGTAATGCATTTTTTACCAAAATGAACCTTAATACCTTAGATATAAGCCAGATTCAATATATATATATATATAGGGAGTACTTTTAAGTGTGGAATATTTTTAAGTGTAAAATGCATCACTTTTGAGGATTTAAAAAAAATGCCTCTAGAAAACTATAAGGGTATAATCAGAGTACAAAGGTGCATGAGCTGTCCTCCCCAGAAATCGGTAAACCTCATCAGTAAATGTGCTTATTTATGTCTCATTATATCATGGGAAATTCAAGGTCCTCAAGCTTAGTGCTAAAATTGGAAATGTAAGAGGAAACATTTCCCTCACAGCTTTTTCCCAACATGCAGCTTTTTAAAATTATAGTTTTTTTAATTATTATTATTCTTTTTAAATATACTGGAGGACAGGCTCATTTTAAGGCCATAAGTGAAGTGAAAAATGTCATTAGAGTGGGCATCTCAGATATAAAGGCTGGTCTCGCTAGGGTCGTTTGAGTTATCCCCAGAACTTCTTGTTGTGGAAGAAGCAAAGGGAGAAAAAAAAATATAAATAGAAAGAAAACCCACATTTTTTCTTTGACAGCAGCTTTAGAAGTCAGTGAAATATAGAAGTCTCCATCATCCCAGGATTTGGTGTCTGAGAGCTCTTCTTTCAGGATTACAGTGGTTGAGGTTGCGAGGGACCTGTTGAGATCGCCTATTAAGTGCCCCCACTCAAAGCAGCATCGACTAGAGCAAATTGTCCAGGGCCATCTTCATTCTGACCATCTCCAGGGATGGAGACTCTACAAACCCCCTGGGCAACCTGTTCAACCACTCTCACTGTGTTAGAGTGGAAGGAACTAAACCTAAATGAAATACTGGTGGTTGGTCTACTACCTCTGAATCTTTTGACAAAGAATAGGAGTTCTGTTCCTGTCAGCATTTATGTGTAGCAGTTTGTTAGCCTTGCAGTTGTACAGTGCTGTGCAGATCAGACTGTGTATGGCAATTACATACAATCCTGGCTTAAGTTTTTAAAGTAGCCATTAGCCCCATTTGCATCAGTGGTAATTAGGTTTGGTATTTACGTATTGTCTGAACAATATTTCTAGTGTTTCCTTAATTTTTCTTCCCTTTCTAGCTTGGCCTTGGTTTATTAGTTGCAGGAAGTTGAATTTAATTTCCCAAAAGCACCCAACTTTGCTGTTTATTTGTACTTTATGTCATTATCTGAACTTCCCAAGCATGTTGAGATTACATAGCTGTACTGTAAACATCATGAGAATTGGTTTTCTTAAGATTTAATACTTCGGGCTTGCTGTGTTAGGACATTACGTCTCTGTACTATGTGAGTGCTGTGGGACTCACTTGTGTGGCCTCGCACAGGAGGAAGGTTGAGACACCCCAGGAAGAGCCTTCACCTGGAATGGCTTTGTGAGGTTCTGCTGTTCAAGAGAAGGCTGAGCAACCCCGTGTTGTTGAAGGCACAGTGTGGAATCACTTTTTAAAATGTGCATTTTAACTTGCCTCGTACACCCTGGAGGAAAAACACATGTCTGAGAAGAGAACTCAGGTCACCACCCTGTGGAGACCGGGTGTGTGGGGCAGAGACCTGACAGAGCAAGGGTGGTGTGGTTTGATAAAGATCACAGAATCTCCCTCTCATTCCCCTGTTCTCCTTCAGGAGTACAGCGGGGGAAGCATGTAGAGCTTTATGTCAATTTTAGGGAGCAGCTCACCCTTCAAGGTCAGTTTTGTGGTAACACACCCCAGGGATGGGCTTAGGAACGCATTGCTCCAAAGTCAAAGCAGATCTGAAGGCATTGAATATTTGCTCTTAAGTCTGGCTCTAAATATAATGGAGAATACTTGAAACTAAACTGAATGTTGCTTTGATTTTACAATTTAAGGGATGCACAATTTCAGTGTTTATGTTAGATGTGCAAAAACTTGCACAGGGATGTTTCAAAAAATAAGACAAACTTCAGAAGTTAAGTGCATTTTTAAAAGCATGTGTTTGTTGGTCAGCACACTCTGGTTTAGATAAACACTGTGTTGGCAAATAGTGAGTGACAAGGAGTGGCCAGTTAGTAGTTTAGTGTGTAATCACTGAATGAGTCATGAAACCAATATTGTAATTATGCCACTATGAGATCAGGTTTGCGAATATACAAGTGAGTGACTGAGAAGGTTTGTTGTTTGTTTGGTTTGGGTTTTTTCAACATAAATGAATCTGAAAAAGGCACCTGCGAAATAGATTAGTCACACCAAAATGGGAGATGATTTAATTCAAGTGCCTCTGAGCTGTAGATGATAGATGTGCTGACTATTGGTTTTGGGTGATCTGTGATACAATGAAAAATACCAGTTCTATGTTCTTGTTACAAACACGTTGATAAGGTTGTAAGGCCAAGCTAGGATTTTCCAGTAGTTTATGCCGTCCTGGCAGTGCAGAAATTCCAGAAGTCACATGTATGAGCAGTCTGAACTTTTCTTTCTCTGAGGAAAATCCCTTAATGGTAATAGTCAGCAAGGCTCATGATATGGTTGTATATGATGTCAGTCTGCAATTGCATATGAGAGAGACAAAAGCACCTATTTAAAGGATTGGTGGGCAGGATAAGGGACAGTTCAGACCCTCAGGATTCTCAAGTCCTGAATGACCTTTCTCTTATGATGGTTCAAGATCATTCTATCAGGGTCTGACCTGTAGTACTGTATTTTTATAATCACAGGTCATCACACTGTGTGTATAATGCGCTAAGAAGGGTCTCAATAGAATAATTGACTCTATTTCCAGTTTTATCAATAACTTAAAATCCTGCATATTTAAAAAGAGGTGTCTGCTCATCCAACCTGAAACTTTGTTTTAGTCTGTGCATATTTGAGAGAGCTTGTGATTTGTTTGATTTTACTTTAAACAAAATATGCCTGTTGAGAATCTAACTCTTATTAAAGTTGTGGCAATTCCAAAGATAAAAAAAAATATATTAAAGGTCTCCTTATCATATTGCTGTTATGCAAATTTTAAAAACATCTGATGGAGACATATATATGTAGACAAACTTCTGAATTTCTGAAATACGCCCATCCCTGTGTGCTCACCATTGCCAATGCACACTTTCAATATTAAGTAATCAAAATGTGCAAAAAGATGTTGCACCTTTTAAAAAACTTTGAAAATCCATTTGCACATTGTTTTAAGTTGGGAGGGCTTCCCCGTGTCTGCCATCCCTGAAGGTTCTAAGTCAGATGGAGAACACCCACCATCAAGCATGAATCTTAGATATGAAATCAAAATCTGGTATTCAGATTTAATCCTTTTTATATCTGGTTGATTGCAAACAGTGTCTCTTTAAGAAGATACAATTCGTTGTAGAAAACTACTTATTCCCCTCATTAAATCATATTTGTCAAAACAGAATCATTTACATAGCAATTAATTTTGATACTACATATAGTGGGCTATTATTGTGGTTGAGAAAAAGGCCCCTGGAGCAGATGTACTCTTGCTGAGAAAAAAGTTTCCTTTTGGAATCATAAGTAAAGCACATGTGGAAAGAATAACGAAGAAAAGACTCACAAAACAATTGTTATTTAATAAATTCTTTTACTAATTTGTTTTGAAATATATGAAGAGCAAATGACCAGCTGCATCTTTGCTTGTTTAATCAAGGATTTAATGGCCTTTTGGCTGGCAGGTCAAGTGCCTATTTTTTCTCCATCTCAATTCAGAAAAACCTCAAAAACATCATACCAAGAAACTATTTACTATTAGAAAAACGACTTACATGCTTGGAGCAGTGTATGCGTCACATTATTTGGCGTTTGTGGTGGTATTCCATGACTGATGATTAATTCCATAGGCAAAGGGTTATCAAAGGAATTAGTAACTCAAGTGACAGTAGTTTTTCTTTCTTTTCCAAAAATTGTATAGACTTGAAAATGATGGCATACTTATGTATTGATTGCAAGCTTTAAAATTCCAGTTCCTGAGCAGTGTTTTTGAAGATTATAATCCCAAGAGGTGCCATTTGGATTAAATACAACTGTTCCTATAGTGATAATAAGTTTTAAACTAGGAAAAATTAATCAAGGAAGGAATTGAGAAGCAGACTGTAGAATCAAACCAATTTCTACTACTCAAGAGGCTGATTCATATTTTCTAAAAATGTACTTTGTTTAGGGCAAGCCATAATTTAAGGAATAGTTGATTTGTAAGTATGAATAATCTGATTAAAAATAACAAACTTAAAGTGAAACTGTGAAGACATTATTGGAATGAAGTGTTTCCCTGCAGCTCCTGGGGAAGCGGGAACTGGGGAAAGAGGTGCTTCAGTAAATAGGAGGTAGAGTGAAAGTCTTCTCTAGTATCAGTCATTGGGTTAGTAATCCAGGCTGCTTTGTTCCTTTGGTCTGGGTTCATTTTCTCATGTGCCAGAAACCAGCAGCTGTAAAAGCAGGCTTAACTCTTTCCTTCCCTCATTGGTCAAGTGATTTTCTTAATTTCTTACACATGAGGATGTGCCTGACTACCCACACATTTTCTGCTGGCAGTTTAAGCCCACCCTGTGATCCTGGGAGAGCCAGAGGGCAAGGTCGTTTCCTGCTTTATGACTGGTTTCCATCCTCCTGCCCAGCCCTCCCCTTGCCCAAGCAGAGTGGAGAGGCTTTCCTGCATGTGGGCTCATTTATGCCAGGTGTTGGAACTTTGGAAATTATAGCCAAACTATCCTTCTCTGCCTGATCTTCATTTTCCAGGAATCTCGTTTCATGGAAAGATGTGATTATTTCTTGTGAGGTTTCCATCCTGTTTGAAATAATGACATCAAAATAAGAGCAGTTGAGACTTTGGCCTGGTTCAAAACCTCATGGATATAGACATGTCATTACAGTCTGAAATTTCCTCTTCTAAATGATGCAATTTCTCTTTTGTTCCTAAGGAATATTAGGGCTCCTCTTTTCCTTAGAATATGAAGAAAGAAAAAAAAAAAAAGTGGTGCTGTCAAAGTATATTGAAGTGTTCTAAGTTGTGAACAGTCCATAAAGGCAGTAGTTTGCTTGGCTGGAAAGGCAAAGAAAAGTAAATAAAACTGAGTGTAGCAACAAATAAAAACATATGAGCAAGCCTTTCCCAAGATATTTCCCAGATCATAATCCTCTCTGTGAAAGGAGAGGCTCATTTGTACAGAGAAAGAAATGCTGGGCTAATCAGTCACAAATGCAGCCTAATAATGTGTGAATATTGCCTTAATGCTTACTTAAAGCAAACCTTTGAGAAAAGTCTTCTCAGAATTCAGAATGAGACTTAGAAATAAAATTATTTATTTAGCTCTTTTCCCAACTTTCTTATTTATCATTTCATAAACTTTTGAAGTATTTTTTGTCTAGACTTTGATTTTGTTGTTGTTCTAGGATCTTTTTAGTAATTTTGAAGAGTGGAAAAGTATTAGCTGTTTTTCAAAACAGATGTTTTACCCTTGATTATAAAATGATAATGCCTGGTCGAATGGAACTGAGCAAACAGAACTCATCTCAGGACATTTTTATCCAGGAGACACTTACTGGGATGTGAATATAATTTGGAATTTAGTGGATTTTTCAGCTGAAAAACAATTTTTGTTAATTTATTTAAATACTTTCTTTTCAATCCCTTTTGCTTTTACATGCTGAAGAGGTAAACACATTAGTCTTTTTTCAAATCAGTGATCATGAACATGTTGTTTGCTCTGCATGCAAATGAATGAGCTACTTTGCTTTAAAGCCTTTAAAGACTATCTAATCCTGGGAAGGTGGAGCCTGTAATTTTCTGTATACCAGGTTTAATAATGACTAATGAATTCTGGCCGTGGTGAAGCAGCCTGTCTTGTGTAAGCAAGATATCTTAATATAAACAGCTCACTTTTCTCATTAGAGTAATTATTGAATCAAAGCCAAAGCAATTGTTTCAAATACGTTGCAGTTCTGCTCTGGAGTGCTGTTCAAAATCAATGCACCAAAACACTGAAATGTACTTATGAATGAATTCTCAAAAACAACAACAAAAAAACAAACCAGTGGAGAATCCCTATAGGCGTACGGCCATTTGGACCCATAGTGTGTTTGTTTGCAAGCTCCTTTCTTTCTTTAGTGGTCACCTTTAGTTTCCTGAGGCAGAGGTCCCAGAGGTCCTTGCAGCTAGAAAAGCTTCCTGCTGCCTACTCCATATAATGATTCTGTCTCCTCAGGTGGGATGCACAGCAAACTGCAACAGTTCAGGTAAAATTACCTTGGGTGCTGAATTCAGACTACTTTGGCAGGAGAACATCACTGTGAGAGATGGAAAACAATTTGATAGTGATGCTCTTCAGAACCAGACAGGAAATATCCACATGACCATAGCAAATATCGATCTTTAAAATGACAGGAAGAGAAGGTCAAGGGCACGAATGGAACATACCTTTTCACTTCTTTCCTTATGGGTTTCTAGCTCAACTACTTTTGGTATTTTATCTAACCCTGTTTAATTCCTAGAGCAATAGAAAGCTATGCCTCTCCATACAAGAAATAAAACAGCTTACGGCCTGACAAGAGAAGTCAACTTCTCCCAGCACACAGCTAGTTCAAAAACTAACACACAACAAACACTGCATGTAATTAGTTCACAAATTTTCAGATTTATAAGCAAAATTGAAAGAGATAATTAATAATAAAAACAAGTCATACAGAAAGAGCAAAGATGTTCACAAGCAAGGAGGATACAGTCTCAAATATCTAAACCTGTTCTGTCATTCAGTACTCCTTTTTACATGGAACTGTTTCTCAGCTGCATGTAGGCAGGCTTATGTAGATCATGCTGTTTATGACATTATAATTGGCATAAGTAATTATCTAGAAGACCTTTGCCATCCTTTGAACACCATTTATTACACTTGCTGCTGAAAGCCCAATGAAGGCAAAAAGAACTATGCTGGCTTACAGTTTGCAAGTAATAAATCATGGATTGTCTGCAACACAGTAAAGGCACTCTACAGTAATGGAGAAAAATGTAGCAAAACTCAACATCTGGTACCTGACAAGGGAAAAATTAATAGTGAAATTAAATGCAGATTAGGAAGAGCAAGGGACAATGAAATAGCTTATGATATAAATAATGATCTCTCCATTCACTTGTCTCTACAGTTTAAGACTTGCTGGATGTTTTTTCTGTCTGAATTAACCTTTTTTTGTAACAAAAGTAGAACTACACAGTAGTCAAGAATGGATTTATGTTACTGATCAGTTTGCCTTAAGTGCTAGTCCACAGAGAGTAGGCAATGGTTCCTGTAGGTGTCTCTTTCCTGTACATCCTCATGCAGCACGGCAGGTCTCAGTTCACCTTTGTAGCTGCAATAAATTATGGTCATGAATCAGAATTCTGAAGTTAGTTAAATCTGTACTGGGTACTCTATGCACCCACACAGCCTTGCCATGGTACGAATGTGTATCATGTTGTTTTGTGAGGCTGCACAAACTGTAATACATCCCACTGTGTTAGCAGTGGTAATAACTTGTGAAAAGCAGTATCTGCTGTCCTAGTTCAAACAGGTCATTATTATCCATAAACAAATATGTAGCTGACAATTAGTGACTGCTAAGCTTCCTTTTAGTTATTCTTTTGGCCTGCATCCTAAAGACACTACATTACCAGTGCAGAAATGGAGTCTTGGGGATTGTTTTAAGTGCTGAAGACTCCCTCCCTTAGCTTACTTCCTCCTTTATCAGAGCCACAGCTGATTAGATAGGAAAGCGTGCTGGCTGGCGCCTTCCCATCACATTTGTTTTTGTACCTCACTGCTCTGGAGTCCTGGGTCATGTTCCTATTCATTTTTCATGACCTTACCTCATTACACCCTTTTCAATTGCAGCTTGTTTCTCTGACCTTGGAGTCCTACAGGCCAATCCAAAAGATCTGGGGCTGTGTTTTTTTAAGTTACCTCCTGGAAAGGTTGGAAACATAAGGACGTTTTTCTGCAAAGAAGTTTATTTGTGTGTGTAGCTTTTACTTCTTTTATCATTTAGTATTTGGCTCAGTGTGGTAGACTGTTTTTGCAGCCCACTAGCACCTTCATGAATTCTGGTCCTGAATGATTCTTCTTGACAAATGTTTTATATTTGGTATATATATAAAAAATGGATAATCAGCTAATATTGAGTGAATATCTGTCTTTATTTCATGGGATTTCAGTCCCACTGTTTTACTGTTTATTTCTATATTGGATTTGTGTGTTTCTACCTCTGTAAGTCATGCAGTTTTAGTGGCTTTGAACTTATACCTGTTTATTGCAGCCACAAATTGGATCACGTGTTGAACTTATGCTGTGGCTGATAAACTGAATTGAAAACATACATACATGCATTTTGATGTGCTTTACCACATTTAGATACTCTTGAATAGGTATTATATTTTGGTTGCTGGCTTTGTTTAATGTTTGATTCACAGGTTTCCTATGCAGACTTTCAGTTGATGCTCAAGTAGTTTAGCAAGTACCGTGATCCTTTGTTGATGACGAAATGGGTTATTATTCATTAAAACTACTTCCTTCCTGTCTAACCCATCTTCCCATCAGGTTCAGGGCCAAAAAAGAGAGATGTGGAAGTTGTACTCAGTGTTTTCAGAAAACACAAAACATGTCTACCTGTAAGAGTACAAGAACATGTTGTTATGGCTGTGTTCTCCCTGTATTCTAAGAGGGCCGGATGTGAGACACTTCTGGCCAGGAGTTGTGTAACCTCATTTGTGTGGCACCGAGCCGCTCAGCATCCAATTAATGCTGCAGCATTGGCTTCCGGATGGGAGCCTGCTGAGCCCCAGAGAGCTGGGAGGGGCGGATACACAATCACCCCACACAGCCACATCAGCATGCACCCAGTGCTCCCTGACAGGGGCTGAGGGCTCAGGAAGGAGCATTCAGCGAGGGGACAGTACAAGCCTTGCAAAAGCGTTGTCTTAGGTCACAGTATTTGATGTTGGGGCCTGGTGTGTGAGGTATAACCTTTAGGTGTCTGCTGATTGGGTGTGTTGTGTTCTGACAGCTCTCCCTAAAGCTGGGAGAGACAAAAGATAAACTGGATTCATCCACGTGTCTTCACTTGGACTCAAGTTGCGTTAGCAGAGGTTTTTGAATATGTCAGTTCTGATGTTGAGGTATTTTTTTATAAAATCCTCTACTAATGCAGAGGCAGATGCAACCTCGATGTAAATGGGAATATTCTTGGAGTAAATGCCTTCTTCTTTTGGTATCCATGCCTCTGAGACAAATTACCCTTGTTTGTATGCCACCAATGGTAATTGCATTCCATATCTCCTCTTGCTTGCCTAGCTCATCTGCAGAAGGAAAGTGGCTCGGATGTTTCATCATCTTTTAGTGCAGTTTCAGTTCTTTGGAGCCATTGAGTCCTGGGATTGAAGTAGAAGGAGAGCAATTCTATGATAGAGTGATGCAGTCACTTGTTTTATTCTGTGTGACTCCCCTTTCAAATCACAACACTTTGAATCAAAATAACATGAGTAGGAGAGTACCTCATTGTAAAATTGCTTTGAATAAAGCCTTGCTTCTCAGTGTGCATAAAAAAGAGGTTGGTTTTTCTTTTCCCCAAAATGAATTCAAGTATATTTGAAAGTTAGAACTTTCATTTAGAAACATCTGGAGTTCTAGGATAATTTAAAACTTTGCTTCTGTTGATTGTAGCTTTACCTTCATATGGTGGTTGCAAAGGTGAAGCTTCTTGTCTAGAAGAACATGTATCTTATTCTTCTCATAAGGTTTGTTGTAAAGTCATCAGACAAAAGTCTGATGACTACAGACTTTTGACACTAATAAGTAGAGCTGAGATGAGCACTTTTCTGGGGTTCAGTTACTCTGGAATGAAACATGTTTTTGAAGTTTCTCAGAGGATTCATTTTAAGAGGGTTAGTAACTGCAGCCCAACCTCACATTCATGCCTGTTAGCCTTTACAGTGCAAAATTGCTAAATATTGATATATCATATGTATCAACTTTGTTTCTTAACATAATATTGGCTCTTATTACAGTACATGTGCTAAGTACCTGCTGGCCCCAGAAGATTCAATTCCACTGACTCAGAAGTTTTTTACAGCAGCTGCAAGTCATTGTTTGACTTACAGCTAAAGCACAAATATAAAATAACAGGAAGAATTTTGAAGGGAGCTTAGGGTTAATAAAAATACAATGCTACTGAAGTTAAAGGGAAGTTTTTCTTCTATTTCAGATGAAATGTAGCAAGTCCCTTGTCAACAGCTTTTGAAAATCTCTCTGAAAAGATGAAAAGAAAATTATTTAAAAGAAATTGAATTGTATCTTCTGTCACCCCTTCACTTCTTCTTTTGCAACGTGAGAAACCTGTTAAAGTTGATTAACAACAACAAAAACTCTGATTCACTAAGTGCCATCAGTTCAAGGTCTATCAGTGACTGCCTAGGCAATGATGCAGGCTTCTACTAATTAAGCATGTAAAAAAGTGGGAGCTGTGCTTGCGAAGTATTTTTTACAGTTAATTAAAGCAACTTAAAAATGTGTAATTTTTCTAGCAGGATATCTCACTTTGTGAAGTGCTAGGTAACTAGGGGAACTAAGTAATTTTTGATGACTCTTTTTCATTTTTGCAAAAAAAAAAAAAGAAAATGTGAGAAATACGCTTCTTTCTCTAACTTCTCTTAAAACACGTGATTTGGTGGAAGCCAGGTTTATGCTGGAGCATGAGCCAGTGTCCGTTTTGAGGAGATGAAAGCTTCATTTCTTGTAATGACATTGTAGAAACAGAGGCTAAAAATGAGTAATTACCTACCGCTTAAGATGCTGCGCAATGGTAATCACTGCACCAAGGGACAATCCAAACAAAGCCTTCCTCACCATTCCTGGAAACAGCTCCCATTGTTTCTGCTCTGGCTGCTTCTGATGATGTAAGGTAACAATTGGCACTAGTGCTTTTCGTGCCAATTGTTTCCAAGAGTCTCACATTTATGAAAGAGACTGAAAGGTAATAAGAAAGTCAAAAGAAGTTTTGAGCATTTTCTTACCCAATCCCGAGCGTGGCTGAGCACATCTCCTGGGCAATCTCTTTTAAGAATTAAAACTGTGTTTGATCTCTGGAGAAGACATAAATACACAGACTAAATAGGGTGGGGTGGACATTTACAACAGTGAGACCTGAGAGTAATTTCCTTTAAATGACTGGGCTGTATGAATATGATTTATTTACTTGAGTAAAACTCTGAGTAAACAGTAAAGTAAATCAGCCAGACTGATTTTATTTTTATGAAAAGAAATTATTTTAATATGTAATGAAAAAGGCAAATTTATTTCCCACAAAATGTTAATGTTTTATTCAACTAGTATGTTTTTTAAATTCCTGTATCAGCCAGCTGCAATAAAAATGTAGAGACTGCTCAAACCCAAGCAGTCGGGGACATTCCCTTCTGTCTACAACATTGTAAATGAGGGGTTTATGGGCTGGTTGAGGTGCCTAAGATTCAGTGTCTGCATTAGTACTTGTGCTTTCATCCTTTGGTGTAATTAATGCTTCTGCATTTTATCTAAAATAGAATAATTTCTGCCGGAATTGCTTCTTTTTTTGTGCATGTACTGTAGAGTATAAGAATCTCCTGGAGGAGACCAAAAGATGAAGAGGATTATTTTATTGAAATATTTGCCTGACTCGTGCACAAAAAGACATTGACCTAAAGCCCCAAGTATCCTGGCTGTGCCATTTGATCTCTGCATTGTGAGGTGGAAGGTACACAGCAACATTTTGCTTTCATTTTTTAAAATGGTTTTGTGAATTTAGACCCTCAAAATGTGACGTTTCAACACTTTTCCACACTCTCTCGTTTCCTCCCCCCTCCTTCCTTCTTTATCATTTTCTTTGTCTTTCTTTGTCTGTAGCAAATGCAGATCAAATATCTGAATATTTTCAGTTAAATTTTTGTCTTTTCAGCATTTATATCAGTTGTGAAATTATCATGAGAAGCTGGAGGTAAGCAACTTTTTTGAGTATATTATATATACCCATACTCAATAGTTACAGTGATATATTAAGGACAGGGTTTGTAGACAGAGTTGCCTCTCTTTTATTACTTCATTTATAGTTTTCATTGTTATTGTATAGTCTATTTCCATGAATAAGTGGTCAGTGCTATGCAATGCAAATTGCCTATTGTTCAGATTTCAGGTGCTAGAAGATTTAATTGATTAATTTAATTGAAATGGATGAAACTAAGTACAAAAAAATGTTGTTTGCTTTTCGGTATTAGATGCTTAATTAGTAATTTGGCAGATGGGACAAGTAGGGAGGGTATTTCCTGATGGTTGACAATTCATTGAGTTGAGTGCCAACAGCAAATTTAAATTCCCTTAACTGCCATTAATTAATTACCAGGAAATACCTGGCTCGGGTGGAGTGGGTCGTTATGTTTGTACTCCACGTAAAACTGTGAAAGGTGAAAAGAAATCAGAATAACATACAAAGAGTCTCATGAAAAGCTACTAAAGAGACCCAACTCTGTGTATTCCCTGTCGTTGTGCAGTGACACAAATTGTCATCACAGATGTCCCATCACAGGCACAGCTCAGAGACAAAACCAGAGCTTAAAGTACCTTCAGGTTTAGAACTGCAGTGGGTGCAACCAGCAGGGTATGCCCTGTTTACAGCAGGATATTGGTTTCTGACATGCACAGGTAATAATGAAAATGGGTCCTGAAGGCTGCCTTCTACCCAGTGTGCTTTAGAGGTCTCATTTTATATTCATATCAGTTTTGCTTGTTAATGCCTCAAAGCCAGAGATTCCATGAATGGTGTAACAATGCTCAGTTAATGGCTTCTCCCCTAACGCTTATTCACACAGGGTAAAATTAGGTTACAAAACCTGTTGCAAGATGTCAGGCTGTTAAAAGTGTGTCTGAGTTTTCTTCTGTTACTTTAGGTTGTGGTCTGCAGTTGCTTATTTTTACTGTAAATTGCTTTACTAATAAAGATGAAAGTATAGATAGTCCTTGATGGAAAATCATGTTTATGTCACTCTAATTACATTATTATTTTCCAATATATCAAAGGGAAAGGGAGAAAAAAAAATAAATACTTTTTTTTTTCTAACAGTCCCTTTCCTGAAATGTCCACGTAATTAACCAAGAAAAATCTTATTTTTCTTTAAAATAGAATCCTTAGTCTAAGGTGTGATTTAGAACATGGGATTTAGAGACTTCATGGTTCTGAAATATGGGAGTTATATTCCATTTATTTCTGCTTACATAAGTCCAAGTCAGATGAGGACCAAACCCAGAGAGCTACTTCAGTTTCCTTTAACGAGCAGAGCCATTCTTCTGGTGACAATAAACACAGGTAAATAAAAATGGGTACTGGTGCTATTGCATATTATCTCAAAATGTGTAAAGATTTTTCTTTGGGTAGGTGGATGGTTTTGTTGGCTACCTGAGCATTTCAAAGTAGGTTATAATTTGCTTTTTTTTGATTTTTTTTTTCATTAATTCAAGTTATTATTGTCAGAGACCTTCTCTCCGTTCCTCCCTCCTTCAGTGGCAATCGAGTGTTATATTTAGAGTGTACTTACATGTGCACATTCAGAGTTCAGCATTTCCAATGCTTTGGGAGCCCAGACCTATTTCAAGCTTAAAGGAATAAAGTTTATTAAATAGAAGAAACATATTTACCTCTGATATGTTTCAGAACAGGAGAGAGTATATATGCAATTATATTGACAAATTTATTTCTATTTCTGAAACATCCCACTAATGTATACAAACCCACCTTAAATGTAAGAAAGCCTGGAGTGTAATTTAGACAACAGCAACATTCTAAATACTCAGGACTTTTACTTAAATTTTTATTATATAAAATCAGAATTTGGTGAGGAACTTCTGAGATCATTTTGTGTACATCAAGACTCTTTGCACATTCAGAAGTAGATTTCACAGAACATCAGAATTTGTTTCAGTCAGGGAGCTGTTCTCCCATTTTGATTCACCTGGATGTGCAGTAATTTTTTTCCCCATTCTCGCACGTAAGCTCTGCAATTTTTCCATCACTGGATTTTCAACAGAATGCCTGTGCAGATAGGAAGGTCATGTTAGGCAGTGGTGCAGGAGACAGAGACACAAATGGCACCAAGAAAGAAAGGGGGAACTGTAGGAAGTGAACAGCAAAGTAATTCATTTCCTTATATTTATGAAATAAGCGAGTTCCCACACATTAATTTTGGGTCAGACTTGTGTTATGGTTTTTAAAGCACCCTTCAGAATCAGTTGATACCAGGGTTAGATAACTCATTGAGTCACTTTGCCTTTTCTTTAGCAGAATAAATCAGATTTGTTTTTCCAGGGTGCTGTGTCTCAGCAACATTTTAATCCCTTTAGGAAGAATAGGAATTCTAATGTATCCTAAAAAACCCCTACTGCTATTCAATGGTTAGTTGTTTAAATTAAAACAATGTTCCCATGGGACAGGAAAATCTACAGATAAGAAACAATGTAGTCTAATGGTAAAGATCTTATGATTGTGAGCTGTCCAGTGATCATTCAAAGAATTCACGTACTTTCATACCAGAACAAGATATCTTGTACTTCTGAATGAAGGGTGGATATTGCTGTATAAACTACATACAATGCCTGTCAAGCCTTTTGTTTAGGTGCTGTTTAAATACACAGCTCAAACTATTGCTGAAGTGAGTGAAAGGACTTCAAAGGGACCAAGAACACACCCACTTTATCTGATCTAGTAGAGATACAATGGGACAATGAATACCAGAACGTTTTTATGTTTTCAGATGTAAACTTAATGATAAGAAAAAATTGTATTGCTCTGTTTTCCCTGTGGGACACACCTAATAAATATTACATTTAAATCTTTTTAAGTGAAGATGAAATTGCAGATTTTGTCTGCAACCAGATCCCATTCAGGACATATAGCCATATTTCTTTATAACTATACTTCTAAATTATATTTCTATTAAAAAAAATAATATCGCCTAAAAATAGGAGATACTGATAGCCTTGTCCTAAATCTTAGAATCACCAAAATTGTTCATAAAATACCATTATTAGGTAACCTGCTGTTTGTTGGAAGACACATTTAGAAGTTCTGGTGTATGGACAAAGAGGGAATCTTAAATTATCTGACAGTAATTGCAATGCAATCTTAACAAAGAAAATTGACCCAATATTTAAAATTTGATAATGTTTCCTAGAAAATGCAGAGAATTCATCAAGTGCCATTTGAGATCAAAAATAATTAATTGTTTAACTAAACACAAATGTAGATATGGCATGCATTACAGGAAAATGTCCTTCAAGTTTCTTGTACATTTTTTTTTTTAACTTTTGCTTGTTCAAAGTTACTTTGGATCTAGTTAGAATAGTCTGTTATGCCCTGATTGATTCCAGAAGAAATGGTCTAAAGTGTTTGGATTATATATTAGAAAAAGGTTCATTGAAAGAGTGGTCAGGCATTGGACTCAGTTGCTCAGGTGGAGTCACTTATCTCTGGAAGTGTTCAAGAGGCACTGGAATGTGGCGCTTGGGAGTGGGGATTGGGGGTGATTGTGGTGGAGCTGGGTAAGGTTCATGGTTGGACTGGATCATCTTGCAGGTCTCTTGGTGATCCTGTGTGATTCTGTGATCCCTGCAGTGTAAAGCAAAGATGGTCTCCTTAATACACAGTGGCCAGATACTCTGCTGTTGTCCTTAAGTTTGCAAATGATGCACTTGACCAGCTTAACAAAAAACCATTTTGAGGGTAGAAGTGGCATATAACACAATACACTTTGTAACTTACCCAGGACAATGAGTAGAGCTACTGTTATAGGAATAATTGATCTTGCTGAGACAATAAACTGAAGAAAGGCACTCAGATTGCTAATGGGAATTTTGGAATTGGATTTACAGATTCCTTTGGTTGTTGTAGCATTTTATTTCATTACTGCACACTGAAGCTCACTAGGAAATTAGATAATATGTGGATTTTATTTATTACACCCATTCTAATACAATTAAGTCTTCTTGATTCAGTTTGCAAATATAACATGGAGTTTTTGTGTTAGTTCAGTTTCTACGTAAAGTGTGTGGGAGCAAATACTTTAAAATTTTTTCCTTTTTAATCTTAGCTAGATATATAGGGACTGGACTGAGCATGGTGTTAGTTTTACCTGATAATTAAGTTCTCAAAGTAGACTCTAGACATAAGGATAATTTACCACAAAATACACATATCTTCAAGAAGTGACAGAATGAAAGGTTTATATAAGTGGGCTGGAACAATCTTATTCCACCATGTTAAATATATTATTTTTTTGTACTCAAAAAGTGAGATAAAGACATGCCAGCTGCTGTTAAAGCTGAAAGGAAGAGATGTGTATTTGAACACCCATGACTGGAGGAGACACTTGGTTGTTGTACAAATTCTGTATTTGCTCACCTCCCTATTTCTTTCATTGCAAATGGAAGTTGCAATAATCATATATTGCAGGACTCAGATCTTGTTAGTGTGTGTTAGACAATATTGTGAAGCTGATGATTGAATCAAATGTCAGAAGGTAGAGGACAAGCTTTTATTTTCTGATTCCTAATTGTGTTTAGGTGAGGTGAACACTGCATTGGAAGTGAACAGGAAGCTTCCCTGAACTGTGGATTTTTTGGAGCTGGATACAAAAATCTGTCACTTGTGTCAATGTACAAAGCACTCAGGTTTCAGCAACAAAACTATTTGGTATGTCAGCATGAAATTTAAATTACTTCACACAGCTCTTCCAAGTGCTTCTCAGGGCTTTTTTTAAATTGCAAAGAAATTTTTATGTTCTCGATTGTTATTTAGTTTGTTCCTGGCTTTATAAAATATCAATATCACCCCTTAATAGCAAATCAGATCCTAAAAGTTCCTTATCCCTGGATATTTTTGATTTTAATTAACTAATCATTTATTCAGAATGCAGAGACTTCCATTAAGATGTTACAATTGAGGAACACCACTTTTCAGGTATTTTGCCAGACACACAATATATGGTACTGTGTAACACTCAGGTGTGAAGCAATGGACATGCTCTTTGCTTTAGATTATAAAGTTTTAGGCCTTTTTTCTGACAGGTTCCTTGATATGTGAAGGATCAGCAGCATTCACTGATGAGCTCACAATTGACATGTGTCTCATCCTACTGCCCATGTTTTCTTCTTTTACTTCATCAGTTATGTCATTCTTTGACGCTTTTCCTATTGCATTCTTATCACTTTCTTATCTCTTTCCACATTTGCTTCCTTGTGGCATTGCCTCATTCAGTACATTGCGCTCTCCAAGTTCCTTGACAGCTTCTAGATTAATTTCTTTTTTCTTCTATGTAAAGGTTTTGTTTAGCCTTTGATTTATTTTTCTCTTTTGCCAGTTCCTTTCCTGAAATGTCAGTTGTACAGTCCTCTGGCACTGGTATTAACAATTCTCTATTAGGATTTTTCATAATCACATTCTGGGATTTTATATTCCTCTGGGTCTAGCATTTGTTGTTACATCTGGGCTTAAATTCACTTTAACCTCAACTGCATGAGCTTTAGAAATGCTCAATGAGTTCTTCTAATCAAAAGTTCTTTCTCCAGCAAGGTTCTTCTGTACACTGCTCCGTCTCTCTCTCCACCCACACCTTCCCATATATGATTTTCTCCTCTTAAACCGCTTTTAGAAATTTCTGTAATTCACGCATAAAAAGGAGAATAGTTTTCTACTAGGACTTTTAGCATAAATGATTGTCAAAGAATAGTTTTTGAGATTGCCCAGAGTAGGTATAGAGCCTGAAAAACAAGGTAGAAATATTTCCCCCATGAAACTCTGTTATCTGCAGAGAATTACTTTGAACTGTTGTTTCAGAGAAATCTCTTTTCTCCTTTGTTCTATCTTATATATTAGCAATGTAAATTTTTCACAGGCTTCTTAGAACTTCATTTGAGTAATTGTGGCATTTTTAAGGCATTTGTGATATTGAAGATTATGAAAAAGCATGGCTATCGTAACAATTATAGCAGAAAAGTATGTGAAAATATAACAATATTTGAATTCTTTTTTCTGTTGTGAAAATCCTATTATTTGAGCAAAATTTCTTGATACTAATGAATTTACTCAAAATAAATTCAGCTTTCAGAAGAAGCAGGTTTAGTCTGACTTGTGACTAAGACAAAGGGAAATCTGTTTCAATCAGAAATTCATATCACAGTGGTTTACTCTCAGTGAAATAAATTTATTTTACTTGTCCTACAGCCTTAAAAATTATGTAACATGTTTTGATACTAAGGTACTGTAATTTTCCATTAAAACACCACATATATATAAAATTACACCTTTTTCTTCAATAGGAAGGCTGAGAAAGTTAGTTAGAACTTATAATCAAGTTTTAAATTCAAAAGTATTGTCAAAAATGAAAATTAAAAAGAAGCTGCACTTTCCTATGATGAGTATGAACTTACCGTTTTAAATTGGAATTGCAATGAAGTATCAGAGATGTTAATTGTGGGACGTGAGTGATGCACACTAAAGCAATCTTTGCATATTGCCTTGAAACTTCCTAAGTAGATCAGATCAAGTGTCATTAATATCTTCACTCTCACTACTCTCATTTTTAAAATACTGTGTGCATTCATGCAAATATGGTGCTTCTTCCTCTTTATTTAATTTTATCTAATTGTGGGGCAGATGAAAAGGCAATGCAAAGGTTGGGCCAAGGAATAAACCTTTGCTATAATTGTAGACACAGCATTTAATCTGTTGGAAGAACAGTTCCACCTTTTCATGCCCCTATTTCCTCATTCTGGAGATGGAGAGCAGACCAGCATGGCTAAAAGTTACATTCAATTTGGAATCTCCGCTGGAGTTCACTCAAACTACCTTGAGGTGCGGCCGTTCATTAGAAAATGTGCCAGTTTCAAAATCTTAATTGTTTTAGGTAGAGTGAATTCTTTTTCTCACAAATGTATCTATCTTCTGTAGTATTTAGTGTACTCCCTTTATACTTTTGTGTTTGTATGTTTGTATTCTAAGTTTTGGAAGAGGATTGTGTTGCTACAGAAAACAAATTACAACAGCTTTTATGCAACAATCATGTTTGGGTTTTATGTGGCTGTTTTTAGCTTTTGCAATGTTTTCCTTTGTCACTGAATTTTCACAGTGAGAGGGACACACGCTATACAGTCTAACTGTATATATATATGTATATGTATATATATATATATATATACAGGTGTGTATATATATATGTATCTGCAAGTCCCAGGGAAAGACAGGGGTAGTAAGGGATAAACACAGTATCCTGTTAGGAAACAGTGCTTTATAGGCAAAAGCCCTTCTCCTAGTTCAATATTGGACTAAGAAGATTTGTTGTGCTTATGTTTAAAATCAGTTTCTTGCAGGACAATTCACTTGTTCCTGCGTTGGGCTGTATATTGTAATTTTATGTGCTGATCTCACATCCATTTCTATTCACTGTTTTATGCATAGCAATGGAGTTGCACTGACAGAACTTGAATTTGCACTGGAGGACATAAGTCAAACCTTCCCTACTTCAAGCTGTAGTCTCTCAAGACAGGGAGCTCGTGCCCTGTGATACAGGAACCATGTTCAGTCACAGAGGTGCAGGTGAGAAAGCAGCTGGGTCAGCAGGACAGCAGAGCAAACAGGAAGGTTGACTCAAAAGTCAGTCAGTCTATCTGCAGCCTGAGGATTCCATGTGTAAACATGGATTGACCCCACTTTCTTTGGCCCAGCATAAGTCACAAAAGGAGAACCCTTGTATACATGTTCATGCAGTCTGAGAAACTTGGTTGATATTCTGTTGGCACAGAGGGACCAACCTGAGCCATTTTTTCCTACCTGGAAGCCATAATACTTTGGAGGGAGAAGTGGCTTTGTGCTGAAGCAAGGCTAATCCTTACTGGGAATATCTGTCCCAGAATACAGGGATATTCCACTGCTTTGACTTTTATTTGGAATAGTATGTCAGCTCAAAAATGTTGATGTATACATCAACAAGGATTTAATAAAATATGTTAATTGGGATTTCCATTAATTTTAATGGGATGTCCCATTGGGAGTGTTAGCCCTTGAAGACACTGGTATTTTTAGTGCACTCAGTCTGATGTTCCTTAAGGCTGCTGATAGGATCCATAATGGAAATACATTAAAAGCAAGCAGGGTTTCCAGGCACCCATAGTAAGTCTGAGGAGTTCATAACCATTGCAGGTTCTCCCTGTGTGCAGGAAGGTCATACTAGGGTTCACATGAAGCAAAGTAGACATGCTCTGAAGAAAACCAGATGATGAAGACAATTCTGAGAATGTGTTCTTGAGTGAATATGACTTAGTGTTTGTTTGTAATATGTGTAAACATCAAGGGATAAAAGAGTGCCTGAATGAGAGTTATTGTTAGCAAAAGCAAAACTCACTGCAGAAGAGGAAAAAAACAATTAAAGAACCAAAACAAACTAAGAAACAAAGGGTAAGCAGGTGCAGAACTTGGAAAAAAAGAAAAAAAAAGTTTATTTAAACATTTTAAATTTTAAAAGTAAATCTCTGTTTCCTTAGTGTTCTGAAGGACAAGAATATAATTTACAGTAATTTATTCCCCTCCTCTTTGATACTTCAAACTTCCAAGTTACAACTGAAAGTAATTAAATTTGATGATGAGAGCATAATTTTTCTCTAATTTTGAATTCCCTCCTTTTTCTTTGCTTACCTTTTGCATGGGTCTCTACTTTTCCCTTATTTAGGCAGTTTTAGGAGCTTTATTAAAAAATTAATGCTGTGATGAATATTTCCACTGTTATTTGTAAAACAAGGAATCATTTTGAAAACCCAAACAAAATTCAACTCACAGGGGAGTTAGACATATGTAGTATAAAAGTGGTTCTGCCATGGAGATTTTATATTTTGAAGGAACAAAATAATAATAGAAATGTTATTATCTCATTTAAGAATGTGGGATGAAGAGCAGAGCAATGAAGTGACCTGCTTAATGGTTTAAGTCTGAGTGGGGAATAGAATCCAGACTGCCTGACTCCTCAGGCAGAGCATTAAAAACAGATTTCCCTCCTCTCCTCCATGAAAAATAAGGGAGGGCTACCTGTTCAACAGCCTGGATTTGATTAAATATGCACTGTATGTTTTACTTAAAGAATTGTGTTTTATCATGACGACAGTATTTTCTAACTCACTAATGATAAATCATTTGTAGGTTCAGTGTGTCACTGCTTGAATGATACTTCTTCCTAACAAAGTGACTGTATCATGTCAGAAGACAGTGGTGTTTATTTTTTAGGGAACGAGAACCAGAAAATGTTGCACAGGGTGTTCTTTCTCTGCGGCCCTTGATAACATTTACTGCTGAGACACATGGCCTAAGCCTGAAGGACTGAAAATAAATCTATCACCTACAAAATGGTTTAAAATACAGATGCAAAAATCTTTTTTTTTTTTTTTATCTAGTATGTGCTGCAGAAAGCTCATCCAGCCATCTTTTTATGTCCTAAGGAAATGTTCTTACAATTTACCTCTATAAAATACATTCTTCAATAGGGAATTAGAATTAGAATTGCAGCCCTGCTGGAGGCTGAATTGGGTAGGCTTAACCTGAGAGATACCAAACTCGATAAAACCTGCCTGGCATGTTATCTCTTTCAACTGACCTTAAGAAAGGTATGTCCAGGGCAGGAGGAAAAAAAAAACAAATAAACAAACAAAAAACACCTAAAATGAAACCAAACATTTAGAACAAACTGGAACTAACAGAAGAGAAAAAATATGTTACTGAATTCTGCAGAAAGTGTATAGAAAGGTGAATTGTACAATATGTTGAAGTGGGAATTAAAGTGGAACATTTTTACTTAGTTCAACAGCTATGATAAAAGTTGGAGTTTGCACATTATGTATTCTCAGACATGTCCCTAAGCTAACTTTAATGAATGCAGTTCTCATTAATTAAATGCTACTTACATGTAACTAGCAAAAAATAAAATAATTAAAGTTCTTAATTTAGAAGCAGCTTATATGGTTATTCCACATGAAGTACCAGAACTGTAAGTTGTTAAAATCGGGACAGAGAGATGAGTTTTTGGAGACACATGTAACAGATTTGGGGAGGGGGTAGTGGAAGAGACATACTGTTCTTTGAGGGGGGAAAATGACCCTAGTTTTGAAGGATTATAAATCTATTTTCCTAAGCCCCACTGTCTTCCAGCATTGAATCCATCTGCATCTTTTGGGGCAGGAGCTCTTCTCTTGTTTTGTGCATGCCCAGCACTAAGGGTAGCAAAGTTCTGGAGTGCTGCAGCAATGATGATGACAATAGTAATTTGCTGGCAGACTACAAGGTGTATGAAGTTAGTATATAAGTTCAAGGAGACTATATCAAAAGAAAAAAATTCCTTCTTTGTGCTACTGGTGAGTTCAGGAACTTTCCATATTTGTTGCTAGGACACCTGCCTGCCAAAAAGGCAGAGGGTTACATCTCTCCTCCTTTGGAGGAGAGTTCTTTTGGATAGTTTTCCCTGTGTCCAATCCTGAGTTTGCTCTCAGTTGCCTCTAATTCCAATTTTAGCAGATTTGTGAGAGTGATCCAGCATTGTAAAGCAACTTATGATGAAATAGATTTTTGTCCCCGTTTTCATGTAAAAACATTTAGATGCAGAGGAGTTCCCAGGGTTCAGTATGAAACCACAAAACCTGCCTGCTTTTCTTCCTGAAATTTCTCCCAAAGCATTATGAACTGGAGTTCATATCAGTATGAAAGCTGAATTTAGCTAGTCTTGGTTTTATGCCATTTTATGTCAATCTTGTAGAGAAAAAATTGAATTCCTCATTTTGAAATATTTTAGCAGAAGGAGCCCTTATTATAAGTGATGTGAATGTGTAATATCTGATAATGGATTTCTACCTCTGTGTAGAAAATCAGCAGTGTAGTCATATCTTTCAGAATGTTTAAAATTAAAGCAGCTCTGGAATTTTTTTGGTTTAAAAACCAGAGAAAACCCCATACTTTTGTAGTCTGTTTTTGTAATAAGCCAGGAAAAAGAGTTCATTTTATAGTTTGAATGATGTAAAATAACTGAATTTCATCAAACCTGGCTTCTAACCTGGCTTTCTATGACCATATTTGTCTAATACAAAGAATTCCATGTTAAATATTGTATTGAAACTGCATTCTAATTGCATAGTTCCTTATGTCATTAAGAAAAAAAATCCCAACTCAAAACAAACAACATTGAAAAAGTCAGGCTTAATGTCATTAGCTTAATGTCTAAGTGTAACAAGCCTGTGGGTAGTGAACTGATTTTTTAACATACCAGGATACGTAAGGAAGCAATAATCCCTGTCGAAAACCTGGTTTGGAAGGTTTTAATTATAGGTTTGGGGTTTTTTTTAGAAATCTGGTCCATTAACTGCTCTCAGCAAAGCACTGCTGTCCAAAAATTGTATGTGCATATGCAGGTGGGTACAACTTTGAGCTATAAATGGGTTTTAAATATGACTGTAAAGGGTTTACTTACACCATGAGGAAAACAAAGAGATGGGAGATTTTTCCATGTAGTTTAATGTTAATGCAATGAAACAATCTTCTGAAAACATATTTCTGGCTATCTCCCATAGTGTTGGCTGGCCCTGGAAGGGGAGAAGTCATCCTGTGGCAGCAGGAGTTTCACTCAATGCTTAGCTGCGTACTTGGTTGTGGAACCAGTGGGAAAAACATGTAGAACAATGTTCTCAACCAGCTAACAGGAGGGAGAAGACAAGCAAGTTGTTAAAGCTGAGTCCTTGGTGTGCTGGCTAGTTTGTCCTCACACTCTGAAGAGGGAGGATTTCGGATACCTCTGAAAAAAGATGTAAAGAATCTTTGCAAACTGCTCTCTGTGGTCTTCCTAGTGACCTGAGCCAGATTGCTGCTCCTCTCTCATGTACGCAGATTGTATAGAAATCAGACCACATTAGGAATGTATTTGCAGAGGCTGAATTTTGATGAAGTTGCTGTTAGTCCAATTTGTCTCCTGTCCCAACAACTCTTTCTCAAAAAAACTTTCTCTGTTATTCAAGAATAGGTGTTGTCATTGTTCAGGATTACTCCCTAAGGCCTGATGTTGATTTATATGATCTGAAAATGGTAAAAATTAGTAAAGCCTTTCTTAAAGTACTGTATTTATGGCAGTGGTGATCAAAACTTCAGGGTTAAAATATGCTGTTCTAAGTTACATTCATCTCTTATTTATATACTGCTTCTCAACATGAGCAGGAAGACTCACCTGTGAAGTCTTTTTGGTTTTAAACAATTTTCTTGTTCTCAGCAACATATAAATTCCTATGAATTTTGCAGCCATTTTCAAATTTTAACTTTTCTTACAGATGATGTGGAAAAGCTTCCTGGGACATCCACAACTCATGCAGTGGGACACTGAGCTGCTGCTGTGAAAGTTCAAGATCTGAGGAAATCACAGCCAGGTAAATGCTCTCATACTGACAGCGATTGAATTGCAATATATTGATGTTTCTATCTACATTTTTTAAATTGAGTTCTTAATTTGATATAAATTAGATAACTGCAATGGAGCTACAGTGACCCAAACTAGCTGTAAAGCTTTTGGTGATTTCCATAAATTATATCCTGGCTTCCAAGCATTCCTGGTCTGAATTCCCTAAATGAAAGCCCAGCTGGTGAGTTTTAGCTGTTCAGAGGGCTGGCATCAGAAACCCTTGTCATTCTCAAATCTTAATCATTTTTGCAAAGTGAAACAGTTTCAACAGGCAGAATTTACACCACTCCAGTGGAAAATCATTGAGATTTAAGCAAGGTGTTCTAAGTAATAGCAGAAAGAACCATAAATATGCAAGTTTGATACTTATATAAATAATCAGCTGAATGAGCCTACATCTGATTGAACTTCACCTCTTAGAGTTACCCTATTAGCAGTCACATTTTTTGATCTTCAGCATTTTGGAATTAATTTTATAATCTTTTCCACACTAATGAACCATCAATTGAGGAAAGTTTTGTTGCTGGAGTAATAGCATCAATTATTTTAAGGACCCTCAATAAAGGGTTCTAAAATTGAGGCCTCCAGCTTGCACTGTGTGTGATGAGGGCTCTCTCTCATCTTCCCTTTAAAGAACTCTGCTTGCTTTTACTATTTTGCTTGGAGACCACTGCTCAAAAACCTAATGCCTGCAATAAGTAAGCAAGGAAATGTTAAGAATACAGAAAAATATTTGTAGAACTGCCAAGTTATTTTAAGCTTTGGAAATGATCTCATAATACAAAAAAATAAAAAAGGAATAAAATTACTTATTAAGGAAAAGGTGAAAAATTACAGAGGTTGAACTGGTACAATTTTTCTTCTTCATAGAATTTCCAGTCTTTTTGAATGATTCAAATGAAATTGTAGTGCTTATAATTTAAAAACACAATCAGTGATTAAATTACAGATTTTTTGAGATGATGTGAGCATATTTCCCATTCTAATACGTCCATATGTCTGACAATGGGTAGCAAAAACAGAGCAAGGCATGACACAACCCATTGTACATTTTTTTGGTGCATTTGAGAGCACAACTCCTGCCCAGTTATCAAAAACCTCCTTTGCCAATGTGGGTTGTTCTAAACAAGCCCCATATTTTCTTGCAGCATTTGAAGCCATTTTCATCAGCTATCCCAACACCCTGATTACTCCTCTGAGTCCTATTCTCCCCACAACTATGGTAACTAATTAAACAGTAAATTAACACATATATTAATGGATTACATGCCTTGGTAACAGTGCATAAGACCCTGTAATTCTTTGGTTGTATCTATGTTCTTCCTCTTGTACTTATTTTTTATTTTTATTCTTTAATTGTTATCAGAAAAAATATTCAATCTGGGGAACTTATTGCTTAATATAAGCAGGAGAATATTCAGGAGAATCAGTGACAAGAATATTTTCCATGAAAATATGTTGTTATGAATTTCCAAAAATGTAAGTATCATCTGGTTCCTAGAAAAATTCTTGAGGCCTTACAAATTTCTTCTTCAGCAAACAGTCAAAGTTTGAACAAAATGAAAATACTTTTGACAAAGAAAAATGAGTACCAAAGTTAAATTGCAATGTGTGAGAAGTGCATGTTTTTAATATAACAATTCTGCTCTTAAGGCAAGTTGTGAAAAGATAGTTTAGAAATCATGTTTTTTCCACAGCCTTCTCTTTTTCTCTACAGCTGGATTCCAGTTGATTTAGTATTTGACATCAAGCATATTTCTAAATGAATTCTGAAGAATGACTTGGGAATTGTCAGATGATGGAAGATCAGTCTTGAATGCCCTCAATGAAGGGCAAAAATCCTTGGGGTTTATGCCTTTGACTTGGTAGAGTAGCATGACATTAGCATATGAAAATGTTTCAGGTTAAACTTTCAAAGATATTAATTATATATTTTCCTGTTTCAGTATGATAGTAAATGAAAATTGACTTTGTCTTTGTTTCAATTAGACGTGTGGCCTGGGTAAAATACACCTAAAGAACTTGGTCTTTGAAAATGTGGAATTCAGTTGCTAAAAAGTCCATTTAGCAAACTCTACTGCGTTTAGTAAAAAAAACAAAAAAAAAAACAAAACAAAACAAAAAAAAAAAACAAAAAAAGAAAGAAGGGGACTGAGAGCTTTCTGTGGCATGTAAAACCCTATTTTTACACTGGGTAACTTGGTGAGTTTCCCACAAAGAGCCTCTGAATGTTCAGTAGTTCTGCCCACAGCGAGGTTCCAGCAAGGGACACAGTTTTGAAACTGATGCTCAGAGTTATGTGTACATTTTGCTGTCATTCTTTGCCAGAAATAGTCTGGGCTTATTTTGGGTCTTTTATGGCATATGGAGCACTCCATATATTTAAAATCAAATCCTTTGGAATCACTGCACAAATATAACAGGGCTAGTGTAAAGGCACAAACTCTGGCCTTTCACATGGCAGTCAGTAAGATCAGCTGATGAGGACGTTTGACCCAAACCTTTTAAAGACACTTTCCTGAACATTTTGAGGCAACCTATTTTTGCACTGATGCTGTGCACCAAGCAGCTATTTTTGTATGTTTCATATTCTGGTATTTGTGATCAATTCTGCACCAAATGATGATTCCACTAACCGTGAAAGAAATGAATAATGTATGTTTCTTGTACGTCCTCATGTTAACGTGTTTCATCTTGGAAGTCAATAACTGAGTATTCCCCATCATAACAGAGAATGGTCTTCTGTGACCCTGGTTTTCCATGTACTTGGCTACATACCTACAGGCTTTTCCCCAAATCAATTAATTGCTATTAACTTGAGTAGAATTTTTCAGTTTTTCTTTATTATTTTTACATTTGATTGGTTTTTTTTTCTGGCTTTTGGTGTTGTTTTTAGGGGTTTCTGTTTTGTTTTTTGGTTTGTTGTTTTTTTTGTGTGTGTGTGTTTTTCTCTCTCTCTCTTTTTTTTTTTTTTAGAGATATGTATTTGGGGTTAGTTTGTTTTCTGATAAAACTGTAAACCCTCCAGTGTAAATTCACTGTCTTTCCAGTGTTTAGTCCTGAACCTTTATGGAGTCTTGAATATTACAGAATAAAAATAAATCACTATATTAAATAATCTACTAATTTAAACACCAGTTATCACTATTAAGGTGGAGTTACTAACAGTTTTGTGTGAGAGTTTGGTCTGGGTGAAAAAAGAGCAAACAATAAAGCACATCATCTCTTACTGCAGCCAAATATTTGTAAACTGAAGTTGCTGACAACGTAAGTGGTAACAGTCATCTTGCAAGCAGATGGGACAGTCCTGTGTTTGTGAACTTTTGCCCTAGGAAGCAAGAGGGTAAAGAGGAGAAAGGAGAAGAAATGCTTAGTAGTTATTGTTGCACAGTATTACCTTGCAATTGCTCTTTCTCTCAGGCACACAAGCATAAGAAATTTACAGAAACAGAGTGATGCAGATACAGTGGGTAGGTGTAATTTTGAGAACGGCCGCTGGATGTTTGTATAGTTGTTGGGTTGGTTCCTTTTTCTTAGTCACAGTACACAGAGTGATGGAGTGGTCACTAGACTATTAATGATGTCATAGATTAAATTGTGTTCTGTAAACAGAAATTTACACCCTGTACTTCCAACTGAACTGAAAAGTCATTTAAAATTTGCAATAAAGAGTCTGCACTTTTTATCTTTTTTAAATCTACTCTAAAGTCTAATAAATTAAATTCACATGGGTTATGAGGTGTGGTCTAAAGTTTAGGTGAGAAGGTAATGTATTTAAGAATAATCACTTTGCTGTGCAGTCATGTTAAGTGCTCATCTACTTTAAAGCATGAACTTAGTTGCAGAATATTTTAACTTTTAATGTTCCAGAATTCATTATACACCTTGTCTGCCATTAATACAGGATGTTGGTGTTCACTGCTAGGTTTTTCTACATCCTGTTTTGTAGCTGGCACTATCACACTGTTTCATACTCAGTGAAATCACTAACACTCCCAAATGTGGTTAGGTAGGAAATATTTTCTGCAGAAGTTTGTACACAAAATGGTTTTGTTCACTACCTTATGTTCTCTGAATAATGTTTTACTCCTTTGCAGTACCCTATCATGCTCGGCCTGTCTCAAACTCCACTGACATTATTCCTCCAACCATCACAAACTGCCCACAAGCTTTCACCGGAACCACTGAGGCACATCTAATACAAGTCAGCTGGGACCAACCTGACATTGGTGCTAACGGCAGAGATATTTCTGCATCTGAAGCCTCCTCCTCGCAGTGCAGAGCTGGTCAGGTTCAGGATACAGCCCAAGAAGAAGTTGGAAACACAGCCCTTTGATGTGTCGAAGTAATCACCAAAGTAAGTGGCATTTTAAGACAAGGCTTACCATATTTGACTATGGATACTGCTGCCTCTTTCATAGTTCAAACTCAGTGCTTGTGTTTGTTTCCATGCACAGTTTGATATCAGGTCCACTATAGCAAATAGCATGAATATTTTAGGTTTAAAAATAGTTTTCTGCCAAAAACTTTCAATGCTAGTGACCCAGCTCCTCAAGGAATATTAGGGTTTTAGTTCAGGGAAATACTTGTTTTGTAGGAAATAGTTGCTATAAAAACTGTTTTACCATTTGCTCAAGTCATAGTCATTTGGGAGCTTCGGTGAGCTCTATTTGTCCTCACTGCAACCTGGTCACTGTGCTTGATGTTGTGGATGGGCCTCTGTAAGATTTGTATTCTTGTTAATAAAGCCCTGCATTTACACAGTGAGGATTTCCAGCATTTTAGATTGCAATGAGAATGAAACATGTTGAGCGATAATATGCTGATGCACTGTCTCAAACACACATTTACTGTTGTTGCAGCTCCTCTGTGGAGCATTTTGCTCATATGGATACTTTCTGCAAGCACTTCATTACAAAATCTGGTCGTTGTTCAACAAAGGTAAATTTAAAGTACTTTAAGCTGTGTATCCACACTCAGACTTTGAGCCTTAGCGATTGACGGAAGCCCAGAAAGGCCATTATGTCTGTTTTCATCAGGAGAGGGCCAAGAGGGTGGTAATTTTGGTAAAGAACATTTGGAAATCTTATTACTTCCACTTAAGAGTTCATAAACTCCAGTAGCACAGAAATTTTTAAATTAATTTAAGGGTGCTTCCATAAAGTATTGATAGCTTTTAAGTGTTAGTTTAATTATCAGTCCTAATTGTGTATCTAAGCACTCTAATAGGCAGAAACAGAACACTTTCTAGTCAGCAGAACTTTTGGGAAGGTTTTCAAGCTTATTGCTCTAAATTGAATGAGCTTTTTTAAAATTCAAGCAGTATTTTGAATTAAGGTCATAACAGTGAAAAGTAGTTATTAGAAAAACAGAAAAAAGAAAGCTACTTCCTCTGGCTTGGACAAAGACAAAGTTTGACTGAAAAGGGCCATTGACATGATGGCAGAACATGAAGGAACTTTACTAAGGATGGGAACTACTTCCAATAAAACAGCAGGATTGGTAGAACTTTCTAAAAAGCTTTTTGAGATGTTTGGAGTCTCAGATTTTGGGTATATTCAGCACTACTTATGCTAATTTCTTTGTGAGTTCAGGTGGAAGTTGTGATTCCTTCGGGTTTTTATATGTACATGTGTGTTAAACATATTTTATGAAAATGCAGTTTATTACCTGCCAAACCTGCTCAGGTGAGGACTTCATTTTGGGAAAGAGAATAAAAACAAAAGTGAAGGTTGAAGATAGTGTCAAGATTTTTGACAGTGGTTTCTTGTAAAGGCTTTTACCTATTTGAATGTAGAAATCTGAATACTACAAGACAATCATGATGTTATTTGGCTTGTACATGTTGTTTAGAAGTAAATAACTTAGTTGTCTTAGCCAGAATAATACTGCACCAATTGTGGTTCTTGTTTATTTTAGCAAACTAGTTTGGCTACTTCTCAGGAAGTGACTTCAGTAAGGAAGCACAGTAATTCAATTATCAAGCACTCCTAACCCTTCCAACGAAATGCATATGAACTCAATGTAAGAAAAACATTTATTTGCAGCTTCTTGTCTTCATTATGTTACATGCAGCATGATTCTCCCAAGGAGGTTTATCTGTCTTGAGGGAAGCAGGAAGAAGAATGAAAAAATCTACCACCAGCCTAAAATATGTCATTGCATTCTAGGCAAGTAATACTATTTTCAGGAGAAATAGGTCAGTTATCTCTCTAGAGAAGTTCCTCCAGCCTCTGTGCCTTGTACCCTTTGTTCCTGATCATCTTGAGACAAGCAATTAAAAAATCTCTAGCTTGGGAACCATGTTGCCCCAAGGGTGGCTTGTGCCTATTGTGAATAATTGAATTTGGATTGCTGAAATTGCAATGTGTCCTCTGAATGTTTCTGTTAATATGTTTTAAGAAACTGAAATAATGATGACAATTTGAGAGTGTTTTGAATGTTTCACAGTCACTGTTCAAAGTTTACACACTCTTGCTGTCAGTGAGAAGGAAAAAAGCTATATAAAAGAAAATTCACAAAATTACATGACAGGGAGCTGAAGTGTCTTTCTTAGGAGAAAATCTAGCTTTGGAGAAAACTTCTGATGCCTCTGGATATTCTTGTTTAAAATGATTTTTTATTGTCTTTGTTTCACACGGGTAAATTCAGAAAAAATAATTCTCTGTACTGTGAGTTGGAAAAGAGCAGTGTAAAATTCATCTAAGTTTTCATTTTGGTAGAAAAGACATCTTCACTCTGCTTTGAGTATTATTCATGGCTTCAACATACAATTGCCTGACCTGGAAGTTAGAATCAGTTTAAAGTAGAGGGACCATCTAGGGGGTTTTGTGGGTAGGAATACTTAGCCTCTCCAATGTGCTTTACATGTGTGATCAACTATGGGCCAGCAAGAGTTGTTGTGTCCACTCTGCAGGTAACATGAAGGAAGCTTCAAGGACAGCCTAACACTCCTGTGTCCACAACTGGATATTGGTCATTCTGGGGAGAAATATGGAGAAACTGGAACAGCCATTTCTTGTAGGAAAGAACAAATTCATCCAGAGGGCTGTGTTGGATGAACAATTTCAAAACAAATAAGAAAGGGAATATTTTCACTTCTTTAAAAAATACAATTTGAAAGACAGCTATGCAGGATACTTTTGCCAGCTTCTCAGCACTTCACATTCATTTGCCCTGTGTTCAGCAACCTAATAGTATGGGGATTTAGTTAGAGACCCAAAAAAGGAAACAGGAGATCATCACAGAGGCTCAGAACAATACTGAAAAGAAACAGGAACGTCAGCCTGTAGCTAAAGGATAATGTAATTTATGGTACTGGATATAAGAACCTTGGGAAAGAGGTTGCAGACTTGTAAGCAAAGTGAGTGTCCTGCCTGCCTCAGCTGCCAGAGGGTATTGATTCTCTTGGAGCAATGCCTTTATGGAGATGCTTTAGCCTAACGTAGCCGCATGAATCAGCAATCTGACACTGCTGCTTTGCAATGGCATGGGAGCTGCACCGATGTCTCGATGACTAGTCTGAATAGTTTCGTTACTGGGACAACAAGGGTAAACTTCAGCTGTTTGGAGACCTTTCCAAGAAGAGTACTGGCACAGTCCAGCTGTAGGCAAAACTGGACTTCTGCATCACAGACACTAACATATCTTACTGCTATTGTGATCAGGTGAAGAAAAATGTTTATAATTTGATTGGGTTGGGCTGGGGAAAAAAACATTTGGCATCATAGACCAGCCACACTGTTTGAAACTGCCTGAAAGGAAAAAAAATCTATTGCAAAAATTATCCTGGCAAATTCTTCTCTTTCCAAGAGTAGACAGACGAGTGTTTTAGATACAAAAGCATGATTCGCAAATGAAGTATAAACCTGGAATGAGTTAAGGATTTGAGCACACGGGCTAAAAGGACAAAGCCCAAAACATCTCTTGGCTTTAAATCCCATGAGAAAACATGAAACAAACCAAGTTTTCTTATTTTGCCTAAAATTTGAATACTATATAAATGAGTTTTCAATACATCTAAGGCTACTTTTCAAGGTCAGAAGATCCAAAATGTTGTTAAAAACATCAAGGTGATTTACTGTTATCTCTTGGGGGGTTCAAACTGACAGAGGGCAGGTTTGGGTAAGATATTAGGAAGAAATTCCCTGCTGTGAGGGTGGTGAGGCACTGGAACAGGTTGCCCAGAGAAACTGTGGCTTCCCCATCCCTGGAAGTGTTCAAGGCCACGTTGGATGGGGCTTGGAGCAACCTGGTCTAATGGAAGGTGTGCCTGCCCATGGCAAGGGTTGGAATGAGAAGATCTTTAAGATCCCTTCCAACCAGGCCATTCTGTGGTTTTCTGTGTTACATGCATATCGTCATATGTTAACTATTATCAGATTAAGATATATAAACTATATAAACTATGGAAGGGGTTTGGTTAAAGCCATTGATGAGGTGTGCATCTTCCTTAGGTCTTGGAATTAGATACATTTAAATAATCTGCTTAATTTCAAGCCCATGTGCTGCATACTGCTAAAATACATGAGAAATATTATGAAGGATTCATTGGCTGTTTTTCTGCTGAAATGACACACATACCCGGTAGAAGGGGTTAGTCAACACAGCAGATGTGCCTTGTTATACCCAGTGTGTAAATGGGGCAGTGTGGAAACACGGCTAACACTGTTACAGTGCTGCAGGAGGATGGTGGGTTTGGGAGGGCAGCTGGGGCTGTGGACAGGGACAGGAGCTACTGGGACAACATTCTTTAGTGTTTATCCAACACCACTGGTACAGGCTCATCAGAAAACTTAAGCAACATCTTTGAAGGGAGTTAAGTCTTGGCAGAGCCTTTGAAAGATGGCTCTGGAACCTGAAGAAGACAGCTGGTAGGAAGTTGGAGTTTGTGTTTAGAGCAGATCTGAATTCTAGATAGGAGCATGTTTATAAGACACACTTACACTGCAAGTTGGAGATTTAAAGACTGGGATGTGCACCAGCAATTAAAGCATTGGTGATGAGGATAGCTTTAATCCACTGTTTTGAAATGATGTTACACATTAATAAAAGGAAAATGTTAGGGAAAAATTAACCCAAGATATGTTTGTCTCAAAGACAAAAGAACAGAGAGAAGGGAATATGGGAAAATTTAACATTTCAGAATTCTGCTTTTTGTGTTTTGTATTTTTGATGTGATAAGTGTTTTAATTTTGTGTTCTGTATTTTTATCACAGCCTCTTAAAAATAATGAACTTTACTCACAGTAAAATGATTGTATCTTAGAGGGGAGTTTAGTTACTGTAATTTTTCTGGAGTGATGGAAATGGAGTTTAGTCTGTAATATTTATTTTATTCCATTCCATTTAGAACCTGATCTTTCATGTACTAACAAACCGCCTGATGGAGACCCCAGCAGCCAATGAACCAAGAGCAGTAATTCTGTATTCTGTCCCATATGAAGGGCACTGATTTCCACCAGAGTGCAGGTCTGGCATATTTCTTTTAGGCTTCTTATATGACATATTTCTCTCATTTGAATGTAGCATGTCAAACAACAAAGTATCATATACCAGGAGCTTGCACAGGTAAGGCAGACTTCGAAATTTCTGTGGATTTGATTCCTTAGAGCTTTTTGCTGGCTGAAAGTTTGTTGGTTAACACATTCAGCTGTTATAGAAAAGCACGTTGAATGAGTGTGGCCTAAATTGAGAAAATAATGGGTCTGTTTCTCTGTCTCCAAGTAGGCTGCCTCTGGAGTGAAGATTCTGATGTCAGACACACTGAAGTATATTGAATTCAGTTCAGAGGAGCTCCACAGGACCCGAGCCAAAGGTATGGGGAATTGGCCGGAGCATTCAGCCTTTAATGCTCTTGCAAACGCTTATTGTAATGTCTGTAGTTTCATGCATTTGTAAAATACACATTCACCCCCAGATAGGCTGTTAGTGACACAGTTCTTGAAGGCTTATAAAGATAAATTTCTGCAACATTTTCTTTCATTCTGTCTTTCAACAAACCCAGATATCCTCACTTTTCTTTGTTTGGGAAAAATGGTAAATGAGTACAGTGCATTTTTATAATCATGATTATTTGCTGAGTAGTGGGCCATACCAGATATGGAGTCACATGGCAACTGTACAAGAACAGTAATTTTTAGCACAAAATTAATTAAACAAAGGTTCTTCAAGGACCTGATACTAGGGGATGCTGATTTATAGATTCAAATTATGCCCTGCAGTCCTGGAGAGCTTTGTTTTGCTTCCCCATTTGCTACTGATGGGACAAATGTGCTTGGAAATCTGCCAGAGCAGATATTCCAGAAAAAATAATTTATGGTTTAACATGTTTCTTCCAACATAAATAAAGCAATTTAAGAATAAAAAAACACAACCCTTTTTTATTCTGCAGGAACAGTGTTCACAATGGGAGTTCTGGAATAACTAGGCTGGAATAGCTATTGTGGTAAACTGCCAGTGTATGAAGGAAGCCCTAGATGATGGGTGCTCTAGCATTTTTACAAAAAAAAATAAAAAAAGATATTAGCTGTTGAAAAGAACATCTTGGCTCTTAGAACAGAGCCAAGATAGACTCAAAGGAAGCAAGTTAACTAAATAAACTAAATATATAAACAAGAGAAGATCAGAATATGTTTGGCCCCATTCAAATTCACATGAGAGGTGGAAGCCTCAAGGAACTTTTCTCTTGCAGATGTTCCTACATGGCTTAAAGGAAAAAGGAGAATAATCCAGTGTCAGACAGTGTCAACTAAAAAGGATCCCTGAACTGGTTTACAGCCAGGATGGCTGGGTGGTCAGAGACCTTCTTTGAACTGACAGGTAAAAATGGATCTTGTCATAAATATTTATCTTTAAGAGTTCAGGTCTTGCCTACGGCTTTTGGAGCTCTGGCAGGACAGGTGTCCCTGTGTTGCACTCCCGCTGCAAGGCTTAGTAGGTCTGAGGCTCGCAGCTTCATGTCTTTGCAGACTTCAGAGTCACTTAAACCAACCTGCAGATGAATGAACTCTGAGTCTCAAAGCAGAGCGGAATAATTTTAATGACACATAGTTGGAGGGGCTATGCTATTGTAATTCCCTATCTCATGCCCATGCTAAGTATTTACAGATGATGAAGAGAGCTTGCAAAAATATGATGACAAGTTCAAAGCAAGCGGGGAAAAGCAAAGTCTTTTTTGTTGAATTGTGCTTTCTGTCATCACTAAAATGAGAACATGCTGCTTTCACCATCTATTTGTTACTGAGGGCATTGTGTATTCTCAGTTTTTAAACACTTATTTATACTGTACACAAGGAAAAGCCTATTTGGCATTTGTCTACATTCAAAAGAACATACTGGATCATATTTCACGTATGTTCAGTATGTCTCTTGAGCTGCATTGTTTGAAAAATAGGGTATGAAGATGACAATGCAGTAATATCTGCCAGGATTGTCCTTTAAATTTAATCATCTCTCTTATGCAATGAAGTATAATCTTGGACCTGTAATTATCAAGCCAGTGCATTATCTGTACTGTTCAAAATCACATGGGGTCCAGAAAAGGAGTTTCACTGCAGTATCCTGATGATGATTGTATTAAGACAGCAGTGATAAAACCCTTCTATTCTTAGCAACAAGGGAATCAATTTTTACCAGGTACCCCTCTCTTCTTTCCAGCTGTGTCCTGCAGTCAGGCATACATATAGTGATTTCATCACATCACATCACATCTGTCCATTCATTCTGGACCTGAAAACATAATAAAATAGGCCTGGAAAAGGCAATAATTTTGGCATCAGTTTTCTGAAAGCAGCATTAATTTGATTTTTCCTTGTGTATTTTAACACACCTCAGAGCCTGTTCTCTCCCTTTGCGGTAACTCACATTCTCCAGTAGATGAAGAAAACTGATTCTGCACGTGTACCTTGCTAAACACACAGACTGTCTATCAGAATGTACATCTATCATGCCCCTCATTGCTGGATACACCCCTAACATCTGTTTTAAAACCTGATGGTTTTCCTGCCTATAGCACTTTCACTGCTTGAAATAAATGCTTTGAAAGAAATGGATAGAGCAGAAAACATTTAGGAAAGTTAGAATGAACACAGAGGCTGCAAGGTCAGCTGGTCAAATGCAGCATTAGTTGAAATCTCTGGTCTCACAGTGGTTGTTAAGAAGCCTGTGAATGGAACATGTCGAAAAAGCATTCCGTGGGAAGACTGCAGAGATGCTGCTGATTTGTGACTGTGGTGACAGTGCTAATCCAAGGATTAGGTGGAAGCAAGCAAGGACAACAGGAATTATTTTTTTTATTTTTTATGATGCACACCTACATGTATTTAACCCAAACCCATGCTAGTTCTCTACAGTTTAGTTAAATCACTGTAGTTAAGGCCAGATGATATTATGTTGTGCATAAAAGAAGGCAAATAAGGGAAGGAAAAGGAAAAAAAGAAGTACTTGTGAAGTTGCTACCCTATCCTTTCTCCTAAGCATACGGGCTGTGCCCACTGATCTTACTGGAAGACACTTCAGGTTGCCCTTTAACTTTTCCTCTCAGCAGCACGTCCGTGTCTGGAAAATCAGTGGAGAGTGTCTGTAAATAGAGGAATATGTAATTTTTCTTTATTCTGAAGTGCAATTCTTTTGCAGTGACAGAAGAGAGACTTTTTATGGAGTTAAATCAGTGACAATCTGTATCTGTACAAGTATCTTTTTGTTTTGTCTTTCTNTTTTGTGTTTTTTTTTTGGTTTTTTTTTTTTTTTTTTTTTTTTTTTTTTGTTTTTGTTTTTGTGGTTTTTTTTTTCACAATACCACTCTATAGGCTTTGCAGGTTAACACTGTCTTTGGTGATAATCACAGAATATTTGGGGTTTAAAGGGACCCACAAGGATCATCAAACCCAGTTCTTAAGTAAATGCCCCGTACAGGGATTGAACCCCTGATTTTGGTGTTATTTGCTCACAATGTGTACATACTGTCTGTGTATGCTCAGTAATTACATGTTTTATTTATTTTCTGCTTCTGCTGGATTAGAAATACGATGAATTCTTAGATTTGTCTGGCTTTCAACTTGCAGCTGTCACTACATGTAGAAACTGATGGGGATTGCTGCTCCCTTCAGTTGTTTCAACAGCATTAAAAAGGCATAAACAAGGAGTGATTGAGGAGAAGGCCAGAGATTCCACAGCACAGCGAGGAGAGTACAGCCAGAAAAACCAGCTCAGTGCATTCTTCCTTGCTGGAAGGAGCAATGCCAGTTATTCTCCAGTGCCAGAACAGCTTTGCTGAGGAAACGGTTGTGAGTTAAAGAGTCCCTGAGGCTTCACCTCCTTCAAGTGTACCTCAACTGAGATCAGAGTGCTATTTACTGCCCTGCTGTGCTCTTCCTGTGCTCCTGGCACAGCTGGCAGGGCTGGAGCAGTATTACCTCCAGTTTCCAAGACCTTCTGAGACAGCTGGTGGGAAAGGATCTTGCAGGAATGTGGGTAACTGCTGGGTGCTGATCTTTGGTGAATATTAAGGAATGAGAGGAAGATTTTGCTTGAAATAATAAAAAATCATGACAGTGCTAGTGAAGTATTGAGGTCTGAAGTGTTGGGAAAGACAGTAAGGTCTAAAACTCAAAGAATTTTTTGCTAAAACTTACACTTTTTTTGGTGTTTTACCACTTTAAGTTGCTCATATTTCTAAAAAACCCCCACATTACATGGCTTAAAAGAAAAAAGATCTTTTCCCATTATATAGCGAAAGAACCTAAGTGTTAGTTGTGCTGTTGTTCTCTGCAACAGAGTTTTGGTGCTAGCATGTTTCCATTTTTGCTCTCAATACTTTTCTTATTTCTGTGAAAGCTTCTAGATTCAATGATTGTCTGTAAGAATATTTTACATTTCAACTGCAGATCTTTCTAATTTGCTTTTTAATTACTAGCAGGAGTAGACTATTTACAGCACTCCTGGCTGCTATAAACAAGTACATGTGGGGAAATACGAGGTGTTTAGCTTTAAATGAAAATTAAAAAAAAATAACTACTATTATTTTCCACTGACAGAAAGGGGAACATTTTCCATGCCTCGTAGCAAATAGACACCTGGACTGGACAGGACCGTTTGGCTTGCAGTCCACACCTTGAAATACTTGAAATTGAACTAGATTTACCACAGGTATGTGCTGTGAAGATTTTGAATTTTGAAGGAATTGATATTCTAACTTTCTAAATTCTTCTAGTAAGTCCATTGCCTCATCTGGATAAAGAGTCTCATGATTACGTTAAATGGAGATGCTTTATGTAAGAGAGTTGTGAATATGCAGAACAAGGCAGTATCACTGTACTGTGTTATAACCCACAGAATAGTAGTACAGCTTTGCTTTGACTTTTCAAGTCATCTCAGACTGAGATGTCTTGCTGTGAAGTTGGTTCTTGTTGTAGTTTCTGAAGTATCCCTGGTGGCTAAATGGCCACTGAGCTTTGAAGGAAACCCTCGAATAAGGAAACTGCTACTGTCATCATCTGTCGAAAATGGGGCAGGAGGAGCCAGTGCTTGAAGACAGCTTCTGGAGTCCATCAGGAGTCACAAGGTGGGAGCTCCTTGTGAGCAGCAGAAACAAATTTTGCTATGGACACTGTTCTGTGGAATATGTGGCTGCAGATCCATCTGGGAAGCACAGCCAAATGTGCTTTTGAGCTCTCTGTTAAATGCACGTATTGGGCTCATATTCAAGGTTAGCTAAGGAAAATGTGATTAAGTATTTGTGTTCCTAGCTTTTGTATGAGGTGTAAGGTCTTACATTCAGGGAACTGAAGGGACAGCAGAGTCTGTTAATTTGTCTGAGTCTGCAAGTTTGTGGTATGAAAGGTAACAATACTCTGATTTTAAACCTTTCTATAGCACCTTAAAAAAAGAAACCAAAAAAACAACAAAAACAACAAAACAGGCAGTTTATTCTGCCTTTTTTCTCCTTTAGTTCCATCATATCCAGAAAAGTTTTTATTAACATCTTTATTGTGTTTAAAATAACGAAACCCTTTGATAGCTATTTCTGTTCAGTGCAATATACTTTTTGTAGCATCTAAATATTGTTCCCTACTAATTCAGTATTTTGTTTTCTTAAATATTTATATGCAAAGCTATTGCACCTACAATGGACTGTCACAATATGGAGCAGCTGTCTGTGACTCCCCTTCTTCAGGGAGAATAGACCTGGTGACCATGGACTTCACTGCCCTGTGTCAAGGGTTTGACAGCAATCCCTGTCCAATGCACAGAGGAGTTTCGGAAGGATTTTCTTTGCTACAGGCACACTTTTGTCAAGTTTCATTTGTAAATACCAAGGTAAGGAATTAAGGAAGTATATACTTGTATTCAACCCTATTTTCTCCTTTGGTAATTTGTGCAGGCTTTAAGTGTATGTATCTGCTGTAGAACTTCAGGATTCATTCCTAAGCTCTGCCTCAACCAGCAATTTCAAACGATTTCCCTACAGAAAAGAATATGCTCTGTAGGTCAGAGGGAAGGGAACATGGTTACCTCACACCAAGAAGCAGGAGGCTTCTATTCCTGTCCACTCTAGCTCCTGGACAGTGAAAAACTTGCTTTAGCCAGACAGCACTGGGGACCCCTGCAGCCGTGTTCACTCTTCATTTGATACTGATTGCAAAATCTGAACTTCCAGGTAAGCTTATTCATCCTAAATCAGGAGTTAACAGTGTGTAAGCACTTTTTCAGAAAGCCAGCCTTGATTTCTCTGCATTTGTTCTGTTAAATTTGCCTAGCACAATGTAAGCTTTGTGTGATTTAGCACTAATCATATAATATTTTTCCCTTTGTAAGTTTCCACTTAGAAAGTGGCAAAGCTTGTTGAAGGAAAGAAAATTTTACATAGTTTTTAGTTGTAGTTGCAAATATCTTTATATTTTAGGGTGCACATTTTTATTTTGGGTGTACTGATAAAACTGAGTTTAATTTAAAAAGAAATCCTGTACGTCATTTGTCTCAAATGAAGCATGAACTCCATGTGGGTGAATCAAAATTATTCGTTTGTGCAGTATGTTTTAAGAGGTATTAAATACATACAGCTGTGGGGTGATTGATAGATAATAATTCTAATTATAAACATGAGCTTGTCACCTCTGACCTTCCAGTCAGGCTCTTGTTACAGTTGAGTTGGGCTCTTGGAAAAAAAGAGAATATCCACAGCATGCAAGGATGAAATGACAACGAAAAACCATTTGCTTTGTTCATTGATGATTATTTATAGGAGCAGGTTATATGAAACCAGCCATTACTCAGGGTTTTGTGTGAGATTTGAAAAAGGTTGATTGTTTTTTTTTCCCCTGAGGTTTTTGCGTTCAGATCTGTATTTGCTTATGTGTCGGAGGCATTTTGTGTATTCTTGCTCTTTCAACCATAAGTAAGAATTCGGCTCTGTTCCCCTGAGGTTCCTAGGCTCTTTACTCCTCCCTTCTGTGCTGGCACAGGAGCAGGGTGGTAGTGCCACATGATCCTCCCAGCAGCCACATTCCTGAGGGCTCGGGCTGCATGTGTTGGCACAGCCACCTGCTGCCCTCGACCCCCATGCGCCTGCTCTGGTTTCGAGGGTGGCTTTGAACACAAATTGTTGTACTGAACAAAACGTGGTATGATGCAGTTTTGCACTTAGTTTTGGCTTGTCCTTCCTCAAAATGTTACTAACGACTCTCAGTGCACTGAGAGTCCATGTTGTAGTGCAGCTCCAAAGCAGCTTACTCATGGTCACTAGGGCTTTAATTTCTATTCTTCTACTTTAGTTCTGTCAGACTATCTTCAATGTGTAGTAGATCAGTTTGCAGGCTGAGTGTTAACAATGGGAATTACTCACTTTGGTGTGTTTTGGTCCACTAGTTCAAAGTGAATTGCATTTTCTTGGCACACAGGTATTTGGAATCACATAACTATCAAATTCCTACACTGGATTAGAGCTTTGACTTTGATGGTGACTGCTATGACAAGAATGTTCAAGATATACTATTAGAGCACGCAGTATTTTCAAAGGCACTAATCTTTGTAGCTTGCAAAGAGTAGAATGGTATCCTGTGACAACAGGTGATAAGGTGTTGATAGGCTTGTTTTCTTTATTTTCTGATGTATTTGTTCGCATGTTTAAATATTGTAAGGCTACTTGTGCTGTAAGAGCATTTCTTCTTTTAAAATTACATAGAAAGTGTAAGGATCACTGTTTACTCTTACAGTGTTAGAGGTTAGGGTGCTATATGTAATTTTTCTTTCATTTTTCTTTTCAGATCAAAATAATGTGGTAGATTGCTTTTTGCCACATATGTTCCAATTGCAAATGCTACTGTAGATATAATTTGTATTACTTTTGTTCTGCTGGCATGAGTGCAAAATTGTTAAGTAGCAACAGTTGGATTTGGGGGATTTGATTTACTTCCTTTTTCACTATAGATACTTATATAACATTATAATTGTTAAATGTAAGACATTTTGAACTCTGTATACAGAGAATCAGTAAATGGTAGTATTAGTAGGCATTGGTAGAAAACAGTAAGCCATGCACTTAGCTGGAGGAATAGACATAATTTAGTATGAGTAGAGTATGTAAGAATTTTCACTGACTGACAATTGGTCCTAGGAAATAAAAATCAAGAAAATAACCTTGAACTATAGGCTCCTGCTCAAAAGTCAGGAGATTGTGCATTTTTTTGATTGGACATTTGCATACTTTAAATATGGGTAACATGCATACAGTAGTATTAAGACTCAGCATTTAAGAACCCTTTGTGTGTTTTAAAATCTCGGTTTAAAAAGCAAATGACTGCCTAGTTTTCTGGAGCTCAGATTTGCTTATCTACCTCCACCTAGACTGATGGAATGAAGAAGGCAGATATGATTAATTTAGACTCTATTCTGCTACTAGCTCAGGATGAAACAGAAAATTTGGCTTAACATAAGTATTAATAACTTTTTATTAAAAGGTGGATTCAGAGGACAAGAAATAGAAATATGAACCTTTCAGCTAAATAATTAAGTCCAATTGTCTTATATTATCTATGCAAACTCCCTCCAAAATGCAACTCTCTACTACATATTAAAAATATATGTATTAAATAAACAAACACTTAAAAGCAGAATAATTGTTAGTAACTCTATGTAATTACTTTTTCCCTGCATTAATATTAAATTAACACACAGTTAAGACATCTGTGAAAGCCTAGTTTAGATCAAGTTTGTTATTTCTATATTACAGCACAGGAGATATGAATAATTGGAGTAATATTTTATTGATCACCAACAATACTTCAGCAATTAAAATGCATGATGAGTCATATGAACAAGGTGAAAATAAAGTACAACCAAAAAAAATAACTTCACATTTTTTCCATTTCATTCTTAGTGTAAGCAATAAATACAATGCTATATCTTCTATTAATCTTATTTACAAGCACAATACGTGAATGTTGCCTGGTTTCCAGCCCAAATGTTTCTTGACATGAAAAGGAGTATGTGTTGCAGCATTTCTACAGCCAAATAGTCGAGTAGGTCATTATCATGAAAAACTACACAGCATAAATGCTGCCATTAAACAAACTGCAATGGAGCATTTTATTAATCGAAGACAGTAGCATTAAAAAGAAACATTTTCTCTCATAGAATCCTAATGTGCTGGTATTACAGATAAAAAATATATGACAACTATTTCTGTAGCCCCTGGAGACTGATACAATAAATCCTCACTAAATAAAAAAATAAAATAAAGAGCAAATAATAACAGGTAACTATCTGTGTGTTCAAAGGAATCTCGCAGTCCCACCAGAAGAGTTTACTTCCATCCCAGAGAATACAGATACAGACTACAACATTCTGCAAAGTAGAAAATCAGCCATGAAAAATCAGCTTAAGGATCTGATTTTAATTTATGGTTAAACAAAAACATATGAAGAAGCAGATCCTTATCTTAGTTATGTAGAAATGGAAAAGGTGAGGTAGGAAGACAAAATAAGGAATTGGTATTTTCCAATGTAATTAGAAAACAGGGTGTGTAACCCCATGAGGGGAAATATAGCTCTCCACAGCCACAAACATCTTCTTGCACATCTAGCAGGATGTAGGTTTCTATTCCATAATGAAGACAGATGTGTGCCTAGAAGCATGCTGTGATTGTCCACCTAGAAGTAGGATAGTTTCTGTAGAAAAACAGTTTTCCCTCCTAAATTACCATTACAAGTTTCTCTAAGAGAGGACAGAGAGCAATTAGCAATTAGTATTTGGCACTAAATGACAAAAATCTGTAGGCTATTAAATTTTAACTGCCTAGTTGAGAATTAAATTACAATGAAAGCCTAACTTTGTGTCACACTCTAAACCATCACATATGTTTTAATTACAACAACCCATCCGGTACCATGAAATAATTGTCTAATAATAAGTCATAAGGGAAGAGACAAAGCACTTTAAAATGGACAGATACCTGCCTGGGCTTTGATTCTCAGCTGGTACCAGTTGATTCTGCAAATGGAACTCAAGACAGATTTATACCAGTTGATCATCTGGTCCCACAAGTATAAAGCTGCTGCACAAGAGCAGGGACTTTCTTCACTCCTAATATTTTCAGAACATTGCACAGATTTTAAGTAACACTACATAAATCAGCAAGTAGAGTTCTAAGCAACCTCTGAGCATGTTGTAGCAGACATCATTACTGTATTCTTACAATTGAAGAGACTGTGACATCTGATTGCCAGATTTCACACTACCCTACAGCACAGAATCCAGCAGATTTTTCAGATCATTGCCATCAGCCAACCAGACAGCCTTGCAGAAGAAAAGAAACGATTTGTGCATCCTAGCTGAGATTCTATATTGTGAAACTAAATCATTAACAAAACACTTTCTAAATTCAAATCCCAGACATAAGAACTCTAAAAACATATGGAAAGGTGCAAGTGGGTGAACTTACCACATCATCTTAATGTTTTCCTTCTAAATATGAAATGTTTAAAGCCTTACAAAGTCACAAACTAATAAACACTGTGACAGCAAATTACCTAGATGCTAGTGAAGCTCACAGAACAGCTACTGACAAAAATGTTTAAATGTTAAAGTCTAGGTGTTCATATACAAAATTAAATACTTAAAAGTGAAGTGGTCTCAGAAAGAACTATCAATTTTTTGACTGGTTTACATGTACCAGATATACATTAATTGGCATAATAATCTGTCAGCTCCAGCATCTACTTTTTCTTCCACTTAATTCTGTTTTTTCCCTCTTGAAGTAGACTTACCTGCAAGTAAAATGTATAAAATTTTTTCTTCTTTTTGCAATTTTCAGTAGGACTTTTCTGAACCCACCTCATTTCATGCCCTCATTCTTGAGATTCTTGTTACTTCACTTAACAACACTACTATTTCTTTAAAGCATAAAGATTTAATAAAAACATAAATTTCTATAGAAGAAGACACATTTCCTCAAGACCTTCCTGCACCAGTAGAACCAAAAAAACAACATATAAAATACTGTTCTAAACTGAGTAACTGAGACAGAGATTCAGAGTCAAGCAGTGCAAAACAGTAATAAAAATATCAATCTGTAATGTTTTGAATCTTTATAAAACACACTTCATACTGGATTTTCCAAATAATGACAATTACTAACAGTAGCTTGCTTGATTAGTCTGAATCTCATACACTGGCTTTAAAGGTAGTACGCCATGTGCAGTGTTCAGTCTTTTTTTTTCTCAGACAACAAAAAAAGCCACAGAATTAATCAAAACCTTGCCCAAGAATGAAGGAATAAGTTATCAACCATAAGGCCAGAAAAATACTTAAAAATATATTGAGAACAATGCTACAGCAAATCCTGTACATGACCTTCTCCAGGTTGAGTAAATACCTTCAGCACACAGTGAAGTTCCATCAGCTGCAAATACTTATTAGTGTCTGAAAGGGTTTACAGTTATTTTCAGGTTACTCCTTTTCCTTCTGGCAGTGAGATCTCATCAGTCTTGTCTACTTTAAAGCCAGGAAGAAACTCATACACTTCAGGAGGAGGTGCTTCTGAATATGCCAAAATAACTTTCATAAAATTGCTCAAAGCTTGCTGCAAGATATTACCTAGCAGTACAGAAGTAAGTAGAGATTCAGACTTGAACTGGTGTCTCTATGCTTGATGTAAAATAGTGGGGGGGGAACAAAACCAAACAGGCCAAACTGTCAATATTGTTGACCAAACCAAACTGTCAATATCTTTAACCAAATCAGCAGTATCTGTTATCTAAATCCATTTGTCGGGCTTTCTGACAGCCACACAAATGTCAGCCAAAAAAAAAAAAATAACCTGGATAACCTACTGTTATTATTGCACCTACTTTAACCATTTTGCTTTGTCCTATTTTAGGTTGAATTAAGACAATAGAGTCTGGTATTTACACCCTAAGATTCTATAGGCAAGTGACTTCAACACAGCACAGTCTTGTACAAACTTCCAAGAAAATAAGAAATCCTTCATTGATTCCCTTTTTACAAAAAATTGCCAACTTTGTCTACACAGTAGAAACTGAAGAGGCAAAGTTTGTATCCTTATATAAATGCATATACATATATAGATATATATGTACAGATGTCCATACTATATAGATACATAGAAACACAAACATATGTATGTATGCATATATATATATATGCATACATACTTACGAAAAATGTGTTGGTTTAGTTTGCATCATTCAGGAAAAGAACATATCCCAAGTTAGGTAAAATCCTCTGGCCATGAAGTCACTAAATCGGATTTGGAGTTCACGAGGGCGAGTGCGCCGGCACACGCCGAGCCTCGGGCAGTCACCCATAGAGCTTCTCAGTTTTTAAAACAACGCTCTCCATGTCGTGGTAGCCCTTGCCATTTAAGTGTTCACTGGTGCAGTCGTGGTTGTAGCTGTAGCCGGGGATGTCGCTGATGGTCGACACGGTGTAGGACGCCGTGCGCATGGCATCCGAGTGGCTGAAGCTGTGCTCAAACTGGATCCTGTACTGGTTCCAGTGTCTTCTCAAAACAGCTTGGACCTATGCCAAAAGACAAAGAGAAACGCATGTGAACCACTTGGAGAAATCTCATCGCACTTCACTCTTCAATGTATGAGGGCCACGATAAAGGTGTCTCAGCAAATTAGGCAGTAAGGCACAGTAATCCTGGAAATGTCATTTGCCACTTGAGGTGTTCTGAAAGACTTGAAATATAAGTGAACATTATTTTTCAGCAAATCTGGTGTGAAATAATGACATTTTACAATTGCAATGTACCAGTTGCTCAGAAGAAGCACAGATTACAGGAGGAACAGTAGCAACATAATTCTCTGCTTACTCCCCTGTCAACTCCAGTCCAGTGTGGTCAGATCAGACTAAGAGGTGAAAAAGGTAGTTTCTGTTCACCCTTATGTTCAAAAGGCCACATTCTCAGCAGCTGTAAATTAATTTCCTCTCATCAAACCATAATTTAAATTTGCTATAGTTCTGGCACAGATAAGTCTTTCCTAATCTCTGACCATACCTTAAGCCAATGACTAGAAGGACAATTTCCCGAACTCCATGTTTCTACCAGTGTTAAAAATAAAGCTGGTAAAATAGCTGAAGGCCCAGCTGGTTTCCATGTCTCCACTGAAAGGATGTGATGTTTGTCAGAGCCTTCCTCTCCTACAGTATGGTTAAACACCTGTGCATATTGGCAGGATGAAGTGTCACATTCATGAAATTCACACGGAATTTGTCTTTCAGTGAAGATGCCAAGTGAGGAATGCCAAGAATGGTAACGGCTCCTGTTGCTGCTTTTTCAAGGGACTTTTTTAATGTTAAAAGAAACTGCTCACAAGTTATGAATATTTGATTTCCTCTTCAGCCAACCTTTGTCCAGAAAGTATTCCTGCATTGATGGCAGGCTCTGACCAGGAAATGCTGGGGAAAACTGCAGCCCACATGTATCCAGCAGTGACCCCCAAATCACAAGCACCATTCAAAAACATGACCTTAATTTCACTTTGTTACACGCAGAAGAGCCAATCAGTGAACAGCGACTGCCCCAGTTAACTGTTTATATGGTGGGTAAATATTTTTAGGATTTTCTATATGTCTTCAAGGTTTCTTTTGTGTTTGCTTTTAATTTCCCTTATACAATCAATGACTTTTTTTGTCAAATTTTACTCTGGTTTTAATTATGAAAAATAAATAGAAAAAAGAGATGTAATTTTTAGACTTTCTGCAGTCTGGTATCAGAAACTGCTGTTTAAAGGAGAACTTCATATTTCTCAAAACCTTTATAAAAGAAAATGTCAAAGGGTAGGGAAAGAAGTATCAACTGATTAACATAAGAAATTATCATTTTAGGGCAAAGGAGAGTCCCTCTTGCTGTTCATAAAACCTTTCTAATGCACTCTAAACATCTAACACAAATCTCCAAATACTGAGGAGAAAAACCCAGTATCTTAATACTTCTGAGTATCAGATTCCATTGCTTTTCATATCAAAACTCTGTATTCCTTCAGAGTCTAAAGGCAGAGTTCATGTTTCAGCATGGGAAGTTGTGATTAATTAATATATGCAATCTACATGCAATCTACCATAAAGCCAGGAGAATAAACACAGTCAAAATTCCATCTTTCCCAAGATGGAAGCTTGGAATTTAGTTTGAAATCACATCCATGAATATGTGCCTATCACTAAGCTATCTTCTATTTTTTCTCCTTCCCATAGTCAATTACCTAATAAGATTGAGTTTTATTGCAGACACACATGCAAAAAATTACATATTGGGCAATTTTCACTTTTGAAAAGACAAGCTTGAGGTGGGAAAATACAGCAACTGCAACTAAATGCCTTAATCAAGGCCAAAGAAGTATCTTGGCAGAGCTGGGAAACAAACTAGACTTGCCAAATTGCAAAAGGCCTCACATACTCCAGTCCACTCCCACACTACTTCTGGTTCCTTCAGTAACACTTGTTTGTTCATCTCGTTTGCTTGCTCATATTTGTAAACCAGTCCTAAAGGATACCAGTCCCATGGCTCACGAGAGCCACCAGCATCCCTACGAGGCAAGTGCCTTCGGGCTGCTGCCAGGGAGAGAGCAGCCCCGGGGGGAGGATCCAGCTGCTCCCTGCCAGGTGCTAGAAAGAGTGTTTCCTGAACAGGCAAACAGCATTTTCCCTTTGCCCACCCCAGTGCCCACCAGGCTCTCTCTGTGCTTTTCCAACTAAGCCATGTATTTCTCGCATTCTTCTTGAAGCCTCTCTGTGACTGCTGAGTCAGGATTTCATCTCTGTCCTGCTGCATGTTTATTCTTGAAAGGTGTTAACACCTTTCAGCTATTATCGCTGTCTTTCAGTCTTCTCTAACTTTCCAATTAACATTTAGAGAGGAAGATGGGGAAAATCAATGAGACAATTAATTTTCACTATTAATTTTACTCTGTTTAACAACATGCATATCCCACAAAGTAAGAACAGAACTTTTACCACTCTCCTCAACTGTAAATTCAGCTCAGGACTGGTAACACTTTGTGACTTTGTTACAAGAAAGGATATTAAGTAATGCATTTATTGAAAGAGTATAATGTAATAATATTATTCTATTTCTCAGTCATTTATAGAGATGCTAGTTTCAGCTGGAATACACTTGCTCCCTCACCTTATTAGTTAATAATGGCTCTTTCTGATGAGTTTTCATGAAAGGCTCCTTGCAGTCAGCCCTTTAACATAATAGTAGCTTGATGTTCAATATCACACAAATTAAACAGCTCAGTAACCAAACAGGAGGAAAAAAACCAAACAAAACTCCCACAACACAACCTCATCTATCTCATCTATTATTAAACAGATTGTATAACCCTGTGAGCCAGAGACTATGATCTTCATGACAACATTTCTATAGACCAGTGAAATGAAACAAAAAAACCCAAACAAATCCCACAAACCTTATATGGATCACATAGGTCATTATTAGCACTGTTATTGACAGCTTCTCCTCTGACCACAGCCTGTATCATCACCCCAGAAACCAGTCTAGGCCACCCCAAAATGGAAAACATGATGAGGTAGTTGGGAAGCATCTTCCTGTGCGGGATGCTGGGCCATGAGCAGAACGTGTGTCCTTGAGGAAGCCCTGCCAAGGCAGATCAAGATGAAGGGCTTGCACATACGCCCTTGTCTGGAGGAGGTTTGTGACAAACAGCTGCAGTGCCTGCTTGAACTGGATCGGACAGGCCATCCCTGGCTGCACTGCTCAGGAAGCTGGAGAAGTTCCTTGGCTACACTCAGCAGGACATACAAGCTATTTTTCTTACATTTCTTGGTTTATTTTCACTAGACTTCTCAGTTAGGAGATTGCATTCATTCAGCTTTTGGCCAGAGGGGTCTGTTTGAACAAGATTTGGATCCTGGTATTTGCTACAGAAGACACTAAATATATAATAACAGTTGGGAAACGCTAAGATACCGACAGCAAGAAATTAGTGCTTTTAGCATTTTTAATGGCTAATAAGACACTAGAAAATCTTTGCTCCACTGTCACTCCAGGTACTAACTCCAACATCAGCATTCACCTTCAAACCACAGGTGTTTTTCAGGGGCGCACTAAACACAACTCCCTGATGCCTCTCATTAGGCACAGTCTCTAATGAGGTGTGGCCATGACAGGTGATGAGAGAACAGCATCTTTACACACCAGCCAGGGACTACGATGACACGGAACACACGTGTGCCTGCAGGCTCGCCAACCTTTTAGTACACAAAGGAAACACATTTTCTCTGTGCAGACATTCTCCACTACCTACACTGTCATTCTCTCCCTGGGTTTCCTTACTGTTTATAAAGCATGAACCCAAAGTGGTTTAAAAGGCATAAATTTCCACTCCATAGAGAGCAAATACAGACAAGAATATTTAACTAACAAAGTCAAGGCCTGTGGTCTAAAAATTAAATGGCTAAGCTAATAAATGTTAAAATGCCTAAATCCTCCTTTTAGCATTATACTGCCAGCAGAAGTTCAAGCAATGATTCACCTGCTACCATTTGTAGGAGTTGTGGAAGAGCTCATCTTTTATCACTGATCGGCTCATGATGAATTTAGTATACTGAATTAGGGGGATGACTCAGGTGTGCTTTTTTACATGGCAGAAGAGAATATGAAAAAAAAAAGTTTATAGCAATTAAATGTTAACAGATACAGGATCCTGTTTTGAAATTTACTATTTTAAAGCCAATCATAACTTAATATGAAAAACGGCCTCAAAAGAGCTACAGGGATTAAAAAAAGAACTGAGTAGTGGACAATGTTGTTGCACGAAAACTACAGAGATTTCAAGTTTTCTCATCCCTACTCCTGTATTTTGCACTGTTGTTCGAAGGTATTCCAAACTATACAATCTAGAAGGGGAAGAGAGTGTGTGAACGTGGGACTTTAATATGAATCTCCTTTATGGTAAAATCAGATCAAACCCACTGCCCTACACCCACTGAACTGTGAGAAAGCCCATTTTCATCTTTTCTGCCCCCTCGGCAAAAAAAAGAAAAAAAAAAAGGCGGTGAGACTGAGGCACTTGGGTAGGGACACACACAAGGACACAAAAATGAACCTTCAAACCCTATGCTAATTCCATTGCAATCTAGTCAGCTTTGGACTCAGGAAGCGAAGGAAGGGAAATCTGCATGAATCAATTCTAGTATTAGCCAAATAATTGCCTGTAAGTAAATATTACCGTCCAATAACATTATATAAGCACAACTGACACAATTTTACAGCATCTGATAAAAGAAACTACGTATTCAGTCACATGAAAACATCTGGTTACTCCCACACATCTGCTTACAGCCACATGCTGTAACCACACTAAATGCAGAACAAATGAACAAACAAATGTGTAGGAATAAATGTAAGATTGTAATTGTTCCTCTGCCAAAAGTGCTGGAAAAGTACCAGTTAGGGGTTTTTCTGTGGGGTGTTTTTCATGTTCATTTGTTTTGGGGTTGCTGAGATCTTTCTGCAACATTACCAATTTCATTTATATATTTTAGTCCTTCTACCACTTTGATCTCTGACACTGTAAGCCTCTATAATGTATTTTCTACAGCTTGAGGCAAAGGTTTCTACATGTAAGTCACTGTGTGCACTCCAGGGGTACAGGACCTTGCTCTGTTCAAGATAACAGCAAAGCTTATTAGGTTCAATGGGATCAATACCCTCTGTTACTGAAATATGGCACAGTCCTCTAACGTAAGAATAAAGAAGCTTGTCCTTGGAATTGACTGATGATGGTTTCTTAGAGGTGCACTTATCCAACACAAATTTCTGACCCAAGCATACCAACCTCTTAAGGTCTGATTTTTTTTTTTTTGAATGATAATTTTCATCTGTGCTAAAAAACAGTTTTCCAAACATCAGCCTAAAATTTTCCCAAAGCGTCACCATAACACAATCACAGAATCATGGAATAGTTTGGGTTGAAAGGGACCTTCAAGTTCCAACCCCCTGCCAGGGGGTACAACTCTACCCCAGCCCAGCAACACGTGTGCAGAGTGCTCTATTCCTGCTACAGAAAGACCAGTGATTCTCCAAGATAACATCCTTTAAAGCTTCTAACAGAGACCAATATGCCTTCTCAGTATTGAACTGCATTTTACTTTTATGATATTTATTCAGAATTTATATCAAAGTGCGAGTGTCTTCAATTTCTTATATAATCAAGACAAATGTATATTGCTCAGCACCAAAGAGTCAGTCCTAATGCACTTAATGATGTGCCATGAATGATGGCACAGTCCTTGTCAAGCTCTGCTCTTGGTATTCTGATGCTTTGTTTCCCTTTTTTAATTCAGAAAAATTTAGACATATAATTAAAAAAAAGAAATATAATCTTAATTGCTGAAACAAAACAAAACTATGTTAAAAGGAAAATTACTACAGATACATTAAAAGTTGTTACTTACCTCACCATTAAAGAAGCAGAAAATTGTAGCCACCAGTAAGCCCTGTAAAATAAAAATAAAGACTCTGCTTTATTACACGTACATATGGGGTATTTCAGGTGGGAGAAAATTACAGGTTCTGATAAAATCCAGATATAGCTAGCAAAGAAAAGGAAGCACAAATCTAAATGTGGTGATTTATTTCTGAAAATATGGGACCATATATACCTTTCTATATATCTGTTTATCTAAATATCTGTTTTTCCTTCAAGAAATGAAAATTCAGCATGATGAGAAAGTCAAAGTCATTTACAGGAATACTGCACGAAGGTCTTTAAAAATTAAAATAACAAAATTATTTTGCCTTTATTTGCTTCACATGCCAACTGCACTCTAGCTCATGTGGGTGAGAACTGCAGCAGTTCCTACCTGATAATGCATAAGGATGTGCATCACATAGTCGTACACTTCCTCGGCGATGCGGCCCTCTGGTCGCCATGGGAACAGGACGAATTCGATGCCAAGGAGGGGAACAAGAATCAGGGTAGCTCTCACTGCTTTCATGTACAGGTTGGATTCGGCCTTGTGGGTGTCTTTCAGCTTGGTTATGAGAACACGCACGATATTCAGCAGGAAGAAAAGGTTCACCTGTAAGAAAAGGAAATGACACTGAGGGCAGTCTGAAAATTAATCCCACACACTGATTTGGGAGACTCAAAACCAGATAACAAAAGAAAACTCATTACATGGCTGGCTTTGTGACTGTTCAAGAAACATCAGTTAAAGCTCTTTGAAAACACCTCTTAAGTAACTGAGATGTGGCTCTACTGGTACCCACATCCATTCCTGTAACTCACTAAACAAGGGTGCACCCAGATGTCCATTGTCTGCCAGTGTTAACAATCCACACACCTTTCTCTCTGTTCTCACAGCAACAGTGAAGGATCAGGGGATTTTTTGAATGACTTTCTTTTCAGGTTGGTCAAGAAAGACGATGAGGCTTTTCCTTCCCTGCATTGTTCTTCAAAAAGCTACTTTTTATTTTTCAAATATGTACTTGACAAATGTATAGAGAAGAAAAAATCAGAATGAAAAAATAAAATAAATAAAAGACAAAGTGCTGCTACAAGGAAGGATATACTCCTCTAGACAAACAGTGGATTTAACATTCTTACAGTGGCCAGTGGTTGGATTTTTTTATTCATTCAGCAGAACTGCAAATGGGACAAGCACTGAGATGATGCCCTTCATCATTCTCATGCACTACTGAACTTGATTATTTCTGTTGATACTAAGGCTTTTCATGTTAGAAGTGGTGCATCCCTGGTCCTCCAGTTTGACCAAAACAATAATCCCAAGCTGAAATCACAGCTGTGCAGACTAGGTCTTTCAACATGTGAATATTCACTGCAGACAACCACAAAACTAAAACACACGTGGGTATATACACACACGCAGCCCAAGGATGTGAGCAAGCAGAGCAACAGCAGCAATAAGGGATGGTTACATCCCCCTTCCATCTCCCATGCAATGCTGGCAGCCCCTGATAGAAGCTGCAGCTGGAAGAGACCTGGAGAGCTCAGTCAGCCCATCACCTTGCCCAAGGGCACTGAGGCAGGACAGTGCTGCTTAGGGGACTCTCTGTGGAAGGGAGAGACAGAGACCCCAGTCCTATCTCAGCTCCCACATGACTGCCCTTGTCAACAACATAGGGGAGGGCAGGGGAAGAAGGCAGCAGACAGACAGAGAACTCCCATCTAAAAAGCCTCGGAATTCCCAGTCTAGGAGGACGCCTCTGTCTTGCTGTAGGACAAGTGCAAGCAGAGAAGCCATTCCAGACCACGTGTGCCACGATGCCTCCACAGCCCCAGCAGAATTCTTTGTGCCAGTTCAGGTTTTCAGAATAAATAGCTGTGTATTGTTATAGCAACATGGCCCTTGACAGATATGGGATGTTATTTATATTCTACTTACATGCTATTTAAATCATTGCAGCAGGAAATTGTTTTACATAGGAAACTACTGCATGAATTTCTCCTGAAAGCCTCCAGCTACCTTTAAACTTTGTTTACACAACCAAGGTCTTCTGATTCTTTCCCAATGGATTTATTTAGATTTTATGTAGCCCATCGTCCCATCCAACTTCCTATAGTACACATAGACAATAAGTCCTTCCTTCGTTTCTAAATTTAATCCTTTTTGAATCTACTCTTTCAACATCAAGGTGTCTCAAACATTGAGTTTTGAGCTCTCTCATGTTTTGGAAGCACAGCCAATTCCTCTAACACTGTCTTTAAATGCTAACTGAAGATGAAAATTGCAGCAGCCAGGCACAAAATACCAGTCAACAAGCTGTTTCTTTTACAGCATGCACAGAATTTTTCTGTTTGTTTTACTTACCCCTCAAATCCAAAATGCACAAAATTAAGCATGCAGAGTTTGCAAACAGTTAACAGGGCAAACAGAAAGCTGGATGAGGCAAAGCAGAGAACAGAGCTGAGAAGGGCAGTGTAAGTGTCAGTAGAAGTATGCAGCTCCAGGATTTTTGATGAATATCTCTTCTGTCACAAAATAGAGTGAGATCGGGATGAACTGAATTCTTAATTTAAGTGATGAAAACAGGTCCTGATTTTAGCAAGGTAGTGAGGAGATTTTTACACTTAAGCAAAAGTAGGCCAGTGGAACTACTCTCAAGCCTGTTATCATCAAACTGACGGTGATGGCTTGGAAAAGCCCAAAGGAGCCCTGTTGTGCTGGCTGCAGCACAAAAACAGAGCAACACAGAGACAGCTCCACAGTGACCTGAAAACTGAACCAGGCGAGTGAACCAAAATGGAAACAAAGGCAGAGAAGGCAATCCCAGCTAAAAACAGGTTGGTGTCTATACTGGAAATTTAGTAGCATTTAGGTTCTGCCTTAAGAGTGGCTGTGAACTTAGCTGAGTTTGTAAGTCAATCAGTGCTGCAGTTCTTGAATTAAACTTGCCTCACATCCCTGATATTTCTACTTCTCTCCATGCTGAGTTTTCACTAAGCAGTATGGCAATCCTTATTAGCATTAAGTTTAGATTATATTTAAATACCTCCTTAGCATGGTATAAACAGACATTCTCAGCTCAAGACACTCAAGAGATTCTTAGACAGTGCTTGGCTTTAATACAGTTATGCAGCTTCAGACCCTGGCCTGCCCAAGGCTGGTGTGCTTGGGCACAAGAGCTGTATGTGCTCAGGAAGACGTGTCTTACAGCTGGCCTGGGGACATTCCCAAGGCCAGGTATATGAGTGCTGAGCATTCAGCTTCTAAGCCTTGCAGTGAGACCAGCTTAGAGTCATTAAATATAGGAACATTAAAGACAAAGCTAAGACCTTCTGAACTTCCTTCTAGCACACATTCATTCAGAACTTGCTAAAAGAACTTGCACCTATAAAGGTCTGTCAGACTAAGACAACAATACATAAATTATTATAGGGAGAAATAGACATCCTTGTAGCATTATTTATATTGACAGTGGCATAACTGATTAAGAATCCCTTTCAGTGGCACCAATGCAAACAAAAACACTAGTGCACTAGCACAGCTGAAGTCTACACTGAAATCACTACTGCTTGTGCTAAATGCAAATCCATTTTTCTTTTTCCCCCTCAATTTTGACCAATATTCGTCTAGTGTGAAAACTAACATCACCCTCTGCCGTTTCATTCCCACACTGTTTCTGTAATTGTGATTGCTTGGGCAAAGAGTTGTAATTTAATGGTCAGCTGAAGACAACTCCAATCAAAGTGCAACCTATGTCTGCTCCTATTTCCTGTTTCTTTGGCAGGGATCTGACCACAGTTATGTAATAACAGGGACCATAAAAGCAGCGTTGTTAACTTTATATAATTGTATGATTTTCAGTGATGTGCAAGAGTTAAATTCCCATTGGCTTCTGCCAATTCTCCCTGGCACCCACTTGACAGTCCCCTTCATGTTGAGATCTTGCTCCTGCAAATAGAAACAGTGTCTTGTCCCTCATTATCTAATCTGCAGTTTAATATTGTTGCTTAAGTGTCTACTAAAGCAGGTCATGCTTAGTAAAGTGTAGAAATTGTATCTGGCAAGAAAGCTTCTTAAGCAAATGAGGGTTCTGTTCACAAAGCCTAAACACATGCATTTAATCTAAGGTCTTTATCCCCAGCTTTTCTTTTCTGAATTGACATATTACTTTTTTTTTTTCTTTCCAGAAAGGAAAGCAACTCCTTTAAAGTACTTTTGCATCACAGGCAAGATGTGGAGTTGTGTTGATTCTCTCTGTTATTCCTTTGTGACTTTGAAATAAATTTACTGATTGTACTGAGGCAAGAAAAATACAAGAGAAACACCTTCAGTCAGCTCATGAACAATACAGGAGTATCAAAGGTGTACATAGTTGTAAATTGCAAAGAGAATGGACAAAGACTCTGCCCAAACCAACTCCCCAGAAATGATTATTATGCCTCCAGTAAAAGACCATTTCTAGTTTTGCCTTGAATGGAAAGAAAACTTGATCATTTGGGACAAATCCAGTGCATCTGAAGCCTGTAGGATTCTGGCCACTTGCCATGTGATTTTGTGGAGGCCACTGCTTGGAAGGATAAAAGTATCTTTCATCTTAAAATGAGGTCACTTCATGGAAGATAGTACACTCTTATAGCTTTCACACAACTCTTTTACATTGTTATTTAAAGCAAATTCTGACTAATATAAATTATAGTTCAGCTTTAAAGAGTTTTACTTTGTTATATCTGTGAAGAGACACTGGAACAATAGAAGTGACAACACACACAAAAAAAAAACCCCTATACCTTTCTGTGAAAAAAGGGTTTCATTTTCTGTGTAAGATAGGGACAAAAAAATTGAGTGTTTAGAATTGGGTTTAAGTTTACAGATGAGAGCACAACAGATTAGTGTCCTTACATGAAGATATATGGCAGACCTAACTGACAGGACAAGAGATTATCAGTAATAATTCATAGCCCAAGGGCCACAGATCTCAAACATATCATGGGACTGCCTCTGACTTCCCACACAGAGGTCCTCAGGTGTGTCATGGCATCATCACAGTCTTCAAAATATAAGTTCACTAGTTAACCCCAATGTGAACGAAAAAGGGAGTCCAAAGAACCATGGGACTTATAAAATGGTCTTCTGAGAGACTTCTCTATGCACAGAATGACCTCTACAAATATCCATTAATAATTTAACAGAAGAGGAAGCTCATGTAGATCAGAAACTAAATTTATTTTCAAAAAGTTTCTTGAGGTTTTCATTCTTAATGAACCTCCTTGAGCAAAATGAAAAGCCATGAGAAAAGTCAGCAGACTGTACAGAGTAGTTTTGCCAGATCACCATGAAGTTTCTGTTACAATAAATGACTACCATACACAGGCAGTCACATCCTAGTCACATACAGAATGCCTCTATGCTGCAGCATTCCCTGCATTATGCATCCACAGACATTAATTATGCAGATAGTTTTGTAAGTAGGCACCTCTTTCTATTAAGCAACAATCTACTTGCTGAACTTCATAGGTTAGATCCAGTCCCAGTATATAACTGAAGACCAAAACTGATTTTTATGCTGTAATGTCTTCAGTTACTTACCTAGGAATCTAATGCCTTCAGTAGTAAACATTTAATAGAACTGGTATTAACCCAGAATGTAAGACAGAACTGTGCACTCCAAGGGTTCACAGAGGCTACAGAAGCAGAGGAGCTGCAATGCCCTGGTGGCCACTGCTAGATTAGTGTCAGAACAGCGGCAGTCACAGGCACCTGCAGAACTATTTGCACTGGTTCTCTCCCAAGAGCTTGCTCTAGTTTCTTTCCATCCTGTATTCCCACCCACAGTCGATCCTGGCATTCAAGAGCCCTCTTCCTGAACCTCAGTGAGCTCCAGTCTGGGAGCTGTTCAGACAGAACACGGTGACACAAAGAGGCTTGTAGTAGGGTCAGCCTGGCAATTTGGGCACAGGAAAGCATTCTCATTTAAAGCAAGGATTTTAAAGTACCCTATCCTACTCCAGGTAATATTTAGTCCTTCCCTGTCACTAGCATTTAAGTGGAATGATAATCAACATTGCAAAACCTCAGTTTCTCAAAGGACCAGAGGCACAGCTCCTTAATAAGGCCAAGAGTTCTTGTACCTTTTCTTTGCCTAAGGCACCCACTGGGTTAAGTGGGACACCCATGAATGACAGTGGCATCTAAATGTTAGCCTCAGGCTCTTATCAACTTTATAAAACCATCAAGAGCGGCCAGAAAAGAACTAAGAAAAACAAAATATTATCTGAAAAATGCTTACCAACAGAGCAGCACAAATAGGGCCATGGATGATGTACAGCAGATGAGTATCAGAGCTGATCCAACAACTAGAGAAAATAAAGAAGAAAAGAAAACAAAATGGCATTTATTATCTTTGTATTTCTTTTTTTTTTTCACCTTAAAAGAAAATATAAAAGTTTTGCAAAGCAAATTGAAATGCTACTTACTTGTCATTATAATATAAAGTTCTAGCAACAGCATGTATGCAGGCAGGGATCAATGGGAAACCTGTGAAGAAAAACAATATTTTTTTCATAAGAAAACATGACATATAACTAAGTAAACTTGTGTATCTTGCAGCAATCTTCTGTATTTTCACCTGATCCAAACTATATACCTGCAGAGCAAATAAACTAACAGGGCCCAATTTAATTTTGATTTTCTCAGATTGCATTCTGAGGGGCGCACGAAATCTTCCCACTGACTTGCCAGGAAACCCATATCAACACACAGAAACGAGAAGCAAATCAAATCATAACTTTTTGGAATGCAACAATTGATCTTCATTAACTCAGATGCTTTCCAGGCTGCAACCTTCAATAATGCCAAATAGGTAGGTAATATTAAAATGGCAATTGTATATATGACTGTAGTATGGTTAACAATGTTGATCATGTCCTCACATGATCCCACACCTTGCTGAGTATTCAGAAAACAAATTTGAAATTGAAATCAGGCTGAATTAAAAAATTAAAAAGAATAAGCAAATTAGTTATCTGAGGCCCTTGATACTGTGATGGCACCTAATCTCCAGGAGCTGCTGAGCACCTCTGACCTTTCAGCCACATCTCAGTTGTGCCTGCAGTGGGACAGCAGTGACCCAGGCACCGAGTTACAGCTGAGGCTGCCAATACAGTGGGGCTGAAGAGAGAGCCCTCCCTTGCACTTTGTGCATAAGCTGTTGTGCATTATCTGAAATGACCAGGTTTGCCTCGTTAGTTTTGATACCGATACCACTCAAGATCTTCAGCTACAGCTATTCTGTGTTTGCTTAGTGAACAATACAGGTCAAATGGAACTTCTGGAAAAATAAATCCTTGGCCATCCCTAACTCCGTTCTGATCCTCCACCCTAGACATGGCGAGACTTCTCTGAAAACAAACATTCATTCCTGAATAAACATCTTCGAGATGAGGAACAATGAATAACTACTTCTTAATGTCTTTTTTATAATAGGAGACTATTTTCTCTATACAAAGGAGGAGTCACTTCCTGACTCCAGAAATGCATAATCTCTCTTTCAGCAAAGACAGAGGTACATACAACTTCCTATGTTAATATTTCTAAGCTTGTTAAAACACTACAGACAAAGAGGAGGGTGTGTCATCATCATTCAAAGCTACCCACACAGAGAAGCAAAGGTACAGATGCTCAAAGGAGGAAGAGACAGCATCTGCCTGAAAATATAGAAGGTGAAATTACATACCCCAGCCAAGAAGGTAATACCACATCAAGTGCTGTTTCTCAGCAAAAACAGCCACCACAATAAGAGTATGCAAGTAAATGCCTTCACACAGCATCCAAAAGTAGTTGCAACCCATCAGGTACAGGTAGATGAACTGTGACACTTTGCAACTAACCTGGAGAAAAAACAAAGCAGAGTATACTATAAATTTTTAATCTGAAAAAAAATCTCATGTTTTTATTTGCAAAGTGGGAAAAAACCCCACTCAAGTCAAATGCTAATGTTTATTCTGTTTTCCACTGCAATTACATATTTGTTTACTCTTTAAAATATATATTTCATGGAATTACAATTCCATACTTTATGATGACAAAAAAATAACTGAGCCTGGTTTTTTATTATTCGTAATGAGGACCTTGAGATCCTCAAGCATGGCAGGAAGCTGTAATGATATTTTCCTTGTTGCAAACCTTGCCACACTTGGCCATTCCAACTCTCTAAATTATCTGATGGTAAACACACAAGAAAATGTACTTTGATGTGGGTAATTCCCTCTCAGTTTTACCATCACAACACATAACTGCTTCTGAGAACCATTTACGGTTTAAAGATGCTTATAATACTTCCAGTTTTAACCTACTCATAACTGCACTCAGAGCCCTTTGAGAACTTGCACAGTAGGATCTGAAGAACCTGGAATTTATTTGTATTTAGCTACCTTTGAAATATATTCTACAATCCAAATGCTATAACACAATTTATTGTGAAGTCTAAAATGTGGGATTGCAAAAAAGGTGCCACAGTTAACTAGCAGATTTGGTCACAGTAGGTCCTTTTCTTTCCCTCCTTCTGGTATTCCTTTCTGTTTGTTCTGATATTTGGATTGAAAGAAAACAAAAGTCAATATTGTTTTACCATTTTCTGCTACCTAACTCACTTGATGATGATTATTAGCAGCTATCTCAAGTATGTTTCCCAGCACATTGATGACAGTTTCTACAGAGAAAAAGAAATAATCCTTTTACTTGATTCAGCTTCTGGAGTTTTGCCCTAACTTTCACAGAATTTAAATTTATCTTCCAGCTCTAAATAAAAATAAAGCCAGAGCTAGGGATTTGTTTGTTTCTGTATTTCATCTTCAGGCTCTCCTGTTGCTATAGCTCCTAGCCTTTTGGGAGAGGCTACTGATTCACTTACCCCAGTATTATTAGGAAATGAGAGTCAGAAAAATCAGACCCAAATGGAGAGATTTTTTTATTTTGCTTTTGGAATATAAGGGTCAACTTTATCTCCTTTCACCAAAAAAAATTAATTGCTCCCATTTCAACTGAAGGTGACCAAGTTAAAGCCATAGGAAGGTAGCTGAAAGACTCAAAATACTTACAAGGTATTTTTTACTGCCCTTCCTTGGCTATTTCAACTATCAGCCTCACTGACATCATCTAGAGCAGGCCACTTTCTTGCAGATGTTTCAGTACAAAAGCGATTCTGTGGAGCTGGGAAGACGAGCTCAGTGTGCTCAGCTTGTTAGAGCCCTCTTACTATTTCACAACCTCCAATGTGAGAAGCCCAAATCTCTGTTAGACATCTGCTGCACCACGTCACATGGACACAGCGTTACTGACCGCTTTAACCTCGCCACATACAGCCTTTGAGCAACTGCTCAGGTCTCACCTCTTCTGTGCTGCTGAAATTGTTCACATACAAATAAACAAGGCATCAAATATACTTTCACTTACTGGATTAGTTGCAACTAACTCCTGATTGTTGGCAACTGCTGTCAGTGAAATGATTGTTACAACAGAGTTGCAAACAAAAGAGAAAAACAGATTTTTGTGCAGGGTAATCCTTTGGCAACTCAAGCTCCTAGAAAAGAGAAACAAGAACAGTTGAGTACATGGGAGGACAACTGTGTGTACTTGGGGACAACTCTGACATTTTAAAATGCCAGAGCTCTTTATTTTGCTAATAAGTCTTACATCAACCCTTTCTTCAAGTCAAGACCAAATTTAATACCATGATGTGAAAGGTACCACCTTTCCTTAAGCAGTGACAGAAGGAAAGTAAGTACATTTATTTCCAACATGTTTACAGTGAAGGACCTGCTTTGTAGTGGCCAGATAAAAAAAGACTTGAATACTGTCACAATTTTTTCTGTTAGTACCTGAAGAATTTCCCAACTAATTATTATACCTGAGTTTGAAGAAGCTATCTTACCCTATGTTTCCATTTACCCAAACCTATGTAGATTTTTTGAGGATAATTTCCTCTCACTCATATTTTTGTCAATTTTTTCTTCCTTAACCGTACAGCTAGAGAAATATTCAAAGAAGTAAAATGACACAAATCTCATCCTAACTTGTGTATAACTAAGTTATGAACAGTATACAGGTTACAATTATAAAATCACTATATAACTGCATTTAATTGTGTTAATTTTCAAGGTTTGCTTTTAAACTTGCAGCAAAATTGAAGAGAAAATATCTTTGGAAGGGATTTTTCTTTTTAGCAGAGGTTTAACAATATTAAACAATATTAGAAACTGAGCAGAGTGGCAGCAAATTTCTGGTGGTCTGCCATTATAGAGGAAGCAGGTCTAACTCCAGGCTATTCCAAGAGGCGGGACTGCTTCTCATTCAAGGTTTTCCAATGAAATTCAGCTTTACACACAAACACAAAAGAAGACATAAAGCTTTAACTTTTAATTGTTTAAGTCCCCAGAGGAGCAAGTAACATCCGTTTGGTTCTGAAAACAGATGGTAAGTTTGCAGAGCTGGGTAAAAATGATCTCTCTATGTTTAAGAGGGGGCACAGCCCATCCCAGCAAAGCGCCTTGACCAGTCACACAGCACATCAGTACCAGCAGCCAAGAGCCCAGAGCAGAGTCACAGTGTAAAATGCTTAGAGAAACCTCTCCCACACACACAGAGAAGTGATGAAGATGGTGGTACCAGGGTCATGCTCAGGAAATGCTCTTTGGTTGCTTCAGAGAAAGCATCCACTGGTGCCTCTGCTGTGAAGAGTCTGTGCTCTGTCACCAGACTTACCTGCCTTAATAGCAGAGACATGAAGTGCTATTAAGATTGACACAGTGAAATGACTAACTGGAGGGGAAAATCTACCACTTGCACATGCCACTGCTGCTCACTGCTAGAGAAATCAGAACTATATTGACTTGTCAGCAGGGGATAAGTCTAAACTGTCACACAAGGGTAAAAAAATAAAGTTTTCTAGCCTTTTCAAATAGCATGCCTGGAAGAAAAGACAAAGTAGGGACATCGGTGATTCATTTTTCATTTGGGAGAGTAGGAGGGAGAAGAACTTTATATTTGAACAGAAGAATGCAGATATGGGATAGTCACAAATGCTGGAAGAGTATATGGAAAAGTATTGAGAATGTGACAGATGAAACAAAGACGATGACCCATATGAAGAGAGGAACACTGGCTCTAGAGGAGCCAGCACCGTGGCTGCATCCTTTACAACTCTCCCAAGAGCAGCATGCGAAGCACCATGGGATCCATGGACTACGCTGGCAGGGTCAGAAACACACGGTGCAGCACCATGGATCAGGCAGCTCCTGCAAGGAGCAAGGCAACCCTGCAAGGAGGCTCCTGCAAGGGAGGCCCTGGAGACCTGAGACATGCTGAGCCCACCTCCCCAAACACAGCAAAAGAAGACCCCTCTAGAAAGCATGAACTCCATTTGCCACATGTTATGTAGCTGAAGAAAATCCAAAAGTGTCCAAAATACAGAACACAGGTTTGCATATGAATTAAGGGATAAAAGGTATCCTATTAGGCTTTTTAAGATTTTTAGTCTTTTGTTTTAATGCCTCAAATGCATATGCTTTGACTATTACAATATGCAGTTTTTCATGATCTTTGAAAGTGTATTTTTTTCTCCTATATAGTTTATATATGAAAAGACAGAGACAATGCTAGTTTCCAGCAAAGGGCTTTGTGTAAACAAGTCCTGAAGAACTCTGGAATTCTGTCTGCTTATTGTTAAGATTCAAGGCACAGGCAAGGAAGAGCACGTACAGCTAATGGGGCCATCTCTCGGGTCATCCAGCAGCTGTTCCTGTTGAATATTCAAACACACCCATCCACACCCTAACCTCCACCCAGGCATAAAAGGATTGAAAGGATCACCGGACATGAAACAAGAAAGCAAGACTGATGACATTTAAAAACCAAGACTGCTTTTGGTAATAAAAAGATTTTTCCTAAGCCTCCCCACCCTCCCTCTTCTGTTATCCTTCCTATATGCCTTTTTCTGACTGTTTTTGTTAATGATGTAATACGTTTTAATCACTTAATTCTCATTTTTATGATCTAAGAATATTTGAATAACCAACCCTTGGATTAAACCATGTATAGTAAAATAAAAACAGATCTGCTAAATTACGCATTTCCCTTCCTATTTTGACTCCTGTATGACTTGGGCATTTTAGGAAAAAATTCAATTATCCAATAGTTCTCCAAAATAAAAAAGTTGACATTTTCAAAAGTCCCTAAATGGGTTTGAGATCAAAGTTTTTAAGGTATTAAAATGCTGCAAAATTCAACCAGTGAGATCCACACAGGCACTGGAGGGAATTAAACATCAGATGAAATTAAAGTGAATTAGGAACCTCCTGTCTCCCTAACAATCTACCGATCAGTGGTTTGCCCACCTTTCTTTAAGCACAGTGTGGCTATCCTCTATGAGAGCTGTCATGGGATTTGAGGTGACACCTGAGTCATTTTCCTTTGGGTTGTGTTTGGGTTGGTTGGGGGACATCTTTCAAATCACAGTCCCCCTTTCTCCTAAATCACTGCTTTTTAAAGTCCTCTCTTGCCTTGTTTCTCTCTCTTTATGAAAACCATACAACTATTTTAACAGAAGATTTATAACAAACACATGTATGATCTAGAGGATGCAGTAGAATGAGAAAGCAGAGACACTGCAAAAAGTTACTTTTCTGTCTCAGGTGAATTTTCAGAGAAGTTGTTTATGGCCCATTTCATTCTCTTAAACCAAGAACTCCAATGAGCTTGGAGTCACTAACTGGTCAAGTATTTTCAATGAGACAATTTTCTGAAGAAAAAACAAACTTTCAAATGCAAACAGAAAATGCAGAAAAAATTAAATCTTAAAGAAGGTAATTCCAAACACAAATGATTGATAATTTTCTTTTAAAAAAAGGTCTTTTTTTCTTACGGAGAAATGTGCCAAATTTCTAGTCAAGCCTAAAGATATTCTAATGATCATCAATCCAGCCAAGGTTGTCTGAAAACTGTCAGTCAACTAACAGAATAAAGTTTTTGGAAATGACAAATTCAAAGGCACCCTTCACAATAGCAAAAAAAAGTCCACCTGTTAAAGCTATGAATAATTATACAAGGTTTAGCCGATACATAATACATCCTGGTATTAATCTAGGTCCTTAAATACCCTTCTGGTACTAAAAATACTTTAGAGGAACTGTACATCCCAAGAGAACAGCTTGCAGAGGACTTTCTTTAGCTTCCTTTAAATTTTGTAATTTCCTTTTATATCCCAACACAGCCACAGTGCAGAAAATGTGGTTTGTGGGTCTGGATTAATTCCATGTGGTTCTCTGAGAAAAGATGATCCTTCTGCCAGAGGGAGAAAAAGCTCCCTGGATGGTTAGACAAACATGACATAGTATGTCATAGTATGGTAGCTGAGTAGATCACCTGCTTTTACAGTAAGTGCCACAAGCCAAGATGAAATTGCCTTGATTTTCACATTATGGTACAGAAAAATCATGCTTGACTGTCTCTGAGATTATAAAATCATATCCTATCACATATTTTTTTTTTGTTTTCCACTAAGAAATATGTCAAAGCATTTTTCCTGTCAAATTAATCTGCTAAACTTTGTGTGCCATTAATTGCGACAGTATAGACCTTTTTATGCCAAATCAAGCTTCTTAAATGGACTCAGAGCCATTTCACATGTTGACTTTGCAGAAGGAAAGTGAACCTGGAAATGGCAAGCATTGTTCTAACAGGTCATATGCAAATATATTTATTAAAAACCAAATATTCAGGTTTTCCTCATGAAAAGAGATCAGGAAAAGCTGAAGAGTCACCTTGAATACTGGATTTCATAGAGAGGTTACAGAGACCGAGATTAGCTCAGCTGGTTGGAGCACAGTGTTAATAATACCATGTGGGTTTGATCCCCACATATGTCATTCACTTAAAAGTTGGACTCAGTGATCCTCGTGGGTCCCTTCCAACCCAGAATATTCCATGACTCTGTGGAGTTGAAACATTCTGGTTTGTTGGGGATTTGTGGAAATCTTGTGGGAACTGGAGGAAATAATGCATAGCTAAACTGGAAACACTATTTTCAGCCAGATGTGACTAAATAGGATAGTTTGGGTTTTTTTTAAATCAGATATCAGCTACCCCCACCTAATCAAAGTCTACAGCATGAGAAAAGCAGAATCAGCGGCCAGTGTATGTGCTATTCATACTGACATGTTAGGAAGAAATTAGAGATGAAGGGAGACAACAGGGTATAGTGGTAAGAAACAGGTAAATCCAAAGAGCAGATGTTTATTATCCAGTGAGAAATGATGGACAAATCATTAAACTGGAGCCACTTAACAAGGTAAACCCACACAGTGCAGTGCAGCAGTTGGCAGAGGGAACAACTTGTCTCTCCCAGCTCTGCTCATGTGGCAACACTCTTGGTTTCACCTTTCAACTAAGCCTTTTAAAAGGCTCATAAAGGAAAAACAAAGCAAAGGAGTCTTTCACAGGGAATAAAGGTAAGTTCACAAAATATGATGTATTAACACCATTTTAAAAGACATTCTATTATGAGCTGTTGTGACAGTGGTGATGCACTGCTCAAAGTTTCTCTCAAGGAGGTAACAAAATAACTGTTAGTCAGTGGATGACATGCCTGTCATGCACACAATATAGTGAATTAAAAAAGGCATTATTTTTATTATTCTCATTTCTACTGTAGCTCTTAGCCTTACTTGTCATATTTTGTGAGTACCTACTTTGGAATGTTACTGTATGGATCATGTCATCCATATTTTGGTTTCCACGTGGCTCTTTAGTTTGGCTGATGTTTGGCATAACATAGAATCAGAGAATATCCTGAGTTGGAAGGGGACCCACAAGGATCATTGAGTCCAGTTCCTAAAATCCACACTGTTATTTTATCACTAAAATAACCCCAAATATCACAAACTCAAATCAAACAAATATTTTCCCATTTCCTATTTTCAATATATTCTACAGCCTTTGGTTTGCAGATTTTGGATTTTAGCTTTCTGAGAAAATAAACCTAAACACTTATTACACCATAGTGTTCAATGCCAAATCAATACACTGGCTTTCTTCGCCTTTTTGCTCAATCTAATTCCATTTGGATGGCTGGTGTTTCAAAGTCCTGAAACTAGGGCTGTGGCAATCACTGATATTTGATAAAGAATCTTAAATATACTTACTTAAAATAAAAGAATATGCCAAGAGAAATCAGAAGTGATGCAATTGAAAGACCGTGTCCGATGATGGCCAAGTAATACAAATTGAGAGCAGTCTGCAAGGCAAGAACAAAGCCAAGCACCTGTGACTCATACAGAACTATTGTTGATGAAGCACATACTTATACATCTCTTCTGCATATAAAATGACTGTAACAGTATTAAGAAAACAAAAACATTTCAGATAATGATAAGACATACCCAGAATAGTGCAAAACAACATCTTACTAAAATCTCTCTTGGTAGAAAACAGATTAATTGAAATCATCACTGGAATGCACCTCTTACTAATTAAAATACCAGGTTTCTAATATATTCTGCTATAGTTTTTTAGGACTGTTTACATAAATCTGGCTATTTAAGCTACTGCATTGGGTACATTGCTGCCTGAGGCTTGGTGTAAATTAACATTTGGGATATGTTTATGTTATAGTTTATTATTTTAGTTCATATACACATTAAATTAATTACTATTTTCATTAATAAATTATATTAAAAAGTAACAAACCTCTGCTTTCAGATATGGAATCTGCCTCACAAAATCTCTTGTATTAGATATAAATATCATTTGGCACATAAGGAAATGAAGATTTTTAGGTTAAACTTTATACTCTTACAACAAAGTATAACTATCTGGATTCTATAGAAAGAATTAGAGCATACATACAAGACTCACATACAGCAAGCTCTATGTATCTCCTGAGCCTATTATTCCAACTTAAGACAAATTATCTGCAGATTGATATAGATATATATAGATATATATATATACACTTTTCAAATAATATAAAAAATATCCCAGGTAAAGCTTTAAGTAGCTTCTAAGATGACAAAAGGCAGCCTCTTTATATATGCCAGAAATTTTCAAATTATCACTACTTTTTTTAAAAAAAAAAAGAAAAATGCAATGGGTATAAGTGAAAATTCCATAAAAATATGGAAAAGAGAAAACACAAGGGTTACCCCGGCATGCTGAAATTTGGGATGTATAGATGACAACAGCCCTTTTACAACAGGTTCACATCCCATATCACCATGCCATTCAGTGACCAACTTAGCCAAAGGCGCATGTTAAGGATTTGGAAGAGTTCTGGACAAATTCAAACTGCCCAAATGTGTGGCCCGGCAGGGCCTGTTGCTGAGGGCAGTAACAAAGAACTGAACAATGCACAACAGTCAGATTTTGTGCACAGTATTTAACCCACCTTCTGAGCAAGTGAAGAGGGAATGCTGCTTAATAACACTTTGAAGTGTGCCAAGCAGTAAGGCTTTCTTCAGAGCTATTATTCCACTTAAAAAATAGCTTCTGATGTGTGACAGAGTTGAAATATGCAAGCAAAACAGCCTGAGGGAACAACTTCATTATTCATAAAGAAGGACCTTCATGGATCTGCTTCTGTCTGAATAATATCTTCAGTTCCCAGACAAATATTAACTAGAATCAATGAAAAAAGCAATTCTGCTTGGAGAAATAAATGGCCATTAGTGAACTCAGGGTCTCATGATTTGAGGAAAAGCAATAAAAAAGTGCCTTATTATCATCTGTTACCACCTTTTGCTCAATATGGTTTCTAGCTAAATACCCTAAAGCATTCAAAGACAATCATGTAGGAAGTTAAAATCTCTATTACATGTCAGATTTTTTGATACAATCTGTTGTTATTGAGCCCTTTTCCATGAGATCCAAATTAATTTACAGTCTATTCTGATCTGCATTTTATATTCCTAGTTCTTGGAACTAGTTTCAATGTACTGCTTCTTCCCATGACCAACTGTTTCATAAACATAAAGAATACTAGTGGCAAATATGCCACTAATGCAATTATGCAATTTTGCCCATCGTATCCTCACACATCACAAAGTGGTTCAGAAAGAGGTCATTTAGGAGATTGTTTTTTCCTTTTTGTAATTTTTTCAACAGATGGGCATCTTGAAGATCAGCTGAAGCCTATACCTATTCCCACATGGGTATGTGTGTGCATAGAGTCTACCTTTGATATATAGAATAACTCAAAGCATTTTGCTGCCTGACCTTGAGATAATTTTGGATGCTTGCAAAATTTCATGTAAATAAACTCAAAGTATAGGGGTTTTTATTCATATGAGTAGCTTAATATCTCAGAAACTGAAAAAGGCATTTGGGAGTCAGGCCACAAGATACCCAAAGGAACAGGATCACAGGGTAAAACAGACCCTATCTAACAGTGCTCATCATTCAGTTCCCTCTGGCCTCCAAAGATCCTGTGATGAATCTACTCAGTTACAGCTTGCCTACACTTTTATAAAAACAGACAGATTAGGTCACACTGGGCAAAAAAGCCCTAACCGCAAACATCTGAACTCTACTGAAACCTGCCTTGAAGATGTATTAATTAATCCCAAGTAAAAACTCTGGCTGTGAACCTGCTGAAAATCTGTCACTGTGAGTTAACTGGATAAACCCCTCCACTCAGCACATTCTCCAGAGATGGAAAAGCCTCCTGCAGTTTTGCTGAACTTGGAGCCTACTTCAAGATTCCAGAGCAAAACATAAAGGTCTGCCTTTATGAGGCATATACTTTGCTTACCAGCAGATGGCTGAGGATGAGCTAGACAGGTACTAGTACCCACACATTAAAATACCCATAAACAGAAAAAAAAAATAATTATCATATTATTCACGCAGTTGAAATCAGCTGTAAAATACAAATTGGATGGGTTGAGGGTTTTTTTTGAGTCTGTTTTACACAATTCACTCTTTTTGTTCAACATTCTTTCTCTTTGTTATTTGAAGTTACACCAATTCTGCTGCCATTTGAGTTTTGAAACTTGTGAAATTTTTGGGAACAGTTTCTTGACACCGGTAACATGCACCCATTCCTTTCCTACCTTCACTTTTTCATGTGTATAGCTATTACACTGGGTATAGTTTGTCCACGTTCTGTTGCTTTCAGGGTGTCTAAACCAATTCCCATTTGGATCACAGATCTTCGTAACTTTTTCTGCAATTGAAGTTGATGGAATGAAAAACAAAAGAAGAAAAAATAAAGAAAAATACAATAGTCAGCACTGAAGTTCTGTTCCCTGATGCCAAGTATTTAATAAAGATTGGCAAACAAATGACAGCTTTATTAATATGACTAGAGAGACTTTGCTTGTTACTATGAATTCTGAGAAACTAGAGGTCGTTGCTTTTGCTTGGCAAGAGCAAACGATGATGTGATTATCCTTAAGAAAACAAATAGATTTTCCTCCACCAATCCAGTAAGTATCAAAATACATCAAACTAACCATTAGAAAACTACCAGATGAAGTGACAGGAATATTTAAATGGCTTGTTTAACTTGTGACATCTAAACTGAAGTCTGACATTGTAATTCTGTATATTACGATGGGACAGGCAGGAAAACAGCAACAGAAAAACTGCTCAAGAACCAAACTGGAAAGTTTCTGGAACCACAACAATTTCTACCGTGAAATAGAAAGGGACATGAAAGGACCCTGGGAAATACAAAGTGAGCAGAAAGAGACTTGACTATAAATTTATGACATTTTCCACATGCTCACAAAGTTTAACCCACAGAAAGAGGAAACGACTCAAAGTGAGAGAAACTCTTTGTCAACTTTGACTGCTAAATTGAGGGAAAAGAGAAAGTCATATTTCTGCTTGTCTATAAGAGAAAAAAACCTCATCTCCACGAAGAAAAAAGTGTGATCTAACTTCAATTCCTACTCATTAATCTACAAAACTCCTCAAGGACATATTTCAGAGAAGAAAATAAGCAGCTTGCCAGTTTTCTGTGTGACAAAAGGAAAATGCAAACAATGGGTCTTGAGTTTCTGAAATTCTGGAGCACTAATGACTTGAGAGGAGCATATCAAGCACCCAAACCCCCATTTTATTAAGAAATACGCTGATGTAGAAGTCAATGCACTCTTACCTGATGGGTTGAAATCCTGGAAGTAGTCAGGGCAACGCTGCACTGACACAGTTCCAGCAGCAACATCACTCCAGCACAACCAGCCATCCCATGTCCTGTTACAGTAGGGACCTGCAAACACGTACAGATCTGGTAATAAAATAACAACCCCTCTTTCATAATGGTCTCCCAAAAGTATGATGTAAGACTGGATAACGTAAGATTGCAGCAATGAGGAGAAAAATGGAAATAGAAAAATAAGATTTAGTAATAATTGATTAAAACTCCACTTGATACAGGTAGTTCCTTACACATACATTTCTTCAAAAACATTTTGAAATTCATTCTCATTCTATATCTACAATTTAAAAACTTCTGATTCAGACCACAGTAGGCCAAAAACCCTAAATCAATTCATAGTCAATGATGCACCTTAGCAAAGAGCCCTATGCTTCCAAAGACCATTTTACTGAATTTATCTCTATTTTGGATGTATACCAAGCCTATCCATATGTTTGCTAGTCCATTGAAAACACAGTGGTATCCTAGAATCCATGAGAAAACCTGGCTGGGAGGCAGCCACAGCTCCTCTGCCTCAGGCTGAGCTGAGCCTGCAGCGATGCCTGGACAGACACTTCTCTAAGTGCTCCAGGAACATCCACAGTGTCCCTCAAGAGCCTGTCCTGATGTCCCGCTGCACTCACACAAATTTCAACATCTAAAATAAACTTCCCTTGAGAATGAGCTGGGGGTTTATAAACAAATTCTTTCCCAAAAGGCACCCAGACTGACTGACTATTGCTACAAATTTGAAGATGTTTTTAGTATCTTGCTTCAGTTTTCTTTTGAAGATTTAATAATGCCCCCATCTCAAAAGCTGCAGTTTTCAAACATCTTGTAATTCCTCTCCATCTGAAGATTTCCCAATCTGTCCCGACCTTTCTGAAGCTGGAAAGCCCCAAGGTAGACAGAAGCTTACAGTGTCATATTTGTACTCATTTCTGACCTCTAGGCATTAATTTCCTCCAAAGAATCACTTCAAAAGAAAAAAATGTATTGGTAAAAGAACATAATTACTTTTTCTTGTCTCAAAAGCCATTCAATGTTTCCAGAAATCAAGTCAGAACCAGTGACCACAGTGACAGGCAGAGTCACTGAGGTTGTCTCTGAGCTATCAGGAAAAGCAATGACACTAACACAGCCTTCAGAGCAGGGACACTTTCAAATTAAAAGGCAGATATGACCAGGCAGACAGAGGTATCACAAAACCATGAAATGTAATAAAGTGGCAGGATTAATTAGTCATTTTTTTAAAATACAGATACCTATTTGAAGCGACCTTTTCTTATCAGAAATAAAAGCTTTGTGTTATGTGAGAAGTGGTGTTACGAACAGGTAATATAACACATTACTTTATCCTCATACATCCCAAAGTTAGGTTTCTAAAAAATTGTACAAATATTGTTGCAACCTGAAAAATGCTTGCTAGCAAGACAAGAATTAAATATGACTAAGGAATCCTGAGTCAGTGTAATTATATCTGTTGACCATTTGCCTTAGTAAAACATCATAAAAATAATATCTACCTTCTTTTCTATGGATAGGATCTTGCATAATTTTCTGGTAGCATTCATACTGTGCTGTCATAATTTTATTCCGTGTGACACTCAGTTGCATGAATTCCTCTGTCATGTTCTGATGGCCTTCAGATGGTACAGCAGTGGCAAGAAACTAAGAAGAAAAAAACTTCTTTTAGCAAATCATGTAAAAGCTCCAACACAAAGTTCTTTAATGTCCACCTTTTATATTTTAAATATTATTTTACTGAAGGAAATTGATCTTCAAATCTTATTGCTGACAGTATGATTTTGTGGTTTTCTGGTTAATTTAGCAATTTTTACCAGTGAATCTTGACAAATGTCTCCTGAATGAGCACGGGGGAGTAACAATTGGCAAGATTTGTAAATAATAACGGCAACATGCTTAGAAAGCACTGAGACAGTCAGAAGTATGTAAACAGCTTTTGTAAAATCCAGTGACATATATCAAAGTTTAGTTTAAAAAGCTTTTCAGTGAGGGCCAAAATGATCCTTTATGAAAAAAGAGTTTCCATATATTTTATGCACTGAAGCGTTTGGCTTGTCCAGAGCTATTTGGTTTCTCTGGTCTGGTGAACCATAAAGTCAATGCTCAGAATACAAAAAGGCATTCAAAAGACATAACATGCACTTTTTAGTTATTAAAATTAAAAAAAATATCTTGATTCTAGATCAAACCCAGAACTTTTAAAGTACACTTTTAATAGTAATTAAATATTTTATGAGAAGGTAGTAACCTTCATGTTACAACAAAGCAGCAGATTGAAATACTGTACCACTGTCATAAAAGGGATGAAATTAAAAGTTCTGAGAATGTCTGAATCTCAGATGTCTCCTCCAATCTTCCTGGGGTCTGCAGAGCACTGCTTATATGTCACTTATTGACTGTTACTGTTCTCAGCCAGCAAAGGATATGCTGGGTTCAGCAGAGGTAAATACTATTTCTGTTCCTTTAACTCAGGAATTTAAAGGAGAACAGAAGGAAGACAAAGATCCTGTTGTGCAGAAACTACATTTGAACACAAGATTAGTTATATCTGCATTTCCTTATTAATAATTCCTATGGTGTTCTGTACATGCTGGTTAAAATTGGAAGTGATTTAAAAAATTCATCACTCACCATAGTAACCGATAAGAAGAGCAAAAATGTGATCCAGTTTTTTGTCATTTTTGTATCCAGTGCAGTGAATGTTATGTTGTAGTTGAATGAACTCAAACTGCAACGAAAAAAAAAATAGGAGGAAACTTAGCAATTCATGAAAATCCAAACTGATAAAATACTTACTTTCTTTCTGAATTAAAACAAATTGACAGAGACCCTCTCTGTTTATTCACACATAGTGATGCCATGTGATATACACACAGATGTACAGTGTGGTATCAAAACAAGGCACTCAGCTCAGCAGCAGGGCACTCCAGCAGAAGGTTTTCTCCTGCAATACAGCCCCCATTGCCTCAGCCAAGACCCTCCCAGGGTTTGCCTCAGCCAGACAGCGGTACCTGCTCTAAAGCAGTGAGCCCCAAGACAGGAGTGCACTCCTTGCCACCTCTGCCTTGGGGCAGCCGCAGCACATTGCACGTCAGTTTCCTTAAAGCAGACTCAGACCTTCACAAACATACACACACAATTATTTCCCATTTTCTTCATACCAGCTGATAATAATTTTGGCATGTCTGGAATAACTGATGTAGTAAGAAGTCACTTTATCCTGGGGTTACAACTTTGCAAGGATGACAATGAAAATGCAAGAATTATTTGTGAGCAGTAAAATGGTTTCTGTGTCTGCAGTAGCTGTAAGGTAGTTTCTTTATCTGCAATTTGAAGAGAATACAACTACCCAAACCAACTATGATTGCCTCACAGTGCAGACTATTCTTGGAATTGATTCCTGAAGCTTGAAATGCACTTAATACATAAAATATACAGAATTATTTATTAAGTACAAAACCATCTATCCAGGGTAAACCTGCTGTGAAAAAGTGCCTCAAAAGGAAGGGGAATGTCTAAGAGATTTGCTGTGCAATATTTCACTGTGCCCTGAAGTATCCTGGAAAGATCACAGAGCTGGGCCTGGAACTGAGATAAAAGCTTCTCTTCTGCTTGCATCGTGGAAAAAGACCTCTCCAAATTTAGTTTTTAGTTATTACAACTAAACATTTCACAAATCTAAGTATCTCTCTAGCAGTATTAATGAAGCTATTTTCATCTAAAATAAAGGTGATAACATGTGTGAGTTTAGCTCCCCTGTACAGATTAATTCACTAGAAATCTTACCCTGTGGTTTAGGACCCAAATCCCTGATACCCAAAAGGTCCCTGCTACCCCCGGCTCAAGGATCCCAGTGCCACCCAATCAAGAGGGCTGCTGGATGCTGAGTACACACAAACCTGCACCCTGACCTCAGACCACACCTGCTGCTGTCTTTGGAAGTGTCTCTTATGCAGCAGTCACCTCCTGGGAGAGACTGGGGGATGACAAACAACTGGTGGCACGTTGGCACACAGAGGTAATTGTACAAGAAGCTTATTCTTTTTAAAAAAAACCTTAGTCACAGAAAGCAACCATTCTATATCTACTTCTTTTCTGCTTTTACATTGAGCCTGGGCTGTCTTTCTACAGCAATAATACAAATAAACAGCATTTTGTAGGATACACTAACTACAATATGTGAGATCACTGCTGTTTACAGTACAGCCTGATGCAGATAAAAGAAATGTGTTGTAAAATCAGTTACTGCTGTACCTGTTTAACCCAGACTAAAACTGTATCCATAATCTTCCATTTTTAGCAGTGGCACACAATCCTGTAACACTGATTGCTGTAAATTGCACAGGTAATTCTGTGAGACACTGCAATTCAAATATGCTGTTCTGAAGGTTCTTAAAACACTTATAGAAAGACCAATTAGCATCCATGAAATATATTCTTAGTTTGAGCAAATACTTCTCTGGAAAATCCACATGTGATGAGAACTAAAGTAAAGAAATAATTGTAAGGACCCTGATCTGTTAACTAAAGAAAAGTCTAAACATTTATGTGTAGTGACTAAAGGTTGACCAAAACCAAATATCTACACGTACCTAAATTAAATATCTAAGTTAGCAAAAGGGTAATATAATTTCAATTCTGCATGACAAGTGAGGGCAAAGGTGATTAAGCATTTCACAAGTTTCATTCATTTACAGCTGTGGCTGTTTTCCCAGGTGGGAGAAAAAACCTCACCTTCTAAGGAAATTGAAATAAATGATTTGACTGTAAAGTAAGTCAACAACCTTTTCTCTCCAAAGTAGGACAAAGCACCTCTATGCAGGGTTAAAATCCACAAATGATGTGCACAGCAAAAGCCAAGAGATAAATCAAGGAGAAAATAGCAACCATAATTTGTGCATGATTTTCTATACATGTATACAAGATTTCAAAATAATTTGCTCCACAATAGTTCCAAAAATCCTTATGCTAAAACAAATATTGTACGGAAAATTTAAAATGCATATTCATATACTGCCCTCACTTAGTCTTGCTTGTCTAGGCTTTTTAATTTATCTAAAAAATGCAATACCATAAAAAGGCAGAAATTATCTGCTTTGATTCACAGTCCAAGTTTATTTCTGTTTCACAATATTGAAAGCCATCCCTTAGCTCAGTTCCTTTAATGATCCAAATCTTTTAATATCTAGTGGTTTTGTGGACATTTCCTATCAACTGTTCCAATATCCACTGTTAAATTATTAAGTCTTCCCAGGAGATAAAATGTTAAGTCAAGCCTATAAATCACTCTATGCTTTCCACTCATTTCTCTTAGTTTCTAACTTCAAAAAGACATATATAGAGAAAAAAGTCCTTTTTTCCAAACATCACTACTTATGGAGTAAATTGCAAAATGCAGGATGAAGATCATTCAGATGCCTATTTGGACTTCAGGATAGCATTTCTTACATCACTGCATGAATTCATTCACTCAACATTTATTCCAGTCAGTCTAGACAAGAATTTGCAAGCAAGATTAAGAACTTTCTTAGGGATGGACAGCAATATAGCCCCTTGACTGAGGCAGCAAGCCAGTACTGCTGAGAAAGTCAGGCTGCTTTTATTAATCATCTGTTCTGATGAGATACAAACCAAACACAGTCCTCAGAAAGTTCTGTCCCTCTTGAATCTGGGAGTTATTAGGCACACAAGGAAAAGAAATTAATAGTAAAAAGAGACCCATTCTTAGCTTTCTTTAAACAGTAATGCTTCCCAAGTTGTTGTTCTGCTATTATGTCTGACAATTTATTGTAGGGAAGAGAAAATAATTGTATTGGACTGAGATTAATCTGAGTGTCTTGAATGTTAGCTTGAGGGAAAAGATGGTGGAAGCTCAGAGAGAGTCCCTTGACTGCATTCTGTGACTTTGGGGATCTGCACAAAAGCCAGTAGGACCATAATTTTCATGACAGGTACTGAATGAAACTGTAAGTGGTGTAGACACAACATCACAGCTACTAACAGTGCTCTGGCTTTATTTCCCCAGTAAAAGGGATCATCAGAAGGAAGAGAATGAAGAATTGCAATAGTAACTCTGATCTTCAAAATATCATTTTTATTTGTAGTGAAGACTGGAATAAAAAAAAAAAAAGAAACTTCCTGCTTTTCCTCTTTATTACATTCTCTGTTACCCACACTAATGATACTCCTGAGGCCAACATTATGTTTGTCACTGATAGCAGTGACATCTACTGAAGAAGGAGGAATTCAAAAGGAACTTCAAGCTGAGCTTAGCCAAACAGTCACTGGTATAGCTTTAACAGATGTTCACATTTCTCTTCCTCCTGCTTTCTCTACAGAGCCATCCTGCCTAATCAGCTGTTTCTACTTTTAACCTTTCACCATCCTCCCAGGAATAAATGGCATCCTTGCTGAGCTCCACACACTTCCCTTTTGAATGATACAGTGAAAGGGTTAAAAAAGGAGTCAGCAAGAAAAATACTTCTTTGAACTTGAAAATCACATTCAGTAAAAAATCAAAATGACAGACTGCTTCTACCTTAGCAGTGGCCCTTGAGTCTGACTTCAAGTCAGAATGCAACTCTGTGGGAGTGGGAGAGGAGAGAGCGCCTACTTAGGTCCTTGCAGGTACTTTCATACACACACAAAAACATTTTTCACTAATTGGTAATAAATACTCAAAGTATTTAAAACCCCAAGCAATGTTTGGTTGTTTCTGCCCAAAATACAGGCAAAAGCAACAAGCTGGAAAATGCCCTGTGCTTTTCCCTAATTTGAATTGCTCTAGTACAGTGTTATTTAAAAAAAAACAAACACCAAAAAACAAACCAAAACCAGTAACCTCAAATGGAATTACATCTCCACTCACAGAAACTTTCTGGAAAATACTCTTTTGACTAAAAGGGCCTTGCAAGTGGGCAATACCAGCCAACCATTAATGCACACCAGATTCATTGAGTCCTAAAAGTGGACTATGAAATCTCCACACTTATCTTAAAGAACAATGCAGGGAAGTTTGGAAATCTTCCTATTTGGTAACATGCTTTTATTTCCGAGGCAATCACTTCTGTCACCATTTGATCAAACTGCTCTAATGGTATTCCACAACAGCTCACAGCTGTATTTGTGGGAATAACTCCATCCTCCTAATCATTATGGAATTAAGAAAATAATAGGGAACAAATCTCATGAACTCTGCATCGCAGTTTCACCGCTTTGGAATTCCCTACTCATGACCACTCTGAATTAAGGCCCAGACATTAGCTGCTACAGACTCCTAAAACAGATCTCCTAAAAGAGGTGAGACAGATCAAAAGTTTGATCTTCCCTGGGACAGTTTTTACAGTTCAGAAGCATAAACTCTTCACAGCTTCCAATACATTTCACTGCATTACTCCCTTCATTCTGCAACTGACAGGGCTTGGTTTTTCTAAAGGTATTCTCCTTCACTTCAAGAAACTGGCATGTTACCCAAATATGTCAGATCTGTATGTTGCTGCATTTCACAATAAATAGAATTTGACTATACTGCTTTACAACACTGATACAACTCAATTGTGATGCTTATGGAACATCTATAAGAGACACCCCCATTCTCACAGCCATTATCCATTCAACACCCCACTGTGATCTCCTCTCTTCAAATCAGCTGGGGAACACATCAGGGAAAATGGAACAACAAGCATAAAAAAATATTCCTAACACTATTTTGGGCTCTTTAGAACTACTGTGATAGATCACTGTCTGCACAAATCAATGCAAAGAGCTTGTCTGAGAAATGCAGTGGCTTATAAAGGGTAAAACTGAGCTCCCCTCTTGCACTGCAGAACAAAGATGCTCATAGGGCAAATGAAGAGCTCCACAAATGAATTGGCAATTAGGAAAATATTTACAGTACTCATATAATCATGATGAAAATAAGGGAATTATAAGTAGGAAATAAGTAAGTAGGAAATAGGAGATAAATACCAAGTTCAAAGAAGAACTGAGTTTCTTTAGTCATCTCATTCTCTGAACACAGAGCATTGCTCACACGCATGGAGACATGACAAGAAAAACTGTCACACTGAAAAATCCCTCCTTCTAACTTTCTTTCAGTTTTTCCTATGAAGCAGTTGTAGCACAATGGCACTTACTGTCTTCTTGAGGATTAACAAAGAAACAACACAATGACATATCTCAATTTTACCATTTGATTCTTTTGTAACAACTTCATCATGCCAGTGGTAGTCCAGCTCAGAAGGAGAAAGTGCTTGCTGTTTAATTCTTGAGCCATGTGTTACCCTGGTCTCAAGGTCCATGCTTATGCAAGTAGGAAATTAAGTCTAGTTCAAAGATGTTTCACATCTTTTCTTCTTTCCATTACCATGCTTTTTACTTTTGTTTTTGCATCACTCTAGTTGCTTGCCAGAGGCCTTGCAGAGATTGCAGAACCTTCTGCATATAGGATTACACAGATTAAATTACTCCTGTGTACTTCTTCCCATTAATAGCTTTTGGCTTCCACTCAGATAAGTTTTGCCACCTGTACCAAACAGAAATTACTAGCAGCAATTGACAACACTCATGGTCAGTTCCAGTAATACTTTAAATTGTAAGAAACTGTCACAGAGTGATGGTGGTGCTAGTTTTTTTTCTGCATAGGAGGAAACCCTCTATTTCCTAACACTTCTCTTCTTTCGTTCAGTACACAGTTTTGGATGACATTGTAAACTATCCTGAGGAAAAACAAGGGCTATGGAGGTCCAGTTAAAATGCAAACCAAAGAACAAAAAACAAGAAAAAAACAAACCCCACCAGAACAAAACTCTCCAAATGAGGGCATGGAGGAGGAAATGTCCACAAGGTTCTTCCCCTGGAATATTCTGCCATTTTTGCTCTTGGGCAACATTACTCTACTCCACACAGCAGACTGCAGAGCTAAGATCTTTTTCTGGTTTTGTCCATCACACCAATTTTGACTCTTTGAAACAAGATTCCACTGACCAAAGGCAAGAGTATGTCCCCCTGGCTTTTACATAGGCAGGTCTTCTCTTGGCCTCTGTTCTTTCCATACTCTTCCTACAAATGATGAAGGCTCTACTCCTCCTTCTCAAATGTGGTGAACTTTTTATTGCCTTAAGGACGTATGAAGCCAGCAGTAGCAAATGCTGCAATGGCATGTGGAAGATAGGCAGGGATTCAACTAGGGTTGTAGTTACAACTTGACGGGATATCTAACTATGCCAAATAAATATATCATATGAATGTTAAAAATATCAAAGCAAAGCAAAATTATTTATCCCTCTTGAGGATCTAGTTGTTAAATGAAAGCAACAGAGAGTCTGGCAAAGTAAAATCTTTACCAAAGTGAAATCTTTACCAACAGACTGACAGGGCTGAGATTCAGTTGTGATTTAAAATTTACAGTTTATAGTTATTAATGCCTCCAGATTTTTTAGTATTATTTGACTACCATTGTGTAAGCACATTGTTATACTTATTTTACAAACTTAAACCTTTTCACCACATAGCCCTAGCCCAAACTGAATCTTGATGCCTAAAATCCATTAACAGAGTTGATATTATTAGGCATAACTGACCATGCTCAGTTCTATGACATTTAAATCCCACAGCATTCATTCAAGCACAAAGAAACTCTGAAGGAAGGCTGATCTGCCAAACAAAGTTATCTGTAAAAATGGTACCATGGCCACCATCAAACATCCCAGAAAAGGCAATTAACAGAAATGAAGATGATGGCAGACCAATGAATGATTAAATTCCAACAGCTGATGGATCCAGATAATTTAGTGATGGTAATTATCTTTTAGGGTTGGTTTGTTTGTTTTACCATATTAACTTTAGGCTGCAACAATTTAAAAAAATGAGTTAAAACAAATTCAGTAAACCCTCTTCAACTTTTATGTCCTCCAAAACAGTTGCTATGCTATGGCAAGGATGTTCCAATTAACATTATGCTAAATAACAGGGCATTGTTCATGACATTCATTCTTTTCCATGGACTTCATGCTATGAAAAAGTTGGAGAGCTACAATATTCAGTATTCTGCATGTGTAACTGAAACTGGAGCAAGAAACCCATAGACATACAGAGCAAAACTTCTTGGGCTAAACCCTAAAATCCATTGAGAGGCGTTACTGATGTGACTTCAAACCCAATGACACCACAGAGCAAAGCATCACAAGGATGCTGCTGGAACTATTGAATCTTCCTGCCTGAGCCCAAATTCTATTATTTCACTCCAGATACATATTAAGATTAGTTGGTACCTTAGGGATTTTAGGAAAGGCCCTCAGGCCTCTGAAGGGTGTGAGAACAGCCCTTGACTGAGAGTGGACATTGACTTCTTTGCCGTGTCTTTAAGGGGGAGAAGAGAAGCCCCCAGGCACATGCCCCAGTTTAGAGAAAACAAAAATGTTTTCCATCTTGCTTTCCCTCAGCATGCACCTGCTTAAAGTGATAACAAAAATGTAGCCTAAAAAAAATTAAAAAAATAGTTAGCTAGGTACAATTTTATATGGATGGAGCAAGGAGATGGATTCAATGAGCCTTACAGTCCCTCTCAAATTCAGACTAGTATGATACATGTGAAAAATATGGTATATTCCTCCAAAGAAAATTTCTCCTCCTCCAAGCAAAATGATTTGTTTTGAACTTACAAATTCAGGAAGCAGACCCTCACATGTGGATAGAATCCCTTGCTCAGATGTCTGAAGAGGGTTTTTTCCCAGACACTGCTGTTTACAAGATGCAGAGGGTGAACTGCTGCTCTGTGTACCCCTTTCAGTCAGGGTTTTTTATTTGAATGACTCTGTTTGACGCTGTTTACCAAGTAATGACCCAAAAGAGATCCAAAGGGTTCTTTGTGAAAATGTTTATGGCATGAAGTCATTTTCTCAACTGGCTGAGTCTTAAAAGTTTTTTGTTATTTCTTCATTGACACATGCTAATTTTACAAGAACAGTATTTCCACAGTTCAAAGACTTTTCTCAAGGTCAGAACAAGGCAATGGGAACGGGAGAGTGGGTTAAGCAAAATGTACCAGGACTTTTGGGTTTTTTTCAGAGCTTAACACTCAGGCTTTTTCTCCCTGGCCCCAACCCAGTTTGGCAGCTAAGCGTCTATGAATCAATCTTACAGGTTTTACACCAGTTTCCTCTCGAGTCACACTTAGAAATGCAAATACGTACACACAAATATACATAAATATATTCTCATTCAGTTATAAATTGAGTTTTAAGGTATGATTTTCTAAAAGAAATTGGTAATTTTTAGGTGAACCATGCCTCACCAGCAGGTCAGAGCAGGATGGGGAAGGAGCAGGTGGCCAGGAAAGGGAACTGTTTATGCCAGCATAAACACTGTGCTGCTGCAGCCACTGCATCAGGACTGCTGTTCTAACTTTGGGTTCACCATTGGTCAATGACTTGAACAGAACTGATGAACCAAATACATATAAACTCTCCATGGAAATGTCAGAAACAATATGGTGTCCTGATTTTGTTTTGTTGCATTTTTCTTTTACCTAAGGAAAAAAACAAACAAACAACCCCACCCACCCATCCAACAAATGAACAAACAAACAAACCCCAACAAAATCCCTGAACATAATACACAGAACTAAAATAACCCCAAAGCAGTTTTCCTTTCACTGGCAATAATTTTGGTCTGGCTAAGGATGAAATTTCAGATGGGAAGCTCATGTCAACTTTTTCTCTCCTGGGATATTTCTGATGCATTTCCTATTCCAGAAATGTTCAGGTAAATTTAAGGCAGCTTTAGAAATATTCAGCTCGGTATACTTACTCAAAGCAAAATAAACCACCAGCTAGTTCAAAGCCTTTACTAGGTCAACCTAAGTCACCACAGTTCAGAACATTTCCTCTTAAATTTAAAATTTCACATGCCAGAAGTCAAAAGTGCAAGCTCTGGAATATTTCACCCTTTGAATATTAGACAATAAATGTTCAACTGCACCAAATTATCAAAACTACTAATCCATCCTGTAGAAAAGCCAAGAAAAAGCAGCAGCCAAAACTAACCTTTTGAATTCTAGTGATCAGCAGCTTGCCTCCTTTGCTCTAATTAGCTGCAGATCTTTCCCAGCCTTCCCATGTTTTTTCATCTGTTGTATTCCTAAAATGGCATTTTAACAGCAAATGGTTTAAATTGGGCTCACACAGAGTATATTAGGCATAAAGGAGTTTGTGAGGCTCAGGGAAGTGAAACCAGAGGTAGCTAATACCAACAGTATGGGAATAAATTACCTTTATACATTTCCAAAGTCTGTAACTGCATGCCAGTAATGCACATCTTCTTGAGACCCACACAGACACGGGTCTAGGCTTCCAAGGCTTCCACAAGTTTTTGCCTTTACATTTTCAACCAGAGCCTTCCTTTTTCATACATTTCTATTCTTCTCCTCACAGACCAGCCACAGAAACATCTTAAGGTAGCCATAAAGCAGGCAGAGTGCTAAAAAATTTTTCTGTACCTATATTTCCTTCAAATGAGGATATGTACTGAGATATTGCTATAGCCAATGATATTTTACACTAACATCATTTTCTGTCAATCTCAGTTAACATCAGTGTTGACAAATTGAGGAAAGTACCTATCAATGTTTCGAAATCTTCTAAACGGGAATTTCCTTCATCTTCATCCACACCCTGCACACCCCCAGGAATACTGACATAAGCACAACCCTGACACAGACTGAAGCATCCAGAAGTAAAGAAACACTTGTTTTGTTAGAGATGTACTCAGTTTAAGAGTTAATTAGAGGATCAAAGCAATGAACTAACCAGCTTAACAAAATGAGAAGAGAGATCCTTTGAACGGAAGCAAACTGCTACCAAGTGATTACTGCGACCTCTCGCAGTATTTGCCCTATGCATTTCTCATTCTGATCTGAAAGTGTACATAGAGGACACAAACCAGCTGGCAGTATAAACATGAGAGTCTCAACTCACGTTGCACACAATCCCTCAAAAGGCACTGCTGACAGTCTGGACCGCTAAAGCCACTTTCAACCACCTAGAACAAATTTCAGTGGTGATCTTTATCAATTATCTTTGACGAAGTGCACTTGTTTTCAAAAGAATAATTTCTCTTTTACATGAGCTCACTCTTCTAGTCTGAATAAGAGTATCAAAGTAGAAATATTTAGCACTAACTGAAATAGTACATTTCTGTATCTTCTTTGTAATACCACTTAGGTATACTTTTTAGCACCTGAAATTATATGCTTCAGTCCTTAGCAGAAAGTGAGAAGTTAATCCTTTTCTAAGTTTCAAATTTGTCCATCAACTGTCTTTTGCAAAGTCTTAATTTTTTGAAACACCAGAGGTTAACAACTGCTGAGAGCTGGGCAGGCACAGGTCTAGCTGTTTCAGCTGACATATTTATTCCATTCCATTTTGATGCTTTTAATAGAAAAGTGATTGTTTATCACTGAAAAATTCTACTGACAGAGCTCATGCTGCCAGGAAAAGATGTGAAAAGTTTGCAATAGCAGAAGCAGTTGGTGGGTGATGTGACAATTCAGCTGGCACGCAGTGTGTGAGCCACACACGGGTCTGAGCGTCACGCACTGCTCCGCTTCCCATCCTGCGGCCAGGAACGGCCAGCGTGGCCACTGCTGGGCTCTCGGCATTACTGCACAACTGCACTGCACATTACTGTCTCTTTACAGCACATTCCATCTGTTTCACAGAGCTGGATAGTAACACTGCAGCAGAATGCAATGTGTCATTGCACATTATCACATAAAGCCCTGTGCTCTTTGTGAAGCAGAGATTTTATAGACAGTGCCAGCTGCAATCTGTAGGAAGCAGTGTGAATGTTTCCATGAATTCAGTTGAAGATCATATGCTCAGGGTGTGGCCGTGGGAAAGACTAGTGTATCTTACACGCAGTCCCTAAAGTCCAATTAGTGTTCCTTTAATTACAAACAGACTTTTCCACATCCTTTTGCAGTATTCCACCCTCCCTTACCTGAATGAAAACCAAAATAAAATACTATGAACATTAAAATATTACACAAATCGGACACAAAATCACTGCCTTGATAAACCCAAGTCTGAGTTGGACAAGATACTTCAGGAAGATGAAATATTACATATCAAATGTAGTCAAACATTACACACACGATAGTAACAGCAGGGGAATGAGTATCAAGCACAGCTCTTCTGGTCATGAATGACATAGAAATTTTGTTTATATGTAATTTACAAATTTAAGCACATTATATTATTATTATTACATTTGGAGGGGAGATAAAGGCAGGAAATGTAATGGAAAAATCTCAGTTAAACTTGTCAAAATTGCAAGCAAGTGAAAATTTCCACTCCAAGCATGGAAAATATTAGACAGCTTTAATATAGGTGCCCATATTTTCTGCACGCTCACATCCTGCATTTATTTTCCTTGAGAAAAATAAAACCCACAGAAGTCTCACACTGATTTCACACTCCAGAAAAAAAATAAATCCTTGGCTGAAGCAAAATGCATTGAATTTGATGGGAAGCTTTTATAAGGATGTCTACAAAATTAAGTTAAACCATATTCAACTGCATTCATAATTCTACAGTTCCTGCCATTGGTCTCAGCTACAAGTGCAGTGCTCATATTCATTACTTTTGCTGACTGACTTTGATATACAGTCTGGACATCAAACTGCCACCATCACTTACCTCAGACTGAGGTACCAAAAGTCACTATGAAAAAAAACCCACCCTTGCACGCATTTTTTCATTTTTTCCTGCACCCTTTAACTCAGTAAGATATCTTAAAAGGCTCATCCTTTTAATTGTATTCAGAGGGTGTGGACTTGCATCCCTCAAGTGTCACCCTCTCAAAGCATGTTCCACAGAGCATGTGAAAATTCAAACTCATCTTGCTGGGAAATTTTGTTCACAGCTGCTTGCTTGGCAGAGATTTGGTTGAGGGGGGGTGGAGGAGGGGAGAGAAAATTTTCCAAGCAATGGGGAAAAACAGTACAAAACTTTCATCATCAATGGCCTTGACATTGCTGGAGCCAACGGAAACGACATCACCCAACTGATTCCATGCGAGGGAACCATTCAGAAACAAACAAAAATCTGCATTTATTTCTATCGTGGTAGCCTATGCCAAGCTTCCTTTGGTGAAATCCAAATTTCTCCTACATTGGCTTCCTTTTGCTGTTGATAGAACAGGATATTTGCTGAAAAAAGCAGGTAATGAATGTGATATTCTGAATTAATCAGCATATATGCTGGCAAGAGAATTCTGTTCTCTTCTGAAGCTGTGAGAACAACTATCTTTGTTTTTCCAAAGGAGCTGTCAAGGTAACATATGTAACTGGGCCAAGAACAGACATAAAATTTCTGTACTAAATCTTAACCAGATACAAGGCTTGCTGGGTGATGAATTCCATAACAGGTACCTGTCTTACTGACCCTGTAAATAATTTTATAGAAATAAAAATGCTTGGCTATTGCTACAGGCCTACACCACATAGAGAACAGATGACATTTCATGAGCTAACTTCTCACTGCCCAGGCTTCCAAAAGAAATAAAAACTTGCAGGAATAAAACCTGGTTAGTTTCCTCCCCCACCAGTAAACATATTTCTCTTTCTCAAGAGAGTATTTGAAAACAAATACTGCACAAGTATATTTTATTACTGCTCAATGATAAGGATAATTGTTCTTCACTTTCTTTAGCAACATCCCAAGTCTTCATTGACTGTGCACTGCCAAACAGTTCTTGCACATCATTCCAAAACTAATAGCATTTCAATGATGCCATTAATTATTGCACATATAATCTAAATGTTATATAGACTAGGAATCAAAATACTTTTTCCTTTGTCTAAGCAAAACATAAAACTACTTAGATACAGACCCTGGTCAAGAGGGACACTCACAACTTTATGTATATTTGGTTCTCCTACTCTAAAAGAAATAATGCCCCAAATATTGAGCCAGTAAGATGTTGAGATATCAGCAAGCATCATTTGCAACCACTAGAGTAAGTAAATCTACTCTCATGTCACTGCTATCAGACAACTTCTAACTTTGAAGTAATTATTGATCCTCAGGATGGGTCATTATACCACTTTTCATGGCTTAGAACAGAAATCTCTGATGAGTGTCTTTGAGGAACAGAGAACTTTAAATCTGAAGTGGCCATCACCCAGAGATTTGCACTCTGAACCCCACTTGGCTGGTGATCTCTGAGGGTCAGACATTGCAAGAAATATGACCCTAAAGCATCTGTTGAAAATCAAATTTATGGGAAAGTCAGACTAATCCAAACGTGGGAGCCAAGTCAGCTACTGAAACTATATAGTGCTACCAAATATAAAATCATTACCCTATGAAGAAAATGGGTTCAGTTCCGCAATCAAGAAAAAAAGGAAGATTAAACCTTCAATGTAGTTTTTGGGACTGCAAATAGAGAGCACAAATCCTTAGGTAAAGGAGGAGAAAATCCAAACAAATGAAAAGTCTGGAAAATATGAACAAATATTTCTGCTAAGAAATAATCAGTCATTTTTCATCTACACCGGTCTCTCACCTGTAATTGCACTCAGCTGTCTCTAAGATGGGCTCAGAACAAAAATCCATTCTCAGGCTGTGACTGGGACATTAATGTCTCTCACTAGGGACATGTCAGATGCTGAGTTTAAAGGAACATCTCCCATAAGCAATGTTAAGAGTTATCTACGCAAATATTCCCTTTGCACCTAAGAAACATGAAGTAGATTCTTCCCAGTGACTCTTCTATCTAGTGAAGGTATAATCATTACCTAAAGTGACCTCCTGCATCCAGCTGTCCCCTTCTTATCTCTTGCTGCCCATTCCAAGCACTCACCCTACAGACTGAACTGCCTACAGCAGCATCAGGGATGTCAGTTTTTCAGCCAACCAAATAATGACTTACACACTATGCCCCAATAACCAAACTGATAAACCTTCACATTGTGTCCTACTTGCAGTTTTTAACGGATGACTGAAGATTACCAGTGCCACATTCCACCAGGTGACAGTCACCTGCAATAGATGGGCATTAACAAAAGTGACTGAAACACCTGATTTTAATAACCTGGCAATCAGTCACACTGAGTTTCCTGAATTCTTCATTTCTTCCATAAAGGCCTAAGAGGAGTTAGAAATCTATTCCTAGACACATAACCACAAAGGAATCACAGCACTTAAGTCATCATGACAGATAAGATTCCTGAATGCACTTCTACTGCACCCCAGACAAAATAAAGGTACCTGAAATACATTAGATTTTGAATACTTCCTGATTTTAAAGGTGATCACCTAGTGAGAAAAGCCAAAGTCATTGTCTCATTATTAGTATTATAATTTATACAATTATGGGGTCAAATGAACTGCAGTGAATAAGTAGTCTGAACTGTTAAACACGTGCCAGAGGACAAGAATGTTAAGAAAGGACAGGAACCGTGAGACAATTACTTGACAAAAAATGTATCCCTAGGTAAAAATGTGAAAAATATTACAGTGTAAAATAGACTACCACTTACACTAAAGAAGCATGCATAATTTATGTTAGAGCTAGATTCCATGTTACACCACAGAGGATTCAAAAATGGTATCTGATAATTATCATTACTGAGCATCAATTTAAAGAAGCTGCAGACCTAAGATTCAAGCCTTCATTTGGATTTTGAAGCACTCAGACTAACAGTGATTTTGAACAACTCTACAGTCCTTTTAGCTGGGGAAATTTATTCATAGTGGTTGCAGTACACCAAGGAATTCTCAAATCTCAGCACTCAAAACAATAGAACTTCAGACGCTAATTATAGCTTTTTAAGTACCAGCACCATTAGCTATTTTACTCTTCAAAAAATACCCTGGGGATGTCCATAACACGTGCTGGTGCAGTGAAAATGGACCTGCCTAGCTGCTCATGATTATCCTTTTTAATTTTAATTCATCTTTCACAGTAGCAAAAGGTGAACAACACACATGAGTATTGCAGAATGTACAAAAATCAAAAATAATACCACCGGCTCTCATTTTGGTTTTTCTCCAAACTGCTAGTGGCAGTCAGTCCCTAGCACTACCTCCATGTATAGATGCACTATGGTTGCAACCAGCTCTACGCACATCTGCATCTTTGCCAAGGCTACTCCTCACCTCTGTAGGTAAGGAGAGAGATCAGGACCAAAGGCCACGCTCACTGCCCTTCATGGGCTCCCAGTGCCCTTTGAGATGCCCTGAGGGTATAAGAGATGCTTCCCAAACCTGGCCCTCATGTCTCTGGGGTTTCCTCCATAGACACAGCCAGGCCTACTGGGCTTCCCAGTAAGAGCAGATGCCTGAGTGCTGGGTAATCACATCCCACCCCAAACATGAACAATATAAATCCTTCCCCTATTAATGGCTTCCCTATAAACAGTTTTGCTGCAGGAGCAGGAAGAAATTAAAAAAAAAAAGAAATCAAACCAAACAAAAAAAAACCCAAAAGCCTAACTGAAACACACACAAAAAAATTAAAATAAAAATTTTATGAAGAACAAAAAATAAACAACATGTTTGTGTTCCAGGCTTCCTTGCAGTTTCATTGAAGTCACTAAGTCATGACACGCACAGAGCAGAATCAAACAAGTCAGAAACAAAGGTCATGTGGAAAGGATGTCACACTTGCAGACTGGACCACCTCCAAGGACAGCAAAGTAAGGGCAAATTGGTAAATAAAATTTTCAGGGAGCCCCCAACAACAGCCAGAACAACACTGTGAAGATTTGGGGTGAGATCCCAGCAAAGAGCTGAAACCTCACTGCAGCACAGATGTCACACGTCCAGAAAACAGCTGGGGGAACGTTCCAAACCCAACTTGTACAGTTTTCCAGCACTCACAACTTCTCACCATCACTGGGGCAGAGGAGCACTGTGGGCTGCCTTTCACTTGCCCTGTGTGCACAACCAGGAAACAGCTTCTCCCAGAGTTGAAGTGGCCAAAAGATTCTGGAGATCTTGAAGTACAGAGAGGAGCAGAGGGAAGGGTGTGTCCTTTCACATCAAAGATCATTTTTACTTAAATATCATTAACTGTTGAGCTTAGACTCTTGCTTCTGTGGTTGTAATGGACACTGCTGAGCTTTGCCAAAGAGTTCTAAAAATGGCAGTTCTGGAGTGAAAATACTATAAAAGCAGTACACAAGCTCCCTTCACTGCTTCCCAAAGAGCTCAAAAGAAATAAATTTTTGAAGAGACAATATTTGATGAAGAAATATATATACTTAAGGGAGAAATGTCATTGTTCACTGAAATGAGACCAGGCTGTGAATCAAGATAGTCCTTTGAACAATTTGTAAGTTCAGTCAGATAAAGTATTTTCACATCAGTAAGAGCTGAAAAGACCAAACAGAACTAGCACTAAAAATAAATCAAATGCATCCGCATTGCTGTGTTAGGTCTAAGCTTCACTCAAGGTCTCTTCCACAGACCTCTGGTGACTGTTCAGCTGGAAATTGAAGGCCCAAGAGATTATTCTGAAAGCAGTAAGGGATATCCTGAGCCCCAGCCAGCAGCCTAACAATGCAGCTTCCAACAGCCAAAACTGTGTGAATCGAGTTAGGAACATCACTCATTACTGCTATGTGTGCTTATGGAGCCTTCTTATAATTGCATTTTAACTATCAAAAATGTTTGATTTATGAAAGATGCTACTCTTTAATTAATAGGCTCCTGCTCTATAAAAATCAAACTATGACTTTTAGTTACTTTTCATTTCTCAAATATTCAGGTAGAGAGCTTTGAAAGGTACACTCTGTAATTCTGATATATTTCCTGTGCGAACAAAAAAAAAATTGGGCTGTGAAAAGCCTATTCCTAACTTCACTTTCATTTATATTTCATATGTGACCAGTGTAATTTGAAATTTTCTTTATGTTAACCTCTTCTAGGCTTCAAGGTAATGAATAAACCAAAGCAAATCAATTACAAAAAAACCCATATATTAAATTCTTATTTGAGATCTCTCTCTCCACCATCATAAAATGGCTCAAATGCATTCCTCTCAGCAAAATCCTTTCTCTCCTGCAGGACTGTGACATAGGTGGAGACATTTGCTGTGGGATTGGAGTAGTTTCTTGGCACAAAGTTGTTATGACATACTTGCTGCTACATCCTAAGGTTTGTTAGCATTCCTTGTTCTAGCTGTATCTACATCCCTAAGGGATAACCAAGGAATTATTGCAGAAAGCTATCATCTGAGCTGTGGATTCCAGAATTTTATTGTCCAGAGCTGTGCTTTTACGGCATTAGCTGCATTTATGTCCAAGGGATGCAATACTTCAATAACTTTCAGTGTTATTTCTTATTTCTACTAAAAGTCATGAAAGTAAGAAAGCAGAACTGCTTAAGTTATAAAAATTTACAACTTGTAAAGGCAAATCTTAACACTCGAGACATTTATCTCCCATGTAACTGTTAAAGAGCTATGAACTGTTTAGAACTGTGAAAATCTGTATGTTCTCTCATTTTTTGGTACATTCAACAGTTAATTTGAATTGGGGTCTTTCCATTTAACTGCAGAGACAGACTTGTTAAGACAACTACACACTTACCATTCTCTCTGTGCTACTTCTCACAGCCTGATTACTCACTGGGAGTCAACAGCTCAGTGCCATTTCTGCACTGTTACTCCCCTAGAGTGCTTTGTGGCTTGTCATCTCTCTCCAGCCAGAAGTCTGTGTGTGATCATTTCTCTTCTGTGAGAAGCTTCTTCATCACAGGAACTGTGACTATATTTCTTTTTCTTTCCATGCTCCACTGGCCATTACACCATCCTGAGGACTGGAACATAACTACCACATTGAGGGCATCAAAATTATTAAAATATATAAAACCCCACAGTTCTCATGTTGAGGTAGGAGGGAGCAAGATTAGAGTAGCTGGTGAGTACTGATCCTGCCCCCAGTAATCTAGATATTCAAATGGTCTTTGTACACATTTCACTGCCATTCCTTAAGAACTGAAGTTGTACCTCTAGCAAGCATAATGCCTAGCTGGCAAACACGACTTTTGTCACTATGACGAGCACCATTTATGAGCAAGTAAATTTTAGTAAAGTAAAAAAGAAAGTTAAGGAGTTTTTGTTGTTGATCAAGGCTTTAAACAAGACACAAGTGTGCCTTCCTTTCTGTGCTAATTCTGGGAGAAGGAGGAAGTCAACACAATTAATGGGTGATTATTTTAAAAATACTGTGTTACTTTATATAGCACAGCATATAGCTTGCATAAACACTAAACATCTTCCATTCAACAGCTTTCAGCCACTGGCTTTTTTTTTTCCCAAGTCTGGATAATATTATACTATCTTTGTTAGCTAAATTTGTAGTAGACAAAGCTCTGTGTGTGTCAGAGTACTTTCCAAGTACTTCCCACGGCCACCAAGGAGATTTTTCTTTTTCTTTATGCAAATCATTGCCAAAAAAAATTAATTTCTTAAGGTGATGCATACATGTTCACTTTTTTTTTTTTTCATTTCAAGAAACACCATGCACAGGGTACATACAGAAGTCAGAAAGAGGATACTAAGGCTAGGTCTGACTCAAGGTGGGAAATCCTCCACTTTGAATGTAAAGTTTCCAGGTCAGTTAAACCTGAAGCACCAAGTGAAACAGGATTAAGTATTCTAAAGTAAATGCAAAGCCCTGCAAAAATATAATATCCTGATCCTGGAAATATTCTGACCTCTGAAAACATGTCACTGCTAACAAATCAAAAACATCTGTTTCCACAACATTAATTGTCTTATGAGCAATTTATTGTGGAGCCAAACTTTTAAAAACTTAAGAAAAAAGCCCCAAAACATCAGGATGGGATAGAAGGTGACAGTGGGAAAAAGCAAGCTCAGTCCCAGTGCGTGGAAACAAACTTGAGCATTTTCTTAAGTGACATGACTTGGCATGTTTGTCAGTTTTACAACAGGCTCAAACTGTAGCTACAGTTGCAAGGTACAAAGATATATAGAATATGGTATGAATATACAGTGTGATCTATACAGACTACCAGCACCTGGAAACTGGCCCTTGTATTACAAAAATTACCTGATAACCAGTTAAAATTTGTAAAAACTAACCTACTGAGTTTAGTGCAATAGCCAGGAGCCAACCCACAAGTAAGGAGCAAAGGGAAAGAAAATCAATTTATCAGCAAATATAAACACATACCAAGCCACCTTTGACTTGAATGGATTATTGGTAGCAAGTCCTCTCTGACCTGATTTATTTTGGAGGCATGTGGTTTCCATTATGCTGTTTTCATTACCACAGATCTGAACATTAAATGGACAGAAAAAATACATACAAATTTATAATAGTTGGGGTGGGATGGTGCCCAGGCTGAAGCTCAAAGACTGGGAACTGACAAACAAATTCAGTTCACCAAATAAGTAGCTGCATAGTTGGATAAGCCACATAACCCTCTTAATGTTCTTCCACGCACCAGCAAGTCCCTCCATGTTATTAATAGAACACAGAGGCACAATAATCTATCTACTACATGCAATTTTGAAATTAAATTAACTTATTAATGTTTGCTGAATTAAGGCTGATAAACAGACACTAGCACAGGTTTTCTCAGTGAAAAAAAAAAAAAAAAATTAACAGTCTACCAAGAGCTGGATTTTCCCCCTCAGAGTGAATATCTTTTCCTAAGTCTCTCACCTATTATAGCAAACTTATGAACATAATTTTTATATGCAAATATTTCCTTGGAGCAGCTGCAATAGCATGTAGGTGCTAGAGAAGTACAGGAAAGCACCTGTAACTAAGTAATAACATGTTAATTCTAAAAGAGCACCCTAATACATTCTGTAGTCACAAGTTGTGCTGACCAACATTTTTTCCCCTCATATTCATTACACAGATAAAGAGTTTTTCCCCTTAAAAGGCTAGTTAATTTAAACTTATCTGATTATCAAAATTTATTTTAGGGGAATATGGATGCTAATGTCTTAAATAAAACTTAAGCCACACATACCTTATTAGTTTACCTATTAAAGAATGAAAAAGTAATAAATAAAACTCACCACTGGAATATATATATATTTGTCCATATAGGTAATGCATGTCAAATGTGTTTTTCTTTGAATATGTTTACTGATTTCTATCAACAAAAGATGAGAAACATTTCCAGTGAGCTCAATCCTACTTCCCTGAGAAAAAAAACAAAAACAAGACGCAGCACCAGCTGCTTGGCAGGACTCTGCTAGAATGATAACATGGTCTCTGAGCGCTCTAGTTCAGGCCATGGAATTAATTACTGATGAATTCTAACACAGCAATAGCACCAAGAACTGCTTCACCTATAATGTCTAGCTAACAAGCTCTTTGCTCCTGGTGCTCACTGCTTTAATGCAGAGCTTTTCCCAAATTGTTTTTTTATGTGTTGTACTGCTGGAGTAATATTTGAACTAAGCAGTGGACTGCGTCTAAAACCATGAACCACTTGCATCTATCAAAGATTTGGGGGTAAGGAAAATCTGATAAAACAGTAACATGAAACTCTATATTAAATCTTCTTGAAACTAAACAAATAAACTTTTCATTAAATAATATCCACCCATTAATTCGAATTAATCTTCATTAGTGATCCAGCTGTACTTAGAAAATTAGTTTGAACAGGTTCTACAGTTCATTATGCAAAACTCTCACCACCTTCCAGTTTAACAGACTTTTGTTCATAAAAAAGTGACACTTATTTCTAAGAGAATGGAGAATGAGTGATCTGAATTAAAAAAAAAAAAACCCAAAACATTAACAAGGGATGGGAAAAAAGAAACAAGCTAAAAATATAGAAAACTCTTTTTATATGAAGTGACAAAAGGAAGATTAGCAGCCGTAAAAAAACCTTCAACCCCAAAGCCAAAAAGCCCAGCCCCCCCAAAAAAAATAAAAAAACAACCTAAAACAACAAAACCACATCACACAAGAAAACTCAATCATGAGCTCTGCTGTAACTGTGTGATTGCATAAGTTTCTGCACTTGTTTGGATAATGGTCCAGATTTGTTGGAAATCTGGGCAGGAATTTCTTTCAAATGGGTTTTCTGATGATATTTTAGTTACTCACAGGTTACAAGTCTGCCAGACAATGCAAGAGAAGCCTTTTCCCATAGTATATTTGGATTCCAACTCCAGCAAAAGGGTAGGAAATGCAGAGGTGTGTGAACTTAGAGAGGGATCAGCAACAAAACCCTCCCCATTCTTCACCAATGCACAGCCTGAATTCTGGGGAAGACACAAGAGAACTCTAGTTTTATTCAAATCACCCTTTTCTGCTTTTGAAAAAAGTATTAAGTGGTGCTATTTAAAACAAACACCTGACAGGAGTTGCAGCTTTAATCTGTTTGTGACCAAACAGTTTTCTCATAAAGATCAAAGATTTCTGTCTGTCCTGAGCACCATGTTGTGACTTTGCACACAGGATTCCTGCAGCTTGGAGATACGGCTGGTAAATAAAACAGGATGTTACAAAGGTTACCTTCCTGACACAGAACATGGAAAATACTTCAGTAATTGGAAGACTGTGAAAAGGGATCTTCCATCAGTAACAATAATAACATACTTGCTACATTTTGGAAAGGGGAAAAAAACCCCAAAACACAACAAAACAAAGCAATGCAACAATTGATTTTCTGTTATTACTTAATGCTGGCTACAAAAATAGAGGCAGCTACATTCCTGCAAGTGAAGATATAGCTAGAACCTCCACAAGTACATCTTGCACTTCTTTGCCGAAGCTCCAGCTTAGAAACAGGTGTTCTAATAATCATTAAGTCAAGATAAAGTAAGTTAAAAGGTCTACTGGGGGAAGAAGGTTCTTGGCTCAACCACCTTTGTATTATCCATATAGGTTTGCTGAGCAAGGATTCATCTGTACTTTGTTCTGTTACAATTTATACTCTCCGGTTTTACTGGGAGGGAACAGTAAGTCCTTCCAGAGGGTTGCAGAGAAGTGGAAATCCTTTTGAGACATGGACAGCTCTGGAAAGGCAGAAGTCCAAGACTCTCAGAGCACAGGAAAAGGGATGAAGATATAATTGGTTACTAAGCAGGGATTATGGTAAATGAACAGAGAGTTAATAGGATCAGATGGGACAGAAAGGAAAGCACAATGAAAATAATTTCACTTCAATCTTTTTTTTATGTTTTTAGCTGGAAAACAAGGTCTAAATACTGGGAAATTCTCAGAAGTAGTGTTTTGTCTTTGGAAGCTGAGGTTCTGCAAGAGTGGGGCAGGAAAGGCACTGAATTCCTTCAAACAGACAGCAGTTGCTCGATAACTCGGTGACCTTCCTGTGAAGCCCAAAGGGCCACAAACGCACAGAATCCATACGACCCATGACATCTTCAACACTGGAAGCTGTTAACCAAATGCCCAGTGTCAGGAAACCACTGTGTCTGTGACAAACTGAGTTCACCCCTTTCCATAGGATTGGATATAATTTATTTTCTACTGAAGTATCCTTACAAACTCTCTCTCTCTCTAGTCCAGGAAAAGGTTTTCAGCAATCAGCTGCAGGGAAACCCCCAAAAATTTATTTTTATCCAGATTTCTGGTCTGTCTGCTGGCATAACATATACCCAAGAAACTAGTGCTCTTTCAAATGGTCACTGATCACCCTCTAAGAAAAACCAGCCAATGTAAAAAAAATCATCACATGTAATCCTTTTGTCACGGTCAGTGCTCTAAGTATTTCAGTGTTTGCTTAAAACAGTTACAAATTCATTCCGGAAATCCACATATATTGGAGTTCAACAAACTGCTTGCATGCATCCAAGTAAGATCTCAGGGTGTTTTAGGAGGAACACCTTAGCTATTGCACTGCAGTTACTTATGACATAATTATTGCTGACTGGCATTTCCTAGCTGTTTTTTTTTACACCAAGCAGTGCACACTGCCTATCCTGTACCAAATGACACAAGAATAGTTTTGTTAAACAGATACAAATAATATTATGTGTGGTAAATGACTACTGAGTACCCTCTATGTCTCACCCTTCAAAAGCAGTAGTGGTGTGGACACAGTGGATAAAAGACATTTCCTCCAACACATATCTACTCTTCAATATTTTCCTGCTGGACACTAGATCTTTTTTCCTCCTCATTTATAACTCCCTTTAAATTGTTGATGGATTTGCAAATGTCTGCTCTTGTTTTGTGCTCTGAGTGTCATCCACAGAGTTTCACTAAGTGTGTGGACTGTGTAAGTATGCTACTTGTGACTTCAAGGGTTTTGTATGACTGAAGACTCAAAAACCAGAGAGCTGATGAAAAACTCTTGGTCTCTAATGAGCCATTTGTCGAACTGGATAAAAGTTGTACAGCTTGGGAAAGCTTTTGATGAGCAGCATTGATTCAGATCTCACCCACTGACACTTTGTGTCTGTTAACATGTTCCTTACTCTGCAAGAACCAGTCTCACGTGTACAATGCTGCTTGGCCAACATGCCCGCCTGCCCTGGGCTCGCATGCAAAGGACAGCAGCAAAGAGTCTGTAGGATATTGGGCTGCCAGACTTCCCCCTCAGCTCTGCTAACCTCAATGCTGACCTACAGTGCCCTCAGTTTTCCATTCCCTAGGCTCAGTTACACAAATAGAGCCCAGTATTCCAAACTGGGCTGTGTTTAATCCAAGAACACAAAGATGACAGTTTTCACACCTAAGAAAATGATGTGTCTTGATTAAAAATTGAGACATTTTCACACAATGCTGAAAACAAATGCACTTTTCATCAGTATCCCAAATCCCTGTGAACTGGTTTCTAGCCTATTCTACTAATCCCTGGATCCAAATCCCAAATTTGTGTCTTCCTAAATTTGACTGACTACTCTCTTTCTTCAACTTCTTTTGTTGCATTAGCAGAAAACCTTCTCAAATGTTTGCAACTGTGACCATTAGTGGGCGTCCTTCAGTTAGAGAATTGCTACTTTAATCACACATCACAGAAATAGTCCACAGTTTCTTCAAGTAGGTGCTATTTCTTATCTTCACCTTTTATATCAAACTGAGAGTTTGGATCCCAAGTGTTGGAAATGATGGAAAATACCCCGTGTGTCAAAAAGCAACACTGTGAATAAGCAGCTTCCTTCTCAAAATCCAAAAGCAAAATGTTTTTCTTTTAAATGATCTGTCTAAACTTTCAAATATAACAGCACATCCCCAGTTTCTGTGATTTTATTTTGCTAGGTAAACTACAGCTAATTTAATAGTGAAAAAAAATCCTTCCTTTTTGGCATGACCAATGATGATAAACAAATACTGAATACTTACAAAAATGTATAAATATATTAAAATATTGAAAAGTAGCTTTTCACAGACCTATTAGGTAAGATTTTTATTTCATCAAATTGACCTTTGCTAGAAAACAGGCAGTTCGTAGCCTTACAACACTAATTAATAATAGAGTGCTGACAAATGAAACAGGCTGGTAAATATGGAACTTGTTCATAACAGGATTGCACAAGAAAATACACTGCAATGACCCTGTCTGAACATCCTGTAATGGCCCATTGTTCCTCTCTATTACTGTCATTCAGCAATTTTTTTTACTAGCGGATGCGCAGCAGCAAAGGCGCCCACGCAACGTGGCACTGCACGAGCACAAATCCTGCCCCGTGCTGCAGGTGAGGAGATGACCCTGGCACACAGGGGAGTCCTCAGAGGGCTGTTAGCTGGATGTGGAGGTTTACAAAACAGCTCCACATCTTTGCATAACTTAGATAAGATATATAAAAATATTTACAGGCATTTGTAAATACGGAGAAGATAGCAGAGTCATTTTACCTATGAAGGGCAAATGACAAGAACAACAGGAATAAATAAAGGAAAAGCATTGGTTTAAATTCTGAGATCACAGAGTATTATAGTCACACAATTGAAGTTGGCATGGCAGAGAAACAGGAAGAATTCTCTCAATGCACAGATGAAGAGAAGATGTGGCAATAAGCATCTTCCATGTGGGGTAACTGGATGTTTCACCTTCTCTCTGTATGAGAAAAGATGAGTTAACTCATCACCACAGTTACTGACACCCTTAACTAGATCATGTACTGAAACCCTGCATCTGCTTTTTTGCCAAATTAAAATACTGAGTAGACAAGGAATTAATAACTGTACCATGGATTCATGTCATGCACGTAACTGCAAAAACAGATTTCTCATCACTTAAAGGAATCTTTCTGTTTATCTAAGTTTGACTGACCACAGAACACCTGATTCAGCTTTGCCTCTGTAATAAATCATGCTAAAAGGCAACATCATTCCATTTACTGACTTATTCAGTTTACTTTCCTTTGGGAACAATATTTTAAGATTCAGATTTTTTTCCTTTGTGCTTTTATCATTCCTTCCAACACTCTGTCTTCCTTGCTACCAAGCTGCATTGTTAATTTCATTGTTTCATTGTTAATTAATGTTCAAGGAAGGAGGAGCCGGACAACTGTCCTGTTTAAAAACCATAAATGTTTAAAAATACAAAAGCTTGTAATTCTATGAAACACAAAGCCTAAATAAATTGCAAAAAATAAAACAAAACAAACCTCTGGCTTAAGAATTTTCACATTCCTGTATGGTACAATTCCATTTTTGAGCACTTCTTTGGTTTGGCTAATGTGCATTCCCTGAGGAAGCCGAGTTATCACAGGTCTGTCATGCCAGTCTGTCCTCACTGGACAACATGCATTTCCACATTAACTTTTCCCCCCTTGCCTAATCTGACTTAGAAAGCTGATTGGGCCCTAAAATCTGCTTTGAACCTGAGCTCTTTTGGTGCTGACTTCACCCTGGCTGCACACCCTTGGACATGGCAGGATACACTGCCATGCTCTGGTGCCCCAGTGCCCCCACGGAAACAGCACAAGTATTTTGCCATCCTTCCAACAAACCCTGAATTACTGCCATGTCCTTCACTGGTCTGTAATGTGACTCTAGGAAAAGCTTAGCATGTCAGCAGGCTATTTTATCTCTGTAGCTCTAAATAAAAAGTGTCCACAGTTGAACTACACTGCCTGACTTCTTCCCTTCCAGTGCATGTGCAGTATTCTGAAGAGGGATCTTATCTAGAGAAAAAGCTGTACTTGTACAGCTTGGGGGAGAGCTTGTACAACTGGGGGAGAGGGAAGAAAACTGAGGCCCAGCAGCTACCCCAGTGGATCATGCGAAGAGGTTAAAAATATCTGAATATTTTCCTACCTAAGTACTCTCAAAATGCTGATATAGCTCACCCAGCATGTAAAGGCTCTTGTAAAACCATACTGTGACTTCCACAATCAATCCAATGATGACGGTGTCAAGAGTTGAAGGCTGATCAAATCATCTCCTTTGGTCAGAAATTATGAATGCCCAGAGTGAGAAAATACAAAAAAAATCTAAATTAATACAATAGATGTACTCCAGACAAAACTGAGCTTCCAATCACAACCATTACTCTTGTTTTAGATAAAACCTAGATTGTGACAGCAAACAGATATGAATAAAAAAAATTCTACTTCCACTTTGCTCAGTGGTGTGTAATTTGTGACAATGTCAACTATACCATGACATAACACACAGAAAATTATAGATGTGATATAATCTTTCAGCTCTCTCTCAGTGAAAACTGATGGAGGATGAGATTCCCCCAGCTCTGTAGAGCAAGGAGAACACTGCAACAGCAGAGTTTAAATTGATAGGAATTCTTACTTCCATTTGCATATTGGTTTCCAAAGTTATTCTTTTCTAGGACTGTAATTTTCCCTGTTTGTTTTCAGCAGAAAGGCTTTCATTTCCTGGTGCACATACACAATTAACAGATTAGAAGTATTTAAAAAAAAAAATCCCTCTTTTTCCATTCCTTCCAAAACTGAGGGAAAAAAATCCAAACCAAAACAAAGGGAAAACCAAACCCTTCCCCCAAGCCACACACTAAGCTGGCACCCCCATAACCACACCAAAGGCTACAATTCAGTTTAGTGTCTAAGGGCCTACTTAGCATGTGCTTTTCTCCAATTGCTGCTCAATGCACACAAAAACAGCACAGTCTTGGTGGCCTTCAATGCATTATGATGCAATAAACAACACATTTAATAAAGAATGAAGAATGCAGAATGGTGACCATGCAGAGAGTACTTGAATAAGCACTCAGGAAAGAGTCTTAATTTGGCTTTCCTGAACTTGTTTAAACTAACTTTTTCCCTACTGCGTACTAAATCAATTTTATGCAGGTTACCGATCCTGATACTTTGTTAGAGTACACACATCTGTTGTTCCTCTTCAAGGAAGATGACTGTGAAGTTCAATATATAGTCATTTATGGAAAGGGTTCCCCCCCTCCACCTTCCCCTTCCAAGAATCTGGACGTGTGAAGACAGACATTTCTCTGAGAGGAAGGATAAGGCAGAGGTTAATTTCATCTGCATGACCCAGTATAGGATAAGCTTTTGGAAATATTGTCAAGCCACATTCTTAATGCCTGGCAAAGTGACTCATTCAGAGTCATCACAGGAAAGGAAGTTGAATAGAATCAAAAACGGAACAGGATGGGGGCTTAAACAGGAGAAAGAAGTGAGAGAAAGGAAACTGGATTGTTTAAAGTAGACTGAGGTTACAAGTTCTCGAGTGAGATTAATTTTTTAAATAAATATATAAAATACATATATTGCAAAATATATACACGTGTATGTATATATATAAACATATGTATGTATGCATGTATTTACAAAACCCGGCTTCTTTCTGTTTGAAGAGGAACTTGTATTTGCGGTTGTCTCCCAAAGCTGCCTACTAAGGTATTTGTTTCAGTTTGATGTGGTATTAACACGGTATGGGAAATCAGCAAGAATCTCCTCTAGAAATCCACAGATTTTTAACAATCATGTTTCTATTCCACACAATAGGAAATTCTCAGAATATGGAGTTACGCACATGTAAAAATCCACCCCAATACAACAAACGCATAATTATAGCATTCCCTAAGGAAACACACACTACACCTTTTTTTCCCCCACCAAAAATACATCACTGACTTCTACTAGAAACTTGGTGCAACATGGCAAGGTTTCCCTTCTCCAAAGCTTTTTACTGTGAAGCTTTGGAAGGTTAGCCACCTAACGTCGATTTTAGCTGAGTCAAATAGCAACAAAAGGTAGAGTGTTTCAATAAGTAAGTCAGTTGCAGCAGCCTCCTGCAGAGAACCTCCTTGAGTTCTTCACACCTGGAAACGTACTGCTTGTGCGATAGAATGTCCAAGGACAAAAAGGACAATTTTGGTCCCCAGAGAAGACGACAAAAACATTTATCGTAAAGGCAATACTCAACTGAGTCACAGACCTTTACGTTTCAAAATTGTAACCTGTGAGCAAAACTTCTGATGGTATAATCCAATACCAACGACTGTCATTTTTCATGTTCAGAGGGGTACACAGAAAGATGAACACACCCATTAGAGTATATAACTAAAGAAAATAACCTTCAGAGCTAAAGAGGCATGCATGGTCAAAAAAAAAATAAATTACCCCAGAAAAATGTATTGGAATAAATACTTCTAAATCCTGCCCAAAAAAGTTTATCTCCTTTTGTGTAATATTCCTTATTTAATCCCCAGAGTGACACCTGCTGGATTTCACTAACTGAAACTAAAGGGCAGATATTCCTATTCTATAGAACATTTCAGGATAATAATTGCAAAAATGTGCCATTCTAATAATAAGAAGTTGTACAGTAGAATACTTTTCCTCCATTTAGGGCAGTAAATAAATACATAGATGCAACCACAGAGGAAGAAGTATAACGTCTAAAGCTCTTACTGATTTCTGAAAAGTATATTTTTATATTTCTCTCTAGGAAGGACACAACATTTGGTGACAAATTATACTAATTTCTGATTACACTAATATGAAAAAATACTTCCAAAACCTCAAAGAAATGAGTTTTGGTATAACAAATATGTTCACAGTACATTTTTTTTTAATTTAGTGAAGCTCTAGCAGAATTATCAGTATTAAAAAAATATAAGATTGACTAAAATTAACTTGCAAGGTTTTACCACTGGTGGAGGAAAAAAGTGAGGGGAAAATCTAAAAGGTAATTCAAGGAGTGACTTTATGTCCATAAATGCATGAAGGTAGTGTAGTTTTCAAGCTGGGAGTTATCAGAGAATAAGTGGGAAAGATGATGCAGTTTTTAGGAACTAAAAAGATATTCAGCCTACTCACAGCTGATGGTATATCACAATATACAAGGCCTTGGACATAGTGATAAAAACATAAAGATTAAAAGAAAAAATTATCACTAATTGCTGTTTGGCTCCTCATCCATGGTATTACTGGTAATAGTATGGCCTTCATTAAACAAAACCATCACTGATTTTTTGGAGATTATTTTTTAAATAAAGCCTGTGTGACCCATGCATAAACCCCGAAATACAACATTGTTTGATCTTCTAAAATTCAATTGGTATCTTAATGGTCAGCTACAGCTTAATAACGGCCAAAATTGTCAGAAAAGTCTTGAGTGACATTTATGCTATTTTCAAAAGAGGGACCTTATCTAGAGAAAAAGCTCTACTTGTACAAGGTCTTCTGGAATAATTGTTGGGGAAAAGAAAAGGTAACAGCTTCAGAGACACATGCAAATTTACCCAAGCTGAGAATCTCTTTTGTTGTTGTGAAGTGAGAACTTCTCTCACGGAAAGTCTTTTTTGATGCACCACAATCAGTTAAGCGCACTTCAAATGCATCTTTCCAAAGAAAAGCAACTCAAAATAAATCACTTTTGGACACCGTATACTCTAGACATGATTGAAAGTGTTTGCACAGAACTAGGGCAGAAGGAGGATGACTTTGCTGGGAAAATGTAAACAGTATAAACAAACTTGGGAGACTAAGGCATGAGAGAGGGCTGTGAAAACAAAACTTTGAAAATGTGAAAGTTTAGCCTTTCAGTTCTGCCCAGATTCTAAAATAGAACAAAAGGTATTGCTAAGAAGAAATATTCTAATGGAACTAAATTTCATAAGATCTTCTATTGTTCCACTGGCTGTGAAAGCCTCCATTAATATAACAGGTAACAAATAGGCTATTTTCTAATGCTCTTTGTGCAAGCGTATTACATTGAAAACATCAGAATTGCCATGAGTATAAAATATAAAAATAAAGGGTTGTGTACACCTTTAGAAAGCTTTCTCCATTTTCTTTTAAACATTAAAAGGAAACAACATTCAAATGTATTCAGTTCAAAATATTAACAGTTATTACTCATGGTTTTCTAAACAAAGGATGCGGTTTAGGATTAAATTACTTTGAAAGTCTCTTTAGAAACATGCATGTTCTCTCTACATTAGCAATAATAGAGGTCAGCATGATATAGACCTGCATATATTGTACAAAGAAATAATATATTATTATGTGTCTAATACACAAAGCCACATATATAAACACACTTATTTTACCACCTGAAAGTTATTTGTTTGTCAACTCACAACAGTTTTGGTAATAGAAGTATTCATTCTTCCTTGACATAGTAATATCATAGTAATGTTCATTTCAGAGCTCTGACCATTTGCAGCACCAAACACTTAAAACACTTCCCAGCAACAGAACAGTTACACAAGCAACTAAGAGACTGTTTTCAATAAGTGTAAAGCTTAACTGAGGATGGTGCTACACGTGGACCTCAATGAGAGAGCTGCACAGGCTTTCAGACAGAGCTGACTGTGGCACTGAGGTAACACCAATATTGTGTGTGTGCTCCACAGGAGTGACAGCTGATCAGAAGCACAGAAGGAATTTTGGTAGCAAATCAAGAACACCATAAACACATTGGCAACAGATGGGAACAACTTCTTAAGGAGAAATTCTGTTTTGTTTTCCTAGACTTGGACTTCTCATTGGATAAATTCCTTCAACTGCTCTAATAAATAGCTTACGCTCAGCATTTATCATAGAATTGACCAGATATACGCTTTTTAAGTATCACTGCATACACATTATTATTAAAAACATATCTATAGCAATAGTTTCTTCCAAATGACTCTTGTCCAGTTTGAATCTTTTATCTGCATGGCTTTGTGGATCCTTGTGGACCCAATCCTACCCAGCTCCCACACGTGCTGGAATGCTAGTGGAAGCAGCTGATTACCTTGAATGTACAGAATAGAGAACCAAACTAGTCATTCTACTGGTGGCAAAGGAAATGTGCACTTTCTTCCCTCAGTTTTGTTCTTAATTGAATCCTAGTCTAAAATCTGAACTGCAAAACCCAGACAGCCCACAGAGCAATCCTGCATTCCGGGAGCAGGTCCCTTCACTGAGCCAGGTATGACATTAGCCATCTAGAACAAGACATGCAGATCTGCGGTTTTCAACTGGAGCATTCAAAAATTATAGAAGTTACCAAAAAACCCCAAACAGCTGCCAACTGACTGCAGAATGCAAGTGCCTGTATGGGTTACCCATGTATAATTCCTTCAACAGAAAAATACCCACATTTGGGAATGTTTTGCCCTTTGGCAGTTGGTGGAAAAATTCCCAGCGGCTCTCAAGTGGGCCAGGATTTCAACAGTTGTGTTATATCAAAAAAAGCCTACTCGAAGGGACAAATATATTTCTTAACACAAAGACTCCAATGGATCAGAAATTTAGGGTACAGTAATGTTTGAAGTTGACAGGACACGCATCATGCAATTCTTGAACTTGCAATGAATGTTCTATGTTCAGGCACTTAGTTTTGATCAGTAAAAAGTGCAGTCAGACTGTTGTACATCACTGTCCTGCCACTACCTTTGTTTAATCTCCAAATAATGTAGCTTCTGACCTCAAACCTGCAAACACAGATGTGTCTGGCCCTTCCTCTGTGGGCACCTCAGCCTACGCCAGTTACTTGAGAAGAACAAAAAATAAGAATCTAAGTCATTTGGCTGAAATACTTCTGAAGACAGTTGTTCCCCCTCCACTGACCATTAAAATAACATGAACACCTTTTAGCTGAAGTACTTCTTTGACTTAGTATCACCAAGTGCCTTTTGTGTGGAAGATTTTCAAAGCTGGGTAAGACTTTGGGATTGCTCCTATATGCAGTAAAGTCAACCAGAGTTTGAGCAGACTACAAAAGTAAATAGTGTGAAAACACAGATAGTTATTTTTAGCTGAGAATTTCAGATAGTATGGCAGCATGTGCACTTGGGATGGAAACACACAGATTCAGATGTAATCTTACTCATATTTATCTAGATCTGAAGCATCTCCTCTCAACCCATTGAAAGGACCTCAGATTCAAAGCACATCACTGATCTGAACAGGTTTAAACTGTTACACCTATTAGTACTGCACATGAATGACAAGATCCCCAGTAGGCACAGTAGGACGGGAAAGATTCTGCATTGGCGCAACTGTAAGAGCAGCAAAGTCCATCCCCAAAGTATCTGGCATTAGTTAGTTTTATTCTTATTTAATTCTTGACTCCTATAAACTGTATAGATAACTAAATGATTCACTGTAGATCAAATCTAAGTGTGATTTATAGCCTAACAAGATTTATTTTCCTGGTTGTACAGATTGATCGCTTACACACACAAGCAAGTTACTAGAATTAGCAATCCCAGTACTGAAACCGTGTTTGTAAAACCAGAGGGTATCCCATCTGTTTGGGAAAGCTGAAGCAGTGGCAAGACTTTAACCGCCTATCAGCTGATACTTGAAGGCACAGAATCACACGCTTCCCACTGTTCAATAGTTTCTCAAGGAACGGAACTAGCTGGCAATTACCTGTCAATAAATCAGATTGGTGTTCGCGGTTAAAAACCACAAAGAGTAACACCCCGGGACGCGTTCAGCCTTCAAACTCAGCCTAAGTTTTCCTCAGACAAACAGAAAGTCCAAACAAAACAGAAGGCTTACCTTTTTAGTTGTACAGCTACAACACAAAAACTAATTATGAAACAACGCAAGTATGACCTCTTTCTGGTACAATAAGATGAAAGAAATATCCAGTAAGTCAACCTACACCACTTTCTCACCTAATTCAGCCTCTCTTGCAAGAGCTGCAGCTGTACCGAGTTAATCTTAAAGACCGTTTTCAAGCCAATCAGCCTCTAATTCCCTCCAGATGCAAAGACCGAAATTTGGCTAGTTAATATCAGAGGTTTGAGACAGAATCGTCAAAGTGCTGATTAGGGCGTTTTATCTCCTTTGGTACCTGTTTATCCGATCAAGGATAGATAAAGCAACACCAGTTATAAAATCAGCTCAGCGTTTCGCTCACTAAAAATAAACGAAGGTTTTCCTCATGCCCCTTTCTCCCTGCAGTTTCCCCATCCCATGCCGAGGTTAACGCAAAAGCACTGCACACACTCCTAATTACCACTGCGCTGGGGTGGCACAGAACTGCGGCTCCCGGCTGAAACAATGAGACTGTTCCGATCGCTACTCACCGCGCTCAGCCTTCCCGAGAACGCTCTCGGCTAAAGCAGAGAGGAGATGCCCCGTTCCCTTCCCCGCCGGCCGAAGGGGAGCGGCGGGAGGCTGGTGCTGCCGCTGGGTGTATTCCAGGTGCCGGGAGCGGCGGGCAGCGCCGGGAGCGCGTCCGATGGAGCGCGGAGCGCCGGCAGCAGCAGCGAGACATCAGAGCTTCCTGTTACATCACCCGACCCCGCCTGCGGACGGCGTTGAGTTACTTTTCTTTCTCGCACGGCATGTGTCGGGGCAGCCGGGCTGCTCTGGCACCCGTGCCCAGGAGCGGGGGCTGCCCCAGCCCTGCCTCTGCTCCCCGGCCGCACTGCCCGCACCTGGCCCCGGGGCGGCTGCGGCTCGCCCACCCCCAATAAAAGCAGGGAAACCACTCGCCAAACACTCACTCGTGGCTCTGTTGGAAAGAGGAGAGCACGGAACCTGTCCTTTTACGTGTCGAACCAGTGAGATTCGTCCTCCTCCTCCAACTAGACCCAGAGAAATAAATTGGTTTGGGTCTTTCAATAAAGACAAAGAATGCACAAGAGCTGCATTTCTCCCCAGTATGACTGACGTGACCCACCTCTGCCAGCATCTGCAGGGCTGCATTACATCCCATACAAGTTTACAGAGAAATTTTATTCCTCAATGTAAAACTGTGGCAAAAGTCAGAATCAAAGTTTTCAAGTTCACGCGGGTGCATAATTTAAAGTGCCACTTTGTTTTGTACCCAAAGAAAAAAAGTATTTAAATAAATAAGTCTTTGACTATCTAAGGTAGAAAAAAGGTAACACGAACACTATTGTTGCACAGATCTCCAGGCTACATTTTTTTAAATGCTGGTGACTTGAAAGCACAAATATGAGCTGCCTGATTTGAAAACTGCCATAATGGAAGACGAAACAACATTAACAGCAGTCCTTCTACTGGCTGCAGAGTATTTTGTACCGGGACCTAAAAACATTTCTTTGAGAGCTTTTATCACTTGTTCTTTGTACAATCAATACATGTGCTATAGACAGAATCTGTGCCCTCCAAATCAATGGGCAGTTGCTGCGTGGACATGACAATACGACGCTGAACACATGGGGAGTTCATAGAGCATTAAGCTCAAACAATATGAACACCTGGAACACCAGTACTCCTTATGGAACACCATAAAGACCTCCCAAAGCTCACATTATCATAAGAGCCTATCAAAATTATACCATTTAACTTGCTCATAAAACAAGACAAAGTATTTTGCTTGCTTCTCACTACCTGTCATTTATCCACTCTTTTTGTCAGCAGAATCATTTGTGGAACACACCATGAACCAGATGAGGGAATCCGGCCATGAAAACCTTTTCCTAATAAAGGAAAACAGCAAGAAACCAAAAACTAAGGGGAAGACCTTCCACTAAACAAACAAGCAAGCAAACAAAACCCCAAAAAAAACATCCCTAATCTAGGGTCAGGAAAAATTGGAAGAGGGAAAAGAGTAGCAGGAACACTTTCAATCTATAGAGCCACTGGACAATATGAATTGTGAAATCGCAATCCAAGATTACCAAAAGAGCAGGCATATGACTTGAATACTCATTTGGCACATGGGAATGTTGGTGTTTCTAGGATCTTACATCAACAGACAAACGTTTGCGTTTTATAACCAGTGAAGAACTAAGAACTGGCACTCCAAATCTCTAGGCAATGTAAACAAGTATAAACTGGGGATTAGCTCTGATTCTGAACAGTGACGGAAAGAAACTTATCTAAAATAACTCTGTCACCTCAGGTAGTGGAATTCCATCAGAATTGAGCCTGAGAGCATTACTTAGGCCAGTTGAGTCTAGTTTATAGATTACAATATGGTATGTTACACACTGTAACTTGGAAAATAATCCTTGTATTCCAGCCAGACACACGTGTTCAAGACAGGCATCTGAATTAGCTAGAAAGATGCATTTCACGGGCCATATTTGATTTGGCACTTCAAGTGCTGCGGAGTTGTGTGACGGTGTTTTTTTTTTTATTATTTTCAAAGTCTCGTATTCTACGTATTTAGCTATTAGTGAAACTTCCTTGCTCCTACTGTACAGGTACCTGGGGCAGCTCAGCTGGTGCCGTTTGCTCTGATTGATGCAATGGCTCCCGGCGCTCCCTCATCTCCCGCTCCTCTGGCTGCAGGGCGCATAAATTACAGCAGCACAGACCGCCGCCTGACAGCGTGGGAGCGGCAGCGGTTCGAAAGCGATCTAAATGAGCAGACCCACCTGCACTCGAGCCAAGGAAGGCTTAAAACCACGCGAAGAAAGCCAATCTAGCTCCAGGTGTTGCCGCGGAGAGGGACGGACCCTGCCGGCGCTCGCCGCGCCTCGGGCGCCCCCTCGCGGCATCCTGCGGGATAAACAAAGGCACGGAAAGCCCCAGGGATTCACCGGGCAGGAGGAATCATTCCCGTGTGTGAACACCCCGGAGCTGTAAAGGCGTGTTCCGCTTCACTTGAGCCCCGTTCCTTCTCTTAGGGATACCACTGAAAACAGCCAGCTATGAAACATAACCCTTATGCCCACTTCAATATGTTTGAAAGGCTGGACCTAGAAAGGTGAAGGCTTTTTCAAAATGTAAGCGAAAATCTACAAGCTTTGAGATAGCAGATGGATTGGAGATGCAGGGAGAGATCCTGGCTCAAATGAACTGGAAAAAAAAAAGAGAAGCAGGGGGTAGAAAATAAAAAGGAGAAAAAGGAGGGTGTACCAGTGAAAAACTGAGGAAAAAATAATGAATAAAAAACCATAATATTATTTCTCAAAGAAATTTTTCTTCATCATCTGCATAGATTAGGGGCACATACTAAGTTATTTCAGGTCAGGTGATGTGGGGAAACTCACCAAACCTCTGTAAAATTGCTTCAGCAGCATGGGAGAAGTTTCACAGCACCCTGAGTGTCTCCTCCAAAGCAACTGAGGGAGATTCTGGAATTAAATGACTGGATGAATGGACTCTAGCTAATTGGAACTGTACAGTCACTACAGCACCTGAGCATAGCTTCATGTTCTGATCTCTCCACAGTTCTGTGATCTGATTCCATATCTTTCCCTGTGTCATGCACCAGTTATCCCCCGTTCTTCATTCATCCTTCAATTTTCTTTGGGAAATTCATAGGTCCCTTGTATTTATTTATTATTATTATTTTTTTAAATTCTTGCAGTTTAAACCAGGGGCACTACGCTTACCTGCAGCGGCAAATTACAGCTTGTCCAAGTATTTAACCCACTGCTCCATTCCTGTGAAATACAACTCACATCTACAAGCTCAACTCCTGGTGCATGAAGTATAAACAATACCTGGTGAAAAAGGTCAAGGTGATGAACTAGAATGGCCAGACATCACACTGGAACTCAAACTGGTTTATAACAGCGCACCAGATTAATTCTGTGTATTGCAGTCTATGAAGTTTAGAGGTTAGAACTGCACTTGTCAGATTTATGTAGTTATTTCATTTTAAGTCTTTGGTGCTCATACCTTTTACATGACAAGACTATAAATAAAGTCTTGTCTGGACTACAGTCCTATTCCATAAGAATTTTTCAAATCAGACTTCATAGATCCTAGATTTAAAAAGCCATTAAAAGACTTCAGCACCAGAAAAGAGATTTTTGGATAAAATTTCAGTATAAAAATCTGAATTCTACTTACCTCCTCACTCTGATATTTAGAATGCATAATTGCTTACATTTTCAGCAGTAAGGCTCAGCCATGAGTCTAGTTCAGTATGAAAGACAAAAGTCAGTGATCACAGCATATATATTTTTTAAATCATTGCAAATATTTGCCACATTGCTTCACACACTTATAGCTTTAACTGTAATCCTTTTATGGTTATTGGTGGGTTCATTCTGATCTCACATTCATTTGACAATACTGTAATTATGTGCACTTCCATGGAGTTAAATCTAGCCTGCATAACCTAAAATAACTGTAATTAAAACAAACCCAGTGTCTATTTCCTCTTTATAGCAATAGACCTATCTTTTAATCGAGGATTGAAACAATCATTCTTGACAAGTGACGATTCTCTGACAGGTATTATGCTTTCTTTAGTACAAAAATAGAATTTGATAAGAATAAAGGGGTAACAAAGTGAATTTGAATCTTGTCTACATTTAGGAGTTACATACTCACACAGTGTTATCCTGTTGCAGCTCTGACAATTATATACAACACAACTACAATTTAAAAGCATTTATCAAAGTAAAAGGTAATGTTTATTAACACGAATGAGTAATACATAATAAAAATTTAAGCAGCTTAATAATATATAATCAAAATAATCAGTACAGTAAATATATTTTAATGGTGTACACTGAAGGATTTCATTCACAGGGGAAGAGTAATTTACTTCATGTTTCTGTAAAAATCAACGTTGTATTCTTTCAGGGATGATTTCCTCTCCCAGAGCCTTTACTGACTGTTTCTTTCTTTTCTTCTTGATTTTTATTACCCTTCTTTCACCTTTTTTCTTATTGAATGCTAAAGGTAAAATAAAGTAAGATTAGAAGATGTCCAAGATTATTAAAAATAAGAGACAAGTCTTGTTTCAATAAAACTTCATAGAGAAAAAAAAAAAAGAATGTTATCTTACCTAAAGCCTTCATATACCTGATCAATGCCAAGTTGTCTTATTTCTGTTCTGGTACACTGTGCTTTACTGTCCATTCCTCTCTCTAGCTCTCTCTCCCTTCTCCATTTTCACTTTTCTAAGAGTTTCAACTATTACCTTTTATCAAGCCCATACTTACTACCAAAAGCAGCAAGAACATTTCAATGTGCATAATATTTACCTCTTATGATAGTCTGGGGCAGTATCACTTCCCATACCTTTCTTGCAGATCCTCAAACATGACTTTTTGGAGGTGAAATTATTTTCATTCCCACCACAACCACTGTAGCGAAATGGGCGGCATCTCCCAGTAGAGTAGTTGTAGAAAAACCTTAACTCTTTGGCTCTACAAAGCCCTCTGTCCATAGGGGTCATACACAAGGAAGGGATAGGAGGTGGTTCTAGAAACATCAAGAAAAACAAGGTTAAAGACTGCACTCTATCAGTTTTCTGTTAGGTTAGCATTGTATGAAATTTATGTGAAATTTACTGGCAAATTTAATTCTTCCCCCCTCCCCCCCAAAAAAAAATCCAGGACACTTTACATAAGCATCTTTGTATGCAAAAAAATACCACAGTAGATGTTATTCTGCCTTTGAATTTCCAACAAAAGCTTACCTGAAAGCTATACCTTTGCCTACATAGTAAGTGATAAAATTGCCATTTCTGTTATAGGAAATAACACTCAAGTTCCATTAGTTTCAAGTGAAATATTTGTAGCAAGTGAATTTAAATAAATGAAACTTCAACAGCTTTAAGAATATGGTACATATTTCTGATAATTAATGGCAGGAATTACTGCTAGACATTGTGAAACCAAACGGAAGGTAAAAGTACCCAGCATTTCCAACGTAAGATTCAATACCTTAATGCTGGGATTGACTACAGAAAGCTTAAGTAACAGAAGTTGATCTATCAAAAACCACTGAGCAGTTATAAAAAAACCCAGCTTGTAACTCAGAGAATGAAAAAGGATTGAATGTGAAGAGTAAGTGCACAAATAACAGAGCTGCTGGTGCACTAGTGCTGCATTAGGATTTTACCATTCCAAGGAGGAGCCTGGTGGTTTGTTTCTTCAGGGTCACTGCAAGTGAGAGTATGAGAACTGAATCACTGGAAGATGAACCTGAGGTATCCAAAGTGCCTGGGCACTGTAACGAATTCAAGAAGCAAATCCATGCAAGAATTCCCAAATTTGGAAGAACTCCATCATCTGTTACCCTAGAGTGAACTCACATACAGAATTAGAACTGATACAATTGCTGCACAGGATGCAGGAAGCTGAGTGTGAGCCATTCCATCATCAGTGCAGGACCTACAGGAGTGAGAAGTGCCATTTTCCTTCAGGAGGCAGCAGAATTGAGGTAGCTGGGATCCGAATGCATAAATGGAAATGTGAAGCTAGTCAGATTGAAGATACAAAGACAGCTAGAAGAGGTTCAGTGGAATAATGAAGTAAAATTCTTAGGGAATTTGGCTTTCAGCAAAGATGAAGACAACCTGCAGTCACAAAAGTGGGCAGCTGATGAGTTGCTGAAAGCAACAAGTTGTGAATTAACTCGAGCAATTCAAGAAGCTGGCAAGAAAATACCCAGAAAGTACATGCTACATCTTATGTGTCTTACGCATTCTACACTGCTAAAAAAATTCATCTGACAAGTATAATAGCTGAAATAGCATGGTGAAAAAAGGATGAAAAAATTGCTGGGAAATAATTAGAATGGTGATTTATGGAAAACTAAGAGAGTAAAATGAAATTAATAACATATTTGAAGCTGTATTAGCAATATCATCCTATCCAAAAAGAATCCTGAAATACAGAAATGGAGTAGTGAGTTGGTTTTTCAAGACAGATTAAGTTAGTTTTAAGTTATAAAATGAGCACTACTTAATTTCTTTTTATAACTGTGACATTATTCCAAGACTAAGTCTCACTCTGGATCCAGAGTAGAAGTCCACAATGCGATACCATTTATATTAAATCTACTGTCTTATTTATAACAAAGATGGTAGTTAAGTGAGGCAATGCTTTCTCTGTCTGAGAACTCTTGAACCTAGCACTAATTTGGTTTCTCTATAGCTGTAGTAGACAATGTTAGTTTTCATAGCACATGTTCAGCAACATTAAAAACAAGCTTACCTATTTTAACTTGGTAATTTCTGAACCTAAAAAGAATAAAAAGCAGGAAAGCTTGCCAGTGAGGAAAGGGCCAAACAACATAGGTTTGCTAATTGTATAAGAGAATTTATATATGCTTTGTAATGTAAATTACTTATTTGGTATGTAGAATTCTCCACTGAGTCCACAGTCCCCTCAAGAAGGAGTTCTCACAGTGACTGCAAGCTTTGGGGGAACCATGGAGCCAGCAAGGCAGCCACTGGTAAATAAGGGCTACCCATGTATGTGTAATGCAGTGGGCAGGGAGGCATCCAAATGCTGTTCAGGATCCCTTTTATACTCCTCCAGAAATCAGGTAGATCTTTGTCTAGATCATTGCTAGATAAATGCCCCAGACACCAAGCACTCTTCCTGTTTATCTTCAAAATAACTGCATATTCTTCACTCTCACAGAAGCAAGAAGTTCATTAAGAAAACTTCTTACTTTGTCAGACACATTTTTTTCAACAAAAGTGTATTAAATTAAATTACTTCTCATAATTTCCTGTCTGATGAAGATCATAAAAATTATGAATTGATTTTAATATACTGATCACTAAAAGACATGTCAACTTCAAGTTACTGTAAACATAAAATATGTACTGCTGTGTCATTCCCAGCCCAGCATTTCTCTATGGCAGGACAATCTGTGAGCCAGGATGCAAACCCAGTCCCTGGAGCATTAGTTGCAGGTAAGTTTTCTCTGTCGAGCTCCAGTTTCTAACACTGTGCATATGATATAACACTAAGTTTGAGTTATTATGTCTGTTCTTGGGTTTCTGTCTCAAGTGTTTTGATTTTACCACCTCATTTTCCTGAGCGCTGTTGGAAAGTTCTCTCTCCTGCTTTTTCAATGAAGAAAAAAAGAAAATGGAAGAAGCAAAAAATCCCATAACCACAAAACTACACAAAAAGGAAAGTATACACTGAAAAGAGTAAAAGAAATAACAATAGATGTCCTACTATCATAATTGTTTTGCCCAATGTAATCATTGCAGGTCTATGAGTTACAGATACCAACTTTATTGAGAGACTACTTGACATAGAAATGCTGGTTTTAACTCTATTTTTTTCTCAGTTTGAAGTACATTTCAGCAGGTTTTTTTCCTTTCCAGAGTGCAAGTAGCATTACATTACATAGTTCATTACATGTGAATACCAAGTGGATTGTACAAACCCAAAAGTTAATAGATCTCATTAAATGCTTTCTAACCTTTTTATACATGCAGCTACATGGCCTATGCTATGGTCTTTGATGCAATTTCTACAGAAATCAGCTGTTATATTTACATTGACAGCAAAAAGCTTTTAGAGTCTGCCTTCACCCTTGTGTTCATGCCATCCTGTTTATCTGATTTAAACTGGTGTTAAATCTCCAATAACAACCTCGTAAACTTGGGTTTGCAATGTATGTTATTTGTCAAAACCATGCAACATTGGTCAGCTCATGGGCAGGCACAGCAAAAACAATTTATGATTCATGTAGGCAAATACAAATGAAAGTTTCCAAGCGGGGTTAGTCAAATACTTTCAGTTGTAAAGTTTTCTTCTGGAAAATGACAACACAATGAAATACAAAGTGTTTCTCAGAAACATCCCAACTCCATCAAAAGCTTTTGAAGGAAATGGGACTTTGGCACCCATCTTACATGGGGTTTTAGAACCGGAGCTGTGAAGAAGCTTCTCAGTTGGATTTCAGGCTTTAAAACAGCAAAATACAGTGTAGCTTTTTCCTATTATCTTTTATTCCTATTACTCCTTTTTCTTGATGATGCAAATGTTTTGACTGATTTTGGTTTGGTGAGAAAATAAAACCCTAAAGTGAGAATGTTTGATTTTTTTTTCTGAAAAAATGGGTGAACTAATTATATAAAATAAGCGGTAGATAAAGAAGGCTATAGTTCTTTCCTATAACAAGACTGTTGTATCTAACCCCTCACCTAAACAACCTTTAAGTATGTACGGTTTCAGATTCAATTCTTACAATACAGCCTTTTCTATTTCTCACTAAATATGGGTGTGTGACATTCATGAAACTTCAGATTTCCTGCCAGATTTTGGATACATGCAGACTTCAGTTTCTCATTTCTGGTTGCAGCAAAGTGAAAATAAAAGACTCTTCAAGTAGACAAGCTATTACAAAAATAACGAGTGATTTGCACTTAGCAGCACTCTACAGGTAGAAATTGGTGCAGATCCATTACAGCAAATAGAACTCTGACAATTTATATTGGTAAAAGATGTGACCCTGACTTTGAGAAGCACTAACAGGACTTACATCTGTGCGCTATTCCATATTTTCAGAGTTGAAAATTGACTTTTGACCCCATATCCCACTTAAATCTCACAAATCAAACATAGGTAAAGCACACACAATTTTCTACCATAGATCACTTCATATAATCTAAAAATGAAAGGTTTGATTCTTAGCTTCAATTTTTCTTAACTTTGCCAGAATAAAAGTTATTTTAGATGTTGCAGCAGAGTAAGACCAGAACAATCTTCACTCTTTGAAGAAAGTTCATGGCTGAGAGATAGTCCTAGAAATCTCATGTCTGTATGCGTGATTTGTTTTGTTTGGTCATAGAACAGTTTAATTTTCTGAAGATCAAGAACTATGTTATCTAATAATCTGATGTTGTTACAGAGTTATATATATCACTAATAATACATATTTTTTTCTTGAAATAAAGATGAAATGGCATGTCAGTTGTGAGGTAAGTTATTCTATAAGAGACAACTCCTGACAAAAATTTTTTTAAAGTTTTTAAATGGTTTTAATTTATATTAGTTAATCGACTGTACATAATTTAATTAAATTACTTTAATGTAAATTAATGAAATTAAATGTAAGTTTTTAAAGGTCTTGTTAGAAAATATACATAGCTAGGCCAATATACATGCAAACTGGATGTTACAAGAGCAGATCAGCTGCTTTGCCTGTGCTTGAGGAGATGCACATGAGCCCCTCCATCCCACACAGTTCAACCTGACCCCATCTGTGCACAGTCCCATTCTTGCGCCTCCCAGAAGGTTATAGAGGGTTACAGTGCATGTCTATGTGAAATGACTCTACCTTGCTGCTTCACTTTACCGTGTACCTCTACAGAGAGAGAGGAGATGATGTTCCCCAAACCTCTGTGAAGAAACCAGCTGTCAGTTTGGGCTGTACCCTTGCCTTCCTCTACAAAAGCACATGACTGTAGCCCTTTTCAACAGCCTGGAAGGTACAAAGTGATGAAGAGAAGAGCAGCAGGAGGCTGCATGGAGCAGAGAAGTGCAAGACAAAGGTTGTAGCTCAGGGAAGAACCTGTGGGATCTTCGGGCTTTCCACTGAAATGCACTGGCCCTTCCAAGGTCATGTTTCTCACCTGACCCATCCAGCTACACTGACTCTACTGGTCCGGGTTCCCCCTCTTTCATCAATCTTCAAGTCTTCTCTCTCTCTTACCCTCACCTCTCCCTCACAAAACCTGCTGTGCAGGAAAATTCACTATTGCTGACGTAATCAAAACCCCTTCCATTTCCTCTGGGAGAGTGCAGGGAATCATGCTCCTTTCCTGGTATAGGTTATTTGTTTTGAGGATTTGGGGATTCATATTATGACTGAAACACTTCAAGGAACCTGTACACCTTGAATACCCCTAGACTTATTATCAGACCATAATAATTCAAATTTTTTTTTTCAGTGAAATAAGTTGCCAAAATCTTTACTGTTTTATATTCAGTCATTTGAATAACAGAGTGCATTGATGCTTTGTATGTGTTAAGCAAACACTACAACTATAACATATATATGTCAACCCAACAGTATATGTGGATCACAGTACAGGCAAAAAATAGAGTACAACACACATTCATGCTTTATTAGACACACCATTCTAAGCAGAGAACACATGAGTGTTATCCTGCACACCCATTATCTTACAGAACATAAAAAATGCAAAAACCTTAATGAATCTGTAAGCCAACACTCAGTCCTCAAAAGCACAAATGAGTGCAAATGCAAAAAAACAACATAAATACTTGGTAAGACTGCTCAGGTTCTTTCCAACTGTTTGTTGTTTCCTCTTGCACAGCTGTGGATCATAAAAATGACATGCCTCAAATTCGGTCACCCTTTACAACATGAGCAAGTACCAGCCATCTATCCTGGACAGTGTCCAGCTGCAGAAACTGTTCAAACCTATCCCTCCTCAGCAAAGGTCCACAGTCTCATCTGTATTATCACCGTAGTGCAAAAATACCTTGAAGCCACATAAAATTATTTCATATTCACTTTGATTATACTGAAAAAAGCCTGAGTTTAATATGGCCACAGTGAGAATAAAAATATTATCATATTAAATATATTATACTACACCATATTTTAAAATCGGAGTATGGGTGTTAATTAATGGATAAAATGAGCTTTCTTTAAATCACCTACCTATTAGATCCTCACAAAAATATTAATTTTAACTGAAAGAATTCTGCATCACTGCTTTTGCTCTTTTTGTATTACTCTGTATTACTCTTCAGGAAGAGCACATGTTCAAAGAGCACAAGATGTGGTCAGTCTTCCACTTTCTGATATTTATGGAAGATCTGTAAATAGTAGTATATTCCTTTGCTTTGACTTTCTCTGCTTATCAAATCCTTTCACAATAAATGAAAGCCCATTCTTCAGTCTTAGATATGTCAGGAAATGGGTGGAAATGGAAAAACTAAAAGGCTGAGAGCTATGAACTGCGAAAGTTACTTCTTACCAAAAGAAATAGGAAACTGGTTGCGCTCCTCCTTTCGGGAACTACTGTTCAGAGTGTTGGTCTTCTCATTTGGAGCAGTTGGCAACAAATTTACTAAAACAAAGAGAAGAGGTGGGAGGGAGTGTGAGGTGTGAAATAGCAAGTGTCGGGAGAACTAGACACAATGGAGTCCTGAAAATCAGCTGGGATTGGTATCCATTCGCCTTACTCAATGATTGATGACAGCAAAAGATTTCTCTAAGTCCCAAAGGCAGAAGAAACTGTTGCTGAGACAACTTTGGGATGGGTTCCTGTTTCTTCTTTAGTATTACTGGTGTAAGATTTAAATCAAACATGGTTTGGTAAGGTTATTTTTATATTTTAGCAAACATTCTACCATTTGCAACCATTGTAAGCCTTTTTCAAAATACGTGTTACTGACAGGAAAGTGGTTATGAAGCAAGTTTTAATGCAAATGACTTCATTGTGCTCGTGCATTCCAACTGACATACACATCTTCAAGTAAATGGCAAAATGAGTGGACAAACCAAGAAGCAGCTACATTAAAGGGTTAACCGTAAACAGCAAAAGCAAATTGTTACCAAAAATCCCAGGGAACTGGTTGGATTCTTCCTCTGGGGAACTACTGTTCACAGTGTTAGGATACTCTTCAACTGTAACAACTGGCAATAAATTTACTAAATGAAAAAAGGAAGGGAAAATAATTAGAAAAAACCTCCCCAAAGAGGTATCAATGATTCAATATCTCAAAGATAAAAACTTTGATCTATTTAGACCATGGCAGTGGCCCCTAATCCTCTTTATTATCCTTGAGTATTCATACAAATTTACATGGAAATGTTATTTCAGACTAAAGTCGGGAATAAACAAATATTCTGCAGCCTTTAGTCTAAAAGGTAAAAGTGGAATCAGAGTCCAAGAAGAAAAGCTTCAGCAAAGGCAGGGAAAAAGCACATGGCTCTATATGTATAGTTGCTTTTTAAAAAATCTTTAAAAAGAAGCACAGTGGGTCTTTCCTACTCCAAGTGTGAATAAGCTTGAGTTCCCCTTGCCAAAATGACAGATTATGAAACAGTCCTGGAAAGAGGCCCACTAGAGACAAGTGAGATAAAAGAGTCTGGAGGCTCTCAATGGGAAAATATGTTCACCCTATGAATAAAATGAAGTCCTCTGCGAAGGGGACAGGAGCTCTGAGGGTTTCTGTACCCTGATATAGAACAATTCCTTGGAACTAGTAGGGCAGGAAGGTTGATGAAAGATCTTTGGTCAGTCTGAATGGCTGTTCTGTAGCCTAAGCTACAGCCAATGGTTCAGAAGTGAGGGACAGGATCCCCAGGATCCTTTGTTGGGAAGGAAGTAAACAGTAAGACTAGAAATTCCTATATGAGCACCTCTTTTCATTGCAAGACTTTGTTAGAAAAGAATACATGCGGATGTATGGTTAAATGTATATATATTGTTTTATGACATTATGAAGCGAGCTTTGCAGATTTTAGATCAGCTATCATGAGAAAAGTGAAAAAGGAATCCTGTAATATTAAATAGTGCCTACCAAATATTCTAGTTCATGTTCTTTATTTAGGTATTTTTATTTAAGGTGTATATATCCATAATTATTGTCAATTTCATATATAAGTTATTGCCACCTCATGGTACCCTAAGTTGCCTCTTTTCCATGCAAGATACTTTGTAAACACAGCATTGTTTATACAAGAGTAGAAGAAAGAATAAGGAAGACAACAACTTACAGTTTTCTTGGCAGGTTCTCTGGCATTCTTCCAAACTCTTGAAGTTGTTCTGGTTTCCTAGGCACCCACCATACTTGAATACTTCACACAACTTGGTCTCTTTGTTATAGAAATACCTGGTGAAATAGCCCCGGCAGATTCCAGGGTCTTTTTCTTGGAAGCAGAAGTTGGGTTTTTCTATAAACAATAAGTGATAAACAAGGTGGGGGAATCAAAATATTGACACACATTCCAAGACAGCAACAGAACCGGAGGAAGATTATGAAATAAACCTGTAAATTTGGACTAAAGGCCAGCTGCAAAATAACTGCTGCTTTATTGTGCTGCTTTCATTCTGTATATAACACCATAATATTATGCCTGAGCACTATAAGGATATTTGTATTACTTTTTTTTCTCTTTTCAAGTAGCCAGTAAATTATATCTTGAAAAATGACAACTAATGAATGCTTCAAAGTTTCCTCTTACATTGAAGCTGTAACTTGAAAATTAGAATTAGTTTTTATTCTGATTTAAAAGAAAATCTGAATTTCAGCTGTATCATTTTCATCTAAGTACACACTCCTGTAATTGATATAGTTGTTTTAGTCAATGCTAATGTGAATTACTAAAAAGTAACATTAAAAGAGAAAGAAAAAGCAAAGAGTTGAAAAAGAAAAAACAAATAGAAAAAAACTATCAAAGCATTTTGTCTGGGGTAGTCGACTGTTATAAAAGGACACAGGAAACTGGGAGACAGAGCAGATATTCTATAATTTTTCAGCCCCAGTTCTGAGTTTGCAATCAATAACTACAATATCAACTAAGAAAAAGTTAACAAATGAACATTGTGTAATTTGACAGAATATCACAATGTGATATCATGTCTTTTGACAGGGACGAAAAACATACAATCTCTGAAAGTCAACTTTTCACCCTATTCAATTTTTTCTAAAAATTTTATTCTAAAAATAAAATCATGGAAACAATAGTAAAATATATGTGGAGGCATTCTCAAATTCCTACCAGTAAATACTGTGAAATATGATTCTTGCCTGAGCTGACTTGCAGAGAGAAGTCTTTACAGCATCATATAAGACAATCATATCAGACATGACGCATAACGGCCTTCCTTGCCTGTGAAACTTCATGAAATATTGAGACTAAAGCAGGAGGCAGTGGGCAGCCATTTTAATAAAAATTACTATAGAGCAATTACTTTGAAGTTCCTAACACTTTTGGAACAGATTATCGAGTTACAAAGAAGTTAATCCTAATACCTCTATTTTAGCTAAGCATATATGCAAATTCATTGTTAGAAGAAGGTTATTATTAAAAGCAATTAATGCACATGATGTATTTACATAAAATAAGATAAAAGTTCGTAACTAATGTTTTTTCAAGAATTAATCGGCAATATCTTGTACTTCAATTGTAATAAAACATATTGAACATTAAAAAAAATAATTTTCAGAGATCACATGTAAAATTTAATCCTTAAAATGTTCTTGAATAAAGTGGCAAAATCAACTACTTTAAGCCCTGCTGAATATTTTAATTTTTACTATTCACTACAAATTTCTTTCTCTCTAAATGTAATCTACAGTTCCGATGTTTCATGTTTCTTACTATTCAACTGCAGCACCTATTGATGTCCACAGATTTAGAAAATTAACTTATATAGAGCAATAAACATGAAAGATATGTGCATGGCATGTGATATTCTTTCAGCTGAGAACAGAAGGGAGACAGTTACACAGACAGGCATGACTCTACCAGAGCTGTACCTATCCTATATACCATCTATTAGGAGCTCACAGTCAATAGGAGCTCAAATTCTTTCATCAAATATTGCACAATATTGTGAAATAACAGAAAGAGATTATTAGATAGATATTAACTGAAAAAGGAAGGCAGATAATAATAAGGGTATGCAGACTACAAGATTACAACTGATTCCAAAAAACAGATGTTCTTCATTTGGAAGACCCTTATATTAAAACAGTTCTTGCAGAAAAGGGAAATTAAGTCCAAATTAGTTGAGCTCATAGCTAACTTTTATAGCCACTTTTGAAGAGAGAGTTCACAAAGGCAATATAATCCTAACTATACAAACCAGTATTATACTTCTAAATGCCATGTCTTTCCCCAGGGACTCAATATTCCAGACTGCATTACTGGAAACAATAGTAAACATGCAATGATGTTGATGATAGCCATGAGCTGAATTTAACAGGATGTGCTCTGGTCTGTCATTAAAAACAGCGAACTGGGGTCGGCCCTTAAAGGAAGTAGTGCCAAAGCTTGCAGCATCTGTGGAAAATCAACTTCAGAAACTTCCATAGCATAGAATCATGATGTTGTGTTTTTTTGTTTGGTTGGTTTGGGTTTATGTTTTTGTTATTTAATGCATTAGGAATGGAAAGGACTGTAGAAAACAGGAAAAGAAAACCATCACCTCGGTATGAAAATATTCCAAATAACATTCTGCAAAGAGAAGGGATGTGCAAATATTAGCATTTCTGCAAGCTGCTAAATGCACACCCATCCAAGAATCACAAGTAGAAAAAGGGATGAAGAAGGTTAAGCAGGAAAAGCGGAGCTGACTTGTGAAGGAATTTGCTCAAATGTGTTCAGGGAACTCCGGCCACCAACAGTGGGCCCAGTCCAGGCAAGCCTCTAGTGTGCAAAGGGGAAGGGTAGAATAAGTCTTCACAGGCTCTACTGTAAGAGTCAAACTCAGATATCCTCGTTAGGGACACTGGTACCTCAAGAGGCCATCAGTGTCTCAGGGAAGTGACTCCCAGGGCTCTAGCAGCGGCTGTGTGGAGGTCTGGGTGTAAGGCATTTACAGGTCTGTAAACAGTCTGTCCCTTCACAAGTGGGAAACTCACTCCCTTGTCTGATGTGTATTTAGATGATCTGCCCTAACCTCTGGTACCTCCTCCACAGACAATGCTTGAAAAGTTCTGCTTCAGAGTGATTTTTTTCCCTATTTGTGTTAACAGTGGAGCAAGATTTTAGCTTGTTCTCAAAACACAGAGTTCCCCATCATGGCTAATTATACAATGCTTGAATCTTTGCCAAGTCTTTCTTTTTACTAAGAAAAGAGAAAAGAAAACCATTATAATGTGTTTATTTTGTGAAGAGATTGCAGCTACCATCTTCAGTGACCACAACTGTCCTCAAATTCTTTGCTGAATACAGAAGATTCAGAATAAGAACTCCCTTTCATCAGACATTGCTGTTTTTGTTAGGAGACAGCTAGAAACAATACATAAATAATTTAACAAAAGAAGCCAAAAAATACCCTATTGTTGTATAAGAATCTTAGATTACTATGTAAATGTAATTACCTTTCTTCATTTGTGCTAGCACCTTCTTCCCAGACGATTCTGCAATATAAATAAAAATATTTAGCAAAGGCAGCCATGTTAAATCTCAGCTGTGATACCAGTGTGTTTAGCAGTGACAATGAGCACTGAGGAGGAAGAACACAGCAGCTCTTCCCTTTCTTTTTTCCTTTATTAGAGAAGATGAAAGCTTATTCTGCAGGACTGAAGTATCATTTCCTCTGTGTGAGCAGACCTGCTATATTTGAAACCTGAGGATATGGACAATACTGAAATCAAACTATCCCAATATTGAATTGAACTGGGAAATTACTCTTACTGCTATTGGATCCAAAGGTCTGTATTATGTAGTCTTACTTCTCAAAACAGGAGCCATTAGCAGACTAACAACCCAACTGCTGTAGCTATGTAGCGTCTGAGTAAAGTTTTTATTTAAAAAATTGCTGTTTATGATATTAAGGTCCATTCAGCCAAGTACCTCCAACTGTCTTTAGTGTTGTATGCATGACAAGCTTATTTGCACTGTTCTCTCAGTGCATGATCAGGACTGAAGAAGTTGCTATTGTAATTTTTATTGGAGGAGCCTGGATTTTATTGTATTAGCTCAAGAAACTGCGTATCTGAATGCAACCCCAAATTCCTCTCCAGTGATTGAAAACAAACCTTCTTCCCCCTCTAGGAGACTTTCTCATCATAAAAGTACAAAGGAGCCCACGGGGAGATTGGTTCAGCCAAGGTCTAAGAAAGGCTGACAAGAGAGGAAAGTGGTCAAGGAGAGCTGATGCATTTTCTATTACAGAGATACTTTGCAAGGCAGGTGAAATAGCAGCTTCTGGATTTCATCTAAGTCATCTTAATTGCATTGCTCCATCATTCCTGTTTTGCATTGTAGTGGCCTTGTGTGCTATAATTCTACCAGTTCTCTCTGGAAACATACTGATGTTATATTTCCAAAGCACATCCGTCAGGCAGATATTCTGTCATGGTACACTTTTCCTTCCAGCTCCAGGACAATCCTTTCAAACAATATTACTTAAAGACATGACATGCATTTTATAGTGGCATAGTATTTCTCTGAGCATACTTCCATACTTTTCCTCTTAATAGGAGTCTTTTCTTTCAGCTTTTAAACATTTGAATCCATGACCAAAACTACGGACACTCACAGCAGGCCATTTCACTAATCTCACTCAGCTCTCCCCCTCAGGGCAAAATCTGCAATCATATTTTGGCATATGATCTCTACTCTTCTGGCAGAGAACATGAAAAATGTATTGTGACTTAATACAGGCCTAAAATCTTTTAATCTTGCTACCATGTCAACAGTGTCCTTTTGCTTCTGGTTTCAGTCAAAATGCCAAATCCATGTCTCACTTGATTTCTTATTTTTAAACAAACTGCATTTCTGAGTAGATTTTCTCTATAAATAATAGACATTAGAATTGCTGTCGAGACCAGAACCATTTATCAGTAACTATTTTCCCAAGTTAGAATCTTAAGTAGCCTAAAATATATACTCACTGCCTTGACAATTAGGACTTTTGTGCTAACGATTCTACTCATATCCAGTAAAAAAAGGAACATATAGGCAAATGCCTCTTCAAAGTAGATTTTTATACCCTGAAGTGGTGAATATTTGACACAAACCCCCAAAAATACAGCTGATTTCTAGGAAACTTGAGTAGAAGTAGGGCTCTTGAATCTCAGCAATGTCTTTTAGAGTCTTAGAGTGGCCAACCTGCAGCTGGGCTCTCTGATCTCTGTTGTACTGATTCCAATCAATTCTGTCTTTGGCGGCTTATTCATTCCAGAATCTTCCATTCTTCTGTAATGAGTTTCTTCTTTATTTAATTTTCTGCCTGGAACTGTCATCTGCTCTCATTCAAAAGTCTGTTATGATGACTTAAAAACTTATTAATTGGATTCTATTTTACTGGGATATCGGGGTAGGGGGGGTGGTGTTATTATTATTTTTGTTGGTTGGTTTTGGTTGGTTGGTTTTTTTACACTTGAGTATGAAGAAAACCTGGGATCAAATATTGGGTTCCATACCCTGAAAACAATAAAGAGCATCTGTGCTACCCTCCAGCTTATCCCAGCCTCTAAAACAGTTTCCATTAAGAACTCATCCAAAACAGGGCTCTAGCTAGAAAATAAGCTTTCTTGCATTGGTGTCTCTACTCCATGGATATCCTAAAACATGTCACACTTATCGTTCCAAATCCTGAATGATTGCTTTTAGAATGTAAAATAATTCAAATTACTCCAATGTACTTGGGAACATCATTAAGAGAATCACATTTCTGTATTAAGGGGAAGTGAAAAGGGCTTCTACTTCCAAGATTCATGTGGTTTGTGAACAAGAAATAACAAACACAAAAGAACCGATAAGAGGATAAGAGAATGGGTACTGGCCTGGTACCACACACTTCTTCTGACATTCTTCCAGGGTTAGAAAGTTGTTCTGGTTGCCATGACATCCACCATATTCAAACACCTCACACTCACGGCTTTGAATATTGAAGAAATAGCGCATGTGGATGGCTTTGCATGGACCATCATCTGCTTTCATGGCACAGACTGAGTGCCCAAGTATCAGAGGGGGCAAAGCAGCACCTGCAATCCAGAGGAGAAGTAGAATAAACTGTCAGTAAGTTAACTTGTTTGCTTCACAGCATAGTGTAACTTCAATATGAAATGGTTGGTGTTTTCTGCTAGAGTTGCACCACGTAACATCTGTCTGCACAGCTCTGAACACACCAAACACATGTGAAAACAAAAACATCATCTGTGCTGGAACACAAATTCCATTCGATCAAACCAAATGTGTGGTTCCAATTTTCAACCCAAACAGCTCATATTATAGACTTGAACTCCTCATCAAAAATCTCTAAATAGTGTAGAGTGGCCTAGTCACATGAGCTAGTGAGCAATTCTGAGCAACAAATACAGAGAAAATCCTAGTAGTCCCCAAACCACAAGGACTACCGCTGCAGAAAGGATTCCTTGTGCCCTCTTCGCGCACTTCTGACAGTGAACATCGCTCACAGACACCTCGCAGGGGGTAGCGTGGGACGAACAGAGCCCTGCAGAGGGCATCACTGCCCTGTCAGATCGAGCCTGACTGGGACACAAACCCAGCCCGTACCCCTGAAAGGTCATCATACCGTCTTTTCCCTTTGATCTCTCTGTTCTTGCCTTACAGCTTCCAAGGGCTAAGCATGCAACTAGAAAGTTAAGGTGAAACAAAACTGTGTGCTTGCAAATCCTGTAATTTCTACTTCTTTCAATATACATTACTAGGTCAGGATATGTTCTGTAATATTTGTCATAGCCAAGTTTTACACTGTCAATGTCTATAAGGAAATTCTGACTGGCAATCAAGTTTCTCATACTTTTCCCTTATAAATGTATGGTTTAATATCTTTTCCTGTTTTGGTCTTCCAAGGAACTCTTTTACCCTAGAGGATTTTGAAAGCTCTACAGAGCTGGTCTTATTGCCATAGCAAGCAGAAGAGCAGACCTGCAATTTTTCATTCTCCCACAGCTAATTACAATATTGCTATCTCTTAACACAGACAAAAACGTTTCTATCAGTGCTGTTTGTGATGGCCCAGGAAACAGGAGACAAAAAAGGATGAGGACAAGAGTTTCCATGATCATTGCACAGCTTCCTAATATTACTAGACAAAGTTTCCAGTTTTAATTAAAAGAATCCATAAAAATCAGGCTTTATGACTTGTAAAAAAGAAAATTGGTATACTTAGTACCTACCTGCTCTGTGCCTATTTAATTTTAACATATAAAATTGACCTTATGATACAATCTTTAAATGAAATGCACAGCTGAGATAAATCCTCGTAAGTACTGAGGGTCAATGAAAGTTTACCAATGTTATTTCATTTGAGTCACTTGTAACTACAGGAAATAAACAAATTTCAGCACTAAAATCTTTTAGTGAATTTAAGTCCTTGAAAAATAAATAACCTTTATCACACAATTAGCATCAACAGAATAATTGTAGTACACAATGAGCTCTTCCAAAAGTGGAGACCATTTGGTGTTAGAATACATAGGAAGAGGAATAATTTCAAAATTCTAATTAAACCATTCAGTGCCTAAAGTAGTTTGCAACTTTCCCCTCACTGGTGACAATGTATTTACACATTTTGAAGTTAGGAATATAAACCTGAAAATACTAATGATGACTGTAATGTTGATGAAATAAAATGAATAATTACAAAAGATGTTAAATTGGGTAAATTGGTGTGAAACTCAGCTTGCCAAACAATATTTTGGAATTTTGTTTCTTGCCATTTTCCTTATCTGGGTCTTCCCATGCCCAAAAAGAATTGGCATTTAGAAGTCACAGTAAATTCCAAGTTGTTCTTCAAAGGTTCTAAAATTCTACAGTAGGTTTGCAAATCCCTTGGAAGAGGCTTAACAAGACTCAAATTTAAAAGTTGAGAGGATACTGCCTTGAAAAATGAAACTTTGGAATTCCCTCACTTAGTACTAGGGAAAAAGTGCCTTCAAAACATCAAAGTTTTCAGTAACTGATGAACTTACTCCTGAAATGCTAAAATCAAACATTCAGAGCTCCACAGGAACCGATCCAACTCAACTGCGGTTGGGGTGAGGGCTGGCAGCTGGTTTATAAACATGTCATCTTCTTGGCATGCAAGAAATGAGAGCTCCTACATGACCTGTGGCACTGACCCAGTTCACTCTACAAGAGGTTGTGAAAACTTAGGAGGTTTCTTAACTACTGAAATTTCCAACATAGACTTATGTAAGCCCATTTGGTTTGCCACATGACACCACACCAGTGTTGCAGGCTATCAAAATAGAAATAGCGTGTGAGAATAATTGCAAAACTACACAAAGATGACGAACAAATGGCTTAGAGTTTATCTTGGGAACTTTCTGGTCTCAACTCCTAGCCTATTTCCCTCAAACCCACCGAACTAACACATTGTTTTGCTTACCTCTAAGGCCTTTCCTCTGCAGTCACAGGGACACTGTTAACCACTGTCAGATGTACTGACATCTGCTGCAAGCATGATGACTGTGTCACACTTCTTGGCAACTGGACATTTAGTTTCTGAAGAATGCTAGAAAGTTGCCATAGTTTGACTAAAATCTGTACCCTGTGAAACCCCCAGGGGCCAAACCCTCCAACTTTAAAACAGCAACCAAGTGACTGAAGAAGTCTCCAGGGGATTCATCGGAACTGAATCATTCTTGTGTCTGGGAACACTGAAAGAATTCTTCCCCATTATTTTACACCTGGGAACACTTAACTCACGCAGCTGATATAAAATTAGCTTTCCTGCTCAGATCTGAGGAGTAGATGAGAAGGCAAGCAGGAAGGAGTGGCCATTAGATCTGCACAGGCACGAATCTGCCTGTACTTATTTCATGTGTGGAATACACCTCAAGAAAACTAATTCTTAGTATAAGGCCTCATCCTCTGCTCTTGAACACTGGAACAAATTGTTACTACTGCATTTTAGGTGCGGTGTGAAGAGCACAGGATATGACATTTAGAGAAGATATCTGTCAGGAAGGTCAGTGAATATTCTTCAACAGAAACATAGGAAGTTAAAACTCATAGGAACATCAAAAGAGTTGACTTCAAGTGGAATAAAATTCTCAGCAACCCAAAGCAGTAAGTTCCAGCAGTCCACTACCCTTCTTACAAGACAGGCCTTCTTTGTAATATACCACTTAAATATTCTTTATGATATACTAAATAATATTTTGCTTTCTTCATGCATAGAAAAAATTATTTAAAACCATACATATATATAAACATTGGGGTTTATTTTTACATCCACTATTTTAGTCTTGCAATTCAAGGTAGCTGCAGGAAAGGAAGTGGCATCCTGCACTCATAACCTTTATTTGAGCTCTACACATTTGGCTTCTTCCCAGGCTGCTTGAAGCCTTCATGGAGCAGCAGCTGCCTTGCACTCACTGCACCACTTCAGTAGGCCACCTCTGGTCTACTTCCTTTCTTTTCTTCTTGGAAAACTTTTGTCTCCTCTGAATTATCTCCATACTAAATAAACTCATTTCTTCCAATCTTTTTAATTGCCTTGCTTTCTAATCCTTTTATAACTGTTATTTGGAGCTTTCCTATTGGTTGGATTACAGTCAAAATGTGCTGCCCAGAGCTGAACGTAATCCCCTACCTGTGGCATTACAGTGGCAAATAGAGTGGAATAATTAACTTTTGGGCTTTGGGATTTTTTTCTTTAGTACAACACAAAATCACTTGCCTTTTTTTAAAGCAACATCATATTACTGTTGTAATGCTCAGCAACTGACATTTGCTTTCTGGCAAATATAACCTTGTTATACAGGTGCTTCAACAACTATTTTACATCCTGTATTTATGAACGCATTGATTCTCCTTCAGTTTAGCATTTTGCTGTTGTCATTTTAAAAAAGTAAATAAGTTTAACCTTCCACAGTGGATCAGGCCCTGTTGGGTATTTATTACCCATTCAATTTAGGCATCTGGTTCAAATAAATTAGAACATCTAAATAATTATAGGACTAGACTACCCTAGACCAAGAAGATTTTGTTTTGTTCAAAATACATTAAATAACTGCTACAGTTGTTGCTCATTGTCACACAAAAGTTATTACTTATCATGCTAAAATTAAAATAAAGCAAAGTAAAAGCTCCTCTCCTCTTTCTCAAACCCCCCTCTAACCTTCCCCGTCCCACTCAATTTTTTGATGTAATGACTTCATTACATCAGCTACACAAGTTTTCTTAACTGAAAGCACTGAATACTCATTTAGTCATTTTATTCCCTAGTTTGTGGTAAGGGCAAAGTAATGCTGATGAAATGGCTCACAGTGAGCAGGAGCTCATTGCAGATGTTTGGTCAGTACCTTCTTCTTCCATTTCTTCAGCCTTCCTGCTTCTGTCACCTGTCAAAGAGGATATGGGCCAAGACCCAGCTAGTCTCACATTTGTCATTCACACAGCAACTTCTGCAGATCAAGACACGAGTGTTTAACACCCCGACAGCCACTGTTAATTCAGTGCAGTAATTGCACTGTGAGAGCACCAACAGTGTGCAACGGGGTGTGCTTCAGTCCTGAGCACAGGGACCACAGGTGATCAAGGCAAGGCACCCTTCTCACTCTTTACTAGCAAGCAGTGTAATATTACAAAAGCAGTAGTGGTGCATAACATCTCTAATCCTCTTACATTAATACAAGTGAAAACAATAACTTTCCTCCTGGCTCTAGGCATAACAAAAGATTTTAATTTGATTTTCAGTCTCTTAAGGATAATCTGCAGGGCTGTTTTTTGAAAAGACCTCCTTTTCATTAGAAAGAGTTCTATCCTATACCTGCAGCACAATAAATATGAAAGACAACAGTTTTATGGCTTAGATGCTTCTCAGAACTGTATAAATTGAGAAAATGAAGGTCAGGAATATTTTCGACTTTTTATGTAAAATACTCTGGTTTTGTTTGCTTAGGTTATGTGTCCTCAACCTTATGTGAGTTTCCGTGGTTATCCTTCATTATAAAAGATATGCTGTCATCTTTCCAGCCTTTCTTGTAAATGTCTCCCCTTGATAAGTGGTATCAATACTAAGCACCTTGTCACTAATGAATAGCTGTTTCTTTTCAATCCATCTTTGTCAATTTGACAGCTTCTCACCCACACACTGTTGCCTGCTCTTCCTACCCATGTGTTTCCTACACTTTCTTTCAGTAGGCACATTTATTTTTGGCAAACTTTCACATACGAATAAAAAGCACATTCAATTTTTGAGTCATTTTTTTAGGTTTTGTACTAAAACTCAACTAAAGAACTGCCAACCACATAAGGTATTAATGAACAGTATACATAAACTATTTACTTTTATACCTTTCATTTTTGTTATTACCCTTACTTATGGGTGGAAAAATTATAGGTTCAGCTGAAAAAGAACAAATTAAGAATCCTTTTTTATCTCATTGGACTTGGCCTCCAGCCTTAATTTAAATAGACAAAATTTTGTATTTTGGAGAAAAAAAACACCTCTTAAATTCACAAAGCACTTGTACTCAATGTGGCCCAAATGTATGACATTACAAATAATTGATGCACAGAAGTTATTTTATGTTTTAATACCTGCAATGTATGGAATGCTGGGGTGAAATATGTCATACGTTTATAACCATCTAACTTTAAAAATAAATGTTATCAATGAAATTGTACTCTACGAGATTTCTACATTTAAATTCACTGAGTCTTGAATTTAAATCTTGAGAAACCACAAATATAATTGTAATTAGCAGCCATTTTATGGAAACAGAGTACTGCAAAAACAATTTTTTGTAAACACTGCAACTGAGTCTTCAGTAGTCACAAAAATAGGATCCTAGTTTAATTTCTAAGCATCACATTTAATTGGTTTTTACTTTAGAATTAGAGCCTGAAAGTTCAGAACTGTTTCTTATGCAAAGTCAGTTACTGGTCACATAATTTTAAACAACTGGTTATAAAATAAACAGTGAAAAAAATAATGCCCAGTAATATGACTGTTTAATTTCCTTGAGATTATTTTCTTATTCCCTTTTATAAACAAAGTAAATAGACAGAAAAAAAAAGCCAGCAAATTCTTGGTCTGGTGACAAATTTGAACATCATGAACTGCAAGCTTAGGCTAAGGATTTATATAAGACTAAGGATTGCAGGGTAAGGATAAGTGTGACTTTGCCCTCAAATAAGAAGGGCTTTTATGCACTTCAGGGTGAAGAAGAAACAAATGTATTCTGCATGAACCAGTCTTTACTACACAACCATGCTAAGCATAAGCTGAATGCAGAACAGCACATATCTTCAATGGCAGTGAGTAATTGTGACATGGTCCTACAGCACAAGCTTTGTACAAGCTTAGTATAGCCATGACTCTGCACAATTAATATATCTGTCTCAAAGAATACTGCTGAAAAATTCTGATGAAGAGAAATAATCCAGATGGAAATAGGACAAAGAATGGGCAGGTTAGGTAGAGTGCCAACATAAAGGAAAGGTTCCTCTTAGCTGCATTCCCAGTTACACTTCAAAGTCAGACTTGCCAAACAGAAGCATCCACTTCACAATCCTCTGCAGCTTAAGGGAGTGATCACAATTTTAAATCGTTTTCTCAAAGAAAAGAGGAATATTTTAGTATGGCCTAAAAAGTGTATTTTTTTCCTTGTCTTCTTTCTCAAAATTGTTTGGAGGAAATTAAAATACCTTTCCCAATGACAACCAACATAGAAGTCTGATCCATTGAAGTAAACAGTGATCTTACAATGGCGAAAATCCAAGAACCTCCCCAGTTTAAACAGTCACACTTTTTTCATAACAGAAATCTCTAACTGGTGACTTTCTAATCAGAGAATTACAGAAAATCCTGAGTTGGAAGGGATTAACAAGGATCAAGTCGAGCTCCTTCATTTATTCAGTGATACCAAATCACTTGGACCTGTGCAAAGACCTTCTTCAAGGCCCAGAAAAACAACCAAGATAGTAAATGCATCATGTTTACACCAAAGTTTGCACATTAACTGTGACTCAAGAGAGTTGTGCATGGGACAGAGCAACACCAATCAAAATGTTATTAAACATATTTCTGCTCCTTTTGCATGGGGAGATAAAACCTGAGTTTGCCAGCTTTTTGTTCTTTTCCCTAAACACTGACTTCTCCTTGATCCTAAAGCAGAGCTTTAAGGGAATCGTCTTGATATCTAACCCAATGTTTGATTAGGATTAGAAGTTATAAAATGCTTGGGAAACAGAAGCCTTGATAGAAGGCAATTTTGCTAAAGCTTGATACATAAATCTGCACATCTCTCTCCTAGTTAGAAACCAGTCCATTTTTAGCTTAGCCAGTTTCAAAAATTTCCAATAAGAGTTCTCAAGTACAAAATTACATCTACAGTGCATTTAGACAGAGTTTGGGATAGTTTTGGGTGTTTTGTAGTAACCTCTTACCCACAACATCCTCTTCTTCGCTGCCGTCTGACTCAGTAGTTGCATGCCCAGTGACACAGAGGAATAGCAAGATAAAGGCTGAAGGTAAGGAACATCCCTTCTTTCTTCCTTTCATCTTCCCTGTATAACACACAGATGACAATATACACTTCAGTCAAATTCCTTGACAGTTCTGCAAAAGTCCTTATTAGGGTAGTGCTACCCTATGGACAGCTACAGAAAGAGCAGCTTTGGGAATAATGTGAGCTGTGTTAGTACACAATGAAAAACAAGACAGGGCTCATAGTTGTGCTCAGCAGATTGCAAAGCTCATATCCCCTTTCCAGTACACACTAGAGGAATTGCTATTACTTTGACTAAAAGCCACAATTGAATTCACCTCCTGGAATACATAATGATATAAAATGTAACACTTGGCACTTTTATTGTCCTGATCAGTTTTACACAATGTTTAGTTGGTTGACAAATCAAATCTTTGCAAAAAAGTTTTACTCAGTCTGCAGAACCTACAGTCATTGCCACAAATGCAGGGTTCTATTTTTAACAAATTCTTAACCAATTTATAATTACCAAGTTCCTGGACTCTTGTGCAAGTTGCATTTCATGGGAGTCAGTGAACTTTCTGCAACTTGAGTTTCAACCCTCTCAGAAGGATTTTGCATCCTGTAGATCCCTTTAGTCCTGGGTACTTCACTTCAGTGCGGAGTTATTATTTTTCACATTGTGTCAGCGCAACCATTCACACAAAGAAAACACTTTAATTCCATGGCATGGTCAGGTTGCCAAAGATGAGGTTATGCATGCACATATGAAATTACCTCTGGAAAACTTTTGCTTTAACTTTTTTAGAAATACATATTTTCCAACTAACTGAACGTTCCTTTGGGATCTTGGAATTCTGATTAGAGGATAGGTTAATTACCTTCTTTGTTCCCAGCAATGGGTTTCCTACAGATATCCTCTTCTATTAAAGTAAATACTAAATTTTTTTCGCTAAGTTAATTAATATTAAATTAATAAAAATTAAAGATCTAAGGATGGGAAGTTCCTCATCTTCAGACACTGTTTAGACTTTAGTGGTTTTGTTCAAATGTCATGAAGGCAGCAAATCACCAATTGGAGCATGAATTTTCATTCCTCTCTAGAAAAATTACCAATTTTTCCCTCTTGGATACTTAATGTTTTCCTAACTTGCAGCACATGTAGTAGAATAGAAATGCATCCTTAAAAGTAGCTCATGGTGAAATTACAGATCAGACCACGAGTAGCACTAATTATTTGGATCATTTTTTAAATTGACAATTCCCTTTAGAATGCTTTATTTTGTAATATAGTGAAAAAGACTGAGAGGTGTCTTCATTTTTTTTTTTAACTGTAAAGGAACAGAATTTTGGGATCCAGAGAGTTTCTATTTTAGCCAGAAAAATACAACCGTGTTTATTTTTTTATCGTAATGCTTTCCTGCCAAAATCAACAAAGGAATGCACGTCTTCCATTCCTTCTAAGCTCAATTATTAAACTTAATTTCTACATTAACAAATAAAATGCTTTATCTACATAAGTTTCGCAAAATCTTTCACAAAATAATTTAGATCTCATTTTGTGGTTTTAGTCACAATTTCAAAATCTTTCCTCAGAAACTGTTTTTTATTTCTGTGAACAAATCCAGAAATTATTGTTTTCTAGTAGAGATGCAACAACCTCTCTCTGAATAGAAAACAGTTTTTTGCAAGTTCTGAAACATTTTGTAAACAGAGAAAATGTGCAAGTGTCACAATTACTCATTTTCAGCTATTTTTCAAAGAACTAGGAGCAGCATCTTTACTCATGACTCTAACTAGAACTCCACTTTTAAGTTCCTTTATATACAAAGCTGTGTGGTATATGACCTTGGAAGAATTTTTCATTTTTATATACGGGTTAAAGAAAACCTTACAGCAACTCTTTTTATTTGATGCTGATAAAAAAATGCAGTCATACTTTATAAAGAAAGTATCTGTACAAGGTAACCCGAAGTTGTCTAAGACTGTCTTTATGAATTGAAAGAAGTCTGAGTTATCAAGTCAGTTTGACATCAGCTAGAATGGCAATAATTTTCAAATTTTACCTGGTTCCTCTGAGTTCCCTGGAATTAAAAATTACTAAGTACACTTTCAGTTTTAGTTTTTGAAATGACATGGGAAAGGGCAATTTTCTAGCCCATTGTTTTCCTTAGAAGTAATCATTGGCACAACTGTGACTCTTCATAAAGGAACTTGCAAATTATCCACAACCTCAGTTGCCCATGGATTGATTCCAAGTTTGTCCCTGGGCTCTCATTTTCTATATTTGAGCTTTACCAAACATGGCATCAAAACTCTCACTAGTTCAGCAAAATTCTATTTGAATTTGGGCTCATATTGAGGCTTTGGTTCTTCCAGGAATCTGTAGAGTGTAGATTTAGACTGCAAAATTTAGTAATCGATTTTTAGTCTGTCATCCCATATTCTCAAAAGCTCATTCCCAGATAAGTTTCAATTTTTTCATTTGAAAGTAAAATTTTGTATATCATGAGCTGTTGTATATAATTGTCACTGTGAGATAAGGATAAATTACTGAATTTGTCCAGAAAACTAAAATCTTCCCAGGGTACAGTATTTCTGTTCTTCCACTCAACTCCTACATTTTCCTTGGAAGAAAGAGCGCCTTGTTAAAAGCAGGGCATCTTGATGCTTGGGCAAGTTCCCAAGAGGAAAAACATGGGCTGGATAACTGCATATCTGCCTTTCTGCAAAGTCTATGAGCAAACACCATTCCCTTTATCTCTTGCTGACCTTCCCAGAAGGTCACACATTCCCAGAACATTGTGTCAGGGTAGGTGGGATGAACGGAGTGAAGATTTTGGTAATAAAATGCTTAAATCCTACTGTAGTTCAGTTCTTTCTTATAATTTCTACAGGAAGAGCGAAACCCAAGATCAAAGTGAATTTGGCACTGCTTTTGCAATTAAAAACCTAAATCCTCTAGAATAAAAACAAATTTTCTGACTGGATGTTCAACTGGCCAGTAACAGAACTTTAAAGCTGTAAATCTCTTATTATATCAATATAAGTTTGGTTTTTTAATGCATTCTGGCTTGCCTTTTTTCATTTATTTGGAAAACTCAATCCAAAATACTTCATTTGGCTCAATGAAATATTAGATGCACACATTTTTGAAGGAGACTCTGTGTTGGGAAAAATAGGAGACGTTTTGAGTTTAAATCATTCATGTTAAATGGTCTGATTATTTAAGCCAAATTCTGAAAATCTCTGGGAGTGAACAGTAAGGGAGTAATCTCTGGCAGTAATCCCTGGGAGTGAACCCTCCAGAAGGGTTCTTGCTTAGGACAGCCAGGAATCAGTGCAGCATCAATACTGGCTTTTCTCTGCATCATAAGGTCAGTAATGCATATTTTATGAAGGCAATTCTTCAGGAACCAGCACGGCACTGCTCCCAAACTACCTACCTTTTAAGGAGATATTTTTATATCTGTAACAGACAACAACAACATTACTTGACAAAGGAGATCAAAGGTCTGCAGGTAAGAATTGGCATGAATTTATTTCCTGGTTTAATTAAATACTTTTATTTCCAAATAATGCAATTGGCTTCCCTCAGGCTGAAATATAGGTAGACAAGGAAGACCACAAACAATCAAGGAAGCTCACAGAAACAAACCTTTATTACCTGGTCTTATAACTCTTTTGTCCTTACACCTAAACAGAGGAATGAAAGGAATCTCTCAAGATTTTCTTTGCTAAAGGCAGAAAAGTTAAAATCTCAGTGTGTTCTCCATGTGGTTTGCAGCCTTTGGAGACAGAAATGTTATGTGCATATCTGTGTGTGTATATATATATATATATTTGTGCGCTTTTTTTTTTATTTAGCAGTCTCTTCAACACCAATTTTTAGAGTTATTTGACTGTTTAGATGCAAGTATTTTTTTCAGGGTGGCTTTTATCTCTAACTAGCTAACTGGAAAAAGCAAAACAAAAACTAGCATTTCCCATAGTAGCCAAAAAAAGACATTCCTAGAAAATGGCATAAAGTGTCATTGTAATGACTGTAAAAGTGACTCATTCACACTGACAGCCCAGGAAATGGAAATACAGACACACACACACACACAAAAAAGAAAATAAAAATAATTTAAAAAAAAGAAAAGGAAAAAAAGCAAAGTATATAATTGAATACAGGAATTAAGAGCAGGATATAGGATGTGCATAGTCAGAGGTCAAATTTAGCACAGCCTAAAACTAGGGATTAAAAGCTCTAATTAGACAGGATTATAACAGCTCTCAGATAAAAGCAGACCCTTTTCAGTTTACTATAATTCAGAGGCATAGTATTTGCCCCATGATATCTTGTAATACCTACTAGGAGTTGTGTGACAGAGATTTAATTAGACCTCTCTGGAGCATTGTCTCCCAGCTGGCAGAATCAGTGTGTTTCCTTAAAAAGAATTTTATTCCACGTGCTGTTTTGCATCTGCTTGCAAAGTCATGTGTTCTCATTTCCTCTGCAGTAAATATGAACAAAGTGAGCCTGAATTCCGTCACCTCTGCCCTGATGTAAAGGGAGCAAAGAATGATGAGACCTGTCCCTGCTTTGCTGTCCCAGAGTCAGTGCTCAGCTGCCAATTAATAGTGATTTTCACCAGTCAGAGCAGCTTAATTAAAGGGGAAGCAGCACAATGGGAATCACCAGCATGCAAACATTACTGATTGAAAGCAAAACTTATCAAAATTCCACCCCTCCTCCCCAACTTATCTCCCTTCTGTGCCCTGCAGTAGCAGCTCCAATAGTCTGTATCTGTCCTGAGACCAGAGACTCCATCTGATTCCTCCAAGAACTTCAAAATTACTTTTTGTTATAAAAGACAATTCTGGTTGTTTACCTACCTTTCATCATTTAACATAAATGCTTTGCTACTGCACTCTGAAATTCCCAATTGAAAACTGGGAAGTTTAGAATAACAAATGTCTTCGTTAGATTTTATGCTGAAAAGTTGTATCACCTGATGTCACTGTTTCAGATTTAAACTCCCACTTTTGTTCCGCTTTTATTAAAGTGGCAAATGCTGCTTTTCAACAACACCTGATAAATGAATTGAAAAGGAAACCTTGTTATGTTTTGAAACGGAAATGAAAATACATAAATTAATTAGCCTACCAAAAGAACTCCATTCTTCTTTTCATGTGCCTGTAGACCTCTCTTGCCTTTTCACTTTCACTCATGCTTTTAAACTATTTTCCATATCCCCAGCTTAGTTTGGAACATATTTATTCCTTCTCCTAACTGGCTCACCCCTGGCACTATGTACTTTTGCCATCCTGTCTCCACTCAACCTCTCTTGTGACACAGTTCCAGACCTTAACTTTGTTCTTCATTGAGTTCTCTTTACCTGGCTGAGTCCAGCCCCCCATCCATGATATCTATCACCCAAGACCCAGGAACTGGATATATTCTGGGAGGCAGAGCTCTAGTGAGAGTATGCCTTGGCAAAAGAAGCCTGTGAGAAATTTTCCTACCTCCCTGATCAAGCAGTGCAGAACACCTGATGTAACAGTCCTAGTGATTTATAAACTTTGAAATTAAGACTGATTTATTAAAATAGCTGGACTTTTCACAGGAACACTGTATTGGGCTACAACAAATCATATAACTAGCTCATTCTCATTGTGATATGCCTTTCAATAGGGAAAATAAACCTTTTGCGTCTACCAAAATGTTTTTACATGTGGACTGTAAAATTTCTGGTTAATTAAGTTCATAAAACAAAACAACAAACCCACCACACTCAAACCTATACCTGTTTGGAGAAAAAATACTGGTCACCTAATCCTATTTTCAAACAGGGAACGCCTTCAGCATCTGGATAGCCACTCCCTGGGCATAAAATCCACCAACAAAACAAACAAGCAGCAATTAGTTACATATTAGCATTGTAAATGCTGTGGCCTGTTTTTTTCTTAGCAGTTTGGACTGGAAAAGTGTAGTTTGTGTTCAAATCTGATCTGTGCTTATGGATAAATATATGTGTATTTAGAAGTCAGTTAACTTACCACAACCTCCTTTTCTAATGGATAATTTCAGTGCTGTGTATTTTTTAACCCAGCTGTGTGTAATTTCACTTTGTACACATTATAGAAACACAATTATTTGATTCCACTGAAGTGAAGCTGTCAGATACTGGAAATAAGACAGGAGGAAGCTCCCTGCTACAGTGATGCCTCTTGTGACCACTGATTTTGGCCATATCCATTAGCCTTTTGTAGCCTCCTCATCCCAAAGGTCACATTTTGCACACAAACCAAAGTCCAAAATACAAGTTTCCTTGCTCTGTCAAGCCAGCTTAGCTCATCTTGTCTATCTTCCCAGCTGGAGACAGTACAGATAGTTTTACTGCAGTGGATGCACGAGCTTTGGATTGGCACACAGGTTAGGAATGCTGAAACTGCCTTCAGTGGGAATACTCCTGGATTCACACTGTTNGTTTGTTTTTGTGGTTTTTTTGGAATGCTCTGTTTTCTGAAGGAAGGTTTCACTTTCTTGTGTGTAACTCACAGCCTGAGTTAATATCCTCAAATGCCTAGTTCTAATTTGTCACTAAACAGTTAATCTAATTACTCAGATAAGTCCAGAGGTACACTCAGGTATGAAAGGCACATGTGAGGGAAGAGGGCACCACTACTACACATGGGCAATGAACAGCTGTATTAACAGCAACAGGAAATAATTAAGAAATCAAACAAAGGAGTGGTGAGAAAAAATTTAACTGACTAAAACCAAATCTGTTTTGCTGTGAAATAACTATGAGAGGAAAGGAATTATACAATTCCCCATATGTTTTTGTTTTATTCTGTCGCCAGGGGAACTCTGTCTCTATTGTGAAGTTAAAACAATTTCATAAGAGAAATATACAGAAGTAGGTATTTTGTCCTCATTTTTTAAGTCAGTTTTCCCTAGTTTTATTGTAAAGAAAAGCTTTAATATGGAGACCCCATCAGACTCTTTTAATTCTTAGAAAATATGATTATTCAGAAAGTATCCCCAACAAAGGATAATAGTAAGTACTAGAGTTTGACAGATTTCAAACACTTTGTCCAAAACTGTGAGACATGAGAGCCATGTAATTTCTTGAGGTTACTAAGTTCTACTGATTGTTAATTTTTTAATTTAATTTTTGTTTTCAAATTTAATTATTTTCTTCTTACTATACACACAGTCTAGAGTTCCTCTGGCAGGTATCCTCAGAATGTACTGAATGCACACCAACAAAATCATGACAGCCCCAAAGCACTTCAAGGAGCTACCACTTTATTTTAAAATGCAGAAGAAAGTTATTGCCGGAATCACCTTTCTAAAATAAATCTAGATGTTACAGCATCTTCCCAGAATGTGAGAGATGATGTCAGTCTCCCTTTATCAGTGAGAGCAATCTACATTTTCTGCCCTAAAAGTAATCCAAGACCCACAGAATCAGAATAGCATAGAAATATCAGTGTCCCTGTACTGGAGAACACCTGGGTGCTACTGTCTGTTCCTATTCATACACTTGAAAGGGTTATTCAAGACACAGAGAAACAGCCCTTGAAGCTCAAACTGGAGTCCAGTAATTCTCCAGCTGTTGGTCTGGTCTAGCTAGACATGGGATTTCAGATTCACTGAAGTGTCTGGGCACGTGCTCTGAAAGCCTGATAGGAACCTTGCTCTTTCACACCTTTGATTTGTTTTCTAGACTACTGTTTCCCAAATCTCTTAAAATTTCCTCTTTAACAGAAAAGTTGCCTCATTTTTGTACACTGTCCCTCACTGCCCTTTATATCTGACACTATTAAGCTTTTAAAATTACTCTACAGTGAGATTAAGGATAAACTCAGTGCCATTTATTGTTCCAGACCTTCTGAGTCAAGACCAAAAACTGTAATTCAAGTTATTCTGCATTTAGAATATCAACTAGATGAGTAACAACTGAGTTTTCATGAGCAATATTAGTAAATGTGGGCACTGCACTGAAAGGCTAAATGCACTTTAAAGGTCACCAAGTGCACCAGATAGCTGAAATGCATTAAAACTCAAAACTACAAACTATGAAACGCACAACGTAAGGATGAACAAAGATTACTGAAAGTCAATTTAAAGCACACTTGGAGACTCTCCAGCAAAAAAGTTATAAAAATTTTCAAATAAATGCATTTATTAAACAATTGTCCACATGGCTGCTTTTTAATGAACCCTTTCACACAGGACTTTATTTGACAGGAGAAAAGGCCAGAGCAGGATGTGTTTTAATCATCTTTATCTCCTCAGCATGGTTCTATGTACATTACACACAAAGTAAACGTGACTATAACTCTCAAACTCAGTTTAAACAATAATGCAGAGAAATTTACCATGGATAGAGACACTTGCTGCCTTCACAGACAGTCAAAGTCTCTACTATTAGAAATACATAATGAGCAGAAGATTGCAAAGAGAAAAGGCTGCCAGTTTTTCCCAAGTAGGTGCCTGGCAACTCTTACAGCATGTCTTTGCAGTCCATATCTATAGTGACAGCTGCACTTCCTGCTCTGCATCTGTCCATAAGACATTCAGGAAGGAAGGTTTGTATCTTTACATGTTTCCCATGAAAGGACTTTGGTGACTAATGTCCAGAGTACTGAGTCACACTGACGGTTCACATACATACTCCCCCCACCCCCCCCCAAACTGTTATTGTTCTCCCTGCTTCACTTTTCCCATTATTATGGGCCTTTTCCTCATTTAAATTGTATTTATAGTTTCCAAAATATTAGAAAAATTTAGCAATATTTTTTTAAAGTATAGGCAAGTATCACTGTTTTGCTTTATACCATTCCTAAAAATGAAGTTTATGCCAATTCTTCTAAGTAAAATATTACAAAAGTCACCAACACTATTCTGGTTTTCAGAGGGATGGTGAGTGGTGTGTTTATTGCAGTGACACCACTACAACACTCATTCACTACCCTCATTGTTTAAGAGCTTTTGGTTTCTTGAGAATTTCAATATACACTGTGAGTGAAACTCGCTGATGAGTTTGATTCTCCTAAAATGTTCTTGTACTTCTCCTAAAACATTAATTGCTTCAGATGTTACATGCCTTAGAAGGCTTTGAAACAGCCTGACAGACCCCTCTTTAAATCAAACCTCCCTTCAAGCTACTGCAGAGGAGAAATTGCTTTTAAACACAAGAGCTTTTCTTCAAACTCAAGCTTTTGATCAGAACTAACTTGTTCACCTCAAAGAAGGCTTCCTTTCAAAGAAGTGTCTTGGAGCTCAATGTACCATAGTCTGAGAGTCTGATAACAAAATATCAGTTGTATTATTAATCATAAAAGTATATTCATTGTCCTGCTGTTTCAAATTTACAAAGGAAAAAAGTCTCCCTTTTGGCAACACTCATCGCTGGACTTTGAATCTAAACATCTGACTGCTGCATCTACCATATTCTAAAGAAAACACACCAGTAGACAGGGCTGTCTGCCAGCTAAACTAAAAAAGGATCCCTCATTTAAAACAGAAAGTCTGTTCCAAAGTACTCACCGAAGCCCTTAGCAACAGCTCTTGCAGAAAGGAGGAATTCCTGAATCAGAGCTGAATATGATCCTCCCCTACTCACTCCCGTTGGAGGGGTGTGGTGTAAAGCTACAAAGGCAGGATTGCAACCCGATCTTCCCGAGCAGCCTCCTGCCCGGGCAGCGCTCGGCTCGTCCCGGTTCTTGCTCCGGGGAGCACATGGGCTCCCCCGGGTGAGGGACAGAGCTGCAGCAGGGCAGGGAGGCTTCCTGCTTAAAGGTTTCTCATCTGCCCGCAGTTCAGAGCCACTGCTTCCTAAACAGCACAGCGAAAATGGACTGCACCCTTAAAGGATGGGAGGTGTGTAGGACAATCTATTCCTTGTACCTTGCAGTCTTCCCTAGGGCTCAGGAGGATGTCATAGTCATTGCCTGTTTAAGAGAGTTACGTTGTGGCGCACTGTTGGTTTTCGTTTGTTTTCAAATGAAGCCTTGCTGTTTACTCCGTATCCGGCTGCATTCATCAGTGTCTGCAGCTGGACACAAAGGCTGCTCTGCCTCCAGCTAGAACACACCATCTAGTTACAAATCACACTTGTATGTGCTAAAACTAAAGTTTAGTGTCATTAAGAGTGCCATGGCTGAAGATAGGGACAGGGACTCTAGAGACCCCCTCCGAGACCTTGTAACTTGTGGATGTAGAGGTAGATGTCCAGAATCTGTCTTGGAAACACAGGATGACAATTTCCTGGGTAATTAATTAAACAGTAACAGAGACAGAAATAACAGCTAAAGAACAATAACTTACACAGTCAGTAGCTCCAACTCATTGCAATTACTTTTAGGCAAAGACCAAGAGGTAGTTATATCACTTTAATTGAAGATTTATACTCATCTGTTCATCACCATCCTGAAACAGACTGGAAGTTTCTCACAGTTAATGGGTTAATTACCTCTGTCACAAACAAAAGTGCTCCTGGCAGCTCCTTAGGTCTCCTGCCTTTTTCTCCTGTAAAAATGTCTGTAATACTTTTCAGGGCAAAGTCAGTAGTCTGCTGAGTCTACTGACTATTAGCTGGGTCAATAATCAAATGGATTAACTGTTCTGGAATGGGCTACAAGCACTCACAAAGTAAAGGGGCAGTTCAAATGCTGAGGGTGGGGGTTCTACCATGCAGTTACTAATTACCAGCTCAGATAAAGCAAGAGGTAACCCAGCTCAGGAGGTCAGTGAAATGGAAGCGGTCAGGCTGTCATTTGAGTGACACCAAGCCTCTGAAAAACACTGTGGGCCCACGTGGTAAGAATTAGTGTCTCTCCAAGGGTCACAAGACAAAGAGATTGAAACAGATGCATGAAAATTACACCATGATTTAAAGAAATCTCAGCCTGTACATTTACAATAGAAACAAAACCCACAGGATTTCCCAAAATATTTACAAAGTTCTTCACTTTGCTTTTCTTGGAATGCAGCTATGGGGATGAACATCTATGTGGATAGTTTCAGACTCACTCCACTCTACATCCTTTACAAATGAGCTGCCTTATTTTTAGTCATACTGGATGCTGAATGGTCTGAATTTACAAGTTCACACAAATATGTTCCAAATCTAGGGACTGGACCTGGTCATAACTTCAAGTGGGTTTTTTTTTGTTTGTTTCAATGAGAAATATATATATATACATTTAATGAATAGATAAACCCCAAATTTTCATAGTTTGTGTCACAATGTGCTAACATCAGTCCTTCCTTTCTCACAAGATCTCACTCTAGTCACTCAAATTTGGTGTGGAAAATAATAAAGTAGTTCTGCAAGAAACAGTCCACAGAGACCTGGAAAAAAACCCAGAAAAAACTACAGTGCATTTGTCATCTTATGGTCAAATAAATTGAGAATTACATTTAAAATACTTTGGGGAACACAGAAGAGAATGAAACCCTTTTTTTGATTAAAAGTTAGACTAAGAATCCTTTAGTAAATAATAAAACAATACGAGGGTAAAGATGCCACCATGTATACAAGGAACACATATTCAAAAGAAAAATTCAAAGGAAACTCTTTCATTTTCAGATTAATAATTTTGCTTTCTACTCTATTAATCTCTCTTCAGTTCCCTTGTGCAATCCTTCTTTAGTTGTCAGAAGGGTCTCTGGACTCCTACACATAACTACAATATAAGGGGCTTCAGCTGAAACTGAATCAGACTTTGAAGATGGAAATGATACTGTTTTGAACATTTGGTAGGCTCAAAGAATTCTGTTCAGCTGTGACATGGCCTAGGCAATCACACTAACCTCTGAAACCTGTTAATAGCTTAAGACAGTTGTCAAGAATTAAATGTCCACAATGGAAAAAGTCCTTATAATAACAATACTAATGGTAAAAGTCTTAGTATTTGAAAAATGCTTGCAACCCACAGGTTAAAAACAACTGACTTCCTTGAGTCACACCGATGACTTCAGGTGAGACACTCCACCCTCCTCTCTCCATCATCTGTCAGGATACTGCACAGCCTGTTTCCACCACAGTGTGGCAAGCTGTTACTGGTTTTACACTGGGGGCACTGTTAGTGTCAGCAAGACATCAGGGAAATGGAAGATAAGAGCTAATAGCTAACCTAATAGCTTCAGAGGACTGGGGCAGAGTCCCTGCCTTCTGGAATGTCTATCATCAGTTTGGGATGGTGCTCATGCTGACTGAAAGGGATAGAGGAAAAGACAGTGAGTTTCAAATTTTTCCTACAATGTGCATCTCTATTTGTATAAAGTAGATTGATTTTAGTAGAATATGCTGCACTCCACCACAGTGTTAAGATATTTGGTGTTCAGAAATTAAAATGATGCACAAATGTCAGATCTTGTTATTGTTTTATGGTACCAGAACAGAGAGAAGGCAACACAAAATTTTAGGTTGTTTTTTTGTGTTTAGTTTTTTAAAGCTTTCTTTCCTGAAGCAAAACTGTCACATAGTTGAAAAAAACAAAAGCTTACGTAAACTGTTCTTCGCAAATGCCTCTCTCTCTCTCTCAGTGAGCGTGTGACATTGCTCGGGCTTTAACAACACAAACGTCTGTGATGTCTTGTTGCCCTCTAGTGATGCCACTTCATTTTCCCGCTGCTTAGTTCTTTAAACATTTCCATAGGGATAAGAGCTGCCCATCCTGTCGTCAACAAATAAATCATAGCTTAATTCTTCTGCTGGGTGCTTGAATTAGATGGAAAAGCAAGGGCATATTGGAACCCTCCCAAAGAAGCAGATAGCAAGGGAAGCTTACAGGAAAAATATCACCAGCATAGCTGGCTTAGCCCAGTGAGCTTAGTCAGAGCTAAGATGTGTCACTCATGGTCACCTACAGTGCCTTTTCCTCAGCGCAGACACTAATCATGGCACAGTGCCAGGCTGCTGCCCTTACATTTCTGAAAGCACTGAAAGTTGCTGTTTTCTCTGTACAGTGACACTCCACAGCAAACACTGACAGGAGAGGACAGTCAGCTACCTGTCACAGACTCCACGTTTGCACTATTAGTAGTCAGTTTTGTAGTGAAGTGTTACATTATCTTAAAATTAGCTGATCTTTTTGAGACCACTGAAGTATATGTCTGCTTTTCCAGTTAAGGTCATCTACATGTTGACGTCATTCAGTATTTAATATTTAAATATTTAAATCCTAACTAAAAATATATGAATGGAAATGAAAGTGAAGGATCTTCCCTAGTGAAAGGGATCAGAACCCAATTGCAGACACTTGAAAACCTGTCTCTATAATGTCCCCCTTATTGTTCTTTCCTGTGACTTCTTGTTCTCATTTAAAAACCATGGCTATCTCAATTGTTTTTACTAAAGACTGAAATGGAAATGAACAAAGAGGGTGACTATTGTTGTTGAAAGCAGAGTGCTGACATAGTACAATGAAGAAACCCTGAAAACACAAGCTATGTTCTGTCTTCACTTCAAAGGCAATAATACCCAGAATAAAACAAGAAATGCACAAGTTTCTCACATCTGTCCTTTAACAAGAATTCTGGGTAGTTGTTTCCTTTCCAATTTTTTAATCAGTTTTGCTGTACATTTCTTTTTGCTTATGAGTTTATATAACTTATGTACTTTAATTAATCAATTTCTTAAGAGTAAAAAGTGGATGATTTGTAGCATGCTTTGAAGTTGAAATTCTAAAGAATTAATTTCAATTACTTCCTTTTTGAAAAGCCCAGGGATAAATGACTTCTGTAGTACTATTACAGTAATCAGAAAGTACAGAACATATCATGTGACATTTTGAATAACATGGAGATTTCATGACTCAGATCCAATAAAAAATTTTTGGATAGCTGGGGAAATAGATGCTCAGGTCAGAGCCAGATGCCACTCATTTTTAGAGCCAGAAGCTATAGAGGTATGAATTTCATTACAAAACTCACAGTGCCTTCAACCAAAGCAGAATGAGGGACACCTTATCTAAAAACAATGTTTTGTCTCATTCCCTACAAAAGGTAGGTTTCTTTTTTTTTGTCTTACTATTTCATTCATTTGATAAAAATTGAAAGAACTTTCCATCATAGAGCTTCATTTAGGTCTGAGGTAGATCATATCTGAAGCAAAATGTACTAGAAAAGTATTACCTACTAAATTTCATTCTGTTAAACAATAAAAAAGGGGAGATGTGCATAGGCTCATCAAACAAATTGCCTCACTGGCCAAAGACTTGTTTTGAAATAGTGTATTCCTTACTTGGCTCAGCAAATGTCTGCGTTGGAAACAGATATGGGTTAATTAAACTTTATATATATAATTTTTTGAGATTAGTTATTTATGATGCTTTTCATTCTCTCACAGTGTTAGATTATCCTCTCAATGAGTCCCAGTGTTTCACTGTGGATCCCTTCCCATCCATGTCCTTTGGTTCTCATTCCAAACACAGATCAAATCCAGAACTAACTGGCTTAGTCACTGGATGTCACTGTTGCAGCACTGAGAGCTTCAGTATTTTTCCTGGAAACAGCAAGCAACTTGCTTGTATTTTATTTCTTCATTATTATTAAAGGTTTGTATTCCTGCTCACATGGAAGTCAGTGTGAGTTTTATTATTGGTTGAAGATTTGGAAGCATTCAGCCTGAGGAGAATTTATATCAGGTGAGGATATTTCATTCAAGTTCAAAAACTCTTTCTATTTTAATTTAAAAGTGTGCCCTTTCTTAGGTTTTTCTTTCTGCTGCTCTGATAAAAGTTTTATTTCTGAATATCTTTTTATGCATGCAAAATGCACATAGTTCTGACACAACATATGTGTACACATGTACACACCAGTGCCAGAATTATATACATATTTATGTATTTATTGGCATAAGTTATTTAAGTTTATATACATACAATATGCATATCTATGAGTATGTATACATTAAACATAATATTTCTTTTAAAATTCCAAAATAATTTTTGGTAGGTTCATGTAAGCTACAAATTTAAATTATTAACTATTGCAAAAATAAGATACTCATTATTTGCCTTAACAAGCCTGAGACAAAACTGAACAGAGTAAAAAAAATACCACTCTACATGTTTAGAATTTTGAAAACTGAATCATTTATATAAGAATGTAAGTTGCTTGCAAATTGTGAGTCTTTTACAGGGACTTTTCCAGAATTCCTTGAAATGCATCACATCAGCACCAAAATTATCAACTAGAAATATACTATGACTATGATTTAACTAACTCTTTTTTTGTTCAAATGAAACAAAATGAAATTAAATGGAAGCTGGTTTTAGATAGACAACCACTATACAGGCAGAATTTCCCATTCATTGGGCTTTCTACTGATTTCTCAGGAAGTGTGAGCATCCCTCTATTTCCTTTGTCTTAACAAAGGTTGCATGGAAGTGAAAGTTATTTTCTCCATGGTGAATTTGAGCAGGACACCCTAGTTAGAGATGCTTCTCCAAACAGAACCCTGGCCACCTTCTGTGTCATTTTGTTTTTTGTTGTCGTTTTTTTTTTAAATGCCAGCTTCTCTCAGGTTGAAACCTCCTCTCTGGTGTGGCTGCTGAATAAATCAAGTACGGCAGACACGCAAACTGTGACATAAGGAACAGCAATAGGAGTGCCATAATATGCTTTCAGAAAAGTATTTTAAGGGTATGAGCAAGTGAAGGAGATGGCAACTGAGGACACCACCATCTGCTGCCAGGTCTGGTGAGCCTGAGCAGCCAGAAAGACACATTTCCTGGCAGACTTGCCAGACCTGCACCGACCCCTCAGCCCCTGCTGCTCCGGGGCCAGACCTGCTGCTCCCCCAGCTCCATGCCAGCCATGCCCTCCTGCCAAGAGGGGCTCTGGGCAGCCCTGCCCCCCTTGTCATCTCTGCCCTGCCACCTGCTGATCCTGACGTCTACACCACACATAGGAAGGCAATCCAAGCACATAAGCAGGAAAGCTGTTTCCCAACCTGCTAAAAAACAAAGCAAAGCCTTACCAATTGTGATAAAAACCTGCACTCCCTGGGGCTGGCAGCTTTCTCACTCGCCCCCTGGCTTGCACCCGCCAGGGGTTTATTTGGAGTGGAAAAGGCTTCTCTGGGAGTTACAGAGAGGGGAAAAGTTGTTTGGGAAACACCACACAAACTCTGGCTCTATCCAGTACCTAGGATGGTATCTCTAAGCAAAACAAGCTCTTAAAGTGTTTTCATAAGAAGTCATCAGACAACTAAAACCAGGCACTTGTTCCTGTGACAGTTATTGCACTTGCTTTCCAGGCCATGGAGGACAATTGTTCACAGTGTTCATAACTCTTAGAACAATCACCTACCCTTTCCCAAGTTCCTGCTGTCCAAGAAACTGGGAACAATTTGTGTTTCTCAAATGACAGAGCACTAATCCATCTTCAGCAAAGATTATGCTGCCTAGCAGTGAGAAAAAGAAACTTATACTTTCAGTATCATTATTCCTTTTTTTTTTTTCTGGTAGTAGACAATAAAAAATAATGAGCTGATTAGACACCGGTAGGAAGTCTAAACACTTGTCTGTACTTCAAGAAAACAAGAAGTACTGGATTAAAACTGGGGGGGAAGGGGGTAAGGAAAAACAAAATCACTTTCACAGTCTAACACCATTCCATTTCAAAGCTAATCAATCAAGAGAAGACTATAACCAAACGTGGAATACTTTCTACACTCTAATACTGAAACTCATGATGTGATAGTAATAAGTTATGTGCCACAGGTCCTGTGAGACTCTCCAGGTGGGAGACCCCTCTCACATTTGTTAGATGACTGATATACATCAAATTAGTCATGGGTAACATCCTTTGCTCCTTTCTTTAGTAGCAAAGTTACTTCAATCAATATGCTGGAATCAAAACATCTCTTACGTGCAAGAGTTTCATGGCACACACACAAAGCAACACAAACCCAGAACAGATCCTTGGCAAGACTGCCTGTCTCAGGAGACAGAAAATGGAACATAAAACCTTTCACAAGAGTTTTCCATTTGTGCTTGATCATTTCAAAGTGAACAATAAACATCTGGAATACTGACCAGCCAAAATCATTTAAGTGTGTGCCCAACTTCAAATGTAAGTAATGACACTGAAACAAGGAAATACTTTCAAAAGGAGAAAAGCATGTAACAGGTTGCTACAGAAAAAGGTACTTACTGCTGCATTCTTCTCTCATCCAGCAAGTTCAGACATGTTGGTCTGGTCAGTGACTGGATGAATGAATCAATTTAAACTGTACACACAATAGTTCTTTCACAGAAATGAATTAATGACAGTTCATGTGAAAGATTTACTCAGAGCGCTACCAGAGGAGACGTCAAATAAGAAACTGGGAGTGTAGTCTGTGGAAGACTGACAACAGTGTCGTGATCCTGCTTCATCATTAGGAAAAACCCAGTATTTCTAAGTACATCCTTAGTAAAGCATAGCTTAACACAGTGGTTCAGAATACTCACGAAGTTGTATCTACAATATATGAAAAATTGTGTGGCTTTTATGGGAAAATCCAAACAATTTCAGTAAAATCCTAGCTTGCTGAGTGGTGAATTTTTAACTGGCAGGAATCTTTCACTGCTGTGTTCTCATCACCTTCCCTGAATTAGCCTATTTTAATGAGAAAACAGGCAGAGAAAGAGGATTTTTCCTAAAGCTCATGTTGATAAAAGAAGATTAAGAATTACCCTATATTTTCCTTTGATCCTCTGCAATCTATTTCTAGCACCATACAACTCTCCTGTAGATTCTGGTAGAAGCCTGACAGTTTATTTCTTTACAGCACGTGAGATAGCAGGGGTGATATTTTTGGCTTCCTTCCATGACAGGGTAACACAATTTGCCCAGAGCTAAGACACTGTAATACCCACACCCTGCTCTAATGCAATGGATAACTATTCTAATAGACACATATACATTTCTTTTATAAAATAACCCTCATACTAACAAGTTACAATTGCTTATGTTTATGATTCAGGGAAGCTTTTAATACAAACTACTTGCAACAAATCAAACACAGAAGCAGTTTACTCTCAATAATTGAGGGTAAGCTGAAGGCAGGTTTCTTACAGAGTGCTCTACTGGACCATATTCAATTAAAGATGCATAAATATTTCCCCGGACAGATTTTTTCTCCAACACTATTTTTAAATTTTGTTGCTTCTTGGAGAAATAGCTGGTATATAGATACAAGATACCTGTTTATGGGGACTTTTCTTCCTATCAAAAAATTCACATAAAATTTGCCCAAATGAATTTTTCCTTGAAATACTTTTTAATCTTAAAAAAACCAACTCCACAAACCACTTAAACAGAACAACTCTAATTATTGAAATAGAATAAGCAGCTTACTTCAAAGCTATGAACAAAACAAAACATGTTACAATTAGATGGATCAAAAGCTTTCCAATTTCAAATGTTTTGGGAGACAGCTAGGGTAGCTAGGTCTGTCCCTCCCACCCTCACCCTGCAATTCTGGAACACACAGGGATGCATAAATTTCAGCCAGGAAGGAAAACTAAGAGAAAAGCTCTATATTTAGAAACCTAGATTCTGTTTACCAGCTCCCTTTAAGAAAGCACTGCTTATTCAGTTGTTCCTTCCAGTTTTATTTTACAGAAATCTTGTGAAACAAGATCTTGTTCATTCTGCAAAAGGGTCAGAATTTAAACCGGGTTAGCAAAACAACCAGATGGTCTGTGTGATCTTCAAAGGAGAATATCTCAGTTTAGTCTTTCTTAGCCAACTCTTGCACCACAACAGGCTTGTGCTGGTGAAATGGAACTCAGTGAGTCTGAAAGATGGGCACTTGTCTCCACAGGTTAGTTCAGCAAGGGGAGTACTAAGGGAGCAAGTCCTTTGAGAAAAGTGGCAAAACAAATTGAGTGACATCAGAAACTGACTGGCACCTCTTTTTTATTACCACCACCACCTTGGCTTTAATATATCTGTCTTTACAAACTGAGGTACAACCTTGATCTGCTGTGCAGAAGTACAACAGTTGACTTCTACACATGTTTCATACCACGATTCTCTTTATGTATATTCACCCTTGCGTATGTGTATGGGTGGGGTAAAATTCACTAAAGAAATAAAAGGGTGCATCAGACACCAAATGTGAACTCTTTCGAATCTGAACTTCTGTTGACTCAAGTAAACGCCCACTTCTGTACATGCAGTTGTGTGTTTCTGGGCTCTGGAATAGACTAGAAGTGCCAGGTAAGTACTACGAAGAGCATTGCTGCAATACATTGAATATAGAATTCCACACACACTCTTCTGGGACACTGCGGACACTACAGTATCACTGTGGACTTTGATGTCAAAGGGCTGTAGCACATGAAGGACTGCAAGGATTGATCTGTAAGAGCATGGAGAGTATTTCCTACTTGGTTAGGACAAAGAATGTCAAGTTTCAAGGTTAAATCAATCTCAGAAGCTCTTTAGGTTAATTTTTCAAACTAAATTGTCATAAAAATTTCAGTTATGCTTTAAAGAAATAATTTCTCGTCATTTGTATCCCTCAGCAGGGAACCAGGTGATCTCTATTTGCATGTAAGTTTGGAAATATTGTAAGTGCCCTGTTCTGCCATTTTGTGTATCACCTTCACAAAGTATGACTGATCAGTTAATCAGAGGTGTGACCAATGACAAAACTTCTCACTTAATTTTAGTTCCTTGCTGCTGAACTGACAAAAATAGAAGTGTGGATGCTTTGTAAGCAAGAGAGGCTTGAATAGGTTACAGACCCAGACTAGGGTGAGAATTGCTCATACATAGAAATGCAAGAAGAAAATGAAGTTTTTCAGGACTTGTTCCATAGTTGTAAAGTGATATGAATACAGGAAAAAACACTTCCAGAATTCAAGATTTTTCTTCAGTTCTGTTAGTGTGATGCAGGGAACACAAGATGAGGTCAAGTTTAGCAAGAAAGCAAAGCTGAGTGTTCTTCAGAGTTATCAGTTGCTCAGGAGAAAAAAATAATTTGTAACATGCACAAGAATGTATACTATTATAATTAACCATTTTCAACAGAAGCATCTTTGACTTTCCTACACAAATTTCTTTCTTAGCACAAAGATCATTAGCTGATTCAGTACTAATGATCAGGATGCAAATTTGGGCTTTTTCTTTGGTTGGTTTGATTTTTTTTTTTGGCGTTTATGTCAACATTTTAGAAATAAACGAAGAACACTGGCATTATGACTGTTTTGTTCCATTTAAACCAGAAAGATCTTACTGGTTTTTGAACTGTGCTTTTGGACACAAACTGTAAGCAGGTGGACAGGCCAGCTGGAAAACAGAAGGGTAAAAAAAGAACAGAAAGAAGTTATAATTGCTCAAAGCAAGAAACACATTTATTTAAAGATGAATCCCTAGGGAGGTTTTGTAAGTATTTTTGGAAAAAAGAATATTCATGCTAAATTAGGTCTCCTCTCAGTAAACAGCTCTTTTTTTTTTTCCTGAAAGTGAAGTGCTTTTTGCTAAACATATCCCATTCACATCATTAAAAGGAGGTCCTTTGATTTTTACACAGAATACTCATTTTTCTGGCCAAAATCTCATTCTCAACTATCAATGCTTTGCTCACAAGAGACAGCAGAAAAATTAATAAACCATACCTGTGTGAATAATGATCTATCACTTCTTCCTGCTTATGGAATTGAGGGGGCACTGAGTAATCAATTAAGTGATCTATTGTCAATACCTCGCCTGTGCATAAGGGGTATCAAGGCTCATGTGCTTAAAACACCAAACATGAAAACAGTTCCTTGGTGATTTATTACTGCTCTGATAAAAAGAATGAAACTTCACCATATTTGATTTGATTACAGATTTTTTTCAGAATAATTTATGACTTTGGTGATAGCTGTTACTACTATCAAAGAGGGAAGATAAAGTTTCTTCATTGTGGCCAACCTGCTCTTTGTGCCCTTGAAATCAAAGACAGTAACCTGAGCTCTGTAACAATAATCACGGCTGTGCAGAGATCGCCGAGCCTGGAGCTTGGCTCCCAGTTCCCAGATGGACCTTTGTGCTTTAAGCCAATGCCTGCAACGTGTCTGGAAAGAACCAATTTAATTTTTATTTCAAAACAAACCTCAAAATGGACAGCCTGCTCAGTGTAGCTTAATCATCAAGCAGGAAAACCCTGCTCTATTAGAACACACACATCTAAGGTTAGAATGTGTTAGTGGCTGAAAAGAGGATTTGTGATTTGTTCACTCACTGTATGGTTTTCTATTCACATACTTGGATAAAATGAAAAAAATTAGTATAAAAAAGTATTAAAAGAAAAAAAACACAAAAACAACTTAAACCCCCCAAACAAACACCCAAAACCCCCCTCCTTCCAAAAACCCCAACTAACCAACCAAAACAAACCCCCAAACACCAATCCCCAACTGTTTCTTCCACCTGTAGGTGATACAGCAAATATTCTAGGTGTGTGGTACTGAGCACTGGCTGTAGGAAAGAAAGGTCACTTCTCTCCAAAGTACGTTTTTTGTAAACTAAGTATATTATGAAAAACCACACTAGAACTTTGGTATTACAGTGGGTACTTGTGAGAACATCTCTTTTCCTCCAAAGTAAGCAGAGCTTAAATAAAGTGGAAAGCTGAATAATTACCACCTCATAGTTGGAGATACTCCAACATCCTCTGGTAAATCTGCAAGCATTTGGCTCTGGCGGTTTTTGGAAGTTCACTGTCCAGTGAAGCAGTTTAACCACTAGAGGGTGAGGAAGTGCCCCTGAGGGTTCAGCTGTGCCGCTGCATGCTCAGTGTATTATACATCACAGTTTTGTAGCACTTGCTCATTACTTTCCAATTTTTCATCTGCATATCCTATACCTTCTCGGAATTAAACATACGATTCAAGTTACAGAGGTGTTTCAGTAAACTGGACCACACAGAAACCTGTGAGGTAAAACTTCTTTGTAGATATGGAGGTCCCCATTAATCCTGGAGTCTGAAGTATGCAGAACTTCTAGCCACTATTTAGAACTCGGTGATTTTTTTTCTGGAATGACTCGAATAACACAACCTGATATGAAACTAGGCTTTGCTTACTATGGTTGGCATAAGCTTTAAGCCCCTGAAAGCCTAACCAGTATAAAACAAAAATTAGAACCTGATAACCTGATATCTCAGCAGACCTCAGTAGTAAATAATTCACACGCTTGCTCTACTTAGAACTCTGGAGGACTCAAAAATATACTGATAGTTTTAAAAAGGCTCACTAGACAAACTTCTGTACCTCTTTAGAGGTCAAATGGTTACTTATTTGATCACTCTCACCAGAAAACTACATAAAATTAATCTCTCTTTTTCCTAAATTTTACTCTGTTATTATTGAAGTTATTGCAGCACAATGGTTTCTACACAGAGTACTCTTCTATCTGGACAAATACTTCTGATTACAAATACTTGATATTTGAATCTGCCACAGGAAATGTGCAATATGTCATGACTGACTAAAAAACTATCCAAATTTATAATCTGTGGCTTATAAAAGCACAAAAACACACAAAATCTTCATATGGAACATCCACCAGGTCTTCTGACATACTTTATTATCTATTCTGTCAAATCACTCCAATTGCTTGAAAAGACAAAACAATCATTTATTAGTCAAACAGTAGGGAATCCTACTGTACAGAATAAAAGGGTTTGTCTGCAGCATATTTTTAGTCAAATTCCTCTTGTAAGATGGTGTTTGGCTCATTTAAATCCAAGACAGCAGAAAGAAAATTTTAAATGAGAACTGCAACTAGTGGGGATGTAACCCCTTTGTGTCTGCTTATCCACAGCTGCTGCAGCATTAAAAGCAAAAATATCCAAAAAACATTGTTCGACATAAGCCGTTTTCTCTCAAGTCACTACCAACTAAAAGAGACAATCAAGGAATAAGTTTTCTTAGCTGCTAAGTCCTCACCCTCTTCCTGCCCAGTGATGGTAATTTTGATTAGTTTTTCTATTATTTATTTGCTCAGGTTTTTAAGCCTAAGTTACAGCCATACATCATCTTTGTTTCGTAATAATTCAGGTTTTACACTGAGAAAACTTTCAGAAAATACTGATCTTTGCAGAAAATTTATACGTATATAAAGAAATAATGTAACTGAAAAAACAAAAGCAGTTATGCAGCAGTATATCTTAAGAAGCAACAGAATAAATGAATTATTTAATTAGAATCCATTTTCATTTCTTGATGTTGCTTATTTTCAAAATGAGCTCTCTAAGTGTTCCATGCTTCCAGGGCTAATGAAAGGGCTTTTAGAAACTATGTCTCAATTCAGGATTTTGAAATACCAGACATCATTAAGATTAACTTCTGCAACAGAGTTATTTAACAAGCTGTAGAACAAGTAATCCTAGCTGGTAATGCAATATAAAATTTCATGGAGAAAACAGGAAAGGAAAATATCCATTGATATCAGGGTAACTATAAAGTAGAATCTCTGGGGAATTAAGAAATTAGCCCTCAGTATCATCTGATGCTGTGAAAGTACCAAACAGGCCTGATTTGCATGAACATGATTTGAAAGTAATAATTGTATCACTTTCAGTCAGCATGGAATATGCAAATTCAAGTCATTATTAAGTGATTTTATTCACAGACAAAATGTGGTGTAAATGAGGCTAGTCTGAAGCAAGGCAAGTCAAGCCTGTCACTGTGCACAGGGTGAGCACATGCACTGCTTTGTGCAAGGTAATGAGAAAGACCAACCTGGTGGCCAAGGAATGAATTCACTTCTGAGTCCTACAGTACTCAAGAAATTGAAAAAGAGGTTCACAATGATATAGTCCTGGACAACTTCAACAGAGCTTTAGTGAGTTTTCTGTTTCACTGGAATAGTAGGTTGTTCCTTTCCACAAACTCCACAAGGCTATAAAATAAATATTCTATTACAGCAACACAGAGCAGAGAACTAGGGCCACTTTCCCCAACTGGTTATTTTCACAAAGCATGTTTTGAACAATGTGCTCACATTGCTGGCTCATTTTCAAGAGCCACATTCTTTACAGACAACCAAGCTAAAAGATAGCTTTCTTTTGCTCTTTTCTAGAGCTTTTACATAATCTAAGTAGAGGATACTGTGAAACTTCAATAGACATCACATTTATGAAATAAAGTCTCCCTGCTTCTTGCTTGCCACCGGTAATGAGAGCAAACTCCTCTAATCAGGGTTGTAGCAGCTTTGTTGGCTGAAAGCCAACTTATACATTTTTATGATCAGAGAGAAGTATGTTTTAATTGCCAGGGATTTCATTACAGATAACGAGCCCCAGTGACCATAAAACAATGATTAGAGAAACAGCACTGCTTGCCATGATCTAAGGAAAAGGAAGATACTGACAAATCCTACTGAAATAGCCTTCAGCTCACAGATATCTTAAATTGTTGTATAGCTCCTAGGCCAAAAGCCATGATGAGTTCTACAACACAACTATCATTTTTCAAGCCTCATTCAGACCACAATGTTAAGCTAGGAGCAGCACAGACTACTTCCTGGCCATGGCTTCAACATTCTTCCTCAATCCTGGACTACAGGATTTATTACAGAGGCCTGATGCTGCACAGGCTCCCCACTGGGACCTTTTCTACTCCACCCACAGCAACATCTGTTCTTAACTAGGCATTAGAGAGTTTAAGGAAGAGAAGCTCTTCTGGTCTGAGTTGGAAAAATGTCATGTTCCTTCTGGAGAACAGCATCCTTTTCTGTTCTTGGTGCTGAACAGATCATTTAATTCCCCATTGCCACTGTGTCCTCAGCCAGCACTTCAGCTGTGTCAGACATATGTATTTATTTATTAAAAAATAATAATTAAAAAAGCCATAAGCAGAGTGACTGCTAATTCCTCTTTTGTTTCTAGAGGTTTTATGTTTCCTCCTTTCTCCACTCTCTCTTCAACACCTTTCTAAGCCTGTTTTTTAATACGTCAAAAGATCAAATAGTGATTTTCAACTGAAAATTTTGTCCAAAGAAAAATATAAAGCACAACACAATGTACTATATCTGTACTATCCTACAGATATCTGCAGAAACAAATGATATCTCTGTTGTAATAGTTGTTCCTGCAGCTTTATATAACTAAATATCACTTACTACAAACATGAAGTTCTGCCAGGGATGTTTGTTCATATCATCTGGCATCAATCTTGTTCATTGTACTAAAAGGGACAATTCCTTCTATAGTTCTGACAATTTCTACTGAGTACAGCATTAACCAGACAGAACAAACCCTTATGACCTCTTCTTTGTTACCTTTAAAGATACAGAGATTTTAAAGGTCCTCCCCATGTTTTTTAATAAAATATGTAATGCACTTAGGTATTCCATATGCTTGAATTGGTGCCAGTGGAAATCCAAGCCTTGTTGTAGAAGTAATTTCAGAATAGATAATACAGTACATTTAAGTGGTTTAACTGCATCTCAACAGCAAGAAACACCAACACTCAATAAGAGGCAAAGATAACGTAGCAGCAACAGTTTCATTTCACCATAGTTTAAAAGCAATCTTTAATTGGGACTAGAGAACATTGGGGCAACAGTAGCTGGACACAGAATATTTTCAGGTGTTTTTGTGTTTGAGCATGATAATTCTGACCACAGAGTCAATAGTTTTCCATTAGTCACTGAAACCAGCACACATGAAAGTCTGAGCAAATCCATAATTTGTAAGTCTTTGAGATAACAACAAACCTGTAATTACAACCTGCAACATTTGGAACTGGAGCAAAGGAAATGCAAAACGTGCCAGAAACAAAGGTAACTTCTTCCAGCTCACGTCCATGGGTAGTTTGCGTTTCATCATTATTATTTTATGGAGTTCAGCTGAAAAGCTCCAGCTTGCAGGGTTTTAACCTATATTTTTCATACCAAATTGTAACTTGTGGTGAGAACTTCAGAGTTTACTTCTACTGTCATTGGACTTTGAAATTAACTGCAGGGCAAAAGGTGAAGCCTGAATTAGTTATAAAAATCTTGACATTTGGGAAAGCAATAAGCTATCACCTAATTAGGGTCAAACTTTTTTAATGTTTAGGGATTTTGTTTGTTTTTTTGTTTTTTATTCACAGATTATTGGTCACTTCAAGTAATTGTAGCCTTTGATTTACCCAAGTTACACTAGAAATTAGGCACTAATTCCAACTTATAATCAAAGGTCAAGAATTAAAGTTGGAATTTTAAAGCACAATATAATGCCTGGACCCAGAGACTTCCACATTTCAATATTTACCTAGCAAGTGCCTGCGTTGAAGAGACTATTGAAGTAAATTGCAAACCAGTAATCAGTTACTTGAACTTTAGTCTCAGCCTTAAATGACATCTCACTGTAGGAGGAAGTCTATTAATTCCAGAAAACCATCCAGTGGTTAAAATCAGATCAAATGTTACAAGAATGTTTGAGAAGCACACTTAGACAAACCTTATCCTTTCTAACATGCAAAGGCACAAGTAATTACATATGTTTTCCACAGTATGTGAATCGCCAGCTATGATTCATAATTATGTAATAGATAAAATATACAGATTATGCCTTTAAGTTCTGAACTCAATTTCCATGTTACTGTAAGGTATGAGAGGAATACCTCATACCATCTACATTATATTTACTTTATTATATGTTATTTATATATGTACTACTAATTATGTTTATAAAACCCCCTAACATTAAACTTTTAATTAAAAGCTTTTTGAGTTACTTTTTTCATTTTGCTCAGACAAGTTAGCAGAAATATTCAAATACCTTCCATAACATGTTTTGTGGCTCATCCACCCCGTCCAGCCCGAAAGGGAAGAAAGAGTCCCAATCCCAGAATGCTGGCTGTAAGCACATCATAGCAAAAACATTGAAGGCTGGAAATAAAAGCTGATGACTGCACTTCTTTCCTTAGAACTCTCTAAATTCTAGTATTGAGCTAAATCGGCTACAATAGACTGAAAGAATAAACCTAAAGAAAGAGGTTTTCAACCTGAAAAAATGGGAAAAAGGAATATGAGTAATAGGGACTATGAAGTTGGTGGTATGTTTTCATCCATTCAATTATCAGCTGTACCATACTTGGGCTTTTGCTTCAAATAATCCTTTTCAACATTACTAATTCAATAGTGCCAACAGAGAAAGTTAAAGACTCAGAACACCAAACATGCCTTCTACTACTAAAATAAAAAAGTGCTACAGAAGACCAGAAGTTATTAAAAGCAAGTGGATGGATGACATCAATAGACAGACAATATCAACACCAAGTGTCATCATTAAAAATTTTGAGGTTTGGGGAGAAAATCATATAAAAGCATTTCCTCCCTCATGTTTTATTCCTTTTAGGAATCAAAAGGAAGAGTATGTTGCACTTGGTTCCCAAAACAAAGGTAGTCTTGGAGTCAGCTATGAGAATTTCTTCCCAAGCTATTATATGACAAAGAAACAAAATTTTGATTGCTATTAGAATACAGATTATTTAATTTCTCATATTTATTCACTCATTTTCTTCCCAACAAACACCCAGCTACTAATTAACATTACCAGGAGTAATATGAGGTGCATTACTGGTGTTATGTAAAGCCTAATAATTTTTCAAATTATTTCTACCAAAAATACAGCACAGAGCTAGATGAGTGGGCTAACTAAAAAATAACCTTGTAACTAGGCCATTTTTGTGCATTTTCTACCCATGCTAAAGTAAAAATCCCTCAAAAGTCAGCTCTCAACCAGGAGTACAGCTTGAACTGGGGATTTTGGATTAATTCAATTCAGTACAGTCCCACATAACACCCCCTGAATGGCTACTCTGTGACAGAGCAATTTCAGCCAGCCTCCAATGTTGTTAATTGACAAGATGCAACTGAGATCCCACACACTGACTTATTGGCAGGTATTTTACCTGGGTTGGAATGAGATATTAAAGAGTTATTAAGCATCTAGGAAAGTGAAGACAAAATTGTATTAATGCCTTTTGCACCTTTCACTTGGGTGCAGATTCCATAGAACCACAGAAAAAGACAGTTATAAAGATTAAAACCACAGTGACTACACATTTCCCTGTACAAATCTGAAGTTATAAACTACCATACTATAACATGCAGATAGTATGTTCTGTAAACATTCTTACTTACAGTATGTCTTAATACAAATACAGTTAAAGGGCTTACTGCAAAAGGAAATAAAGTCCTTAAAAGGATTTAGAAGAAATGTGAAAGATAAGCTAGCACATTTTTTGTGCATCAAGATGAAAGCTTTGTACAGCGGCTCTGCACTGTAACCTCATTTAAGTTGCTCTTTATAAAAGAATAGAATCTTTCTCAAACTTCAACTTCTCTGCAAGGCTGTTAAGTCATATCTATATAAAAAATAACAACTGCCTAAAATGTTGTGAATGATTTTGAGAAGTACAGGCTGTACGAATAGTGATGATTTACCATGAAACACTTTTCAATCACAAAATGCCAATCCAATAAAACTTAACATTTTCTTGTGATTATACTGGTGGAATGCTACAATCAAATCTACACAGAAAGCCAGAACCTGAAGGCATGCCACAAGTACCAGCTATCTCAGCAATCAGGGTTAATTACCTGAAAAGGTAAAATGGTCTTGGGCAAGTTGTCTGCTTTTCATTTTGTCTATTTTGTTCTGTGACTTAGAAAAGTAACAGCAGCAGCAATATGAGAGGTCTAGGCTTTCACCTGCCACAGCAGGACAAAATATTGAAACTGTTTAAAAAAATGTTAAAAAAATCATTAAATACAAAACTCATCTCAGTAATCAGATAAAAATCTGTAAACTGTTGTTGCTTACACAACACAGAAAATTCTTTCCTTCTTTCAAACGTTCTTATGGGCTTGTAGTTAAGCTCCAGAAAACTATAAGTTAAATTCTAAGTGTGTTCCTCCTGCTAAGTACTTTATTATTTCAAAAGATCATTTGACTACAGCACCAAAAAATTATTGCTCTCTGGTATGTGTCATACTTACTACAGAAAGCCATAACAGGAGAGAGGGTATTGGATACTTAAAACTTTGTCTGTTTCCAGCAATATGTGATAATATTACAAAAAACACAGGAGACATCTGCAGTATTGGGCTTTATATATATATATATTTACATTTCTAACATTACATTATAAACAGGTTTTAGAAGTCATGGAGAGTTGTAACAAAGCTAGTGAAAACTGGGTGGCCTTTTGCCTCCCTCTCTGCCTAAATTTTCTAGTATTAGAACTGGAAAAGGTAGAAATCCAGGTATGATTATAGAGATTACAGGAATGGAAACTATCAAAGGAGATGAAGTTAGCAGGACAAATATCTCCTGACCATTTTTGGTGAAAGACTGGCATGGATTACAAAGGGCTGTATCACAGAGTACATGGCAGAAAGATGATGAGATGTATGATAGCAAAAATGCGAACAGGACTCTTAAGCAAACTGAAATGGAGGCTGAGTGCCAGTGCATGTCTCTAAAGAGTTAGTAATCACTTTTCAGCAAATAGTGTCCCTTTACATCCTGTCTGCCTTGGGGGGAGAAAATAGAGAAAAAAACCAAAAGAAAAATAATTGAAAAAAGTGGGAACTGAAATAGAAAATGCAATACAGGAGAGTCCTCTCCCCTTTGGGCAGGTGTGGGGGACAGACAGACAGACAACCATCACTGTCAGGAACAGAGCAGAGTTGATGCGAACATGGAATGGGGACACAAAAAATGGGGCAGATAAAGGCTGCCTTATGCAACCCGAGGGCTCACAGCATCAACTTCCCACATCGTAGCTCAAGCTGGCAACTTCTGCCACCACATCCTACATTTGCGTGCTAACTGTTTTAATCTTTATTCTTAACACAGGTCAAGATAACCAAAATTGCTGTCTTCTCACCGATATCTCTGCCTGAAATGTGACAGCTGTAGGTATTGCCTTCACCTGATGCATTGTGGTCAATGTACTTCTCTCCCTTTTTGAAACAAAAAGAAAAAAGTCTACTCTTAATGACCTTAACAACCTTTGTAACCTTTTTTTACTTGGAAATAAAATTTGCTTTTCATCCTTTCATCTCTGAGGTTGTATTTATAGCCTTCTCTGACATAAAACAGCAAATGAAAACCCTCTAGTGATTTTCTCTAAATCACACACATTCAATATGCTTTTGCTGTGTTCTTTGTTACTTCCATCCAAACTGAATGAACTTATCTTTCTGATCTCTTCTTCTAGGGAAATCTTTCCTCCTTTAATCTTATTGATTTCCCTCTTAAATCCTATCTGATTGACAGTAAGTTAACTGGGCATTTTATTTAAGGCAATACAAACCTTTAACAAGAGTACAGTGCAAACATTGTAAATTAATTTCATCCCATCTTTTCATCACTGCAATATAAAATAGTTGAGTCTTTTCATCTTATTTCCTTAATAACGTCTTAGAACAACTTGTCATCAGCGTTTTACCACAAGTACTGTTTCCTTTCCCCTCATTTGCACACAAAGCCCTCGGCTTAATAAAGCAGCCTTGGGGAATTACTTCTCATGATATTGGCTGATATTGTTTTAGACCTTAATTGAAACATCAATATATTTGTCACCTATTATTTCTTGGGGGCTTTAAGGAACACTTCATAATTGCCAGCAAATTCTAAATGCAGACCTCGCAGTGGGTTAGAGCCCAGTAGCAATCAGGAATTTTACTGAAAACTTGACATGGAAATTTGACCATGGAAACTGAACATGCCTGTTAATAATACCAAAAACCTTTAAGCAGGTAGTTGACAGAAAAACCCCCTTGCACTAACTGAAGCTGTCTACCAACTTCAACAAAAGAGCTGAGTGATTTTATTTCCACTTTTTTCTTTACTTGATGCAGCTGAAGATCAATTAAAACATTCAGACCCTGGAGAAAGGAAACCAATCCTTGCATGTGGCATAAAGACCTATCTCCACCTCCATCCCCTTGTAGAACGCTAGTGAAAACCATCCTTTCCTGTTCTTCCAAATTCCTGTGCTGCCTTCTCTGTGGAGTTCATTCACAGAAAGTAGGCACGTTCTAGTTGCTATCTTCACTCCAACAAAGCAGACTCATAAAGCAAGGATTTCTCATCACCCATAAAATATTAAGACAGATAAAGGAAGTGCCTGAATTTAGAAACTTTTCCACAAAACTTGGAACTATATAGCACAGAAATAAACCACTGCAGCCTGGCACTGCTTTTTTGTAGTGTTGTGAAATGTTTCAACTGCTCAGAAGAGAAATGCTCCTGTTTAACAGCTACCCAAGCCTCTTGTCATTCTGGATGCCGTTTTGTTTATGGTGAAACCTGCTCTGCAGGGAAACAGATGATTTCAAACCAGTTATTTGCCTGGTACAAATAAAAATCGCAAAACAAGCAGACTGTCAAGTTTCATTCAGGTATCTGTATCTGCTAATACAAAAGCCAAATATGAACTCTTTGCTTTGGATAGAAAAACAAATTGGGTCCTGTTTGCAATAGCTGGCAATGACAATGACCTGCAGTGTCTTTCCCATAAAGTCAATAAATTGCAATTTCAATAAAATTAAATTTTATCTTTCTACTAAAGACCAAAATTAGAATCCACTACTGATCCAACTACTGTTTTTTTTTGTTGTTTGTGTGCTGTGTCCTTGACCAGAATGCCACAAAGTGAAAAAAAATCCAGCTTACAGATTAGCATATGACATACAGTCCATGTCCAATTATGATCACCCAGAATTCTGTTCATTCTTCCTTTATTCCCATCCACCTTCATAAAAAAGCTCTATTTCTGGTCTGCTTTTGGACATGAGAGTGACTCGATTTCTTTAGGATATACAGTGTCTCTTTCCCCTGAGTTACACCACTTATATCCTTGAGGTCTTTGTTTATCTAGTTTACTCATTTAAATCACACAGCTTCTGCGCTGGATTTTTTCTGGGCAAGACAAGAAACACATTACTAGTGTTTGGAAGCCTCATTACTTTTTCTGTGCAAAAAGCAATTTCCATGAGGTGAGCACCATTTCACCTTAAGCTTTTTCAGCAGCAAACCAAAGAACCCAAAACCTAAACCAACCAAAAAAAAAATTCAACAAAATACAACAAAAAAAACCAGAAAAGGCTGAATTTCCTTTGATGGAAATCACTGTTGTATTCAGTTTTAAATTTGAATATTATCCTAAAGGAGAAGGGAAATTAATTTGTCTTTTCACTTTCTTACTTGAGAGGCATAATTTTTGATTGAAACTAGAGAAATTTTTACAGACTACATAACAGAATCTTGTAAGGACACGTGTTGAACTTGTAAGGAATAACAACATGTGGAAAGATTACAAAAATTAAATAAATAATTATTTCTTTGATCATGTGGCACTACAACTATAATTTGTTCTGCTTTTGGAGTGAGATAGTCTAAGACATTGTTCAGGTGGAAACTGAAGCAGAAGCATTCTGCTGGAGCATGGAAATAATATACCATGCTAGTAGGGAAAAGAAGCTTTTGCCAGGTAATGCAGGGAAGAGCATTAGGAAGTATAAGCTGCACACTATGAACCAGAGCCAAGTCAAATCTACCCAGCTATACTTTTCAGAGACTCAGAGCAGCTAAACCTCATCAGCTGCACTTCGTGTCTTCTGTAAAGGTTATGACCAGCTGCCTTTTCAGCTCCTCCAATCCTAGACTGCAACAGGAACTGAAAATGCCAAGAACACGGCCTTTAGAAAGCCAAAAGTTCAGGTGTAATTTGCAGCAATCACTCAGCACTGAAAGAAGGTTACATTGCAGAGAAATTAATATTTCCATTGCTTTCCTGTTCTTTCATCCAATCCCTGCTCTATTCTCCTTACAACAACATTTGACCTCTCTGTGTAGAAGGGAGAATTATTAAACAACGGCTTTGTATTGTGCGCTCTCTAATGAGATTTAAATACAAATTAAAATGAAGTTCATGGCTGAAATAATTGAGCTACAAGTTCAGATGAAAGCATCAGAACTCACAAATTTTGAGCACGTTAGGAACCTCTTTTCCCCAAAACACATCCCTAGTGTACTGTTTAATAGTGCTAGTCCATTTCATTGCTTTTTTTAGGATCTTTGGTTTGGGTGTTTCACATGTGTGTTTTCCACACAACAATAAATACTTGTATGCCATTAACTTATAAGAATAAAAGCAGTGACCTTATTTTCAAACACTTTGATATGAATTGCCATGCACAGGTTGGAAATTGTTCAGAATTTGTTTGCAGATCTGGGTTTGATTTTGTGGTATGGTTTTTTTGTTTTCTATATTTGGCACACAGTGTACATATTACATGTTTAGAGTGTATTTAAACTACAATGATTACTGGATGAACATAAATCCACTAGTAACTTTATGAGCCTGGAAAACCTGGGCAGTGCCAGAAGAGCACCTAAAATGTTTTTTTTTGGTTTTTTTTTGTTTTTTTTTTTCCCCCCCTCAAATAAATCCAGTGTGAGGGTCAAAAATTCTGAAGAGCCAGCCTGTATTTCTGTATTCAGAAAATTCATGTTACTGAATTTCTGCAGCAATATTTCAACTGCAGAGCAGATTAACTTCTAAAAATTCACTCAGGTCAATCTCAAAATAATGCCATTCCCCACCCCCCCACACCCCAATGAGGTATTCGGGAAAATACAACATTTTATCCAGTTGAACAGTTTTTACCTCAGACCTAGTAATGTATTTTAAGGCTTCAGTTTTTGGTATCCATTTTGTGTAGCTTTTCTGAAACATTCTAAATTACAATTAAAAAAAAGTCCCAACAAACATAATGCCAAATAAACCCCCTTGTTTAAACTACATGCAATTTCAAAGTACTGCACAAAATATTAAAATGAAATTCAGTGGACACTGACCTACTAGGACATTTTGTATTCAAACATCTCATGCCTTTGTTACTTTTGAGACATTTTCTCTCGGAGACTGATGCAAACTGAATTCTCATATCTTGCTCTTTAAAAAGAGCCAGTAATTGTATCTCTCTTTCCCAATGCCAAAAAATGAATCTTTTCATGTAAAGGAGGCACTGGATCCAAAATGTATTAAGTACATTTGTATAAGTTTAAAAAGTGAAGATAGAGTATGTGTTTTTTATTTAGTAAAAACACTTCCAATGTACTGAATATCCACATATGAATAAAAAGGAAATTTTACACACTTAAAAACCTTCTGTTTATCTCACAGCCCCCTTAGTTACACAAAACAGGGCAGAACTTGCTTGTGAAAACTGCATCTTGTTAAGGTTTTTTCCTCATGTCTGATCATGCAGTTTCATACTAAATATTTATTAAACAGAATGCATTTAATATGCAATACTATATTATATTCTATACGCATTATACCTCATGCTATTGTAGTTTTGAACTAAGATTGAAGATTCAAAATGTTTGTAACAGCAGCTGTGCAATCGTCACAAATAGTCTCATTTTCCATATAGAACCCATTTGCGAATCCTGCCACAGATCTAAACATTTCCTTTAAATACCTATAGGTGGTGCTGAAATACAACTGTTCCTTAAAAAGCAACAATTACGAAGTAACTGTAGCAAAGCTACCTACCCACTAGGATAGGAAGCCCTCCTATTTGTGCAGATTTACTTCAGGGAAATGTAGCTGAATCAATTTAAGTGCATCGTTTGTGTTTTCCTCAGGTACTTACTACAATAGATTTTCCTCATGTGGTCACATCTTACAGCTCAGACTGAAGCTGAAAGTATAAGGCTATTTTTTAATTGATGGAAATACCCAATAAAAGCAACAGAAACGATGAAAATGCAGCTGTCATGATATGGTATAATTAGAAAGGAAACAAACATGTTTCCCCAAGAATTTCCCTTTCAGGTTGCACATTCATCCTGATGATCATAAATTTTACTATTTGGTATAAATTGTGATAATGCAGCTACTAATAATAGTTGTCTGGGCATCAGCCCAGTTTGCTGAAATGAGGCAGAACTAACTTCTCCCCAAACATAAAATGGAAAAGAACACAATCTTTGCCAGGCATAATTAACATGTCGTAACATGATAATCAACACCAGATGAATTCATCCTTTCTGGTTTCAGAAAATAAATAATAATTCCACTTTGGTGGTTATTTATAGAGAAACTGAAGTGTTTGCAATTACAAACATACTTTATAGTAAGAGTCATAGCTCAAACCATTTCCTGTAATGTTAACACTTAAAAATTTCCAAACTTGTCAGCCTTGCAAAATGATTAAACTTAAAAAAACCCAAGCTACAGTAAGAACATTAAAAACTAATGTTTCTGTATTTTAACATAATTTTTACTCTGTTATTAATGTCTGCAAAATTTTGTATAAATAATTAAATATTTATAGCATCACAAAGGTTTATGCATATTACATAAAACAACTGAATGATGTAAGACACGAAGGGAAAAGGACCCTGAATCCATCTCTGTCCATTTTAAAAGTCAAGGCATGCAGAACATCAAATTGCCTCTCCCTCATCTTGCATCATAAACTACAAATCACAGATGTGTTTTCCCTCAATGCATCATAAAACCCAAGGCAAGACACACAGAAAGCTACATTCACCCCTCAGCTAACAAGAACAGGACCGAAAAACCACATTAAATGACTGATATGTTAAGTTACTAAAAAAGAAAAAACCAAAAAATTTGATTAAAACAGCATGAAAACTGATTTTTTTTAGTCTAGCTTTCCTTTAATTGCAAAGTTAGTTTCAGAAAACAAAGTACAGGAAGGAGAATTGGCAGCAAAAGGAAGACTCTATGCTGAAGTCCTTTTCAAAGATGTACACCACCCTTTCACTCAGCATGTCCTTTTGATTAAGATGTGATCCTCAGGTTCTTTTTACCCCCATCTTCTTCTAGACATTAACCTCTTCCCTGTAAGTAATTTTGAAGTTTAAATACAACACAATATAATTAAGATGCAGTAAGGCAGCATACACAGACAGGTTTAAAATGGAATATAAAATCCATGCTGCTGCTTCAGAGCTAAGTCAGACTCTTGATCTGAACATGCAAGGACATTAACTGCAGACCTAGCTCTCAAAAATATAAATAAATATTAAATTTGTCATGGCCACCTCACTGAAAAACATTGCAAGCCTGTACAGGATGAACAAGCCAGTTATTTCCTTTGGCAAATCTTCAGCTCTATTTGTCCATCTCTCCTCAGAGATCTTTTTGGAATAGAGGGTATCATTAATATCTGATTTTGCTTCCTAATGTCTTCCTAAACCTGGTGTCACATATTTGAGCAGCAAGAACAGGATTACAAATTGGAAGTAGCAGAGAAAACTAATTCTTGAGAAAAAAACAAGAGAAGTAAAGTTCACCAACTACTTTCTGATCTTTGAAAAACTTCTATAAGCCCAGAAGTAAGCCTAAAACTGACTTAGGGTGCTTAAAGAAGCTTCAAAAAAAGTGGATCTCCATAGAATAAAAGCAGTTCTAAGCTCCCCCAACAAAAGATATGGTAGACTTCACAAATTAGACATATTGTGGTTAATGTATACAATTATACCTCTATTAAGTAGTTTGATTACATAGGGAGTGTTAAAGGTAATACGAACCAGTCATCAGATTAAATAGGGGAGCATTATTTGACAAGATTTTATTAATTCAAGTTGTTAGGAAAGGACTTAAAAAATTAAGTAGTACAGGTATAGTGCTAATGAATACTGTGGAATGGATCAATCATTCCATAGGCAGACAGCAATGCATCCAAATGCAGATATCTGTAACAATATACTTGTACTGAGATTGCAGCTCAATATTGCCACTAAAATCAGAAAAACTAAAGCAAAACTATTGCAAAACAGAGTAAACTTGAATTCCTACTGACTGATAAAGATACAGCTGAACTTGACAGTTTAATTTTACATTAGATATATTTCAAGGGTTCCCAACTTACAGGTTTAGTAAGCTAGTCAGTAAATGACCCAGTGGGTGATCTGGTCATACCCTACTTACATTATACATATAGGTAGAAGACCCTATATGTATAATTTCTATAGAGCTTAACTAGTTTGAAATTGAATGGTAAGCTCCCTCACTGCGAGGGAATATTTACTGTGGGGTTGCTTCACTTGTCTTCTTGTATGAGCCTAAATTTTTCATAATGTCTTTTATAACAGAACTATCTCACCCCTGCCATTCTATTTAAACATCATCTTTAACAACTAGCATAGATAGAAAGGAAGGCTTTCCATATAATCCAAATGTATAATAGTATGATCCACTTCGGCATAAATCAGACTGGCTCTTTTGATAGTGTGAAATTTAAAACCATGAAGATGATCAGGAGGCTGGAGCACCTCCTGTATGGGGACAGGCTGAGACAGCTGGGGTTGTTCAGCCTGGAGAAGAGAAGGCTCTGTGAAGACTCTATAGCAGCCTGCCAGTATTTAAAGGGAGCTCGCAGGAAGGATGGGAAGGGACTTTTTACAAGGACAGGACAAGGGGAAATGCCTTAAGATGAAAGAGGGTAGGTTTAAACTAGATATTAGGAAGGCATTCTTCCCTGTGAAGGTGCTGAGGCCCTGGAACAGGTTGCCCAGGGCAGCTGTGACTGCCCCTGCCCTGTAAGTGTCCAAGGGCAGGTTGGATGGGACTTTGAGCAACCTGGTCTAGTGGAAGGTGTCTCTGTCACTGGCAGGGGAGTGGGAACTGGGGGATCTTTGAAGTCTCTTCCAAGCCAAACTGTTCTATGACAGGTTGGAAACCTGGCTCAATATCATGTTTTATGGTTTAACAATAAACCAGCTCTGAACTGGCAGCTATATTCCAAATATACCCTAAGAAGTCAAATGCCAAAACTCCTTTTTTGGCCTGTTCTGTGTATCCTCTTTTTCTCTGACAGCATACTACTTTTTTATGCTTTCTGATATATCTAAAGTGGAAAAAGAAAACATCTGGCACATATGTAGACATTCATCTGAGAAGCTGAAGGGAAACAAGACAGTAACTACAACCAGATTTGAGCCATCAGCACTGACGTTGGAGGTTTATCTAAACTCTTGTTGCTTTTCATGTTATGAAAGAACCAGTGATGTCATTTGTCAAATTCTGACTGCAGACAGCTCAGATAGGCTATTTCATTCACTACATTTTGTCAATGTCCCCTAAAGCTGCTTGCTACTGGCAAGAATTGAGGTAAGTTATTATTCCTTCTGTATGCTATGTAGAGATCAGAATCTACAGTTAAAATCTTGCCTAACTTGTATTGTGAAAACACAAGATCACAGCTCTGTCAACATAGGGTTTCAAAACATGTTAGGACCAACAACATATTGATACTGAGAAACCTTTGGGAGCTGCATTAAAGCTCCTGGTTTCTCTTCCCTGGCAGAACAACCTGCCTTTTCTTCTTCCTGGCAACATGATACATATTATCTTGAGGGGATGCTGTATTTCACAGCTCTGACATGCATCTAAAAGCCCTCTACCTCCAAAATGTGGGTACCCTACTCTCCCAGCCATTACAGCCCTTCTGCATCTTCCTGTCCTTCTCATCTAATTCACTAGTGCTTAGTAAAGGTAATCAACAAGCTTGTCCAGGCAAAAGGGAAATGATCACATACCCAGGTGGATGTGTGAGGGAAGGACAAAATAGCGGCTCTCTTCTGGTGACAGCAATTTTACTCCCAATTCCTTATTTCACAGTGTATCTTAGTTCTCCATTTACCTCTACTTAACTCCTAGTTCTCAGCCTTCTCAATACAAGACCTTATCTGACACTATAAAAATCTTTAAAAATAAACCAGTGAAAAACAAAGGAAATACAAGTGTTTTGGGTTTTTTTTAATGCAGGTGAAAATGAGCAGGAAACATGCATTTCTCACCTTCCTTTTTCCTCCCGCATGGTAAGTACCCCAGTAGTTTTTTGGTGTTTTTTCCCTCCCCTCACTGCTTTCAGAAATATAGAATTCTCATCTGCCTTTTCTGCATGTCCCCACACAACTATAATCAGCAATAAAAACTAAGTCACACTCCTGCCACCAACCTTCCTGCTGCCCTACCTACACATATGCTGTATATAGATATCAGCTGCTTGATCAAGAAATCTCTATCAGCTGTAGCAAATGGTTCTCAAAACATATCATAGACACTCTGTATTTATTTTAAAAAGCATGTTAAATAAGAGATACAAATGATAGGCCATTTTTTCAAAGTTCATATAATCTCAATGTTATTCATGGCATGTGTTAAAGGGACACACGTAAAGGCCAGATATTTTGGAGATGAAATCTCCTTACTTAGGTAGGGGAACACCAAAGTGACTGCAAGAAAAACAGGCTACTTGACTTGAAAACTCTGCAGTCAAACATTTTACTAAGCAATTACAGAACAAAATAGGTACTGTTTAATACAGAACTTTTTTGCCAAATTCAAAAATTGAATTTATTTATTTTGTTACAATGTGGAAGGATTTTACTTCTATCTATTGTACTAACGGCCCTGTGCAGGGCTAAGAGATCCCTCAGCGATCCTTGTGGGTCTCTTCTAACTCAGTATATTCTGTGATTCTGTAGTCTCAGGCTGAAGTTTGAAGTCTCTTTTGAAACATATATACTGACAATAATCCTGCTTGTTTGTGGCAAAACAGTATAGCATAGAAGTAAAAGAAATGATACAACTGAAAGAATCATATTAATTATTATGGCAATATCTTAAAACACACATAAAAGTCTGCTCTCTAACTATAACATAGCTCTCCAAACATAACATAGCTATTTCTCTTGAATAAAGTTACTGAATAAATAATTCTTTCCACTACGCATGGACCCTTTCTCTGAAAAGCCTTGGAAAGGTCACTGGCACAAAAAGAAGGCCAAATCTGAGCAAGAAAAAAAAATGTAGCCTGATAACAACTAATGAGAAATCATATATTTCTTTTCTTTCTACTCTATAAATCCACGTTTTGTTCAGTCTGACCGAGCCATGATACCTAAATTTGCAAAACTTAGGATTAAGATTCCATAAAGGGAGTACAAAGGAAAAGATCAGTCCATATGCTCAGGGTTGGTGAAAAGCAATTAAGGCAACAATTATCAATATATATATATTTATAGTGTGAGAAAAGATAGCAAAACACAAAGAAACAACCACTGTGCAACACATATCCTTTGATCACTCTCTTCAGTAGAATTTATCAGAACTCTGCTAAAATAATCTGAATTATACAATCATTCAATCTTCAGTTACTGCAAAGAACAAGAGAAAGTTGAAGAAGCAGTGACTTTCACAGGCTAGCCTACAGGGAAAGGGAATTTCATGGGCTGCCCTGGGAACTACTAATGCCACAGGAAAGAGAATCCTGAGCCTTAAACACATTGCCTTGTCAATATTCTATGAATAATTTTACTTCCAGTCTTGGAAAATAATAAGTGCTCTTCTCTATTCTGATGACTAACCATATCCAACACACAGTTCTGTTAAATGCACTTACCATTCATGTGTAGTCCACCAGAACTAAGCAGGGGATAAAACTGTCCTTATGTTGCACCTGGTGGTATAGCTGAAATTTTCTTTCATTTATCATTTCCCATTAACCCAGACTGAGGTCAGGCTGCTGCAGCATTGTGTTTATGGACACAGAAGTTAGATTATATACTAAAAATGCTCCCAAATGCCTATTTAAAACTGTTCAAATGTTCATGTGAGTTATTGTTTACTTTCCTCTTTCTTTTTCATTCATGGTATCAACACCTAGGCAAAAAGATGTTTTATACTCAAAACAGAAGCATTTTTTTCTTATCTTCAAGGAATTTAGTTAGCAGTTTACATATATGGCAAACAGATGCTGCTACCCTAATTTATTCATAACATAATGTGATGATACCTAGAGAAGCACAGAGCAGACTTGTTTGACCTTTACCACCCCTTATCTCTGCTGCAATACACATGTCCTACTTTACAATACCCAAGGAGCACTTTGTGATGCTGGCAGCTACTGTTTACAGCTGCCAATAAAAGCATCCCTCTCCTCCTCCTGCCTCACAGAAGCAAACAGTTTTCATGAGGTACAAGCAGAACAAAAACATTATTCTTGTAATCATTTTATTAATAACTTATTCACAAACACACACAACTCTACTCTCTCTCCTACCAGGGTAGAGTAGATGCTACATCTCCAAAGTATTTAAAAATTTGATTAATTATGATTCTCATCAGTGGAGTCACTGACCAGAGCCAACAAAGTCTGCCATAGTGAAAGGCACTGTAAGTTGCCCCCCAGCATTTGCAGTATTTCAGAAAGCTCCATTTCCATGCAAACCTGACCTGAAAATGATCACGTCACATGCAGTTCCTGCAGTTTCCACTGGTGCTTCTTATCAGCTGTGGCTCTTCTGGGCACTCCTCCACTGGCACGTGTTGAGCAATGAGCAGCACTCCCCCTCTGGAAAGCACCTGTAGAGTAATGGCAAGGACAGTAAACAAAGACTTGAACATGCAGAAAAACTACCAGTTTTCCTACACATTTAGTAAAAGGTTGATCATAATGTTGCTAAACCACCCACTTTCTGGCCCTGCTCCTTCCGTAGGACTGTGTTAACCTGGAAGGGAGACTTCTGAAATGCAAGCCACCCATATTTCTGACTTAGACTAAGAAAACCAAACCAACAAATAGAAATCGTACACAAAACCACGTGAAACAATCCTTCTTCTCAGAAAGTAAAGGTAGCATTTTCCAAAGGAACCCCTTTTTGGGGCTGGCTGTAGGACTTTGAGGGTGTGCACACCTCAATCCCACAAAACCCAGCTGCAGCTCACCTATAACTGTGGTGATTACCCTGGACCAGGAGGTCCTGGACCTGGACCCCAGGGTTGAACTCCAACCACACAGCACAGTCGCTCTTCTTTCAGAGAGAATGATAGTACAGATCCCTCTCCAGGGGCTGGAGGTGTCTCCCCACAAGGGAACCAACACACAGCCAAGAGTGGCTGAAGCTCCAGAACCTCCCTGCTGGCAGCAGCAGTGTCTTACCTGTAGGCTGGAATGCTCCTGAAAGCACAGGGACCATGGGGTGGAATATAAAAAAAATATGTAAGGCAGAGGCCCCTTCCTCACAGGATTAAGAGTGGTTTTGCAAAGAATCAAGGTTTCAAATGACAGAACAAGGCTGTTTGACACCTCTGGAAAAGTGCTTTTACACAGAATAAGAGAATAAATACTACAATAGCAATCACCCTGTACTCGCTGTGGCTCAGTTTGATGTGCTCTGATGGTATTGCTTTCACCTGAGTTCTCTGGGTTTCAGTGGGCCCTAACTGGGCTCACCTGGCACAACTATCAACACACCAATCAGCACAGACTGTGATCCTGACCATGCCACAGAGACAAGCTCCTTCTTGCAAACACAGCCCAGGTGACCCCATTTAGCACAGGAGACTACAGCACTTGACTGTCTGATGAATACTAGTGTCAATTATACAGGTACTCTGATGATTGGATTTCATACATTTCTTAGAGCTCTAATAACATCCCATTATTTTAATAGTTGAATCAGTTTGGCTTCATTACAAAGGTAGTATTCTCACAGTTTGTTTACAGTGTATTCTCATGTTTGTTTACAGTGTTCAAAGCACAGTCTGTCATTACTCCCTGACACAGGCCAGTTCTGCTTAGAAGCAATTTGGTGGAGGTAGTTAAATACCATTTAGTAGAATTAATTTCATCCAGTTCTGTCTCTTTAGCACTTATTTCCTCCACTTTTAACATTGTCCCTAGGCTTAATTATTTCTCCTGTCCTTGCAGGATGATCTCCAAAATATTTGAGATGACATAGAGGAGACAATTTTCTGGCTCACTCTCCTCTCTGTTTTCGCCCCAGTCCTCTTGTCCAGTCTGTAAAAAAGATAGCTTTCATGGTTCTTTGAATCTGAACAAGGGCTTTACTTTCCATGTTCATAAATAGGAATATTTTGGGTTTAGCAGGAAGGCTTTGGCAGGAAGAAATGGTTTACCTCAGCAAGAAGGGGTTGGAAAAGACACTGAGAGATGTCAGTGAGAACAGCTGAAGGGTTTGGGTTTCCTCAGCACAGTCCAGAGGAGTTTGCAGTAAACAGAATGTTTTGAGCAGGAGGAACTGAGGGGGTACCCCTGTGTTTAGGCAGGAAATACCGAGTTATTCACAAAAGTGGCAGCTGGTGCATAATTGATATAAAGAGCCAAATCTTTCTGGCCGGTGAATCAGCTGGCCAGAAAGATCTGGAGAATTAGATGAGAAACCCAACAAATACTCTGGGTAGCATGAAACAGGTAGCCCTTGCAGAAAGAGCAGTATGAGTAGGAGTCAAAAAAAAAAAAAACCCAAACAAACAAAAGTGAAAAATCTTTACTGGAAAGTGGAAAAAAAGATAAAAGTTGGTGTGCAAAGGGACAGGTAAGTGTACAAAGCCGGATATAGGACAAAGATTTCAGTAGAAAATTCCAAATCAGCCTTCTTGACTCCTGCTGAAAGTTCTGACTCTGGGTGCTAAGTAAAACATATTAGAGCTGAATCAAGGGCCATATTTCAGGGTTTGAGACAGTTTAGAAAATAATAATGCTGCATCAAGGAAAGAAAACAGTTTTCTCAGGCTTTTCAAGACCACCTGAGAACAAGAGTTTTGAATTTCACTCACAAAAGCAATAATTCCTAAAAAAAATGAGAAAGTAAGTGTTAAGCTCCCAACTTACTTTTTATTATTTTGTATCCTTACAGCACAAGAGAAAATTCTTAAGATATCAGAACAAAAACTTAGAAAGGAGAAGGGCACTCAGGACACAGGGAGACCTTTGAAGGGCAGAGCAGTGAAGGACAGACAGCTTTGTAAGACAGGGCAAGAAGTGTTTCCTCTTTATGCTGTGGTTTTGGCTGCTTTAGTGAGCATGGCAAATGGAAGACTCTGGAATGATGGAAGAAATTCCTTTCAACTGTTGCTTTTGGTACCACCACTTCCCACTCCTAGAAAGGGGTCAGAGTCGTAAACCTCTGTGCTCTGCCTTTTGCCTGGTCAGAAAATCAAGTACTCACCTGGGGACTCTGCAGCTGGTCCGAAGGGTGAAGGAGTGCAAAGCACTGCATAAGCAGTAAGATAAATATCTTGCTGGCAATAATCATACTACTAAGGAAAAAATAAAATTCAAGCAAGTATTTCTGGCAGTAATGCATGGGTACAATGGATTCCAGATTTATTTACCATACTTGCTACTCTCTCGCAGCTCTAGCAAGAATCAATAACCCTTCCCTCACCGACTCTATACAAATATTCCTCACTGTGAATACATTACTAATTAGTATTTGTTTACAGTCATATTATGGAGACGTGAGTAAAATAGATTATGACATCCTTCATAAAGCCTGTAGGCCACATAAAACAAGTATAACTCTCAGTCATGTCACTTCCCATAACTAGGCTGTGAAAATCATGGCAAGAATCATCAATTCTTTCTAGTCCCAGTATTAAATACTGTGTGAACATACAAATAAACAAAACAAAGAAACAAAAAAATCCAGGTTGTTTTTGTTCACGCAAAATACACATTCAAGCCTTAAGAGCTTTATCAATTTATTTTCTCTATATAATCTTACTCAATGTATGCTCGCTCCCTTTTCCTGATGTAAATCAGTGGCATAATGCAATTATTGTCAGCCTCGCCAATAGTTTACTGAGAATTATATTACCAGCCTGGGTTTACACTTAGTATAAGCCTCCTGTTCAGTCTGAAGATAATTTTCCTGTGTTTTTTAAACAGCTAATAGACTACAAAGAAATACAGAGAATACAGAGAAGACTCCCTGCAGTAGCCAGGGAGTTGCCAACACTTTCTTGTCTTCAATTGCAAGTTTTATTTCCATAGCCTTAACATTCTGCTTCTTAAGAACTGGTAGGTACCTTGAGAGCTATGTAATGAATCCCTAAATGGTGTTAGAACCAGGAAAGTTCTATGTTACCCTCCAGCATTTTGAGCTGGAACATAACAGCTATTTTCTTTCCAATATATAGAAGATATATCACAGTGTCAAACTGTTATAAACCCACTAAACTGAAGCAGCACACACATTATTCCAAATCTAAAAAACTTATGTAGCTTACAGGTGCTATTGACAAACTTTCAGTTGTTATTAGTTTCCTTTAAGTTTAGACTGGCTATAGGAAGGATGAAATTACAATTGTTACAGCATTCTTCATTAAGTCATCTTCCCAGAAATTATATTCATACAAAATTCCTTCATTAAATCCTCAGTGTTTTTACCATTCCATTTCACTTGAGTAAATTAGGTAATGCTCAAATTGAAGAAGGCCACTTTCTAAGGGTTGATCCCATAAGGTGACTCATCCTTATTGTTTCTTCCTGAAATAATTCCCAGAGAAGGCACTGCTCTTGACTGTGAAGTCTCTGATACATGGTAAGTCTCTATGGAGAAGGTCAGATAAGTGAATATCAGGATTATTCTAGGTTAGACAGTATTACACACCCCACATAAACATACAGGGTACATGCACAGTAAAGAAACCATCTCACTGTCCTCTGTAAGAAATCAAAGTCTTGTTAAAAGGAGTAAAATAGATTTATGCATCTTGTTTCTTGAGATGTCTAGTAAGTCAAGGTGAGTGCACAGTGAGTGCAATAAAAGCAATCTATTTATTATCCAACTTACCCCGTGCCAACTTAGTTCTGTCTTTTACTCTGCTCGCCAGTAACTGGTGATTTTCAGATGTTTCTTGGCTCTATATAAGACCCTTTGAAATAATGTGGAACTAAGAGCAGCTGATAGTTACAGAGCTTGGGAACACTTGCATTAAAAATTGTTTGTGCGTGGGTATGATAGTGAAAAAAGTATCTTCTGTATAGTTTTAATTAAAGACTGAATGGCAGTCTTTAATTTTGAATAACCTTTTAAATACCACAATGCTGGTATAACTTGAAATGCTTAAGTAACTTTCTGACAGTAGCAGAGAAATGTACAATAATGAGTACAAATTAATATGGCTTTGGATTTATTTGGTGGAAAACACCGAAAAACTCATTTTTGAAAGTGATTATGAGTGACTAATAGGCATTCAAAGCGAAGCAAATCATTTGAAACTAGGACAAAGGACAGTTCAACTTTGTGCAAAATTGGTTATTTGGTGTAAACCCAAATTCTGCTTAGACTGTGGTACATTATCTATTTTGTCTCTGAACTACTATCACTGTTGATAAGAACCTGCTTTTTATAAAGGGATTTATATTAGCATTTAGAAGGCAAACATTCTGGCTTTAATAGTACCATATGTTGACATATATATATATATATTACACTTATCTATGCACCACTTTACACAGAAGTTGAAGCAAACCTGCATTTATGCTGTATGAAAACAGCAGTAGACACCTCACTTTCTGCTGGGTATTAGAAGAATCATCTCTTAAGGCCCCCTCCAATGCCCATGATTCAGGATCAATGGAAAGATCCTCTTTTTTTGTAATGAAAAACTACTACTGTTTACTTCAACACGTAAGCCAAGAAAATGAATTATTATTTGCTTTTTCAAGATGACAGACAATTCAATGAGTAAATCACTACCGTGGCACTCAAGATGACACCATACATTTATTAACTGAGATCATGACTATTTCATGTAGGAAATGAGATACAATCTCTGTATTTTGGTTTTCTTTTGATACATTGAAGACAATATAAATTTCCTATTTTTGTACTGTATTGTTAGGATAATTAGATTGAACATTTTATTAAGTTAATCATCAAAAACTAAATTTTTAAAGTGATCATAATAACATTAAGACTGTTATATCTATTAAATTTATAGAGGATATGATGAATTCAGATACCATGGCCACCCTAAGAGAGAAACGTTTCCTAATCTTCCATGAAATCATAGTGTAAATTCTCAAGGGCAGTTCCTACTCCTTGTCCAATAAGTAACATAAAGACTTTTTTCTCATCTGTTCCTAACTTGAAAATTTCAGGTGATTGTGTATTGGTTGAAATACTTTCAATAAGCACAAAATGTGTTTATCTAGAAGGGAGGACAGTTACAGGGAACATAAAGTAGGTGGACTGAAAAAGAAAGACCAAATGAGTGATCAAAAGCATTACATGAGAGTCAGGCTACACAAGAAATGAAATGTGAATTTTCTGTATTTATTAGAGCATGGGCCTGTGTTCTGTAACAGAAATAAATCTGGGGGCAGGAGGGAAGAGAAGTAAAGCATGTGACTAAGTAAAGGTTTGTGGAACTACAGGTACAGATTAAGTCACTAGCTGGCCCCAGTTCTATAAAGGCTGACTTTGGTGTTTTCAGTAGCTTCTTCACTGACTAAAGTTCACATTAATATTTTTTCACTGTTAACCTCCCTCCAGGGCAAATATTTTCGTAGACTTCTTGATAGTATCGGCAGTCATTGATCCTGGCACAGGAACAGAGGAACAATAGATTTTGTAGTGTTTTCCACTGACATAAAGCTGGTTTACTTAGCTTCACTGAAGTAAAAACAGTCTTCAACGTGTGAGGATATGGCTGGTTCTGTGGTAGCAACTCTGCTGGGGCAATGATAAAAATACACCCCTTGCTTTGGAAAGCAACATATAAATGCACCTAAAATGCATTTATTCTAAGTGCAATCACCTTTCCTTTTCCTTTTTTTTTTCTTTACATACACATTTGAGAATGTCCTCATGAGAAATTTTGTGTTAAAGTTGCTTCCAACTATTTTATAGTAAAATTCCAATTTAATTAAAAGCTTTCCTAAATGAAGTACTGTTTTTTTCTGATAGCTCTGGTGATGTGGAAATTGGAGCTGGTTTATACTCTCCCTCATCCCTTCAGCATTCAAGTTATACAACAGCTAATTTGTGCGGAAATGAGGGAACTGATATTCTAGCCAGCTCATTAGGTGCAATTAAAAGAAAACCATCCCTCAGGGTCAATGAAAATCACTACCAAAGAAATAATTGTTCGTGTTAGAGGGCTGTCTTCCCTAAAGCATAATAATATTGTGTTGGTGTGTATTCTTCATACACTTTTTATGGTTCTATTAGAAATAACAGACAATGAAATAACACTTTCTTGAAAGAAATGTTTGAAGCTGGCCTTTTGTCTTTTCTTTTTAATGGAAGTTAACTACCACAGATTGGAAAAACTACACTTAGAAAGTTGATTTTCCAATGTTGCTTCAGTAGTTTTGTAATTCCAGATTTTTTTTTGCATCTTCTTTTTAATGTAAATTTCCATTATTGAAAAAAGAACATTAAAGAATATAGTATAATAGCTGGATGACGTTAACGACTGCATATACTTATTGAAGGATAAAGTTTTGCAGTATAGACAATATTACAAAATACCTAATGTTATGATTGCTGAAGTCATTCATCTGAAATGATTCTTCTAGACAAAATTATGGAAGTTATGCTGAGATCAGTTCTTTTGAGCCTTGCCTGTCTTCAAGCACAGGAGAGTTTTGGAGCACACCAGGGCATTTCTGGGTATGCAGCTCAATCTGCTCCATCCATCCTTGAAGCTCTGACATGTGCCACAAGTGGCTATTTTTTCTCCTTTTTCCTCAGGTATTTAAAAACAGAACACTCACATGTTTTCATCTTTACACTCAGTATTGACTTGTTTGTTATGCTCTCAGGTGTTGATATACTATCAGTTTCTACCTGATGGGCTGCAGCCATTTATATCCTCAGGGAGACTATTTAGAATTCAGCAGATCTCAGTAAAACCTTTCTAAAGTTCACCTTAATTGTTTCATTTGTTCTCTTTCACCCTATTGCTTCAAAACTGTACTCTTTGTCCTTTGTCAGTGGTGATCAATGCTCTTTGGAAAAAGGGTCTTTTCCTTCTTTTTTTTTTTTTTTTATTTAATCATGAAAGATGATAATATTCTTTAATGATTCCAATTTAAAATTCTCCCCTCCTTCATGTTGTAATACAGTATTTCAGAGAAGAATGACAGGCAACTTTGAAGAACAGAAAATAATTGCTTTGATACATTAAATACTTAAGAATTATTACTATCTGAAAGCTGCAAGAGAACTACTCGATTCGTTGCTTCTTTGAAATGAAAGTCCCACACTTTACAGAAGAGCAAGGTGACTTAATTTGGTATATAATGAAGAAAAACTTTTGTAAATGACAGATTTAATTATTTTCCTATTGATCAAAGTTGCAATTACTAGAGCAATTAACTTTTTGGTCTCCATTAGAGTGCAAGTGAAACTACAAAAGTTAAAAATGACACAGTGGCATTTTTTGGCACTGGAATTGATTAGTAGTAGCTGTCAGGAAGTTTAGCAGTGAATTGTGCTCTGATGCACACACAGAAATCATTCTGTCCTTCCAAAATATATGCAGGACAAGCACAGAAAAGAGTACCTCAAGATATTATCTTACCATTTATGGTCTTCATTTATTAAAATTGAACTGATTATTCTTCAGATTCTTACCTTTTATTCAGGTAAATCAGTTAGCAGAATGTTACACACCTGGTATGGTCACATTTGACCTTAGTTTGCATTATTCAATGTCACTGTGCAAAATCTAAGTTCTATGATTAGTTGCCTATAAGGCTAAATATGTATTGTACACAAGTGCTACTACATAAGTATACAGTGGATTTATCTATATAAGCAACTTTAAAGGAGTAGTGTAATTGAAAAGAGAATGCTTTACCCTGTGTTACCCAATACAAAGTTATTTGAATTTAATATCTTGTTTTTCTTGTGAGCATGAGGTTTAATTTCATTGGCTCAGGCTATCAAAGATTTTCCCCTTCTGAGTCTAAATATGGGATATCCTAGAAACACTGAAACTAAACAATGAGAAAAACACCCTTCCAACATAAATGTGAATTATGCCAGGATTGTCCATTAGCTTAATTATCTTAAATAACTCTAAATCAGTGATTTTCAGAATGAGGAAGAAATGTCAGCAGAATTTTGCTCCTTACATTGTAATTATAGATTAAGAGCAACAAGATTAACCACCTTGCCATTATATCCAACAGGACTGTCCACTACTATTAACCTATGCATAAGAACATTAACCTTCAGTTAATAGAATTAAAAAAAAAATATATTGAGGGGTAACTACATAATTTATTTTTTTTGATCTAGGAAAAAAAATTAACCAAATGTCATAAAAATCATAGGGATTTTATTTTTGAGCCAAGCATTTTATATTACCTTCCAGCACCTGGGGAAATTTGTTTGTCAGAATCCCTGAAAAATAAAAATTTCGGTCTGATTATCACATATAATGTATTTGGAAATACAATATTGGCAACATTTCTGATACATCTAGATAGGCAAATAGTGACTGAGTTTGGGATTTGGTATTGTCCACTGGATCACTGAACTGATTTAACTTTTAAAGTGTTTCTCTAAAATTCGATTTTTTAATTTGTAACCAAGATGTGTTCACGTCACAGATCCAAACCAAATATTTTAGCCCAGTAACAGATCAGTTGGGAGCAAAACAGATAACTGAGACATTGAGATGGAGTATTGCGATGCATTTAAAAGATTTTTTTCCTCTGAAGTCAAATTATTACAGTAGTAGAATGTAAGCTGGAAGTTCTGTAGCTTTGAGAACTCAGGCTACATCACATTAAAAGACTTTATAGTGTTAAATAGACGAGAATGAGAAAAAGGGAGAAAGGTGGGTAAACAGCAGCAATAAAAGTGAAAGCAATTTAGCTACAATCAGTCCGTAAGTTAGTGGCAGAATGGGAGATACAGATCTCACAACCACTAATGAGCCATTCATTAAACCAAACCCTGTTTCAATTTAATTTTTTTTAATAAAACTCTGCCTGAGCTATTTGCTGAAGTCAAACACGTGCCCGTGTTCTTTTCAAACATTATTTTGGTTGAGCTGTCTCAGCTTTATCTGTAAGTAGTTTGTGAAATGAAGACAATGCTTCACAAATAGAGCTATTCAAAGCAACTAAAATACACGTTCCTTGAGCTGCTGGTGTTGGTAGACAAAGGAACTAGAGGGGCCAATTCAGTAAAGTATTAGGTCTTTGAAATGAATTTACTTCCTAATTACTTAAATCTTCCTTGAAACAGTTGTATGTATGAAAGATCAGTGAAAATCTGAATAATGGGAAATGGTTTTTATAGACACAAAAAAGCACATACAAATTTTTTTAGCAACTAGGATGCTAAGGTGTAAAATTCCTCACTATATACTGGTTAACTACTTTGCCATCTATGTAGATGTTTCTAACCTGCTAAGATTTGTGATAAACAGTAGAATAAAAGCAGTAAGAAGATTATGTATTTCTGTTATATTCTGCATATTTTCTGTCTGTGACATTTTGTGTGTTTAAGATTGAACCACAACAAGGTATTACCAGAATTACCATTATCAAAATGTTTCCAAGTGTTTAATTCTCAAGACATAAATGAACCAACACCAAAGGAAAATGCTACAACAGACCAAGGAAAATCCATATGGATGGTAGTGCTGCAGGGTTAGCATGGCTTTGACAGACAGTGTTTTGATTTGGTACAGTGTGTGTTACTGCTAGTTAGGGAAATTTATTGCTCTCACGTAACAAGAGGTCAGTGGGAGAACAGGTCTAGTAATTGAGGCATAAAAGATGAAAGCAAGAAACAAACAAACCCTCTTACATTTTGTTTTCATTGTGACTGCCTCAGTAATCACTGCTTTTTCCTTTCATAATCCAATAGTTTCTCAAAGGTAAATCCTATTGATCTTCATGTTTTTGCATAATGTTGAATAATATGAAATCTGTCTCTGGGTTGGGTTCTGTAAAAATATGGAGTCTTGAGAAGAAACTCTTTGAAAAGGGTGGAAGGTTAAGGTTTGTTGTTTTTTTCTCATCTGATAGTATCATTCATGTATTGTTGAACCAGATTCTGCATGGCAACAAATGTTTAGTAAATCTCACTTTTTTCCTCACACTGATCTAACAAGTGTCCATAATTTTTATTCTGACTGGCCATTTCTTCTCAGTATGGAGTAGAGGATCACTTCAATGAGTTCATAACAAGTGAATCTGCTTCCCATAAGACTAACTTTGTGAAGTTGTTTTGTCTTCTATTCATTGTGGATAGCACATTTAGAAACAAGCAGTTATTTATTATTTATAATTAGGGAAAATATTCATTTTGTACCAGAGTTTCACTGTGCAGGACATTATTTTATTTTGTTTCCTTCCTGCCCTTACTTTGATTATATTCTTTGTCTTATAGTCAAAACTGTTCAATCCTAAGCAGGGGAGTCCCAGAAATTGCAGGCTGCTTTGAAGAGAACTTGCTGTTCTTTAATATAGCAGGGCTTGACCTGCCTCTCCATAGTGCAAGCTGGGGGTGCAAAGTAGCAGCAAGAACTACAAATTCTTGAACTTTCCCTCTTATTTTTTCTTCTCTTTTTATTAATGTGTTGATCTCCAGAAAGAAAAAAGTTCTGTTAATACTTTATTGAAGGAAAATCATTTTAAATAAATGAAATGCTCTAGTTTGAGTCAGTGTTTCGTGTTTTTGTTTTTAGTTTGTCCTCGCCAACAAAGATAGGGAGTAGGTGGTTAAAGTAAACCAGCTAAGGATCTGATTCTGATCAAAAGCTGACATTTCCACCGGTTTCCACTGACATTTCTGATCAAAAACCCATCCGAAGCCATTGAGCCAGCCCCTTAACTATTAGTTGAGATACAGAGTTAAAAAATGTTGTCAACTATCTCACAGAAAATCTGTGGTAGCCACTGTTTGAATGCAAGCAATTTAAGATTTATATCAGCATCACTGGCATCAAATCTAAAATCTACCATTTTGCATAAGAGCCAAGCCGAATCACAGTAACTGCAGAACAAGCCAAAACTTCACACTGATCTCTCAACCTTTTTTTCTGGGGAGTGAAACTAAACATAATGAAACCTCTGACACTTTTGCAAGGACATTTGAATTCATATACCAAAAGTATCTTGAAATACAAGGAAATTAAATCAAGACGAATTTTCCCAGGGAGAGGCGTCTTCAGATCACTTCTTGTAAAGGACTCAAAATATGCACAGTAAAATTTTCTTTGCCTGCTCCAACAGTGGCTTTGATGAGAAGGTACAGGTGAAGGGCATTAATCCTGTGGGACGACAACTGTCTTGTTTTAATCAAGGGCTTGAAACTTGAAATGTTAGGTGACTCTTGGAAAATCTGATGTAACACTACAGGCAAATCTCTGCTCCTGTTCATTTTAGTTTCTCTTCCCAGATGGTGTTCTTGTTCCTAAATTTCTAACGAAGACTTGTAGATGACAAAGCCACGTGTGGCAGCCTGCAATTTGATATCAGCTTTGTTTTTTCTTAGGTATCCCTAGACTGTACTGCTTTTCTTAATTAGTGTACTATGGTTTTTCAAGGGCCTGTCTTTACTAAAGTACCAGTCAGATTATTTAACTTCATATCCATTAAACTGTGAGTAATCAGATCTTAAAATGTTAAAGATACTACATCTGGCAAAAGCAGAGTGTACATAAGCAGTTGTCTCTCCCACCATTGTATCATTTGTAAGGAAGAGAAGGAGCATCAGGGAATGTGTTTATCACATTAAAATACATTATTTCTTTCCAGTCAGCATAAACAAATGTATGTTTTTTCTCAGGGGAGTAATTCTTTTTAGGTCACCAAAGCCATTCTCTTTTAATTGGTGTCACAAATTTGAAGACAAAACTCAGTATCAGTTGCCCACTGTTCATCTGAACCAAGGACAACAACAATTAAAAAGTGTAATTTACCACATCAAAATCTCAGATGCATTTCCCAGGTACAAGTTAATTATAATATATATGAATATTTATATGTGTTTTATTATAAAATTTCCTGTGTCAATTTCTCTGATGATGTCTAACTTCTGCTATGCTTAGTTATGTTTTGGTTTTGTTTGCTTTTAGCTTAAGTCATATTGAGATATTCCCAAAATTTGAGTGAGAAACAAAACAGCTAAACAAAGATTGGTGAGAAAAATAAAATCATATTATGAATGAATAAAAGGATTATTGTAAAGACTTCTTACAAATTTACCTATCCCTATTAACTGTTTATAGAAACCTGGATTTTAAAGGAATGTGATTCAAGCTTTGGAGAAAATGAGAGCATCTATGCATATATATTTGATAGCTAAAGAATCAACTGGAAAAAGACGTTTAAGTGATTGCATGTATGAAACACTGCCTTAGGAAATAAAATTAGAGGTCTCTCTCTGTTTGAAGTGGATTTATCAGATGAAATATTATTCACTGACATAACAGTGATAAAATTGTGATCAAACTGTATCTCTTCAACTTACCAGGTTTAAAAAAAAATGGTGACATGAAGCTACCTACCAAGGATGTGATGAAACGTTCTGGTTAAGTATGTATAGGGAGAAACTGGGCAGGAATTTATTCCGGGACACAAGTGGGATTACACTGATGAAGAATGGTGTGCCCACTGACTTGTGCAGAGACTCACATGACTGAGATCACTACCTGCCTCAGGCATGATAATGAGGTATAAAAACTTGTCATATAATGGTCTTCATTTGTGATGAAAAGCAGGGAAGTGAAAAATAATATGTGGTCCTAATACAACAATGTATGTAATGCACAGCTTTGAATAGTATTCACCTGTGACACAATATTCAATTGATGACACTTTTGATAGAGGAGGCATCAAAATAAGTTTCCTGCTTTGACAGACTCCTGCTCCATCATTCTCAGCCAAAGATGGTGTCCTTGTAGCTGGCCTTCTTTGAGGCATGTTTTTCTTCTGTGAATAAACTTCAGAGTTTAATTGCATGCCCTGTGTCTGACATTTTTCATGGTGTGCATTTATGGTTGGCAGTAGCAGTGCTGCTACATAGCAGATCTGGGGGGGGGTCAGGCAGTACCTTACTGAATAGCAATCATGGCATGTTTGGGTTCTGCTAGGGCAGATGTCCTTTGTGAGCATTTATGCCTCTCTTCTTTGAACGTTTTCCAAATACCTTCACTTCAGGGACATTTGTGAGAAACCTCTTATGTGAGCTGCAAACTCTGCAGTTCCTGCAAATTCTGATTCATTGCCCCCAGCTTTCCACTGCAACAACTCAGAAGGACTGACTGCAGACACCAACAAAATGCACCCATTGGCTCTCTGGGAAAGGGTTAACTTGCCTGGTCTCAAAAAACTCAAGAGCTTGCAGAAGACTCGAGAAGGAGGATGGACTTTGGTCTGTCATTATTTTAATTAAAATATAATAGTTACAGAATACCTTCCCTTCCTTCAAAGAACTGATCAAATTAATGAAACTATGATTCTCCCATGCATTCTGAAGTTCTTTTCTTTACAGCTATTTAATTCTTTTCCTTAAAAATCAAGCAGTCTAAAATATCTCATATTGCTCAAAATTGCAGAACACCCTCTTGTCTGAAGAGGTACATTTATCAGAGCTGAATGCTCCACTGATCCTTGAGCAAAAGACACAAAAGAAGTTAAATGGCAGTTACTTAGAGAGTGAAATCGATCAGTATCATATATAATTATACTTTGAAAAGAAAAATGAGAGTAATGTGCATCTTTGATATTAGGTTTTGAGCTGCACAGGGGCTTATAATTAATAATGGAATTTTCTTTAGAAATTGGGATCATATGGCACAGAGAACAACAGGCATAGTAGATTAGGAGTTCCGCTGGCTCAACACCAGCTCCAAAACCAGAGGAACCTCCCAGCTAATGATCTGTTGTTAAAGACCATCAGACTCTATTTGTTTTGAATCTCCCTTAGAAAGTTTCATTTTGCATCTCAGGGTTTTTGCATCTGCAAGGAAAGTAAAAGTTGTTTCCTGTTCACCTTCTCATCTTTCTCTTATTAAAAAAATAAAATGCATATGCTATTCAGAATTAATTAAATTAATTTAAATTTTAATTTAAACCTCTGGGTGCTGTTCCACAGTATTTCTGTTTATTCATCCCCCTACAGGCATGACCTTGACTGTGACATACATAGAGGAACACTCAGAGAAATTCACTGATGAGGAAAACTTGCAGTACTTCATTGCTAAGGTTACCTCATGTCATAGCTCATTTCTGTAAGCCAAGCCTTGCTGTCCGTGATAATGAGAAAAGAGGTTTGCAATTTGTAGGGAATACCATTTCCTTCTGTAGCTCCCAAGAGTACTGCTGTGTCCGGGAAAGGCAAAGCTCCTTCTGTGGTTTCAGGTAATCTCAGCTAGTTTTGGTAGGGTAGAAGATAACTTTTGTCACATTTACTAGAATAATAGGAAAGGTTTCTCATTCTTTTCAGTCTTTTTGTTAGAGATTAATCTGTGTAAGTAGGGGAGAGGGAGGGAGAAGCCAAATCTGAGTCACACAGTGAAAGGGGTTTGTGAGGGAGCCGAAAGTAATCTCTGCTTTAAGGTTCCTGTGCCTTGTTTGTATGCAGAGCCATTGTGAAAAGGAGCTTCAGAAAGCATTAGAACACCTGGATAGCTCAGGCCTAGGCACAGGTTTGCCATTTCAAGATATGACTGGGTTATGTATATTGTCTAGTCTTAAATCCACTCCACTGAATCACTCACAGTTATATCTAAGTCTAGGCAGAGAAACTCCACTAAAGCTGTAGAATGCACTGTACACACAGTTGAATGGAAAGGCTTTTCATGAGAGCTGACTTGGTTTCAGGTACTATTGTAATAACTTATCTTAATTATAAATTGTATTTCACTGAATTGAGATGGGGTAGGAATCTCATGGAATTCAAGAGACTCTACGGGGTCTGTTGAATTTAGAGAAAACAATAAAATGTCTGTGATATACAAAAATATTTTCAAAATATATTGAAACTGACTACTTGAAAGCCCATTTTTTTACTTTTTGTCTTTCCAAGTAGGTGAATAGCTCATTTTTATTGTCACTGGCTATCCAGGAGGACATCTGGTGTGCTCAGATGCCAATGCAACCTGACAGTGCTCTCCAAAGAGAGTTGCTCAGTGTCTCTTCCTGTGGTATGGCAGATTGGAATAAATTTGTTTTCTAGTACTTTTCAAAAATAATGTATTTTCTGTCATCGTGTTAGAAGAAGTACAATTTAAGACATCAGCATCTTGCAAGGATTCAGCATGAGAATTAAAATATATTTTATTTAATACCCAGTTTATACATTGAGATAGTGTGGTAAAAGATTAGGGAAAGAGGATTGAAAAGAGGTTAATTTACTATGAGCACAGCCTGGATTGCTAACAATAAATATGATTGATGAGGACTGGCTCATAAAGAAGCAGAGCTGTAGTCAGCATAGACCTTGTGAAATAACTTTCTGTTTCTCCCAAGAGGGAAATAGCTTTTTTTTTTCCTGCTTGAGCCAATTGGACTCTGAAAGCTTTATGATGAAAGTCTTTCATGTACTAACTTTCTTTGCCTTCACATATTCTTGTTTCAACTCAAACAGAGGTTTATTAAAACAAAAACTGGAAACAAATTTTAAAACAGAGTTGAATGATTCATTAAGGTACATGCACTAATTTTTAACTCTATGTCCATTTCTTGAGAGTAGAGAGCTAGAAATACTATAAATAGGCAATAATTTGTGTGAAAGTGAAATGTATAATGTAAATAATCACCTGGCGGTTCAGAACTGTATTATAAATGTACCTAAAGATGCCATCCCTGAGGAATGGCTGCATTGTGACTTAGGAAACTTTAGGAAGGCGTCTTCTCCTCAAATCCTTGCATATCAAGTGCAAAGAGCACTTGACAGCGAACAGGAGGCCTGAGATGGAAATGTGTACTTCCCTTTTCCATTTCCCAGATCAATATCTTCTCCACAGACTAGTTCAAACTATAAATTTGGTGTTGACCTCTTAAGAAGAGTTACAAAGCTTTCTAGAAAATGTTGGAATTCAAGGACTTTTTCTCCTGCATCAACATCATAGTCTGTGGAGAAGCAAGTCCCTGTCAATTTGTGATTTATTCATGCCAAGGAAAGCAATTTTCTAGTAATAGCTCTACACACACACATGCAAACCCAGTTACTATTAGCAGAAAAAATAAAAATAGAAACAAAGTGACATAAGCTGAGAGCATAGGCCAAGAACCAGATGGTTACTTAAAAATAATTATGAAGGCAAAGGCAAATAATTTTATTAAAAATGATTAAAATATTATGATCAGGATAATTAGTTGTATATATTTGTAAAGAACTATATTAAATTATGCATTTTGTTTGTAGGCTGATATGTCTACTCAGTTTGGAGTCCCTGTTTTTGATAATTTTAGGTGCGAACACTCGGCATGCTTTGCAAGCATCTGCAGAATGTTCTCTCTAGGTAAAGAGATACGTATATCATTCTTTACTTTGCTACAGTATATACAGAGCTTCACAACTGATTAGAGGACCAGTAATCATATTATTGTCTTTACCTTTTTCTGAAATCTCTGATTTTTAATAAAGTTATTGAACCCTGAATCATGACTGTATTACTAAAACCAGATAAAGTACAAACATAGCACGAAATTTTCCAGACTGCTAAAAATAAGTCAGAGACTAAGGCAATAAACTAATGGCCTAATTTCTGCTACAATAATAAGATTTTCCTTTTATTTCCTTACCAGTCCTTCAAATGCAACTTTCAGTCTTAAGCTGATACTGCAGCATGAAGCCTCAGAGAACTTAACTCTGGCATTGGGTTTGGCATCAAAACAGATTGAGAAAAGAAAATATAGTGTTTACCAACACCACACAGGGCTCTGTAGAACAACCAAGGATACAGACAGAATATGGTGAATAAATACAGAAACCTGAGTTTATCTTTAAGCAGTTGCTCTAACAATATAAGACTAGGCCTAACTTAAAGCTGAACAAGAGTGAAAATGGATTTTGTGTAAACAGGAAGTTGACTGGATGTACACAGCTGAAGGACTCCCTTGTAAAAACCATGGGAAAAACCCATTGACCGCTATTATATTATCCAGATAACAACCTACAAAGAGGTCAGATAGGTAAACTCTGGGATTTGGCTCTAGAGAAAATGACAAGATTATAAAAATGGATTTTAGCAGTCATTCAACTTCAATGAAAGACATAGAAGAGACATAATCAAAAACCTGAAAGACCAGCTCCCACAACAGGAGATGAGAATCTGTGGTGAAGTACTTACAGACTGTTTCTCAAAGGGACATGTACTGTGCACAATAAGACTGAACAATATTGCTGACAGACCTTGAAAATTAAATTCTAGCACTGCAAAAGAAGCACTGAGAAACACATTTTTTTCTACACTGTTAGGGAATTCAGGAGCTTCGGTTCAAGCTGAGGCCAAGAAAAATGGCACAGCTGGTGCAGATTCTGGTGGAAATGGGTATGTGCCATTTAAATAACTCCCATTTTGAGGGCTCAGAGAAGTATTTTATACCAGCATGTACAAGGATTAGTTCATGCAAACTGTCTGCTTTGTCCTGAGCTGCTGGAGAAAGGGGCAGAGAACTGAAAAGGCATAAGCCCGAGAAAAGCCTTAAGTCATCAGGATCACCTGCAACACACAAGGACCAAAACCCTGTGCTGAACTGGCTCATCACAATCATGCAGCTCTCCATTTTGCAGCTTTGTTTTGCAGCCACAGACTGCCTAATTAGACTGAAGTCTGTGCCATTTGGGGGGGCAACTTCTTTCTACTCTGCTGTAAGAGTTGCAAAACTTTCAAAAATGTGAATGCCTTGCACTACAGAGAGATATTACACAATTTGAACTACTGACAGAATATACAGAACTCCCATATTTTCCATGCCACAAAAATCTCTTCAACAACAAAGTTCCTATTAATGGAGTAGGTCAGACCCCTGAGACATTTTCAAAAAGAAAAACAGGAAACAGGTTGCCCAGAGAAGCTGTGGCTGCCCCATCCCTGGAAGTGTCCAAGGCCAGGTTGGATGGAGCTTTGAGCAACCTGGTCTAATGGAAGGTGTCCCTGTCCATGGTAGGGGGGTTGGAATACAATGATCTTTAAGGTCCCTTCCAACACAAACTATTCTATGATTCTATGAAACAAGATATATTTCTGATTAGAATAAAAATACAACCAATTCACCCTTGTATAAATAGTAACTGCTTTCCTAAAAGACTTATTTCTGAAAATGTATCAGCTTGTGGTATTCTTAAGTGTGTTTGTTCAAACATAAGCAGATTCATTCCAGTTTTGTGAAAGTGGTACCAGAGTTAAAGCAAGAAATGTAACACCTCTTAATTCAAGAGTCAGAGAGCAGTACTCACACATTGTTAACAAGAGAAAACAAATCTGAAAGGAAACAAAAAAATCCATCAAATTCACAAGGGGACATTTCTGTTGACCAGTGTGGAAGTTGGACAAGTAAAATATAACAAAAATACTCCAATGTGCTGTCTTTATTCTTTCCTGTGATTATGAAAACAGCCTTTTCAGTCAGTTGTGAAAGGTTGTGTTCACATTTTCTGAAGGGCAAGGCCTGATGTGTGAGCCAGATCTCACTTTCGAGCTGAGCTTTTCCCAAGATGCTAATGAAAGCATGTGTCCAAGTCTAGCCTAAGACTGCAGAACCACAAATGGGTTTGTAAGATTAGGATTCACATATGGATTCAAACTCAAAAAAAATTACAAAATACAGATAATTTGAATTTTTGACCTACAAAATCCATGCAAATAGCTATGCACAGGAAACACTACTTGAAGTATATAGAACAGCTATGATTCAAAAAGACAATTTATGATTTAGAATAAATAGTTTAAGAACAAAAAAGTCTGAATTATTTCAGCCTTTGTTATTCACCTCCCAGCACCCAAACTGGAAAACATAGTTATATATAGTAAACATAGGTTGTTTCTATTGTATTTCAATGCAGACAAAGTATACACACCAAATCAAATTCCAGAACCCCTGCTGATAATGACCCTTTCAGTCCCAAAACACTGTCCCTGTGGGACAACACACCTTTTTCTCTCCCACAAAATCTATGATTATTTCAATTGTTGGTTCCTAAAATTAACTGGGAAAATGACACGTTTTGTCATTTGCATTCTGAAAAAACTAAAATTGTATGATTGCAAGTTCAGCCTCGATGCTGTGTTCAAGCAAATCTCTCACTGAAGTAAGACAGCAAAAAGCAGAAAAGGTTCTACCCACATTGCTTTTGGAAATCCTTCTACAATCTTTCTCCATGAAATAAATGAGAATTCCAATATTGATCTCTTTTTTTCTCACTTTCCTAACTAAATAGGACCATGCAGGCAAGTTGGATGATTGATTTCTGCACTTAAGCTTTCAAAATCCTTTGTAATTTTTTTCCTCAGTTTTAAAGAGCAGATTTTTCTCCCAGATATGTATTAGCAGCTTTCCCAGAAGTCATAACAGTTGCATGCTTGTAAAAGATGTAAAAGGTTTTTGCTATAGTGCAAAAGTTTATGGAAGAGTTTTTGTGTTTTGGAAATTTTAGATGCCTGTGTTAAACTGCAGTTTGTGACACCAATGCAAGAGGCTTCCTGGAATTCTCTGGCTAACTGGGCCAGATATTGTGAAGCCCATCTGAACTTGTTCACAAATAATGTTTTCATTAGTTAAAAAACATCTTTTCAATTTGGAAAACCAGGATTATATACCAAGCAGTTTTCCAGATAAATAACAGTGTTTCCACATAGCATTTTAAACAGAAATATGAACAAAAGTATAAAGTAGGTACAATAAAAACATAAAGGAGTTATTCACCAAACTTCAAATTGAGACTATTTGGGAAAAAAAGTGCATAAAGTTGCCCTTTTTTACCTTAGATGAACTCAAACATAAGCCCCTTTTTCTACAACTTTGAGAGCTGAGAAAGATCTCCCAGGCAAACTGTTCGTAACAATAAAATCCTCTGTCCTGACCTTCTTTTTGAATGACCTGCTGGCATGTCCCTCTCTTGTGGTAGCTCCTTGTCCCCTGAGTCCCGTTTTTCTGAACAATATCTGAGGTTTCTCAAACAGCTTGGCAAACTGAAAGCTAGAGGAGAATTTGATTTAATGCTCTTGCTATCACACTGCATTGTGTTCTTCACAATGAAATAATATTCAGCTCTCACTTCATTATCTACCCCAGAACTCCAAGCCTCTGATGCTGCTAAAAACCAGCAGGGCCCTGGAACTGGCAGGTGTCATATTTAATACACGTGCAGTCACACTCCAAACAAACAGCTATACTCAAAGAAAAGCTAATAATCCTTCTGAGCCAAAGTATCCAAGTGGCCTTTTTCATATTCAATTGTAATAAGTGTAGCAAGCAAAATAAATACTATAACAACATTCCAGCCATTTTTTCTTCATAGTATGAAGGTAAATCTTTATCTGCTCAGCGTATTGTTTTAAAACTGGAGGCATAACACATGCAGCAGGTGCCACTCTCTGCAAGGGCTAATAGCTCCTGACAATGAGACACCAAAGTCTCTTCTCTTCATACATGTTTTCATGGTAGTCAAACAGATAACTGCAGTTTCAGGCTGTGTTTAGTTTTCATCTCATCTTATTCAAGAAGAACAGCTATACTACATGTACTAACATTTACAGATTTAATAATTTTCCTATTGTTTAGCATTTGCAGAAAAACAATACTGATATTAGAGTTATTTATATACAGTTTCTACCAAAATTAAGTAAGCATGAGGACTGTGCAACCTTCCGTATGAGGCCAAGATATGTGGAGTTTCACTGATGTAGATGCAAAAGACTGACGCTGGAGAACTGGAATTAGGAAAATGCAAACCAAAACTTTTTCTAGAATTCTTCTGAATCAATAATTCCATTTACAACTTGACTATTTAAAAGTTGGTCTGTATGTTGCTAAGTACGCTTTGGAAGTGTCCCTGATGCTCTCTTGCTGTTCAGACACTGGGAACACTAATCTTATATAAATGCCTGAGTGAAAACTTGATTTAACAGATTCCTTTTCATACAGATATTGTAAGTACCTCATGTTGCTCATTAGCTGTCCCTCTGTGCATAAATAGTACAAAACAAAGGATAAACTCCCCTTTCTCCCCCTTTTCTCCCTCTGTTGAACAGTTCAGGGTTAATCTTGGTTTCTTTCAGACTGAAAGAAAAAGTAAAACAGGTTTAATTGCTTAGTTGTCAGTTCCTTGCATGGTTTTTCCATGCTTTTCATACACATTCTGCAGTCATGGTTTGTGGATACTGCTAATCAACACAACTACCATCTGCCACTTTATTTTCATCACCAGGCTGATATACTGCGTTTGTGTAATCTTGTCTATGTACTGATTTTTTTTCCTTGAAGTTAAGTTCCCTCTATCAAACAATTATGAACTTGATGTTTGAAATTTAAATAACTGCAGAGTCATTTATCAAAAGGTAATGCGTGATAGCAGTTTACAGAGAACACAAATATAAGCTTGAACATTTATGCAACACTGAACTAGAAAGTGTTCAGCACTCATTATCAAAGATTTTTAATTTAATTTGTGAATTTTTTTCCAAATTAAACTTCACTAGATTAAAACCTAACAGTAACAAGGAAACAAACAGCTGCAACTACAGCTGCTGCTTTGTAGCCACTTCAGTTTGACTCTCCCCAACAGGTATATGAGATCACATCCATAACTTGTAAATTACACAGAAGGATACATTAAAAAAAGTGAGAAGTTGTGCAATTGCAGAGGGGGAGGAAGAGAGAAAGAGATGGTTCTTAGGAGGAATTGAATTACTTACCAATAAATTGTCATTTGAAAACCAGCAGGTGACGAAGGGTAATAAAAATTTTGTAAAAGCTGAAGAGAATACAAATGCTAGGGATGTATTGGAAGTGTCTGTTCTGCAATGAGCCTGCCTGACAAACACTGCTCTGCAGGAAGCATCAGCTCTTCACTGGGATTACACATTCAGTGGTGCCATGTCTATGAGCCCTTTTGAGCCCACCCTTTAGCAAACACAGTTCTGAAGCAATACCACAGGGTCATTCATCTGCCGTGGTGGCGGCCCCGTCACAGCCTGAGCTTCATATGGTGCAGCAAAGTGCTCACAGAAGAAATCTTACACTTTGCAGATATGGGTTATCTTTAAACTATATGACCACTGTGCACAATTAGAAATAAAATGTGGCATCTTTAGAAAACCACATTGTAAGGATCGATGCAGTCTAAGGTCAACTGGAAATGTCTCACTGCAGTGGCACACATTTAAGCCTCTCAGATAAACAAGCAACAGCTCAAAGCAAGCATAGTGGTGAAATGAACAGCTTTGGAATGAGATCCATGTCAGAACCTGCGTGAAGTATTAATGTGCTGGAGACAGCACTCTGCATATGTTTCATATGTCCAAGCACTACAACATGTCAAGGTACCACACATGTCAGGGAGATAGGATACTGTTAAAACCTGTAAGCAGAGAATTATGTACTTTCACACAGCTGAAACCCCCTTTGATTTCTTCTAACTAGAAAATTCTTAATTTCTGAGAAAAACAGAATACACAAAGTCCATTTCAAACAGCAAAGCTGTAACGCATAACTGAAGGAAAATTTGTGTTTTTAAGATTGAGTGTAAAAAAGCAGCATGTTCAGGAAAAAGGTATTCCCTTGGTTTTCTCTTTCTGAAGGAAAGTAAAGCTTCCTACACAGAATGTGAGATTTAATTATAAAATAAGTGGAAAAAATAGAAAAATACTTGATATAATAACTTTTGCATAGTACCCAGCTGTGTTCAGTTTTAAAGGGCTGACTCACTTGCTCTTGACTCTGTATTCCAAGTGCATTGATTGTTCCCTTTAGAAGAGGAACTGCTTTTTTGATTAAGTAAAATAACTCCTGCATGTTTTGTACTACAGTTGTTCTAAAAATCCCCAGCAAACTCTTTCTATTTTGATATTTATACTCCAAATTGACATGTGGAACCGAAAAAGTATCTATATTACAGCAATTAATAAATGCAGGTAGTTCTCCACAAGCACAGCTGTCAGAACTGCAATTCCTTCTGTGCTAAGGAAAAATACATGAGTAGGAGCTGCAAAATTTAAATTACTTTAATAATTAAAGAGTTACAATGATGAAATGTAGAACTAAGTTATGTTCTACAGTTGTGAGCCATAAAAACAAGTCATAAATATAACTATATTAATTCCTTATTTCTCTTTTAGCCTGAAATAGTGTAAAAGACATGGAAGCAACAGCCTTGAGGAGAATGTATGCATGAAATAATACATTATTTAGGTCACGAATTCCTTTCCACAAATTTGTATGCTGATGATATTAGATTCAAGAGTCAACCTCAGCTGGAAAATGCCAGTCAAGTTTCTTGGCATGAGTTTCATACGTTTTATTTTTCTGTCCAATCTACAATACACACAGTCTTGCATCACCAGCTTCCAGTAATTCTCTTTTCATCCTTTACCTCAGTTTTTTGTTGGTTTTGGTTTGTTTTCTTTTTTTAGCTTGGAGTTATAGTATTAGAGTTTTCTGAGTCAAAACAACAGATCAATAGCTTCCTACCTCGGTATATTTGTTAGCTACTTGTTATCTGTTTGATACATTCAGTTTGACAGATTTATTAAAACATCTTTTTCAAAGAGCAGTTTTGATGCAATTTTGGTTTCCTGGGGTGGAAATTGTCTATCTCCCCTTCATCCTTATTATGACAATTAATTTCCGTTTTCTTCAGATCTGCTTATTTTCATTTCTAGCAGTTATCCTGTCTCCATCCTCACGCTCCATGATGTCACCCTTACTGAAAACTGAGTTAATGTATTCCTTTAGTTCAGGTGCAATATCAACTCAATCTCATCCTTATTGTCAAAGCATGAGCACCACATTTCATCCCCAGACAAAAATAGCACGTTATCAGTTTTCATTTCCCTCCTAAAATATAATTGTGTTTGTCTTTTGACAATTATTGCTTAAATCTGATAGTCTCTCACCTTTAAGTTATAGCTTTCTGGGACATGCATCTTTCTCTGTGGGCTGCTTGTAATTTTCCTTATATCCTTTCTGAGTCAGTAATTCTTCCATTTATCACTGCAACTTTTCCCTTTAGGGATGCCTTCCCACTCCCTTCTGGAAAACAACATAAAGTAGGTTATTATCAATGCTATATATTCATAGCTACATCTTTGTTATTTCATACTGGAGTAGTGCCTCTCCCCTTCTTTTAGGGGCCAATAACTCTAAAATATCATGCACCTGATACTGTGGCTGTTTTCTTCTGGCTGAAATCCTGTACTTTGCTCCCTCCGAGTATCTTGCAGCCATTTCACTGTAACAGACAGTTTATCTTAAAATTGAATCAGCCTTTGCTGCTGCACAGAAGGTAACATTTCGGTTTGAGCTGATGGTCTTTCTAATGTGTTTGTTCCTTGATTGAATTCCCAAGACAAAGTAAGTTGGGATGCACAAGTTATTTCACTGTGAGAAGCTCTAGAAGTAAGAGAAGTTTTCGTGAGCATAATTTAGATTGTAATGAATTTAGATTTTACTGCAAGTACCTTTAGGTCCTAGATCTCATTTCATAGCTGATTTTCAGTATTTATTCCAGTTTTGCCTAAGTATAAAACATTGATTGGTACAGCAGGGGGAAAGGTGTTCTAGGGTTCTTTCATTGCTATTTTAAACATGCTTGTGACTTACATTCGGTTCTGCAACACTAAAGAAAGTATTGCCTGTACATTTTTAAAATAAATAGCAAAGAAAATTGCCTAAGTAAATATGCCTGCCTAAATAAATACAATATGAGTAAATTCAGGAGGATTCCATGACTTTCTTTAAAGGTCCATCATGTTGAACAATGACACTCTGGAGACTGTCAGTTCCACTGGTCTCAAACCAAAGCACAGCACTGCCTCCTCTCTCCACCTCCCTGCCACCCTTGTCACTGCACTAATAGAGAAACCTGGATTTCAGATTATGCCTTTCTCAAATACTTCTCTTCAGGATCTATTGATAGTGTTTTATTTATATTTTTGCCATAATAAATCTTTACAACTTCAGCTGCAAGCAGAGAGGCCTTCCTTGGGAAGTTTCACCAGGGAAAATCAGATGTAAAGAAATAACCAAAGATGCATCCACAATTGCTTTTGTTTCTTGTCATTTGTAAGCTTGTATTGCTAAATGAACATCTGAAAGTAAAACTAATTATAAACAGAGTTCAACCTGCCATTATTACATTTTTTTTAAAATGGAGAAAAAGATCAACATAAAGAGAAGTGGGGAATTATACAACAGAGTTCTTGAGACTGTTGTAAATTTCAGCTTTGAGGGATCAGAATCTCTTTAAGCTTTTGGCCATTATTAAGAAAGATCCACCAGCTAGGCAGAATGCCTGCAACATTGGCAGCCCTCCTGCCTGCCTCTCACAGCTCTTAAGTCCTCTGCACCTGTTCAGCCCCATCCCTTGCCACTCGCTTGCTAATTTCAGCTACAGTAATATTTAGAAATTGTGTTAGACAGAGAATTCCAGGGTGATCTTCTCCTGTTTATTAGAAACTAATGCATTGTTGTCTGATCTTGAATGTCAGATTTCTCTAATTTTCCACATTTCAAAAGAAGTCTCATAAAACACTAAACAGTGAGCCTTAGATTGGACAAATTCTGCAGCAATGTTTATATATGGAAATGATCACGTCATTACTATGTGCAGTCAGTAATAAAAGATCTGGAATTTATTGTTCTTTTTAGCCTTTTTAAAATACCTTTGCATTTTTACATAGCTTCTATTCCTCCAAGAATCTTACAATTAAATTCATAAGATTTCTCAAGAATCTATGGAAATACATTAAATTCCTATGTATTAATCCATGACATCCCTGCATTTGATGCTCATCAATGCTGACTTCATGGAAGTAATTTACAGAATGCACAGCAGAATATTTCTGAACTGGAGATTCTGGCCCAAGCTGATATTGACTGTATAGATATTGTGTTTGCTTGCAGAACATCCGCATTTTTCTCCCTGCGTTGCATATTACAGTTTTGTTTCAGTGCAGACTGGGCTGGCTAACTGATGGTTACTGTTACTGTGCCCTGCTCAGCCAACTCCATCCCTGAGAGTACTACAACAGGGAAAAGAAGGCAAGGAGGAGCCTTGTCTTCTTTAACCAGTAACCCCCAGCAAAGTTGAAGGTCCCTACAGCAGCACAGACTGATCCCACAAATTCTGAGAGAAGCGAGCCAGAAGGAAGTCAAAGGTTTGCTGTTATGCAGGAAGCAATTAAAATTCTGCAAAACACAAAAACATGTAAGAAAAGAAATGCCCAGAAAACCCATAGGAGGAAAGAGAAATACCACTTTTCAAAACGTTTTTTTGTCTTTGCAGAATCTCCTTTACAGTTTTCTATATTTTGAGAGTTCTTTTTTCCGATCGTGTTGTTATAAAATTTAATTTTAGAATGGTTCTCTAAAAGTCCCATGTCCACTGCATAAAATCATGTCTGTACACACATATATCTCTATGTATATTTCCAAATATTTTCTAATATTCATAATGTGTATATATTTATATTTTTTGTTTTTATTGAAGAGGACTGCTGTTTTCCAGGAGGCTTGCACAAAAGAAACAAAGTTTAAAACAGAATTCCCTCTTCAAACAATGTTATTTCTTAGGACAGATATTCCCAAAGCAGTCTTAGGTATCTTAGCATCTAAACATGCTTTATTTAGATGAAAAAAACAAAAGTTACTTGCACATCATTTATTTTCCCATTGATCTGACAACATCCACTGATGAGGCATGCAGTGGAAAACCCAAGAGCACCACAATAGATGCAAAAATCTTTCTGGATTAGTTCATTTAACACACATCAGCAGTTTAAGTCAAGCTCACCGACCTTACATACAGCTAAGTCACATCTACCACCTGTAAAACAAATTGGTCAACTTCTGCTAGAGATCCTGAGCCGTAATCTGAACCCAGAGAAGAAAAGCATAAGATCAAAACTTTTTAAATCCAGATTTTAGATGTTTGTATAATCACCCTTTCACTTACAAATTACCTGTTCCACTCCATTCCCCCTAAGGGCTAAAGGTGTATTGGGTGCCCAGACCCCATTAAGTTGGAGGTAGGAGCTTCCCCACTGTCAGAAGTTCTCTGCCACTTTAAACCCGACACTTTAAATAACAACTAAACCCCAGAACATTAGTGAGTCCATGTTAGAGATCACAGGAAGAGCTGACTGAATGAATCACTATACAATGAAGCTGCAGCGGCATTCCTCTATTTTCACAACTCCATCACTGGTGGCTCTGTCTGGGAATTTCGATCCAGAGGTAATTTTTCAGAAGGTTTTCAGGGGTGGAGTGCACAAGAATTAAATGTCCAGCTGCTGTTGCCAACTAAGGTTGGTAACTTTTCAGTCCCAGGATCTGCAAAGATATCCTTTTCATATGATGGTGGTGTAAAGTCTTCAACACTAAGGGCTGTCAGTTAAGAAGTTCACACTTAGGACTTTTGCCACCATAAAACTCATTAATAAAACAAAAGTAGAATGACAAATATGTTGAATCAATATTATAATTAACAGAGGTCAATTAGAGAGGTTTTTGCTATCAGTTTCAAACATTTTTTTCTCACAAATAAAGACCTTCCTAGTGACAGCACTTTCAGTGCCAAATATCTAAATAGAAAAATCCTATAATACAAAGCTTGCCTTGATTTTGAAAGCTTCTTTTTCTTTTCAATATGCTACTGCTGAGACACCGTGACACTCTTTCTTTACAATATTACAGGATTTTTAAGAAGCATTTTAACAGAATTTTTAACATTTATTTCATTTTGGTTTTTTTGTTTTGTTCTGGGGGCTTGGGGGTTTTTTCTTTTTTTTTTCTTTTTCCTGGAAAGTATGGATTTTATGAAAAAACTGTAAAAACTACACTAAAATCCACTGAAAACCCAGAATTAAGCTTTCCTATGTATAGAATTCTAAAATGTTTGCATATAGTCTACATCAACTCTTATTTCATGAAATATTTTGAAGACTGAATAGATAACATCCTTCAAATAGAAGCTATGAATACAACTGATAGTGTTTTTAAGCAGCTAAGCTTGAAACCACTCCAAGCATCAGTATTACATGTTTCTTTCAACATTTGAACTCTTTACTGTCTCTCCATTATTTGAGAGCATTATCATCCAGAGCTAGAATACTGTGAAAATGGGGGAATCCAGTTCAGACATTTTTGCCTTGGAGTTAAACTGCCATTACATTCAGGGTGGGGTTTTTTCACTAACTTAAAAAAATGCAAACCCAAGGAAACTGAAGAAACACAACAGTGCATCCCCTAAATAAACACCAGTTTCTTCTTTAAGTCTTGAGGACATTTCCAGGAGCATAGAATTGTTTCCAGGTTTTACTTCCTACCATGTCTTTCCAACGTTCTGTCAACAGGAATTGCATTAACAGGTTTTCAGTGCATACCAACTCTTACAGCTCCACTGACAACACAACTGTTTATATGGGGCACTCAAGACTCTTAAAATGGAAAAACACTGAATTTCATTGCCTGTCTCCTACAGTTTGACCTTCAGTTAGTGTGCAGAGGCGCTAAAACCATATAATCCACAATGCACCATATGCTGCTTTCTCTCTTAATTTATAATTAAGTTACACTTTCAAAAGTTGAAAAAGCTTTTGATAAATTTATGCTGCTTTTCTTTCTCCAAAATTCAAGATCCACTTCCCTTTTAGAGTCTTCTGGTCTTTTCACCACATTCCAGTGTCTACTTCAACATTTTAGCAGGATGATTGTTTTCCGAGGACCTCAGCTAAAGACATTTGCTGCTAATATTCGGATGATTGGTTCATTAATATTCCTTTGTCCTTCACAGAAAGTTGTTTTTATGTTCTAATCAGCTCTCCAGAGGCCAGAAACATAAACCAGGTCATTATGAGTTAATTCAAATAAATGTCCAGTGACTTTCTAATTTTCATTTCACACTTGACAGCCTTATTGTCTGGTTTTGGCAACAGTTCTACTGAAATACTCTTATCAGATATTGTGGGAAGGTTTTGCCTCTTTCTGAAGCCATGCCTAATCAACAGGGCAGCAGCATAAATGCAGATCACCATTTCACAGGAAAATGCCTGGGACTTGGAACTGTTTTCCATTTAAGATCTCTGCTCTAAAGCTTCTCTAGGGTTTGCACTGAATAAATGCAGGACAAAAAAATTTCAATAAACATTTAGGCCTAAATTTCATTTGAAGGGTTCTGCCAGTAGTGTTTATTGGCAACATCATGCTAAGGAGCAACATCATCATGAAAAAAAAAAAAAGAATGCACTTATGGCTTACACAGAAAGCACAGACCATACAAGGATTTTCAGCCTCCAAGTTTTGGTACCTACTGAAAAGAACTGCTCTTGTGGTTTTAGAATTAGTGCCTGAAGAAAGGATTAGTGCACTCTGCCACTACAGTATTTTATTTTTCTTCTGTAAAGTTGAGCAGTAAAACCTCCCTTCCTAAAAGGATTTTAGTGATTAATGACTGTTATACTCCTCAAACAAGCATATATTAGCCTATTCAAAAAGTATAAAAATTCTTTTTGGTAGTGTTGCTCCTCTAGAATCCTTATATTTAAAGGATATCTTTCTTGATTCTGGCTTACTAAATTATGGCTGACCGAGAAATTTATAATTTTGAGGTATATTTTGAACTTTACCTCCAGATTTTGGATTTTTTTTTTAACTATTTTTGGGTTTTTTTGGGGTTATTTTTGTTTGTTTGTTTTTCTTCTCTCTTAATCTCACCACTTGCTGGTGAGATGCAAAGGTTTATTTTCCTGAGCTGTGCATATCTGATATTTCCACCTTCTGCTTTCTGGGTGCATCTCCAGAAACCAGAGGCTGTCTCAGCAATATGTTATGCTGCTGCCTTTCAAACCTGGAGAAAAACAAGGAAAATCAAGACAGTGTGTACTCCAGCTTTGTTGTTTTCCACTGAAAGTGATCAGAATTCTGCGAATTACCCTTGATGGATGGATACATGAGCAGTTTGCCAAGTCATACCCAAATCCTCATGAATAGGATTTAGTATACCTACTAAATTATCCAAATGAGGAGGTTTGAACCAGGTACTCAGAGTCCCTCTTGGCCATGGAGAAAAATAGAGCTCTCAGATGGAGAATTTAAAATCTAGTATTGTTCTGAATGTTTAGATAACTTCAGCTGATCTAAAGATAAAGGCTTGTTAGAGTCCTCTGAGAGCTGTACAGAAATTTAGTGGGTTTGTCAAATATAACTCATCTCATTCCTTTTCTTGTCCTTAATTTATAATAAGTCACTTTTAGAACAAAGGGATATAACCTATTTTCATTAAGTCCATCCTTACACTTCTAGGCAAACCTTTAATTATTCAATGATGCCTGTCATTCTCTTTGGTTTTAGACTCACCCAATTAAGAATGATGGTTTGGATCTGAGGCTCCTTGAGGATTTTGTTTTCCCTGAACACAAGGAGGGTTCTGGTGTATCTAGAAACCATCATTTTGTCTCAACAAGCCAAATTCATGATATATTACATAATGATACCCAAGTAGGCTGTTCACACAAATTTAATTACTGCTTACAAGCATAACATGAATCAGTGTATTGGTTTACTATTATTCTGGTTTTTGTATTCTTTCCTGCTTAAGCAAACATTACAGCACTAATTTTTTTACTGATACTCTTGTAGGATAAAGTTACACTTAAGCTCTACATAATTATTTCACTATCAGCTTTACATTCTGTGATTTTTCCATTTTCATTTGTTTCTTACAGTGTTACAGTCCTTACTATCTAGATTGCTGTATTCTAACCACTGCCAAGTTTCTGTGGAAAAAAAGGGGTTACAGTCTTCAAATTTTTAAATTTTTCTTCTATTCTTTATAATCCTTTTTTTCCCTGCTGTTTGAAATCTCTGAAATTCATTTTTAATTTCATTTTTAATTAATTTCAACATTATTCTGAAAAATACTCTGACAGGAATGGTTTGGACACAACTATTGCAAATATTATGTATTAGTAGTCTATTATTCAGATTTAGATTCAAGACCAGAAGCAGAAGAATTGAAAACTCACTTAAAAGGACTTCAAGATGAAAGTATGCAGCAGTCAAAAGAAATACTCCCAAATCTGTTTGTCATCCAATTCTGTCCTCCCCCTCTCAGCCAATCATTATAAAATTAAGGATCCAGACTTTAATGATGAATTAACTCATGAGTGGAATTCTAATTAAAAAGCATGGAATAAAAACAGATTATGCTTTGGGCTTTCTTCTCTCTACAGTGTATGACTCTTTGTAATGATTAATTTACTCTAAAGTTACACTTTGTTTCTGACCACTGATAGCATATTCAAAGACTAGGATAAAAATCAAGGTCATAACATCAACAGCCCAAGTTTTAAACCTGAACACACTTTAAGGAAGTAAATTCCAGATCCCCTCTTTTTTCCTTTGCCAGTCTACATAACCCATCCATGTGCATTGTGCAAGAGTTTAAAGAAATATTGCTTTCAGTAAACCACTTTGAATGAAGAGAGAGGTGGGGATTTTTTGCAAATAAGAAGGTATGCAAGACACGAGAACCAGAGAAAACAGCTTGTAAGTGGCAGAGAGCAAATGTGATCACCCACTATGCTTTTCTATCCACATATGTGCTTCATTATTTTTTTGTTTTAACTGCAATATTTGACATCTTTCTTGACATGATCATGACATTTAAGCTTTCTCATGGAATTTCTAATTTTTACACAAAGCAGCTGTTCCTAGTTTCTCTACAACACTCATATTTCATTTCAAACCTAGCACAGACTTTCAAAGTATATATTCCTAATTTCAGAGTGATGCATAAAGCCATATATATCTTAGATCCTACTCTGCTTTAATTTAGATATTCTTTTGCCTCTGTATTATATCCATCAGTGATGTTCAGGGGAAAAAGAAATGGCCATAAGAGAACTATGTACTTTAGAAACAATGGGAACCGAGGGATATAAAAATAAATCAATGATTTACACTTGTAAGATACAGACACTGAGCTTTATGGTTAATAACTTCATGTTTTTGAAAACTATTCCATTAAAGAAACACTATAATGAATATTTCTCTGCCTGTGAATAATGAAGAGCAAGTTGCTCTACAGGGTAAAAGTTCTGTTTGCTGCTGCCTTTTGGTAGCTGCACGTTGGCTTCACTAAATAAAAGGTTGGGTCTGGGGTTCCATTAGTCTTCCATGTGAACGATAAGGCTGCAGCACAACAGTGGGCATTTAGGCCTCAAGATATCAAGATTTCCTTTAAGAAGATTTGAAGCAAATGGCATATTCACAAGAGATTTATTTATGTTTAAACTGACTTGAAATAATTTAGTATACATAGAAGCCTTATTTACTGTGAGATTTTTCATCCTAAAACCTCTAGACTCTCTTTCATGCCTCCAGAATGTGAAAACCCCCTGCCTCCTGTGAAAAACTAGTCCTCTGAGGATAAGTAATTTTCCAGGAAACTTTTATATTCATTTTCTTTCAGGCTGAGGAATCAGATGGCTTAGATCTACTTCCTTATAAAAGCCTCAGTTTTTTGCTACTTATTACTCATTAGCTTTGGTACAGCAAAACTAGTACCATTAACTAGTAGTCAACTGAGGAATGGTTTGAGACAATGCAGCTTGTGGAAGGATTCTCACTGCCGCTCTACTAAAATATTCATTTGACTTTCATTAATTAAAGACAGCACATACCTTCTTTTAAACTACTATGGCAATACAATAAAATGCTGTTCAGGACAAATAACAGCATAATACTGAATTTTTAAAATACCTCTTGTGAGAGTGCTGTAGGAGGGAATGTAAACCATGATGGAACTGCCATCTGGTGAGCTTTTAGTGGCAGCATTAACTGAATCCCCCAAACCTGCATTTGGCTTTTTAACAATAGGAAAAAAGGAAAAGCTTCTTGTATGAAGGGAAAAAATGCCAACACCAATTCATATCAGAACTGATCCCAGTACAAGTCATCTATATTGATATCAAACCTTTTTTCCTGAGGACTCTATCTGTGCAAGTGTTTTCAGCCCTGAGTGTGAGGTACATGCAGATGCTGTGAGGCAGTGAAGGATTTCAGTACTATAGTCTCCAGTGTCTTTGCTTTGCTTCCAGCACTTGCTGCTCCATTGCTTCCCCTTCCCCAGTGAACAAAACTGCACCTCAACAGCTCCTCTACAGAACTCCCCAGGGTTTGGACCCTGTCGTTTCCCTCCCTCTACTGTGGGCACACTCTGCAAGGTAAGAAGGAGAGACATATTCAGTCTCTGTCATGCATTGTCAGAAGTCCTGGATCTATAGAAAAGCATCAATTATATCTGTGCACATTATGGAAAGCCCTGATGTCCTGGAATGGATCATGTGCTACATAGCAACATTTATACCCCACGACAACACTAAATTTCTGTAGTACGTGCCCTCTGCAAACATCTGGCTGCAAAACAAGAGAACTAGTCATTACCCATTATGCCTAGCTGAGCAGAACAAGGTCCCTCTGAGCTTTTCTGGGCATGCAAGAAATTTAAATGATTCTGTGAAGGGCTGACCTTACTGTCCTATTGAATTATAGAGAAGAATTTTGTTGACTGCAGTGAAGTTTTATCCAGCTCTTGATAAAATCATAGATTTGGGTTTTTTTAAAAGTGCATCTGTTCTAAGAATTATCCCTAAATACATCTGCCACTGTAAACACTGAACCAAGAAATATTTGCAGTGTATCTTAAGCCTCAAAATTGACAACTTGATTTCATTTTCCTCATGACAGAGTAGAATATACCAGAACACCTCCAGCATTCCCAAGAGGTGGGAAATACAGTACTGCTAGCTTAAGAGAGAGTTCTCCCCAAAATCAATGCTTGCTTCAGATACGTCAAGAAAAGAGGCAGTTGCTGTTTCCAATTTTCTCTAAATCAAAAGACTACGAAGGACAACAATTTCAAATCTTTTAAAAAAAAGAAAATTATTCCACTGGTACCTTACACCTGTCTGATTTATATTAAGAATGCTATATAAACAAAAACTTAAGATACACACTGCAGGATGATGTACACATATGCATTATAAATGAATGTGTTTTACAGGGCTAATGAAGACAGTGTTATAGCAATTAGACAAAATATTTTAAAAGGTAGTTCTTTAATTTTTCTCTCTCAATATCAAAATGTTATGGAGAAAAAAAGGCATTGAAACTCACATTTCTGTCAATGGGAACTACTCAGGCTTCTGAAACAAGGGGAGTCAAGTGGAGAAAACCACCAGGAGCTGTAAGTTTGTAATTAATACCAAAATATCAAATCAAATTTCTACCTAATTCTACTAAATTCATAGTGTCACTCTAGAATCAAACTCTATATCCAGTTTCCCTGACATTGCAGTCAGTGGCTAAACACCAGAACATCTTCAGACTGAAAGCAATTTAGAAAGTAAATCCTTGTAAAATACTAAGTTCAGTTCTCATAATTCAAATGGCTGTAGACAATGCTGATGCCCTGTGCTTTTTGCAGGCCAGGAACAGATGTAAAAGATTCTGTGGGCAAACTCTATTAATCATAACTTCTAAAGAAATGAAAAACATGTGCTTGAATATTCTACTGCTCTTCCCTGCATTTATTCTTTTGACAGTTGCTTTTCTTGAGAAGCCATTTATAAAGCTCTAATTATTCACAGTTCCATTTATAAAGTGAGTGTAAGGCTCTGAAATGGCCACTGCTTTTTATCATTTCATGATACCTATCACACATTTCAAGAGAAAATGTACAAAAAAAGCCAGAGAAACAGAATGTTTTTGATCCCAAAATATGTAAAACAATTGGAGGACTCCTGCAAAACCAGTATCAAAATACTCTGAAGAAAAGTCTGTATAGTGTTTATTTTCCTCCTAGTCAAATCAATCCTCTTGACACAGAGGAGTGTTTGGATTCCACCCACCTGCAAGGTGACCAGTTTCCTCATCAATTCATCAGTGAAAATGTATTCAAGTGGACCAGAGACTTCAAATTATCATCACACTGTGACCTGAACATGATAATTGTGATGCAGGAAAGCTTTAGCTTACACTAACCAGAGCAGGGAAGGAATTTAGCCCCAGAGAGCTCCTGCAAATCCTTCCACAGTGCAGAAAATCATCAGGAATCCTACAGCAACATTTCCACAGGGTGAAAGTTTCCTCAAGAGCTTGAAAACCCCTCTGTCACAGTGCTAACCCCTCACTGACATTTATTAAAATAACCTGCAATATCATTTCTTGTCTTAAAAATTATTTATTATGAAGCTAAGGCTCTGCCAAGTGCCTTCAGGCACTTCAACCTACCTTTTTCAAGCAATTTCTAAAGTAATATATATGGGAGAAATGTTCCTAAGATATCAATGCATAAAGAAAGCAAACAGCACCATCTTTATCCCAGCTCAGCATTGATGCAGAACACTCAAAACTTTGTGCTTATCACAGTTGCCAGAGGCCAGGAGATGTTGGTTTGAACATTACCAGCAGGTACAGGAGCCAGGTCTCTTCTGCTCTGGAGCACTGCTTTAATCCCAAATGTTCCTCCAACAGCATTTTCCTTCAAAAGCAAAGAGGGCAAAAACATCTTTGGGAGAAAAGAGACCAGCATTCAAGTAAGGGAGGCTTGCAAGAAGTGGAGGCTGTTTTCTTGACACTGGAGGGGAGCTGAAATTCCAGAGGGGCAGAGACTTTCAAACCCCTCTAGTATCCTTACACAGACAGCTCTGAGGAGCCTTCCCTGGTAACATAACTGGCCCCTTGGGACCCCATCCTGAGGGGTCCTGCCCTCCATCCACTGCTCACTAGGCAAGAAACTGGCTGAAGAGACTGTGTTAGGAGCACTTGTTACTCACCCCATTTCAGTAAGGTCATCTTTGTACATGGAAAAATTATCATTATGTAATTTAGATGCATTAACTCTTGGCCATATCTTCAGTGTCTCTGAAATGGAATGGCTGGTGTGCTATATATGAAGGGACTATTAACTCAGAATAAAGAGGGAACTTGGCAGGTACAGCACATACACAAGATGAATTTTTATTTTGAAGCTAAGAGCAACAGAGAAAATTCTCATTTGCTCAAAGGTGATCCTGGCAGATGACATGATGTCAGATAGCATTAAACAGCAGTTGAATATTATCTGACACTATTTTGCCACACTTACAGAGCAGTGACTGAAACGATAGAAAGAGACTCATCACCTAAATGGGAACACACAGAAGTGATCTGTGAGGTGAGCAGGTGTCCTTGAGTGTAATTAGCACTTCACAGCCCTCTTGTTCCTTTAGACTAATCTACCAACTTATAATGGCATACTGCTGCCGAATAGATCCCCTACATCTGCCATGCCCATCAACCCCAAATCGTTCTCAGTTTTGGGAATCAGCTTGAGAATTAAGGAAACAAAACAAAATAATGTCTACTTCCAATATTTCTTAGCCTTGTTTCTTTCTTCTAACAGGCTAGCTGACAAGTTAGGCTGAGTATTCTAATGGTTTCTACTTTTCACATTTTAAAATAATTACAAATACACTTCACATCCCATTCTCTCCATGATTCTTTTTAAACTTTTCTGAAACAGGGAAATCAAAGCATCATGTAGCAGATTCAAGGTCTTGAACACAGGGGGAAGAACAAAACAAAAATAAATTTCAGTTTATGGTCAAAATGTAGTTTTCCATTTACGCTCAATTCTTTTCCCACTTCGATCTTTATGTAAATAGAAATAGGGCTCATTTTAGAACATTTAAAGAGAGAGATATGGGTCTCTGGATTTTTTGCCTGGATTCAACTCTGATAAGCCTATTATGTATTGTCAAGCTAAGAGCCTAATCACAATTTCAATACACCTCTTAAAGCTACAGATTTAAAAGCTTTGGTTTAAATCTCTAGGTTAAGGTGTCTTTAGAGATCATATTTAAGCTTTTGTTCACTCCCTGCTTCTCAGAGAAAACATAAAACACAGACCAAAGAAGAATTGATTCATAAATTTATAAATATCAATCTATTTTTCAAGAAAAAAATGAAAGTGTGTATAAATTCTACTACAAGGGATCTGTCAGGGAAGGGGGAGTTCTGCTTTAACACAGGATGAGTTAGAAATGAAATTAAATTTAGAAATATGGGTCATAGCAAATATTGCAGAGGAAAAGCAAAATTTAAATGTTACAAAAATGAGATACCAGAGTTACCAAAAATAAATAGGAAAGCAAAAATTCCCAGAAACACCTGGCAAATATGTTCATCACGCTTCTGCCAATGTGGCTAGTGATGAAAACAGAAATATTGTTTTGTTTTGATTTCTTAATTTCAAAATATTTTGGTTTTCATTTTACTTCCCTTTAAATTTAACACACTAGTAAAGAAGATACTGAAGAGCTGGCTCTCTTTTCTGTGCTGTGACCAAAGTTTTGATTAGAGCAAATTTATCACAAGCTGCTGGGGAATTCAGAGCAAAGCCTCCAGCTGGCACAGTGGATGTGGTGCCAAGGTGAACCTGCCGGGCTGGAGAAATGGAAATCAGACTCCAAGTCTGTTCAGCTCCATTGAGGAAACGGGATAAAGCAAGTCCGGTTAGTCTATCGAGACTATAGATTTCATCCCACTTGAAGAACTGCCATTCTCTGCTGCTGCAGTTCCTTGGGAGAAGATTCCCTGTTCATGGCTGTGTTTGTTAAACCTTGAGTTCTACAAAACCCCAACTGTAATCCATCCCATAAAGGAGAAGGCAAATCATCTACTGCTTTCAAGTAGCTATAAAACTGTGTGTTAGCAACTCAGTAAGCCATTAAATAAACTTGTTCCTGGGCTTGAATTCCTTAAGGTCCCATTTAAAAGAAATTAGGAGCTTTTTATATGCAGAAAACTCTAAAGTGCATGCTAAAATAATGTCTCAAAAATTATATAAATTTAGAAGTTGTTGGTTGACTAAAACAGCTTTGCCAACAATGTCTTTATAAATGTATTGGTTGTTATTAGAAAGTACTGGAACTATTACAAAAGTATATAAATGCATTAATAAATCATAGCAATTACACAGCATTTTACATCTGTACAGTGCTGTGCAGAAGTGTAGTATGCAAATATATTTCATTATTAGACTTTTATTGTTTAGTTCGATGTTTTCCTCCCACTGTTGTGGCAAGCCTCGCAGCTAGCTAGTCCCTTTGACTCATCTATTTTTTCCCAGCTGTTAAACCACTTTCCCATTTAAACCTCAATGCCACCTTCTTGCTTGTTGCCTCAGCCTACAGATTCAGCCCACCTGCTGTAATGGAATGTCCCACAGAAATTCTCAGGATGATAAAAAGATAACGTTTTCTGAGAATTCTCTGCCTTTGTATCAAAAAATACCGATTCACTGAATCAAGTGACTTTCAGAGCATACAGGTTAAATGGGAGAAATATTTTCAGACCAGGATAGAAGTTTCTTTTTAAAGTAGGTAACTTCAAAAAGTTAAAAATTATAAATCAAGTTGCAAACTATTAAACTTCATTTGGAGAAATAAAAATCCCCCAAACCTCTTCTACTAATGCCTAGCCTAAGTTCCTTTCAAATTTTCTTAAGGATAAATCTTTGTGCTCTTCATATGCAAAGACCAGCTTATTTACTTTAAGTCTTCTGAAGTATAACATAGATGATATATTAACATAAAAGATTTTTTAAAAGGTATCTATTGACAAGAAGAAAGAATTATGTTGTTTAGTCTATATTTACAATAGGTGTTCTCTCAGGCAGACAGATGCTAGAGGTTGCACTCACTCGAGTAATGTTTCTGTGAACGGGATTTTCCAAGGAGTCCCTAAGTAAGCAGTAAATGAGCAAACACGTATAGCTCAGATATTTCTGATTTCAAATGGCGCTTGCAGAGCTGTCAGAGAATCATAGCTCCATACAGTCACATTCTGGAAAAGATAAGCCTTGTCCACATTCTTAACTGCTTAAAGAAAACAACGCTTGTTTTGAAACTATTTTATATGAAAAAATCATGCTTTTGGGAAACTAATAAGAGCCAAAGAACATTTATTTCAAGTGCATGAGGCATTTGGATTAGGCTACATAAGGGATTGCTCTATGTCAGCAAGGAAGACACAGTATAAACCTGGAGGAAAGCTCACTGAATTTCTAAACCAGGCTCGAGACAGAATAGGGTCAGTCCATAGACCTCTGACAAAATGAATTTGGCTAAGAAAGTAGGAAACCTCCTAAGGGATCAGCATAAATAAACTTAACCAAATAAGGCATTAGCTTCTCAACTCTTCTGTTTTTTCCAATAAAAATTCTTGGCAACCAAAACAATACTAATCCAAATAGAATCATTTATGAACAACTGTGACACATTTCTTTACCTAGATTAGAAGCTGAAATAGAAATCCTCTTCAGTATGCAGAATGACCAACATGAGACAAAATGCTGACAACATAGGTTTTCAAACTTGATGGCAAAAAACATACATATTCTGTAAGTCTCACTGCAATTTAAGTGGTGTCTCTGTGCCCTCTGCATTTATTACTGTGCCTGTGGAAGTAGCTGCAAATTTGACAACTAACTGACTTGGAATCAAAGGATGAAAATGTCTCATTTTGCATTAGAATTTCTTTGTGTGCAGCTTATGCAGGCCAATCAACATGTGAAATTTAAAACAAACCTCCACAAACTAAAACACTAAGATAACCATAACTACATACCACCACCTTCCCCCTTTTTTCCCCCAGAAAACTCTGAGAGGTACTGAAATACAGACCAAAATATCTACAACCTTGAACTTGATGCAATTTTCATCACAATTGTGAATTCATTCCTTACATACAACAGCTAGATTCCTTTGAAGTAAAAAGGGATCATTTCACAGAACTCAAAAAAATAGGATCCCATATCCCATATTTTGTGAATTGCCCACATGGAAACCTAGATCACATTCTCACAAGGAAGCTTATCTAGATGAGCCTTTTTCAGATGTGTAAAAGCAGACTGTAGGACTGAAGCCTTCCCAGTGATGCATAGCTCCTCCAAAACCTCTCCTGAGATTCCTGTCGTAGACTGCAGACCTTGTAATTCTCTCCCTTTTTTTTTTTGTTCTGTGTGTTTGATCAGTTTGCCTTTGATGACCCAAATGCTACAAAGCTTCCTGTCATATACTGATGACAGGTTTTGATATATAAAGAAGTAACTTTGCAGAGCTACAATGGCACCAAAATTTTTTTAATGGTGGCAAATGTTGTCCCCTCTAGCCAGTAAAATCTTACAGATAATATGCCTTGCCTTCCCCATCTCTGATACAAGAGTAAACACCTGCATTACTCCACTGATTTGTCAGTTCAAATATGAAGAAAACAAACCCATTCCCTTCAGTTAGGAAATTATGATATCAAGAAACCCATCATCCTTTTATCTCATGGAAAAATGCATTGAATAAGCTTTGTCCCATTATTACAAAGTGCCCAAGATCATAATTGTCATACAAAAAATGTCCTACTTCTAGGTATAATTGCAATTTAAGTGAACTATTCTCCCTGGCTGCTGCTATATCAGTCTTCCAGCTAAATTATGCTTTTGCTTAATTTGAAGAACTCCACTGATACCAGGTGCTAGGATAAGGAGGGCTTATTCATCCTAGAGAGACAAGACTCTCTGAGAAATCATAAAAGACACTAGAAAGGTTAAATACAATCAACAGAGTAAAATGGGGAGGGGGTGGAAGAATGAAAAAGAAAGGAGGATAGAAAGTCAGACAAGGGCTAGAGGACTGAAAAAGAGACACAGCACTGCAGATATCAGTGATTAGCCTGTGAGAAAGCAACTTAGTGCTTCTATGAAAGGCCTGATCCCCAAGAATTCTCAGTTCCTGAACAGGGACCGGTCCAATGCCTTTCTGACACATTCCATGCAGAGCTTTTCTTCCAAGTGCCAGCTGCCCAAGGCATAACATTTTCACAATTCCAAAACTCTTCTTAGGTGTAGACACTTGAAGACAGTTGAAGGGAGAAGTCAGTACCAGATCATGAAAATACAGAACCTGCACGTCTAAGGTTTGCTGAATACCTTGGAATATGTCATTACTGCTCACAGAAAATGGCAGATGTTTTCATCTTATACTGTGGTCTACTTGCTTTAGTTTTAAACATACTAGACCATATCTCCTGGCTTCTGAAATTTGCTTAGGCAGATAATGTTGCTGACAAGCTGAATAATAATCTCGATAATTAAATGACAAATATGAAGGGACCATGCAAGTCTGAGTTGATATGGCTCAGGCTGCATTTCTCTGATTTTAGAATGAATGCCATAAGCTGAATAAATCATTTATATCAGCACTATTCCCCATCAGAGACATCAAAACTCATTAGTCCTTGTTAAGTAAAAAAACCCTTCCCTGTCAATTCCTTTCTTGTGCTGAAAAGTAAGTTCAGCAAAAGTCTTATTGAACATTCATGCACCTGTGCAATAGACTGTAGTAGGAATTCTACTGCCTGCTACAAAATGAAGTAACTTATGGGACAGCTGGGGTCAAGGAGAACACCATACATAGAAAAATATTGAAAGGTCCTTTAGAAGATGGTATTTTTTCCTGTTTAGATTTTTAATATGCTTGTCTTGTTAATATTATTTCAGTAAATAATAACTTACATTCTGTTCTTGATTTGTACAATAGTGTTCTCTTGAACTCGAACACACAACACATACATGTTTTATCTGATAAACTCGGCAATGAATAATTGGAATGATATTGGCCTCAGTCCAGAGCTTTTCCTTGATCCTCCTGAATCCTGTTCCTTTTATATTTAACTTAATATAAAGTCTAGTACTGCATCTCAGCTGTCAGCAGCAGCTAAGCTGCAAGACAGACAAAGGCAACACCTAGTGCAAAGCTAAAGCAATCTGCTTTTACAGCCCTGCTTGACAGTGCAGCAGAGTGAAGGGAGAGCTTAGGAGAAACAAACTGTTCAGCTCCAGGCTGGAACAGAAAAGTATTGACAGGCCATACAAAGCAAGGAGCAGGCTTAGTGTCTTGGTGGGGACATTAAACAGGACTATGTGGAGCTGTGTCAGCACTCCCACACAAAGCACCAGCAGAAGTTCTTAAAGCCAAATCACTTGACTTTGCATTAAGTGAGGGACACTGAGAAGTTCAGTAATATTTAATAATATGAGCAATGGCTTTCAGAAATGAACTCTTCATGTTTTACTCAGCCTGAATTTCTGATGGGTTTTATGTTATTCCACCCTCTCCTCTGACCTCAAAGCTTTTGGCAATAACATAGTGGAAAATACTCCAAATAATAAGCAATGCAGGAAAGGGAGTCACACTGGCCAATGTTTGGATGGGAATTGAACATGAAGACATTAGTAGAATCACACAACTCTTTCATCAGTATCATTTTGCTGAGAGAGAAGTAACAGAAAGTTTTCTGACAGAGGATTCCATGTAGCCAACAGAAACTTAAACAGTAGTGCTTGCTCAGCCCGAAAAAACTTTTAAGAGACCTCTCAGTTTGAGACACAAAACCTTTGGTTATAAATATATCAGGAAATGAAAGAAATAAGAAAAATGTGAAAGTGACTTTACTGTGAAATTACAGGCTTATCTACTGCTCCTTCAACTACTTTGTTTTTCATAATAAAACTGTGTGTTAGGAAAGCTGTTTGAGAACACATCCATTGAAACAGTGAGTTTCAATTACACAGCACGACACCTGGCCACATGTCAGATGCAGCAAAGGTTTGCAATTGTACAGGCTTAGCTGGCTTACAGGGTGAGCTGAGTAACACTTGGTCACTGTGGTTCTTCAAAAAAGGGGCAGCATTGCCCTTATCACATTTGGGACCAGCCAAAAGAGTGCATACACTCAGTTCCAGCAGCTCAGCTGTCAGGAGGTAACTGGTTCAATTCTGTAGTTTAGTTGTGTCTGTTTGTGTCTACAATGCAGATATTAGATCCTAAATCTGAGAATAATTAGATTAAAGCTAAATAAAATTTGAAATGTATCTTTAATCCTTCTATTGCCAGGAGGAATTATCAGAGCACGCACACCGACTACTGCTCTATTAGTTGCTATTACATTGTCCAAACAACAGGGAGGTAAAAACATAAATAATGCGGATAAGAAGCACTGAAACCACTTGAGATTTAACTCTTTGCCTAGTAAAGAATGGCAGCCTTAAATTTCTTACCATCATGTAAATTTTTATTGGTTTAGATTTTTCTTTTAAATAGAACATGCTTATTAGTGTTCACAGAGTTTATAATAAAGGTCTGTAAAACGTGTTTTCCTGAGTTTCAACTTCTGATTTTTATTACCACTTTTCAATAAAAACAGTGGGTTTTTTTCCTATAACAAAAGATAAGAACTGGGAAATACAGAAAAATATATGGAGACTAAAAAGGGTTATTTGCAACCTGTCATGAGTAATGTCTGACAAGAGCTTAAATTTATATTGTAAAATTCTTTTAAAGCACTTGAATGTCTTTAAATGGCTAATGGATGCAGAGGTGAACAACCAAAACTGTGCTTCTCAAGTGGAATGAGTCACTTACTGGAGAGAATTTTTGCAATAGAAAGACAATTACTTTGCTTTATATCCTCCTTGGAGCAAAAAGGTTGCTCTAACAAACCTGAACATAGAAAACACTTGCTTTATCCTGTATTCCCTATGAATTTAAATTTCTACATTCTGATTTAAAGTAGCTAAAGAAGAAGGAGTTTCACTTATAAGTTTTCAAGCAAATTACTTGTTCTGTGAAAGGAAATTTTCATAATGGCAGTAGTAAACCTCTTGGTTCATTAAAGCTTTTCAGGTCTCCACCTATCCATAAAAAACAGTTGGCATTTTAAAGCAAGCTTCTGACAATTTATTTTTTTTTTAACTTCCATAGTACTTTACAGGGAAATTCTCTATTATGCATTTGTGCTGTATACATATTTTTATATAAAACCAGATCATGTATATATATGTTCCTTCTCTCCTTGCATTTTTTTTTGACAGAAGATGAATGACCTCCTTTTTTTCTGGTACCATCTTTTATTTTTACTTTTAAAGAAAATGTATTAAAATAGCATAGTTGCAACTATTATTGGCTATGTTCCTCCATCTGTGACAGGAAATCCCTGGCACATCTGCAAACTAAAGACAAAATGAAAGCTTTGTGATAGAAAAACACAGGGAATGTACATTTCCAGCCACATAGCCCAAAAGATTTTTTTTTTTAGTTAAAATGACAGAGTTGCCAAATTCTTAACATTCTTTCAGCTAAAGTTTTGACTTGTGACATGAATGACAAAGGACCTGTAAAAGTGGGGTATTAACAGCAGGTTTAGAATGGTTTACAGGTAAATTAATACCCAACCCACCACTCATTTTTTGGGAAAAGGGTTCTGTCTTTCCCAGAAACCTGAGGTTGTTATACTCCTTTATGCTGTCAATTAAATCTTTAACCTTTTCTCTTATTTTTTCCACCCTTCTATGAAGGAAAATGTGAAGAATTTAAGTTTGTTGTTGTGTTTTGTTTTGTTTTTGTTTTTTTAAAGAAAAGAAATACAGAGGAACACTGAAAGTTTTTTTCTTAAGCACCATCTGACATTAGTTCAAATTGCTGCAAGTAATTGAGATTTGGGCTTAGACGCCTGGATCTAAAGATAAGCTGAATTGTGGCTGAAAATCATTATCTGCAAGATATGAACAGGTCTGACCAGCTTGTGCAGCTGGGCTGACCACAGTTTACCCTTTTCATTACTGAAGCCCTAAAATATTCAGCAATGTCCCAGAGTATTTTTCATGGCCTCTATAAAAGGAGGTTGGAACAATCAGCTACTGTTGACTGCTATAGCATAAAGCACTACATAGAATAAATCCATCTAGTACTTGCATATTCGTGAATAGTTCAGACTTCCTATGTAAAGTCTTCTGTTATTTATAGATCTCAAGCCAGTAAGATACATCCATGCGTAGATCTATACATAATGAAAAATTGGACAGTGAGGGTATACTGCCTTTGGCAGCCTCCTCAAAATAATGAAAAATTGACACAGCACACTAGGAAGTTATGTAAAAGTTCTATTCTGTAATATTGCTGTTCTCCTGTGGTCATGCACAAGGATTTGGAGGGCAGAGGGAGTCTTTTCCTTTTATCTTTTTTTTTTTTTCTAATGGAATATTTTCTGGTTTCTATTTGAGAGAGGCAATTTATGTAAAAAAACAGATAGTTGGGTAGCTGGTGGTCACTGCCCAGTAAATAGGGCATAGGTGAAGAGCCTTGTGGTAATTTTTCTCCCCTTTTACAGTTTCAAGCTTTCAGTCAGTGTCTAAATCTGCCCCCTCAGGTTCAGCTATGCAAATCTGCTCACGAGGGAAGGTGCTTCATTGGGAATAGAAAATCAATTTCAGTCTGATTTAAAGTGTACTAAGTTAGTGTACAAAGCCTGAAGGAGCTCTGTTAAGGTTCAAGGGCAGCAATATATTTCAGCAGGTCCTGCAAGTCTCATAGACCCTATCTGCTGGTTTCAGGAGGTAATGAACTGCCAATGGCAGTGCTCCCATGAGCCACAGAAATGGCATTCGTAAGCCCTGGGCACCCATGAGTAAGTGCCCCAGTAATTTCCTCATTCCTTTTACCATATGAAACCACTCAGAAGTGGCTTTTACTGTTTTTACTCTGATTTCTTTTATCTGTCTTTAATTGTTTAACTGAAAACAAGGGACTGAAAACTGAAACAAATGTTTTGCTTTTTGTTCTATATAAAAAACTGAAATACTCTGATTTATTTAAAGATATCCCTGCTTAGCCAAAGTATTTTACCCGGCAAAAGTGCAGATTTTCTTTTTCCCCAAGAATGAGAACATTGTAAGATTTTCTGCTTTTCTGAAAAGTATGAAAAAAAGCAAGAGTCAACAAAATTTATTCTTTTATTAAAGCTATTGAAAAGACTTAGGAATTGACAGACGAATAATTTCATGATCTCTGCTTCGGTTAGCAATTGAAGCAATGGTAACTGCTTTCCTGAAAGTTCATTTCTGGAACGTAAGCGAGTAGAGTTACTGAGATTAAGTTATTAAATCATATATGTGACAACTTGTTTTCTAGAACTTCCTAAAAATGGGGAAAAAAAAAGAACCAAAAAGCTGCACAGATTTCTAGCCTACAATAATTTGCTAATGAGAAATTGTGTTGAGTAGGAAAAATCCTAAATGCTTAGAAGCCTTAGGGGTATTTTGGGTTTTATGAAGTCAGTGACAGCTACAAACACTTGAGAGAGGGCACGTAGCACCACCTTAGCACACTGCCTTTAATAACCCAGGTTGGAAACATGGAAGGGCTCTTCTATTTGTGGATTTCAGTAATAACTTTTTCACTTTGAATGACAGAGAAAAGGAAATTATTTGAGGGTTATAACTGAGGACAAAGACCTGTTGTCCAAACATTTGTGCTTATGAATATGCTAATCTTGCTATGCTTTTGCCTTATAAGGCAGCAGCCTTTCCTTTATACTTCCTGACATGCTTTGATGTGCTGTGATTTAGCTGGTTTAGATAGTATGGGAATTTAAGAGCATCAGAAAACACTGTAACTGTCTTCAAAAAGAGGCTTTTACTGCTGCAACCAAAGTTTAATAAGCATGCCAGAGAGACACAAGTTCAAAGCAGAGATGGGGACCTTGGGACCCCAGTAACATCTGGTGCCTTTTCCACAGGTTACAAAAGTTAAATTGCACAGCTCTTTGGAGAATCACTTCTATTTGCTTCAATATCCAAATATAATGCACGCCACAGAGAATGACAGAAAGGTCAGGGATCCTGATAAATCAAATATTTAGAACAGTCTATCTCTTTCTAGAGTACCTATCAAAAATTTACCACAGCTCTTGGGCAGAAAAAGGCAAGACATTTTTTCGCCTCCAAGGATGGCTCGGATTAAATACTCTTGCCACCGAATTTATTTCATCATGAATATTTACAACACCTGGCTGTCTGAAAGAGACCAGCCTTAAGAAGAGGTAAATAAATCTTGGTAACTTGGCAAATTATATGGCTGGGAGGTTTTACATTTCTTCAGTGAGAGCCAAATCTGATCCAAGGACTACTGCAGAGAGTGGGTTCCTTTCCTTTGAGCCCAGGGAACTTTGGTTAAGGTTCTTGACTTTAGTTTTAATTTTCTTGCTTTTAAATAACATCCAACATTTAGAATTTTTCATGCTGCTTAGGAATCTCATAACAAGTAAGATTCAAATGTATCATAGAGAAAAAAGTCCCCTCCTTTCAGAGACAATGGTTAAAGAGAAAAATAATTTTCCAAGTTACACCTCTATTGCCAAAAACAATGAACAATACAGATTGTGTTAACTCAAGCCAAACCTGGTATCTTTATCTTTGGGTCGAAGGAAAGAAAATTAATAATACTTGGTGCTTTATTTCTCCAATTGTCTTTTCTCTCTTCTCTCACTGAGGCAAGTCAGAGTTGATAAGAAAAGCAGACAAAAGAGAGAAAAGCAAGAAGTTCTTCCTGTTTCTCTCATTGTCAGGTTGGAGAATTTATTATTTTTGTACCACCTCCTTCCCCATTTGTGGGCCTCTCATACAAGAGCAGACATTCCGCCTCAGGCTCTCCAACAGGCCCTGAGAGAAGGATTGTGGCTGATTCTCAGACTCATTCCTTTCTTGCAACAGAAAAAAGCCTTTTTATTTTTCTGATCATTCCTTGTAACAGTACTTGCATAACACTGCATTTTTGTTTCGCTGACCCTCAGCCAGCACCCAGAAACATCCTTCTTTTTCCTGGAGAGTTCCAAGGCTAAATTTATTATGCCCATCAGCCCCGACAAATTAGCCAGTTCAAGTCTAATTGGTTGATTGTTTTGTTTCTAAGCTTTCATCTACAGGGAAATTTCACCTTTGGGAATTTAATTCAGCTGGCTGAGCCAAGGATTATTCCTCCTTAATTTACTTTTCTGTTCCTGATTTCAAAACCACCACAGAAATTAGGTCTTCATAGGGAGATTCCTCCCTTAAGCCACAGACCACTGAATGCCACATGTTTTCATCACATCCTGACACCACCAATCCTTTGAGGCACATATTGCTGTGTAACCAAAACCTGGTAATAGTCTTGCTCTGATTGCAATTCTGCACTGGGACTTTCAGTTGTGAAAGTCTTGTCTAGAATGAAACTCTTTAAGAATGGGAAATCTTATGAAAAAAAGAACTCCAACAAATTTTCTAAACCCCTTTAAACTACACTTTCATATACAATGTTATTATAAGATACAAGCTACAGTATGAAGACCTTGAGAAATGGACCCTTTCCAACTCCTCATTTTTGTCCATTTTGAGTTGCCTGGGACTCCAGAGATATATACACAGATCTCATATTTTCTTATTCCCCAAACTGCTATCTGGAATTAAAAATAAAAAATTAAAAATTAATTTACCATATTGGAATAAACCTACAATTAAATGTTCCTATTTCATAAACATTTACCAGCAAAAGCTCATAGACAAGAAAACCTTCTGTGGCTACACGGGGGAGGTTTGTGCTGGATATTGGAAAAGGATTCTCCCCCCAGAGGGTGGTGGGGCACTGAACAGGCTCCCCAGGGCAGTGGCCCCAGCACCAATCCTGATGGAGTTGAAAAGGCATTCGGACAATACTCTCAGGGCACATGGTGGGATTTCTGGAGATGTCCTAAGCAGGGCCAGGAGTTGAATATGATGATCCTTATGGGTCCCTTCCAACTCAGAATATTCTATGATATGCAGTAAATAAATTTCAAACAAAATGAAAAAAAATTAAACCACCACATTAAATTCTTCAGGATGGTATCCTGATTTCAAATACACAGAAGCTGCAAAATAACAACAGTAATTTTTCTCACTGTATTACCACAGTTACCACATAAATATTTATCAGTCCGTTGGTGCAGGGAATGTGAGCTCTTTAGACATGTTGTTCTTACTACTCACATTCCATGCCAGGGCTGGGAACCTGCTGACATGGGAGTTAAGGATTTATTCTCACACATACAGTAGTTTGCACACAATATAATTAATAAAGTGAAAGGAGCGCTGATGTAGATCCAGTGGAATATCTACTTTCTTAAGCTTATACCTAGTTTCACAAACCAAAAGGTACTATATATGTAAAGTAATTTTAATTGTTGAAAAGTTTTGCTTATTTATTTAGAAGTTAAATGAATAAGAATTTATGTTTCTTTCATTTTTCTTTACAGTTTCGGTTCACAACCTGCATTGCCTCTTGGAATTTCTACAGTAATCCATGAAGACTGTAACAGAAAGGGCAAAGTAGGAGCTAAAAGAAATTGGCTTTAACCCTAATTGAATCAATGGCTCATTCAATGAAACACCACCAAGACATATCCAGCTCAGCTGGAAAAAAGGGTTCACAAAGCAGACCTAGCCTGGGGAATTCCTCACTAAAGAAAAAGGGTTATAGAAATATATGGTGAACTAGAGAACTATTTTTTTAATGAAAAGCCCAAAACACTGCTTTCAGACTAAACTAGGATTCATTTACGTGTTTCAACTATGCTGCTGTACAAGAAGAGCTGCAAATACTCTTTGACCTTACTGTGCTCCTCATTACTATCCTAAAATTTGATCTTGCATTGATAAATGTAAGCATGAGAGTGATCAAAGGCATCAAGGCAGACTTGATGGAAATACAGGGAAATATAAACTTTTAATAAATTTTATTCACGTAATTTTTTCCAGTCAAGAATCTAGATTCTCACACCCCTGGTTGGAGGGAAAAGCAAAACCCTGTCACCTGAAATCCTAGTCTTCTATATATTAATGTCACTGTGTCATTGACTTGTGAAATCACAGCTTTGACTAGTTTCTCTATTTCTTCTGGTTTATTGTGCAGAAATACTTTTCAATCCTGATGCCTAAGGTGATATTTTTTTGTAATAACTTCTCCGCCATTTTTTCAGAACTATATACAGTGTTACATTATGTTGGGCCCATTCCTATGAGGTTGAATCACTGTGTTCAACAGAATTCAAATACTTTTATCAAAACTGTTCAAAGCATGGTAGTTCTATTCTTATGTTAACCAGAAGCAGGCATGTTCAGGATAGGTATGTATTTGACTTCCTTTAGGCTATGATTTTTACCCTTTGAAAAAGTATTGACTGTTTTTCCAAGCATTTACAGCCACCTGATATTACAGAGATATTTTTTCTCATGATGTCATATGTCAATGCCAGAAGACCATCATAAAAATGACAAGAGTTTAAATAGTTTGTTGCATCCTAAAAGCTGCAAGTCCTTTCTGTATAATATGGTCATACAATTGTAAGGCTGTCAGTTTGTTCATTTTGGAAATTAGGAAAAAAATGCAAAACACAGGAAACTAAAGAATCAGAATGGCACTGAGTAAAATGAGATCATAACAAGGAGTGATATTGAAAGGTAATAAAACTTCTTTTTCCGAACTAGGAAGACAGGTATTCAGGGTTGAAAAATAAATAAACACTTACAAAGAAAGCAAAGATTTCCATATTTACAAGGGCTGAAACCATACCACATACAAACACAACACAGAATTAAGTTTGACACAACCTCACAAGACTATCCAAAACCTTATTTTGACAGTCCAAATTATTAACAAACTTTTTAAGAGAGTATAATTTCAGGAGTTTCTCTACGCCTCCCCCTCTCAAAAACTACTGCATTAATTTAAAAAACAAATAGCTATATGACTAAACGTTAAAATTAAGATCCATTTCACAGTTCTCATTTGAGTTTCAAATACCATACTACACAGGAGAAAAATGTGCTTTTTCTGGTATGTCAATGAGTATCATAAGAAAATCTAAATCTCAGTTCAGCTGATCCTGCCATGGACAGCAACAGAGGTGAACCCGTGAGGAATTTCATTTTGCTAAATGACAGCATATTTCACTCACTTGCACATAGTCCTGTATAAAGCACTATTAGCCAGAACAGCAAGCAAAGCATGGAATATAACAATTGATCTTTACTAGAGCAGCAAAGTTCAGAGTAGTGACTATTCCCTACTCGCTCCACCATTATCTCTTGCTGAATGCACACTGCCTATCTTTACAATTGTAACTGTATGAATATATTAAATCATTCACCAAAGACCTCCCTGAACAGTATGCTGCTTAGAAAAGATGGAGCTTTAACCATTTCCTAGGGAAAAAAAAAAATCCTGTTACTGCCTAGGGCACAGTTCATTGCTTCTATACTTCTGACACCATGGGATACTTAAGGTGAAATGGATTGGACACATTAGTTTAATAATATCCTAAAGCACACTAGGCAGTAATGCCAGAAAGGTGAGGGGTTTTTTCTAAAGAAAGTTTCAGAGTAAGCCCATGACCTTTATAAAATGGGATTTTAAGCCCCTACTGAAAATATATGTGCTTTCCTAAAAGGAAACAACATAAATGAAGTCCTATGGGCTGTTTATTGATACCAGATTTGCTCTAAGACTTAATCTCCCTGAAAGGCTGTTGGAGCAGTGCTAATGACAAAAGCAGCTTTCCATACATATGAGCTGTTGGGATAAAAGTACAAATTCAGTTGATAAATGTTAACACTTAACTTGCTATTGTCTGCACCCACAGAAGATTTAATTATATCACGAAGTATCTGAATTAAATCACTATTTTAACTGGAGTTCTGCTTGAGATTCATGTTGGTCATTACTTTGGGGGATTATTCGTTATTTTTTTCTAATAAGCCCCTCATTTTGAAGGTAAAAGATAAATCATTGTGCACTGCACTCGAGAAGCAGCTCACTGTAATGCATCTGATATGAAAATAAGAGGGAAATATCCAGACTTCATTTGAAATTACACCATTGATTCTGAGATACTGGTCATTCCCTGGCCTTGTGAAGTCCCTGTCACATGTTCTTGACAGCAGCCAGCACTATTTCATACTTTAGTTACTTTATTAGGCACTTTCAAACCTCAGTAGATGAACATATGAGTACAACTACACAATTCTGCCAAGTATTCTAAAACTGTTCTGTAACTCAGACAGAAAAAACCAGGAGTGTTTGATCTCCCAATATTCAAAAGATTTAAGTGAAAAGAAGAGACTAATAATAAACATTCGTGTGATATGGTGATAGAGAATGCATAGGATGCCAGGTATTATCTAGACAGCTAATCAAAGTTTGTAGTCACATGTATAAGCATTAAAAACAATGAACTATTCAACTCAGTTATCTTGATACTCCTACGGATATCAGCACTTCTCCAATCAGAGATCTCCAAGGTTACTCAGCCTGCTCAGTTCTCTAAGGGCTACTTCTTGTCTGGCTAACATACATCAGCAGAACAGATAAAACAACATTTGTATCAGACTCAAGCATTTCTTAATTCTCAATCTCACTGAGGTGTTGAGGACAAGTGATTCCTCGTGTTTTGATTCAGTAAGTGCCACGGTACAGACTAAATGGCAACAATTCAATCCTAAATTGCCACTGAAAGCAGTGACAGTGTAAAATAAATTTATGACTGAAGAGTAGTAGAAATGCCAAGGGTCCATTTAGTACATTTATTATCCAAAAAAATTGATTTTGATTCTGTGATTTAAGACATTTCCTTAAGTGACCTGGCCAGTTGAGGGAATTGTATCTTAAATACTTCCTGATAGAAGAGATTATGAAGCAGATTCAGGCACAGAACTTATTCATAATGATTCCATTTCACTGAGGAAACCAGTAAAAAGGAAAGTGAAGGAATACTTTCTGCACTGACTATTTCAGGAATCTCCATTTGAGTTGCCGAGCTATTGCCTCATGAAGGAACTTGAACATTTGTATCAAATCCAGCAAATACTACCTGAAGCATAAGTAGCTGTTGCCTGGGTAAGGATGAGTAACCAAGCCTAATCTTAAGAAAGACATTTTAAGCACCAACAGATATTATGACTTTCTACAAATAAAAGATGCCAACTGACTTCAGGTTAACTAAATGCAGCTGAAAACTATAGCTTAGTTAGGTAAAATAACTCTGCAGTTCATAGGACAGAAACACATTGTGATTCTTTAAGCACGCTGAAAAATAATTGATTCCACACAATTCCATTTCCTACAGTGGAACAGTTTGAGGAGGATACTCATTTTTCACACAAAGAAAAAGCAGATTGTGCTCCAACAGACTAAAGAGGCTAAAAAGTGAATACTATTTAGTGAGAACTGAGAAAGCTTGAAAGTATTTTCTTGACTTTTTTTAGGTGAGAAAAGAAAATCAGGCTTGGGTTTTCAGTCACCAGAAGGGGTAGCAGTTACTTCTTTTCCCTGTGGCTGAGTAGTTTAAGAACTCTGGCTGAGATGCAGACCCATACAGAATTCAGCCCTTAGTCCTAGAGAATCAGAGCTGAAATCTTTCATTATATAGTACTGTCCTAAAGTGTAACTTGCAGGACTCAATGCAAAGCAAGTCACCAATCCCCAGCACTGAAGGGTTTCTATTTCTTATCACAGGTGTGAGATCAAGAAAGAAAATCACTCTGCCTGCACACGCTAGCAGAGACATATCCAGGCGATGCAAAATCTGAATAAAATGGAATCCTTCAGCAAGAGGATTCACTTAAACAGACAGTTGTCATGTTACACTGCTAAGTTACTAAGGGGGACAACATCCAAATGTGTGAGGTAGCACTAAAATCTTTATTGACTGTTGCATTATGAATCCATGAAGCCATTCATGCTTTACTTCTGTCCACCACATTTATTTCAAAAAGTATCTCCTTTAGAAAGAACATCAATCTGTAAATGAGAGATTGTACAAAAACTGTTAATGGTGCATTGCCTTATGAGCTCCTATGAGGTTTTCTCATGGAATCTAAACTGTAGTGAACAGAATTAACTCAGGAGTTATAGGTTAAAATGTGTGTTTTGCTTTTGATGCCTTTATCATAGATAATAACTCAGCAGCATATGTTAACATATCAACATATCATTTCAATACCTCATTACACTAAGTCTTCTAACTCACTTTATTGACAGAATGTTTTCAGATGTTGACTCAGCCCATCTTTTTCTCTTAATTACCAAATACAGCAAGGAAAGGGAAATAATTAAAAAATAAGATACCACACTGTTAGATATTTCCATCACATGAAAGATTACTGATGATTTCTATTCTACGTCATTTCTGCAATCAAAACATAACACAGAGGATAAATAAGCTTACTTTCAAAGGATCAAATCTGATTTCTACACTTTCAAATGCTGAGGGGTTCTTTGTCTCCAAGTCCTACTTTTTGCATTGCATATAGAACAAAAAGCCTTGTCCCCGAAGTGCTCATCTGTACCTGCTTACAGATGCACTACAGAATGCAGTATATATTGCAAAAGTTTAGTATGTGTTAGGAAAAAACAGCCATACTTCTTGTACTAAAAATTGTGTTTCACATGTTAAAAATTTTATTATTTTGGGGCAATACATCTTCCATACCTGAACTGTGCCTATCCTATAAAACTGCTCTATGGTTCAGTGTCAGAAATAGACAAAGGCAGACATGGCTAAAGTGGTGGTCCTGGCAAAACAGCTGATGAAACTGTCTCACCTCCAGTTTGGCTGTGAGAAAAGCAGGAAAATGCCAAGTGAATATTCCCAGTAGATAAAAGTCAATATGTTACCAATATTTCAGAATGCATACAATGGTTATGCAAACCAATCTGTTTCTGGAAACTCTAAACATCTGTTGTGACTGGAAACACAATTTTCATCCTGTGTACATAACAGAGGGAAAATTGAAGGTTGAAAGCTTACTTTTAGGTAGGTAAAGCCTTTTTGCTCATTACTGGTACACTGCAGTCATGAAGTAACACTTCACAAATGTAAAACAAAAACTGACTCACTATATGCTAACCTACAGAAGGTGTGCAGATAAAAAACTAATGCTCACAGTGCTGCAGGTAATTAAAAAGTAATAGAATATTAAAAGTTTAGTTATGAAATTTAAAACAAATTAAATAACTTTTTATTGGGTAAATTTTAAATTTGTGCTAAAACTAAAGTTAGAACAGGACTAAAAATATTGATAGGAATAAAATCTACCTAGCATTTAAACAAAGACTTTTCTGGCAGAGGCAGGCTGGGGAGAGCTCTCCTGTGTGGAATGCTGCAGACACATTTGGGAAGGGGTCCATCCCTGCATTTCCCTGACCTGAAAGCAGCTTTGTGCACCAACTCAGGCAATGCAATGGTAACTGCAGAGCTGTTTACATTCATGCAAGACATACTACCATCTGAAACAGACATATGAGTACTCTTTTTTAAAACTGTAAGGCATATAGAGACAGTAATTGGATAAGTAATTGGATAAGAATTTGGATGGACTTAGATTTAAATGTTTTCATAAAGAAATGTTCTGATCACACCTAGTTTATAACCTGCTAAGAGAATAAAAGAACTAAGGAACCTTCTCCAAATTTTGCCAACTTATAAGAAAGAAAAGTATTCTAGCAGCATGTTCTGAAAACTTTCAAGCAGACACTATCAAAGAAGTACCTTGTACCACCAGTTTGACATATCTGCGCATTTGTGATGATTTCTCACTGGAAAGGCATTTCAGCATTTCAAGATGGGAGGTTTTTTGAGGCTATATTTAATTTTACATAAACCAATACAGCGAATCACAGCTGTGCAGCCTGTACCTAACAATATGAGTGAAGGGAATTGAAGTGGGGGTTCGTGTTGAGTAATCTACAGCCTATCTATATGTCATCCAATTAGAAAAAAATAGGTTTTGACATGAAGGAAGCAGAAAAAAGGAGTTAATGAGCAAGTAAAATTATAGACTCTACTAACATGATTTGAATAAGAATTACATGATTTCGTTATTTAAAGCAGAGAAACAGAAATTTGCCTAGCAGCCTTTTTCAAGTACTCCTCAAGCAAGCCAGGGATGAAAGGCTGATGCTCTAGCCTGGGTCACTTACCCCTGAAAACTGTTGCTGAGGAGCAGTGAATTACCTGTACACAGCATACAGCTGTCACTGCAAGTGCCGTCATCTGGTTTGCTCCTTCCAGAGTGAAGTGGAAACCAGAGTGGACTCAGGAGCTGGCCTTTGTGGGACCTGCAGACTGATAATCATTGCAGGCTGTAAAGCTGTCCATCAATACTCCTGTTGCTGAGGTGTAATTGTGTGGAAGAGGGAGCCATGGGAAGCTGGGTGGAAAGGGCAATGTCTCTGGAGCCATAGCACACTTGGTGGGGTCTGCAGGCCTTCCAGCTGCCATTTCTGACACACTCTGTAGTCTCAGAAAGCTCTAAGGGCAGATTCCTCTGCATTAGACCAGTAATGATCTGTGGGGATGGGTATGCAGATTAATGGCCAGATTCAAGCACCCATGGCTGAAATTGCTCAGGTAAGAAGTTATTATATTTTAGCTCTTTGCTGACTTTCAGAAGAATTGGAAGGACTCAAGAAAGATAGAAGTGTGCAGACATAAGTAAGAGACTGGTTGTATTTATTACAGCTGAGCATTTTTCATGGTACAGTATGATAGTTTCATTTGCACAGAACATTGACACAGGCTTGAATTAATATTTCAAATCAACTCCTTGTTACATCAGCACTTTTCTGCATTTTCCATTCCTCCACATTTAATATAGTAGTGCCAGTCTGAAGGAAAAGCTGCACCTAATTTGCCTAGTGACCCTAATGAATGAAACAAATTATGCTATTTACTTGAGTGGCATTCTGATTCAACAGCAATTTTCTCAGCACAACAATTTCACTGCAGTTCCGGTACACAGAAATATTTTCAGTCAACATTTAGTCATTCACACAAGTGTTATTAAACACTGTTAGTAATATACCAGTCAACCATATCTTGCAACACTCCAACCTTGTGTTAAAAAATGAGCATGGGGAAAGTCAGGGATAAAAATAACAGACAGATATTAGTGAAAATGCAAGACAGTCTATAAACTGAATAATATTCCACAGGGTTAGCCTGAGAGTTTTTTGAAATAAAATTTTAAAACCATTGTACTTCTTTTACATTTGAGGTTTGAGTATTTTCTGCAGTGACATGCAGATAACATTCATTCACGTAAAATCTTATAATTACAAAACAAGATAAAGAATTAATGAAAAAACCCTTAATATTTCACTTAATTTATCCTCATGAAAACAGAGAGAGCATTGCTATATTGGAAGGGATATATAGGGCAAAATGTTTGTGAGACAGATTTAATTGTATGATGACATTAAAAGGAGAAATTCAAGGTCAGTTACTTGAAAGTTGGTCCTCATTGGAAATAGCTTGTGGCAAATAGGTATCACAAAAACACTGTTTGAATAATAGATTTTTTTTCTGTGCTGAGCCAGATTCCTGGTACAGTTGGATACTTTCTCATAGTTCACTATGTGACTGCTCTCTCTTTCAGTTTAGATTTAAAAAATTAATAATTCATGATTTGGATGTACAATTTATACTTAAACCTCCAATCCCTTTCATAAACTGGTTGTTTATTTCAAACTTTTACATATTAAGATATAATTTTGTTACAATTTTAATATACAGGCTTTTTTTCCCCCATCAAAGTCTGTTCTAAAAAATAATCATAGGCTGAAATAAGCTTAGCTTAAATTTGGTTTAGAACTCACCTGTGCTTAGACTGAAATAAAATTATCCCTAAATTAAATAAAAATGAAATTCATATGCAAGCATATTCTCGTGTATGCAGTGTATATGGAAACAGGGCAGAAACCTTTTTCCAAAATTTTGCTTACTACTGCTAAGATACAACTTTATACCTGAACTGTGCCGTGTTTTTATGAAACTATATCTTCTCCCACCCTTCAGCCCTGGCCACATCCCTCCAGTCTACATAAAAACATCACCCTAAATCAGAGAGATGACACTCTAAAAAACATTATGATTTCTACCGTTAGTTTGTCACTTTAATCATATCTCACACCACATTCTAGTCCCAGCCTATATGCTGAACACTTAAATAGCTGAAAATTACTGGTGGAATGTGGAAATACTAGCAATAAGTAAGGGGAAAATTCCAGTTTCATCTGCCTCTAAATATAGGTATTTGCAAGGTTGTCTTTGAGGGTATATTCATCTCTTTTTAGACATACTGACCTGCATCACAAAACACTGCCAACGTTTATTGCTGGACAGAAGACTATCATTTACTCTACAGACTACTGAAACTGTAGTTTCTGCCTCATCATTATTTGACAGTTATGGCAGAGGTTTAACAGATGGCTTTGAATTGAAGCTTTCCATGGCTTGATCATGTAATCCATTTAGCTGAGAGGTGGTATATATACACAGCAGTCCCCTATCATGTGAGCATATCTAAACTTAGAAACCTCCAAGATTTAATAGTCATTTAATACCTTCCTGATGTTAATTATTAAGCTGTCACAATGGCAAAACAATTCTTTCCTTCTAAAATAACTGCAGCATGTACCATGAAAGCATTTGTACATGCAGCATTCATCTGTATGTACAAGTATTTTCTTCAGGTTCATATCTGGGATAAGGATACAATACTATTTGGAAGGGGCTGCTAGAGATGACATTTACTACTGCTAAGATACAACTGCAAACTCAACTTGTGACAATCACTTCGAATCAGCTGGTCACAAGTGAAGACAAAGGTCTGAATATGCAGCTTGTGCAAATCCTATAAATTTTGATGCAAAAGACCCACAACAAAAGTATCCAGAGAGACAAAAATCATCACGTAGCCTTACCCCACAGAATTGCAGGGCCAGGGTCAGGTACATTTCGGGCATTAGATGGTGAAGATTCTGTTTGGGAGTCTCTATTTAAGGCAGACATTTGGACTGGGATTTATTTATCATTTCTGGACATTGACAAGTAAAAACACTTGCATTTTGGAATTCTGAAAGGTCTTGTTTTCCTAAGAATTTGTTTAAGCTAGTTTTAAGTCCTTCTAACCTCAGATAATTGAAAATCGATAATCTCATTAACCAATCTCTTCTAGCTGCTTGCAATCAATGTTATTTTCATATTCCTTCAAAGGTTCAAGAATGTGACTGATAAGTCTGAAGAAAACCCCAGCAATACTATGAAAGCTCTTCAATGTGACAGTGTTATGGAAACTCAGAACAATACTGTTTATAGAAATATGATAATTAATTTGAACAGCAGATAATAATCTAATTTGTGCTCTAAAGGAAAACTATTTGCATAACACGGAAATGCACATGCTGAAAAGAGCTGATGTCAGGAGAAATTCAAATTAAACTATCCTAATATAGTACTAGTATATAACACAATTTAATGGGATTTACTATCAGATTTTCCTCTCAGAATGCTAAGTCAAATATTATTGTATGCAACTTACTAGTTCCTTATTTATATGTACTATTTGATTTTAAGTATTAAATTTCATTTTTTCACCCTGACATGAGATTCCAAAGATCCTTTGCAATCTCAATTATTCACACACTCAACATAGGCAGCTAATATATATTTAATTGCATTTGATTTCATTTATACTATGTTTTCACTTTTTGGTAGGTTGTATATACATATGTAAACTTGTCAAACGAAGTGAAAAATATAACAGGTGACTGTATGATATTTGCTGGAAAACATTTAATTCTTTTTTCCCTTACTTTTTCAAGTGTGCTTTATGTAGCACACATCACTAAACTGCCTTTTATTGGCTCTACTAAACCCTCAAACACAAACATATTTACAAAATAACATATAATTGAAAAGTGAACTTGATTAACTTATATGTAAGGCTAAAGTATCCTAATATTTTCTTGTGCAGCTCTACAGAAGCCAGGAAAAGGCTGTTCAGCTGGAAAGCACAGAACAAACTGACTATAATAAAGAAGATTTTGCAGTTCCGTTTTACAGTTTTAGTTTACCACTACTTCATTTAAACACTTCCAAAGTCCTGTCACAGCATTATCGTACACTGTGCCTTTGTCACAAACAACTGTGACCCACATTAGGGCTCCAAGTGAGGGAAATGATGGAGAGTTTCTTTTCAAATCAGCTTAGGAGTTAAGAACTATTATCAGAAGCAGCAGACAACAGCAGGAATGGCTATTAACTATTCATAGGAAAGAAGAAAAATAAGGCATTCTCAATCAAACCATTTTAGAATAAGTTAGATTGGCAATCATGGCAAAAATCCAGAATTCCCCTCTTAGTATGATACCAGTTTCTCTACCAGAGTGTTCTGGAGAGGAATAGTTGTGAAATTCCTGCTATGTTACATATTAAAAAGTCAGCAAACCTGATAAAAAGAACCCAAAAAAAAAAACATCAAAAAAGAACCCATCAAAAAACATACTTTTGGTCCATGGGGGTTAATTTCCTTTTCCTGTTGACTAGCAAATAAGTAAAACAAGTTCTCTTTTCCTGAGGAAATACCTATTTTCTTGCAATTCCCTACATGCTTAGGGGGAATAGTTTTATTATTTTTTTTTAGTCAAGGAACCCATTTTTAGTTGAAGGGCTTGCAAAGCTGACTTGAAATTTATTATTAAGCTGCCCATGTGAAATTTGCCATTTTGGACATGTAAAACTAGTGAACTTCGTAGACACACAGTTCATATTGTTGCTTTCTTTTCATGCCCATCGTAATTTTTGTCCACAGTTTTTAATTCTTTTAGAATTTGTGGAAAATTCTGTTCCTTGCTTTTGTAATTTATTTCCATCACATAAAATAGTCTAATTGAGAAAGTTTTCATTTGAAATTCAGTTTGCACCAGGTGGATTCTCTCTTTTTACCTATCCTTGTTTCTGCACTGACGGATTCTCCTTCACAATGATAGACTGCTTAGGCTGATCACTCCCTCCATGAAAGCTGCCAAGCACACACCCCTGTAGGTCCCTGTCACTCAGAAAAGGGTCCAGGCTTCCAGCCCTACAACAGTTTCTAAGGTAACCACAACCTTAGAACATGCTAGCAAAGTCTTTCATTGTTTTGCAGATATAAAAACTGAAGCAAAATTTGAAATGCTTGATCCAGTCACAAGGACAGGCTTAAATAAAAACTTTCATCCAACCTTCCTTTTAAATCCAGTCAACTAACTAGATTTTGTAATGTCAAACATTGAATTTATAGGTAGCAAATTGGTTCTGTCTTTAAAGCAAGGCAAGAAGTAATTGTGCACTGAGTACTGTTGTAGTTTGCCCAGTGATTCATCGAATCCTCGATAATTGAGGCTGAAGATTCTAATGTATCATCAGACTACTTTTTCATTATTTAGTTTTCTCCCTTTATGATCCCAATCTGAAGTCCACTGAATTCAAAAGGCACAGATCAGTGACTTCGAGGAGCATTCAATCAGCTGCAGAGCTGAGATAAGGCTCATTTCAAAGCGTAGGCAAATGTCAGAGCAGGGAGGGAGGCAGCATCACCATCGGCCTTGGCACCGCTGGGGGAGGAGGTGCCAGGACGGGCTGTCTGAAGGGGGTCCTGCCACTTTCAGCCCTTCTTGGAGGTTAGCAAGATGCACTCATTGCCTACTATAAAGAGCATTCTGATTAAAACTCAAAAGGGTATCACATATTGATTAGTATCCTTTTCATACCAACCTTATTATTCTCATAGCTAAGAGAAGACATAGTGATACAATGATATTACTAACCATAAAACCAAAGCATTAGATTGAAAGAGCTATTTAATCCCCACAGTGCTATGCAATAGGAAAAACATACTGATGCTGTGCAAATGTACGGTGTGTAATTAAGTGAATATTTTATCTAATCTATTTAATCATGGAAGTACAGACTTCATATATAAAGTAAAATCTTGGTATCTTCTCCCCCAGTGTGCTAAGCAAAAATAGCAGTTGCTGTATGTATTCAGAGCAGATAAAAGTAGGTAATTCTTCCAGTTAAAACCCGGAAACTTTCTTTCCGTGCACTTTGGGCTAGCAGCTGAGATAAATAATCTGCATGGAAGCAGAGGATACTTCTTCCAGTCTTTAAAGATCTACCCACTTCAAAAAAGAAAAGCTGATGACACCACGGCAAAGAAAGGTTAAGAGTCACAGCTTAGTGTTGTACCTGAAAACAAATCACAGATTTTAAAAAGTATTTTGATAGCTAAAGTTAATCGCTGAGGCTTGAATAAAAGGTATAGGAATTTATTGACTAGATTGATAGATAGAACTAGAATCTATAACCTTAGATCCTATGAATATTGTTTAAATAACAAAAGAAGTCCAATTCAGCATGCGTTTGAGAGAAGTAATGTATCTATAGAAATCACTGAAGTACAGTTTGGAGCCATAAACACTGGAACATACAGAAGCTAATTGACAACTTTGATGTTCATAACTTCTTTGAAAAACAGGGACTCTTGTACATTTTCATCCTTTACAGAATGATTCAAATTCAGGTCCACCATAACGTTGTCTTTTACTGGTTAGAGAATTGCCATTAATTAAACATTTAAAGAAATGTAAATCCTTATTAAAATGTATTCAAAATCTAAGCTATGATTCAAATTTCTTTCACAATTACTTAAGTGATCTCGGTAGCACTACCTAAATTTGCACTGTATAATTAAGATTTATTCCAGACTCCAACTGCTGCCAAAATGACAGTCTAGAGAGGAACAAAACGTTTCTATTTGTCTAACAGAGAGAGCATAGAAAACGACCCAGTATGGTTGGTTTTGGATTTGATCCTTATTCCTCACTCTCATCAAAGGAGAGCCTTACTCTAAAGGCAGGGGATAAAACTACATCTTCACTGAGGTCACTGAAGCCAGAATTTTTCATGAAGTGCTGATGAAGTCCCCAGGCAGCATGAAGCTAATAAAGGTTTAACCAGTTACAACTGTATCTGTACTACATTTGGTCCACAACTAAATACAAAAACATTTTACAAAGGCAGTAAATTTTGCTGAAAAAGTAAGTAGTAAGCTTGTTCTGACTGGAGACAAAGAATAAATTGCTCAAAGTAAACAGGCCTGTAACAGTAATGCAGTTTATTCTGGAATGCCCTTTTAACAAGAACCATTGCTTTTCATTGATCCCTTTTATGCTACAGAACTGGTTTATACTTTTGGCACTTCCCTGTGATAAAAGGTAACTGGTAACATAAGGGTTATTCCATAGTCTCTTTGGATTTCATTAAAAAGATTTCTTGGAGTGATCTAACACATTTCATCTCCTAGCAACTGAGTGTACAACTATTTAAGTAACTTAAAATACTGTTCCATAAGCCCATAACTGGGACAGGGGAAAACATTTGTATTCCGCAGTGCCACCGAGGAACTATCAGTCCTTTGCCTCGTGGTGACATTCCTGCAAAGGCGGTAACTGGCACGATCACTTCCTGGCGTGTTTGCATTGCCGGAAATAATGTGACACGATTGCTTTGCCTTTGCTCCTTTGTTGCAGCAGTGACAATTGCTCAACAAATTGTGGATGCAAATGAGGGAGCGAGGACAAACAGCACTGCTTACCTCGCCAAAAAACTTCTCATGCTTCCCTGCAGAGCGTCCTGTTTGCTTTAGAAGTGAATCAAACTATTTAGAAAACAACATTACTGAGTAAAGTTGGAAAAAAGTTGTTGACTTGGGAATGTCTGTTGTGACACAAGTGTTACTGTTTAGACAAACCGAGGTGGTGAACACAGCAAGAGAACCAAGTGCTGGAAAATTTCAGAGTAGAGCCTCTAGCATCGATACTTTAATTAAAGACAGCAGTAGAGGAAACTGAGGCACAAACTGCATGAGTCACTTGAATTGCCAAAGCATTCCTGTCACGTTAGATACTCCAGAAAAGAAACCTGATAAACTCAAGGGCATAAAAGGGCATACTCTACAAAGACCACTTAAATCTTACCGACAGAATATTGCATTACATTTACAGCACACAAGAAACAAAGCATCAATAATCGCTAATCCACATAAAAGACTTGGGATGAAAGCAGTTTTAGGCAGACTAATCTGATAAAACTAGGCTGTATAGTCAACTCCTTAAAAGCCACACCGGAGTTATGGATTGTCATTTCTATTTAGATAAATGGTACCTCTGTATTATACTCATTAAAGTTTTGCAGTTAATGTGGTCAGACAACAGAAGGGCAATAAAAAGATACAGCAGAAGAACAGACCGATAAAACCAGCAGTTACAGTATTTCTTCTCTCAGACCAATGTTATAGCTATTCTTTACACCTGAAATTAGGAAATAAGATGTGTGACCTTGACAAGAGCTAGAGCACAGAGCAACATTTTATTTCCTGGAATAAAAATGTACGGTAACAGCCTGAGACGTGGCTCAGGAAGGAGGCCCTGGGAGGCAGTCCCAGGGGTGCAGCACAAGGTGACATCAATATGGTGTGGCACCAAGAAGCAGAAACTGGGCAATGTCACAGTAGAAAACGGAATAGCTAACAGGCTGGATTGCGCTGTCTGCCAACACACTAAATACATGCCTGGTCTCATGAAGTAGTCTTTAAAGTGACCTCCAGCCTGGATTAGAAGATTGGTAGCTATCTCTGTGATCCCCTCTACACTGTGCTTGTAAGACCCCACCTGCAGTATTGTGAACAGTTCTGGTTTCCCCAAAATAAAAAGGAGATGGAACTGTTGGAACAAATCCAGAGGAGAGCCACAAAATTGCTAAGTAGGCTGGAATAGCTCTCCTACAAAGACAAGCTGACAAAGTTGGGACTGTTCAGCCTGAAAAAGAGAAGGTTTCATGGAGACTTCGTAACAACCTTTCAGTATTCTCAGGGAAGCCAGAGAAGGACTCTTCCTCAGGAACTGTAGTGATGGAACAAGGAGTAATGGGCAAAAATGGAAAGAACAAGATAATGATAGGACAGTGAGATGGAAGTCCAACTTCCCAGCCTACTCCTCAGGGCTAGCAAAATGCAGTAGCTCAATATGCCTATAAGTCAGAGAGTCACTTTCCCCTGGAACTGCAAAATTCAGGAGCGACCATGATAAGACTCAGAGTGGTACAAACTCCAGAACCCAAGTAGCTCAATGAGTTGAAAAAGACACTATCTTTAGGACCAAAATGAAATAGACATGGGGATCTCCTGGAGGAAGTCCTTCTCCTTTGAAGGTTGAAAAAGGATGAACAAACAGAGCACTCAGGCTACCTCTGCAGTAGATGCTGAGCAAACAGTGGCATTAATAGATTTATTTGCCCTGTATTTACCCTTGTTCATTATTAAAGCAGCTTAATGATAACAGTTTATTTCAGTCTTCATTGGCCAGAGAAAAGCTGATTATTTTTTGCATTTATTTCCTAAATTGAATCCAGAAGTTGTGGAAGATGCAAGATAGATTTCACAGCGTCTGCCAGCTGCTGAGAAGACAGCAGGACTACAGCCAACCCAGAGGACTAATTCTGCTGCTTATTACTGCAGATAAACACCCAGAGCACGGCCCTCTGCTCTCCCAGCCATAAGTCAATCACAAGAGTCAGAAGGCAGTTTGCTCTTTATTAGAATAATAGCCCTGCAATTATGAGGTTGCTTCACCTCTCCCTACATGTCCCATTTTTTCCATGAATGCATCTTGTACAGACTGCAGCCCTGCAGCTTTCACATCTCCATTTCCACTCCTACAAAGACAAATGGTAATTCTGGGTGAGAGGTTTTATTTCAAATTGTTGTTCCATAAGGAAAACCTGCCTGTCACTGCCTCTGCGCCCATCTTTCTATTCTCATTTTAAATGGGCTGCATCAACTCTACCTGTCAAGCAACACCTGATTGATTAACTGCTTACAGACTATGACACCTTAATAACAATGGCAGTGAAATGTAGCCTGCATGGCCATGAGCAAGTGTACAACTCAATACCTTAGTAACATGTACATGTTTTCTACATGAACTTTAAGCAAATGCAAAGATCATAGAGTGATCTCTCTCAGGTACATTCACCTAAGATAGTAGAATAAAAAAAAAATTTTTACACAGAGGGCTTTTTGGTGAATCACTGATGTTTATAGGGCAGTTCATGACATGAACAAATTGTTGAGGAAATCTTGTCTGATTGCCAGATCTAAATTCATCACTGTTGTAATGTAATTTGTTTAGAAACAACCCTACTGGTGTCTTTAAATTTCAGCTCCCAGTAAAGTTCAGCTGTAATGGAGTCTGTGAAAGACTTCTGCAGGCTCAGCAAAAGTGGAAAAAAATATACTTTAGAAAAATGGGCAATATAGAAGACTAAACAGACAGAAAAGTCAGAGAATTCAATATAAAAAAAAAAACCACATTAAAAATATTGCATGTAGAGACCATAATCTGTAAATATATAAATAATACAAATGTATTTTTATATTTAAGCCTTTAGATGGTTTACATAGGATCTTCTGAACAATCCTAGGTAGAAGCATCAATAGATGTTGTTGAAAGGAAAAATTTAAGTTATTCTACTTACATATATATATATTTGTCATAATTTTGTTAATTGGAGTTTTATAGCCAGACTTTCCCCCTCCTTTTACTTCAAGACTTTTTCATTTCAATGAACCAGCTAGCTGGATTTTACACACTATAGGCTGGCTGGAAAGAAACTGAATATTTTTGTCTCCTTCAGTCACATAATCTAGGTCAGTGGTTCGAGATCCAAAGCAACAACATTACAGGTGCTGTAGGATTTCTATATCACTCTTTCACATAAAACTGAAAGCATATTCTATTCTGACTCTGAGCTCTGAAATGACACATACAAATTATCTGTCCAACCACAAAAAGAAAGAAACTTGTGGCCCTAAATAAAATCTCAGCCCTCCACCACAATCATCAACATGAGAAAGAACAAAGCACAGCATTGGCAGGTGACAGGAGTCACTGGCAGTGCAGTCCAACAGCTGCAATAGGCAAACATTATTTGACTCTACCATCCTTACAAAGGCCTGTTTCAAAGAAATTTCTTTTCTCTCTTACCTAGGAGGAGTACACATGCCTATGGATACACATCCATTTCATTAATTTCTGATGCTCCCCCACAGTCTATTTATTTCTGCATTTCAGTAAATAAAAAAGGCTGAACTTGTGTTTTACTCCTATGGTAATAGAGAGATAAGAAACTTCAGTTAAAAGGTCAACATGAAGGAAAAACCTGTCAGAACAGATTCTCTTTTCATTTGAGAGAGTCTACTGAACTGTTGATTTTACAGCTGTAAAAATGATACCATCTAATTTTTTTCCATAAAGAGTGCTCCCAAAATCATTGTGAGAGTCAGCCTTGACAAAATGAACTGAGGATGAAGCTCAGGGTCTCAAGTCTTCAGGATACTGCAACCACTAAGAATTAAACTAGATCCTCAGACCTCACTGCTCAAAGGTTCCACAGGCTCCTGGAAAGGTTAGATGGATTAATACAGTTAAGATTTTTGGTTAAAATGAGCCTAAGCGCAATTGTGGCTGGTGTCATGTCTCCCAGTGCTACACAGCACATGGTAGTTTTGTTGTAATATTGCTTTGATCTGTGTGCCTTGCTAAATTTAAAACCAAGTGAAGGAATTTGCTTGTTCGTTGTGCCGAGGAAGAGGGAAAGGGTTAACCCTCTCCAAGGAGAAATTAAACTTTGTAACTCATAATTAAATTGCTTCCGAGAGAGTCTTAGCAATAAAAAGACTCAGCATGTAGAGGTTTTATATTTGTAGGTATCACCAGACTCTGATTGGAAAGGTTAGTAAGTTATAATAAACAATTATTTATTGGTTTAGAGCAGCCTGTACAAGCTGAGGCAAAACGTACTTCTCCTACCTTGTTTTACAAGGATTTATGTACACTTTGAGTATCACTTATATGAAAATGTATCTTCAAAACTGAATGGTGCTTTCCAGCACTGAGAAGTAGTGCAGTAATCTCCAGCAAAATAAATAAGCAACCTTCCTGTTATTGTGTGAACATCAACAGGTCTTCATTTGAATTCTTATCTGAACTTTTATTATTTTCATATGATGTGTGAACATACATATTTATTTATTTGTTTGTTTGTTTGTTTGTATAAGCTTTTCCTGGTATCTCATTCTCTGTCCCACCTTGGGTTTGATTAAAAACTCTACTCTCAGATCAACTTCCAGTTAGCAAAATATTTATACTAAGCAAGTCTGCTAGAAGTGTCACTAATCCACTTAAATGAAAAACATCCTCCTGAATTAATACCCAACTAGCCACTCTACAACTACCATGTAGTGCAAAGCTGACTCTGAAAGGATGCGTGGTTATGGTGTGTTTACCAGGTCATCTTTACTGTGGGTTGCTAACTAGCTTTTCACCACCTTTTATATAAAAATGTTATTTTAATTATGAATTTTCTTCTGATTTAACATTTTCCTTTGACTGGCATATATTTGCAGCAATTAACTCCTTCAGTTCGACTCAGGCAGTGTGAGTCATGCCCTCCCCTTGGGGATTTAACTGTTGCATAACTCCGTTTATACCCACCACCACATACAACACCTGGATGTCAAGTTACTGAAAGTGTCTCTATCCTTATAAATAATGCAACATCCTAAAGTTGCTAATTATGACATGTACATAATTCACTGCTCCCTAGAGGCAATGGAAATTTCTCTTCTCTATAGAATACATAATATTAGTTTTTGTAAAGACAATTTTGAGGAAAATTATCTAAGGGTAGGAAGGTGACTGAAATTCTTCTCTTCCTGCTTACATTACACTTTCATAAGTACAAAGGGAATTTTCAGTAAGTGGGCAGTGTCTGATTTAGAACAGCAGTCTTGTTTAATGACAAATACGCTACATTCTGTTTAATAGACAGAAATTAAGATTTTTCAAAGAATTCAGCTCAGTGATATCAAATTAGTCAGGTGTTTATTTTTATCTTTGACTGCTTAACTACCCTGAAAACCCACTCCTTCATAAGTACTGATTTGTACTTTCAAGTGCATTTGTTTTTGAAGAATTTTCAATGGCATTTTTTAGTATCTGCCTTTGACATCTCAGATTAGCCAAGAGATTTTTAGTAGAATACATAACAATGATCCATTGCAGATTTTTTGGTTTTGGAGGGTTTTTTTAGTTGTTAAAAAATTGGTGTACATTAACTCAGAGACCAGAAGAGACACTTGAAAAACCAAGACGACCAATTAAGTTTAGCAGACTCATTACATGACAAAAAAAATTTATAGAATGTCATAGGTTTGTGTTGTAATAAATTTGAGAGGAATACACAGGATAAATTAGAGGGAAATGAGCAGTACAAGGTTTTCATTAAGAAGTAACAAATTGGGGCATGATTAGTTTTCATAATACAACCTGAGAAATATGAAAAAGATCTGATTCTTGATAAATAATCACTCCAGACTTCTCATCCACTGCAAAAGATTTCAAGTTATTCACTCTTGGAATTCCTGACTGTAAATTGATTATCCTTTCTTTCATTAAGAGGATTCATCTTATTTCCTTTATTTACTGGGGAAAGGAGAGATTTAATGGGTAATTATTTTGACTCTGAAGTTAAATTACTATCATCAATGTTCTGCTTCATCACAGCAAATGCAAAGTTCTTGTGCAGTTTGAGCCAAACATGCTCAAGTTGTTCCCAAACCTAGATTTTTACCCTCACATTGTATCTCAATATAATATTTAATATAGGCAGTTAAAGATCAAAATTAATTGTAAGCTTTTTTATCGTTTATATAAAATTTTCTAGAATCCAAGTAGGCACATGTCCAGTAAGCTAAAATGACAATCTAGTACTTCTTTAGTAAGAAGATCTATTGTGGTAAAAAGGTCTGCAAATGTTTCATGCCAGCTCTTCTTACAGAACGGTGAGCAACCATGACAAAGAACTGTTTGAAATTACATTAATTAAAAAAAAATCAAGTGTTATAAACCAGGTTTTATTGTTTGTTCATGGTTTGGTTTTTTTTTCTTTCATTTTTTTCCCCCTAGCAAAATGCTATTACTTCCTATGGACCCTGACAAACTCATTAAATATATGTTTTCTATTGGAAATAATATTGAATTTCTGATGCAGATAAATGATAATATTATTTTTGTTAAATTCCTCCAATTTTCTTATTTTTAACAGAACTTTCTGCATGTGTCCTTTATTTGCTGAGAATGTCATTAAGCTGGCTGGGGGGAAACAGCTTAAAGTGAGAATGAAACAAAGATGGTCAGCAATGCTTTTAAAACATAAAGTCTCAGTCTTTATAAGATTTACTGAAAAATAAATAGCTGTTTAAAAGCTTTGGAAGCATAAATCTCACAATACTGGCAGTTCTAAAAGTCCAAATACAGATGGCATTTCAGCTTAGCTAAGCTGATTTTATATAGGTATTTACATTTCTCTGAAGATTAGTGGATATAGTAACCTACTGTTTTTCAACAATAAAATATTAGAAAAGGTGCTGTTAACAGGGCACGTGAAGCCTTCTTCCAAGCTCCAAGGTAACTTAGAAATCTCAGTTTTGTCCCAATTTACTGTATAAAAGCTAGTAAAACCAGTCTTGCCACACCCTCTACATGTTTATTTCCAAACCATGGAGTTGGGGCTTATTAGACCAAAAGGTACAGTGCCCCTCCTCTGTGAAATCCATATTCCTGCTTCTGGCAGGTGGGTCACTGCACTCAGGACAATTATATCCTACTAATTTCTACAACAAAAGCACATTTCCAACACCAAGGAAGCTCTTCAGGCAGCAAGTAGAATTAAATTGAAAGAGTACCAAAAGCTTAAAAATATACAGAAGTTCCTTCTACCTATTTCTCAAAAGTAAGATGTATAGGACACTTAGTTTCTGTCTGACAGTACCATTAGTATGTAATTAGGCACACATTGCACCTTAAATGGGAGTGAATTCACCTATGGTCCAAACAAAATTGTCTTATAATGTTTAAAATCAAAATTAATGCACTATTAATTTATGACTCATAGGTATAGAGACCTTGAAATAACCTTAAAAGGAAATGTTGAAGACAGGTTTAATTGTAAAAGGTGTCAAGAAGAAATTTTTAAGATCAGTAAGAGAGGTCAAGATAATTTTACAAGAGTTTAATTTTACTAGACCTTATTCCCTGATTAAGGTTACAGAGAAATAAAGTGACTCAGCAGATCAACATTGTTGTTTATACATCCTTTTGCATACCAAGAGATCATAAGTTGCTTATGAAAATGCATCTTTAAAATCCTTCATTAAGGATTAGCACCTACCACGAGCCTGGTTGTCGCTTTGGGCATTATGTCCAGTCCAGTCCTTCAATTAAATTTCCTTTCCCAATGAGAAATGCAATCAACGTCAATCAATTATTGTGTCAGACCAGGGACAGGAGACCGAAGTCAGCACTGGCTTAGGGTAAGAAGGTTGCTTCTTCATTTCTGTGATTTGTACAGCACAGCTCCAAATCCTCTCCTGACAGATCATTTGTAAGCATTTCTCTTAGCAATTATGTTCCCAACTTGTTCAGTGAAATTGATTTTAAACTAAATAATTACTTCAGGCAAAGTCACGGGTTTCTCCACTATGACTGATAGAGAGTGAGCCAGATGAATGGAATGCATTAATGAATTTGTGAACTACTTTGAACAAATTACACGTATTGTTACAGGGAAGATTTACAGCAATAGCAGATCTAATTAAGTGCTTCATAAAGCAAAACATTGGGCAGATGTCAAACTGATAAATCATGTTTTATTTTGTTACTTTGATAAGTTTTTACTTCCGTTAAGAAATATTTCCACCCCACATGACAGTATTGAGCTATCCAATGGTTTTTAACATTTGAGAAAGATGAAATCTGCAATTTCTCATTTTGAAATTTTGTGTTAAGTGAATTAAAGTTCAGTTAAACATAATTTTTAACTCAGAAGTAGTGTCAGATCATGGTGTTTATGTCTCAGCCAGTACTACTCCAGGTACAAGCATGATAGCAATCTTTTCTAGAAGCAGAATTCTATCTATTGAGAATATTTACTGGCAAAACCTTGTAATTAGAAGTAGACACAAAAAATTAGAGACTACACCAGTGGCAGACAGATACATTTTTATAATTATTTTATGAGTAAGCAGGTCAGCATTTTCACATCTCTAGAATTTACCCTATCTTAATAGCATATTTTTATATATTTATAAAATATTTCTATGTTCACTCATCCACTATGGAGAGGGTCAATAAGGAATCTCAAACTTACTTTTGAGCTACTCACAAGGTAAATTTTGCAGAAAGGCATACAGCCTGCACGGTTTATTTGCACAGAAAGTGTAATATTCACAATGCCATGCCTTTTAGACCCTGATCTAATGAGCATTGTCTACTTTAGCAACAGTGGAACTCAAAAAAGACCAGATCTGTGAAGCAAAATAGTCTAATGCCAGCTCTACACCCCACAGCCACACTAGACACATTTTGAGTAGCTTGTTTCACTTCCTTGCGGCTTTTGTGTAAAGCTGATTGAACAGTGGAGCCCATTCTGAGTGCATTTTCCAAATTAGCTCCATCTGAAATGGGTCCCATCCTAAAATACACACTGACAACCAAAAACAACAAGCAGAGTTGATTGCAAGGGCCTTCAGGAAAGTTCACTCTCAAATCAGACCTAGGCACAAACAGGAAAACATCCCCTGATGTCCTACCATCAACTCTTTGTTCTCCCTTTCTTCAGGGTGCAGTGAAGGTGAGTTGAAGGAACTGCATAAAATATATAAAACTGTCATCAGAAGGGGATTTTGTAGCATGGCTGGAGTAGCTTAAGGTCTCTTTGCCACTTGAGCAACACTCAAGACACTGACCAGGACCAGTCAGAACACAGGAAGGGAAGAATTTGCTGCCTGTGTGAGACTACAGCTGTTAGACTGTTTTTTAATCTTGCACACCACAGATGGAAGGATGTAGGCAAACTGGACCTGGATAATAAAATAAAGACGATTTTGGAGAGGCTAATTAAGGTCTTAACTGAAAAAAGACTACTTATTTATTTGACAACAAAACTGTGACTTGATAGCCATCATAAAGGTCTGCAGCATGTAAACATACTGGGAGGAGAAGATTATAAAAAGTGCCTTAGGAGGGGATAAATTGCAATAAATTAATGATTTAAGAAAATCAAAACCATCAGTTTTCAGAACAAGAAAAAATATGACTACAGATCCCTCGAAATAACTTTCACACCTAGAAAGACTAAATTTCTCAGTGCTGGATAGCTGAATTCTTCTGTAGAGGTAACATTACTCCTTTTGAGCTCAATCACAAACATAAGACATGTATTTTATTGCGGATATCTATTGGCAAAGTTAACACCTCACTTGCTTGCATTAACTTTTGAAATAAGTCTCCCACTGCTGAGGCTGTGACTTTCCATTCAGGAAAACCTTCAAAGAAAGTACCCGAGAAACAGGCTGCTGGCTCAGGAACAGGAAAAATATTAAAAGGATTTAATGATCCAAATTATATTGTAGGGACAAAAGTTTGCATTCAGAGCAAAGAAGTCTTCTAAAAGAGCAAAGTCAATAGGACTATAAACCTGTACCTTCTTCATTTCAACATTGATTTGGTGCAGCAGCAGAAAGAAAAGGGAGCTTCTGAAAGCATCACGAAAGCAGGAGTCAGCAGATCTTACAAAGACAAATAGAAGTTTTAAGTAGAACATTGGTGATCTGTATCATTGATTTTTCTTCCAACATCTGCATATCCCAAAGGACAGTCCAAGTTATGAAAGAAAAAAGTATGTTAAATAAAAGACATGACATGTTCGATGTTGAGCCTCTACCTTGTAATTAGGAAATGAAGCACAGATGCCTTGTCCTATCAAAAGTAGGGAAGAAAAAAAAGAGTAGATGTTTTCAGAACACTCAGTCATGTCCCCCCATACACTGGAGAACAGTACAGGAGCCCCAATCTGGTGTCGATCAAGACTCTAATCAGGTTAGAAAGACTTCAGCAATGTCAGTGAGGGTGCAGTCAGCTTCCTGTGCCAAGAGCAACACCGAGTCTTCCTAGGCTTACACTGAAGGATCTTCCCTCTTGCTGCAAGTTTGCCTTTCAATGCAAAGTAAACCTGTATGCACTGGGAGTCTACTACAGTCAATAGAGAGGTCCTGATTTTATGCAGACCCTGCATAATACATGGAAATCAGTATCTGAATTAATCAAAATTAATTACATAGTGTAAACGAAAACAAGGCTCCGGCACCTGAACTGCCACATGGGCAAGTGTCCTGTCAGGCACTCCATCACCTATGATGGTAACGCTGAGCTGTGTGGACAGATGGAACTGTGCACATCTTGCATGTCTGCAGCTATTTCTTACCATGATTAACAGGGCAGAGACAGCAGCTGGAAATTTAGCATTACATTTACATTTTATTAGCTACATTGAAGCTTTGATAGGGCTGCAAGCAATGGGGAAACTAAGTAAGACTTGGATCAGAAAGTGGAAAAAATGAAAAATGAAACCATGTTTCATACGCCTGTTTCCTCCAGATCACTTCTCGTGGTTTTGCTTTCAGGTGACAGAGTATTTGTCTTTTCTGCCCCATTTCATCTTCACTCTAAAAGCACAAAAGAGGAAGCAGTTCCACATGTTTCTTACATAGGGAAACTTTGTCTGGGTTTTCCCTCCTTCCAGCGTGTTCTCAGCTGGGCTGGAGTGGAAAAGCAGGCACCACATGCAGCTCACCTGCATTGAGGCCCAGTTTGGGAGACATTCAGCTGAGTTTTGAGTTATTCAATGGCATTTTTCAGCCCAAATTTTAAAAAGTGAAAGGTTGTTCATTTTGCGGTTCTGCTTCCCTTTCCCTCATGTCTTCTACCAGCTACATGAAGATGAACAAAATGAAGATTTTGGGAATGGGTGTAACCTACAGACATACTGGAGGCCTGATATTAGAAATCTGAAAGTTTTACTGAGATCCACAAGTGTTGTCTTACATGCTTATCAAGTTATTTAATCAAGAAAAGGCTATGTTTCCTCATTTTAAAACAGATAATGGACACTTTTATTTGTATTCAAAGTTGATTCAACTAAAAAATAATTTTTTAATCAAACATGATTCCTTGGACAAAGATCACAATTCTGGCCAGATAAAGGCATAAAACCACTGAGCTTCATTGTAAAGACAACAAACCACTTACAATTCCCACTCCACTGAATTCAGTAACATGCAGAAGGATTGAAAAAATTTAGACTGATTCGTTACTTTGAGTTCTAGTCTAAGTAATCCTGATTCTGTAGTTAAACAAATTAGGTCAATGGAAAGTAGTTCCTTAATTTCAATGAGTTTTGCATCAGCTCTATTAGAAGAGAAAGTGGTAAAAAAACCTACACGAATTGCACAGGAATTTTAAGCAAGGAGAAATGCTGCCACCTGACACTGAAAGTGACACTTCAGGACATTGCCACTAAATAAAAAAACAAACTCTACTCATTAAAAAACCCCAAATTTTCCCTCTAAACATCAGGAGATTTTGTTTTGATGGGCGTTTTGTACATATAATGGAATTTAAAGGAAATAAATTTCTCTAATTCTTTGACCAGGATGCAAAACCATTTAAAAAACTATAAATTATACTCCAAAATTCTTTTACCTCATGACCTTTCAGGATTCAGTCTCCCATGGGTAAGTAACTATAGAAATAACTTATTCCTCTCATACTTCTGTACTTTCGAAAAATGTGTAGAAAACAGCAAAGAAATCCAGCTCCTTATGGTGTTTTGTCATAAAGCATCCCATGTTATTTATGTTTCTATGTTTCTCTGAAGAACAAGAAAAAAACCTTTTAATTTAACCACAAAAAGCACTAGAGACATTTGTTCTGAATTTGTAAGGTTTGCTGTCACTGGTAAGGAGTTATAAAGCTTCAGTAGTTTCACTCCTGCCCTGATTCTGAAGGTGTCAGATCTACTCTGGCTTATGAAATCACAGGAAAGAGAATCTGAAAGTGACAGTTTGCACTAAAACCAGATGATACCTCTCAGCAGCACATATTTTGTTTTACGAAATCATTTTGCAGGTTTGCCATAATGATCTTTTGAAGACTTTATTGTTGTTGATGCTCATTTGGAAGCCAGGACTGAAATCCAGATAGGAGCTCTACAGCACAGCAGCTGCAGGCTTCTTGGAATCTCTCTCCCTCAACAACAAGTGTTCATGGGATTCCCAGACACTTTTGGGTTTGTAAAGGAGGCAACTTGCATTAAGTGAGTTGTGAAGGGGCAAATGCTAATCTCATTTTATCTACTGTTTCACTCAGGAAATTATTTCTCTTTTGGCAATCGGCAGTGCCAAAGAGATATGGATGACTAATGATGAAGGTCATTTGCTGAACATTGCTCCTTTCTGAGGGAGATGTCCATTTCTCATCTGCCATGGATGGAATTAGAAAATTTTGTACAGCAGGCAGAATTTAAAGAAACAATGAATTTCTCTTTTTGTAAACTGGGTTCTTTATTTTTGGTTTGTGGTTTCAAATATACAGCCACAAACACATTTTCACAAACTTCAATGTAAGGACAGGTTATATTAAAGTTATAGTAACACCTAATAGCTTAAATGTCAATGATTTCAGTCTTCAGTTATACTGATTTATTTGGAGGAAGCGTCTTCACATCAGTCTACTTCTTCCTTGGTAATAAGAAAAGAAGCTTTATACAGGTATGATCATTATTAAAATTGTTCTAGTGAATTTTTTTCAACTCTATGTTCTCATAAATTTGCAGTTTTATTTCAATGAACTCTTACAATCATTCTAAATACAATTTGTCAACAGTCAAAAAACTAAGTATGACAAATCTAAGGTAGTATTGGCAATGCCAAGTGTTGTAGTTTATCCCCAGCCAGCACCTAAATACCACACAACCACTTGCTCACTACCTGCCCCAGCAAGGTGGAGGAGAGAATCACAAGGGTTAAAGTGAGAAAAGTCATGGGTTGAGATAAGAGTAGTTCAATAATTGAAACAATAATAATATAAACCACAATGACAAGAAAAAAAATACAAAGAGAGGAAAAAATCCAAGGAAACAAGTAGTGCAAATAAAAGCAATTGCTCTCCACCCACTAACCAATGCCCAGCCAGCCTTCCAGCAGGAGCCCACCCTTCCCACTAACCTTCCCCATGTTTATACACTGAGCATGGTGCCATATGGTTTGGGATGTCCCTTGGGTCAGCTGGGATCACCTGTCCCAGCTGTGTCCCCTCCCAGCTCCTTGTGCATCTCCAGCCCGTCTCCTGCTGGGATGGGGCAAAGAGCAGAAAAAGCCTTGACTGTGTCAGCACCACTCAGAAATAGCCACAACATCCCTCAGCTATCAAAACTGCTCCCAGCAAACCACAGCCCCACAGTAGCCACTGTAAAGAAAATTGACTCTATTCCAGCCAAAACCAGCACAGCAACTCAGTTTACTAAGTGGCAACTGCAACTCTTGGGAGATAACACTGTGCCTTTACACCCAGTCACAGAGACTCGGAAAAAAACAGACTTAGTCATTCTATTTAATGATAATCTCCACTTTCGCTAATGGCATGCTCTTCACAGATACTTAGTAGGAAGCTTTTGTTGCAAATTGCAAAGGATACAGCTCACAAAAGAGAAGAAAGACTTCCACTTGCAATCATGCGAGAGTCTTACACAAAGTTAAACGAGCAAGACTGGCAAGGCACTTTGGGACTCTGAATTGGCACGGAGACTAAACTGGGGTCTGCACGGCAGAGCAAGCCACAAAAGCCCTGTAAGCGCAACATTACTAGGCATTTAGATTTATTCAGAATACTGGTGATTTTTTTTTCCTGATTTCGGTACAAGTTTCTTTTTTGTAATGCACAGAAGTAGTGCTGGGTCTGCGTAGCTGCATGCACACAGTTTGGGCATGGCTGTGACCCCATCAGAAACAGGGCCACAGATGTTTCTTCTCTGCCACATTCAGTGCATAATAAAAATAAACCCATAAAATGCAAAATAAAACAAACAAACAAAAACAAAAACCTCGCCAGCCACAAAACAAAAACCCCCACAAACAAGCAAACAAAAAATATCAGAATAAGCAGTTTTGATCACAGAGCAAATCTGCTTCACAGTTATGATGAAAACAGTATAGTTTTCATTTGCTTCAGTATTTATTCAGAAAATAAAATAACAGAAAAGGCTTGTGATTTAATTTGTAGTTATACATTGTCCTTTTCTCAGAATGGATTGCATTGCTAGAAGCTAACCCACAAGCACATGAAATTACCACAAAACTCTCTTTTCCATGGCTTATTCTTCTGTTTAACAACTGAAGTAGCAACATATTATCCCAGAGGAAAGATATTATCAAAGATGAGAGAAATGCCTCAGAAGAAAGAAGATTTCTACCAGTAACATTTGTTGATAAGGTTGCTCATCCTGTATTATTATGAAACAGAAAAATACCCTTTGAGTTTGTGTAACACCTTTAAATTTTCCAAATACTAAAACAAAACCAGCAACACAAATTTTTCCAAACACTACATGCAAAAAAATAAATAAAAAAGGTTGAGGAAACAAAACCAATTCTATATTGCCCTGATACAATTCTACAAGTCATATTTTAGATGGTTCATAAAATTTAGGATTATATGTAATAAGCATTCAATATTATAATAGATTTACTTTTTTCCATAAATACACTCTTAAATCTCTCTTTAACAATGTAATACCATTAATGTTCCTGAAACGAACTTCAGAGTTTCAGAAAACTGCATTGTGGATATTTGAAAAACACAATAATTCCCACACTTCTGGTGACTCAGAAAGAAATCCAGTGTGGATAGGTAACCCCATAGGATTGGGATTTTAGCCTGAGAGAATGAAGGAAACAAATTAAAATGTGGAACTTGGGGTATCCCACCTTGTTCTGGTATCTGTTTCTGTCTTCCTCTGTCTTAAAAGCAGAGAATTTACTTGGAACATTCTAGCTTCCACATGGATTTTAAGTATAATTTTCCCTTTCATCATCTGCGGCATTTCACAAATCCTGACAACTCATCCTGTAATTAACAATTGGATCTAGCTTGCCTTGTGCTTTTTTGCTTTGCTGAATTGACAGCTTTTGAACCAGCTCTGTAGGACAGCTCGAGGCTCCAAGGGAGAGAACACAGACAAAAAAAAAAGTAACAGAATAAGCAAAATAAGAATCAGATGGGAGAAATACAATAGTGATAGTAAGAACATGGGAGAAAGAAAAATAAGTTATTCAATCTAATCAGATGGCTGCTGGTTGCACTTTGCTTCACAGTAGAGGACAGAAAACACTTCATGGTGCAAATGTTCATAAGTGAATTTAAAATGAATGTTAAAGCATCCCCTTCCATTGAAGTTATAAATTCCATTCATCCCTGAAATAGTTACATTGCTATTTATATAAATGTTCTAAGTAGTAAAGTGCAAATTTGAAAGAAGCAGCTTGGTGCATATTTTGATGAGGTGAGGACTAGAAAAATTGAATGCCATGAACTACAGCAGCTAATTCCAATTTCAACTAGATCCCAGCTCTCATTAAAATACAAACTGACAGAATGATTCACTGCTGCTGTGACACCGTGAGATTGAGGTTGAGGGTGTTAAAGTGGCTGCAGTACCCTAACAGTAACATTTACAGTTACATCTAAAGGAAGAGCATTCTGGGGGAAAAGTGCCTGGAGCAAGTTACCACAAAATAACTCGTTCCAGTATTTCAACTTGATATCATCTTATTAGACAGAAATAGTTGAACATTTATTGGAGAAATAATGAGTATTCAGACATACAAAATCTGAAACGAGTGCATATGTCTACACTCTCTTTCTTTGGTATAAATACTGCAGCACTTCATGCCAAGCAAAGCAGTGAGGGCCACTGGTGGTGCCCACCCAGACACTGAGCTGTGGTACCCGGGTCCCGTCTGAGGCAAAGAACAACAAAGCATGTCCAGCTCTTGCTGAAGATCACAGATCTGTACTCACAACTAAACATTCTGTTTGCCTTTACGCTGCCTGTATTCCCAGCATCCTTGTATGAGAGGTAAGTTTTAAAACAAATCTTTTATAGTAAAGCCACAACAAAGAATTTTCATTTTTAAAAGTATTTAATTTTAAAAAAAGCTCTTGCCTATTTTATTCAGATTCTACCTATTTTCAAGCAGTTCAGTGTCACTGCTGATATGAAATAGGACTTAACATTTGAAGAAGATATTTCTTCTGGATTCTTTGCAAAAATTTTGGAACCCATAGTAGACCATAAGAGAACTTTAAAGCCTAATATTTATTTGGTGAAAGTGTGACAAAAGTGATACATAATTCTTAATTGGAAATTTATTAAAACACATTTCCTTTAGTTGCCCTCAGTCTATACTAATAATTCACTTTAATGATCCAGTCATCAATATCAACAGCAGCTGAATCATTAAAGCTAAAGGAGGGACATAAAGTACACATCAGCACAGGCTCCATGCAAGGTGCTGTGAAAGCAAAGTCTGAGATTTACAGTATCAGCATCACCCAGGCATCTGTACAGCTCTCCCAGGGAGTTACAGGAGTGGCCCATACTTTGTGGTCTGTGTTTAGATTCTGTGGACAGCCTATTTGACATGTCTTGTGGGGCTGGAGCTCATCTTAGGTACAATTAGAAATTTTTAAATGAACAGTATAAAGATAGTAAGGAATAAAATAATGGAACCTGCAAAATGAAGGCAAACCCTGGATGCCATTCAGAGTAGTCCAACTTTTTGACTTCATTTGTTCAACATCTATCTAATTCTGCTGTTATTATACTGTACCAACAACATAAATTTGTCTCTGTCAGATTTTAAACAGCACCTGGAATGCAATTATATGCCTCATGATACGTTAGGAGCAAGAGGGAAATTCATTTGATATTTTTAACTTGTCCTTATGGGATATTGCAAGGGCATACAACAAAAAAAATGAAATGTCTCACTATTCAAAGTTGCAATGTTAAATTTCAAGAAATTAACACCAATCACCATTATAAGTATCATAATACACATATATAATTAACAATATTACAGTGTATAGCTTCAACTCTAGATAAAATGTTTATTTAAGAATTAATATTTTACTCTCCTTGTGCCAGATAATTTCTTTGTATAAACAAACCACAGAAAGGAAGACAACTAACTTAGCTTCAAGAAACCAAATGGACTATCACATCCTCTGTGGTCTTTGAGAGAAAAATACAAGGGTATCAACTAAAATCAATGTCTTCAAAACCCAGAATATAATCAATGAATTTGCTGACATTAACTTGGATTTTCTTTAATTTTTGCTCCCCTACCTCTGATAGTTACAGGAAGTCTTTCCACCATACCAATACAACCAATATCATCCTGGCTGCTCTACTCAAATCCTCACCACATGGAGAACAGATTCAGAAAGTCTTTACATAAGCAAGAAAAAGCAACAGAACACATCTATGGATCAAAACCCTTAACTATTCTTTTCACAACTGATGGTGGCTTCAGTTCTACAGAAATTTTAAGGAAGTAACATAAGATCTAGCACAAGCTGAGCAAAGAGCTTTGGTGACACATTTCAAGACGTGCTGAACTTCAGACAGAATCCCAGAAAGTCGTCTCATTACTAGTGTGCTGCATGGCTCAGAGGGGGGCAAATACCTAAGGGTCCAATAGTCTTGAAGCTCAGTGTGAAATAATCTACTTATCTCCAGATAAACAGAGCCATCTGCTTAAAACAACCTGGACAGTACTGATGGCCTCCACTGCCAATATGCAGGGCCCTTAACTTACATCTGTAATTACATATTAAAACAAAGTACAAGGACCCATCTGCTGTAGTAACATATACAAAGTGTGACATATCAGAATAATTAGATTTGCTACCTGCATCTTCTGGAACCCAGTTTTCAAACCATGGAAGGTACCTTTCAGCAGTATGATTAATCATCTACCTGTGTTTGTGTCTTGGAAAGGAGAGGAAAAAGGACTTTTCCCCTGTTACACAACAGAGTACCTTATGGAGAACTGCTTTTAAGGGAGTCTTAGCAAAGAACTGAGGAGAAATAATGATTGTGTGGGGTGTTAGGTTACTTACAGTGTTATATTGCAGTCCCACACTAATAGCTGCACCATCATTTACTGCCTGATCAAGCAGAAGCCCAGCTCCTGCCAAAAACAACTGAAAGATGTTGCAAACACTGAAAATTCAGACAAATTACATCAATTCCCCCTGTGGTAAAAACAATGCTTTTAGCCAGTGATACTGAATGCAATGCTGAAAGCTTTGTAAAGTCTTCTCTGCCCTTTCTTATCCTTCACACTAATTAATCTCAGTGGGATTTTGTAAAATGGTGAGAACAGTAACTGTAAAATAGGATTTAACAATCAGACTTTTCTAAACTAGTATGAGCTACCCCCCCCAGCCACTGTAATTTAAGAAACCCCAATCTCATTAAGAAGCCATTAATGCAAACCCATGACATCAGGATGTCACACCACAGAAATCAAGTCTCTTCAGAAGCACAAAGTAGCTCCTTGTAATGAGGTGGGGGCAGTGGGAATTGTTTGTGGGGGTTTTTGACAGGCCTGTTTTCAAGCAGGTGCTCAGTGTTTCTTTTTGAAGCAGGGCTAGTGGAAGACACAGTATTACATCTGTTCTACCTCAGGACTAGGGAATAGAAGAGGCAGAGACTTGTGTATTTAACCTTAACTTCATGACAGGACTGAACTAATATAGATTAGGATGAAAGATTCAGGCATGATTTACTCCAGGATTTTTGTCTTCCTTCCTTCCTCACTCCGATTAAATCAGTTTTGTTCATCTTTGTTCAAGGTCTTGCAAGATCCTATTTTTATAAACATGCAAAAAACTTGCGTAAAAATTATACAGAACCTTCAGGAGTTATGATGGATGAGCACATAGCTACAATCATTTGGGAGGTTTTAACTGACAATTTAAAAAATATTTTTATTTTTAATAACCATTTTCTTATAAATTTCTGCCATTAGACCCATTAGCTTATTTTAGGAAGAATTCCCCGGGCCACAGCTAGGGAAACACTATTTAGGCAGTCACTTTCCATTATTCACATCATAGGACTAGTAACATCAATACATAAGCATAAATATATAATTTTAATATTTGTACAAAAATAAATATTACATTGTCTTCCATCTTTTTTTAGGGCCTGCTAAATCAAATGTATTATCTGTTGATTGAAATCTCTAGTATTAAATTAAGATACTTTTTTCACATTTTTATTACTTCAGAACAGATGTTTGGTCCTGCAAGGGCAGCACCATAAAACATGGGGAAGTCACACACACAGCAGTAAAAACTAGGGGAAAAAATTCTAAAAGAACTTGGTGCAAAAAGGCCAGAGGTACTGGGGATGGATATTGATGAATTGCATAAAAATTACCTTTTCCAGACTCCTCACCTTACATTTTGACATTGGAGAGCACTGTATAGTTGCAAAACATACATGAGGGTAACTACAGAGACAGAGAGTCTCAAGAGTCTGTAAATAACTAACAGTGGACAGAAAAGCAGACTATAGTGGAATTCTCTTCAGCCACAATCTCAGTTTTTCTAGCATTTTAAACCAAAATTTAAACTAACAGTTTAGAAGTTCAGTTGCGGCTATAAAAAAGGCTAATGGTTTTTTTCATTCTGATGTAGGTTTATCATAACTTCAGTGTCTCTTCATGGAGTATCAAATAAATATTGGCTGAAACTGAATGCAAAATCTATTGCTGAAACTCTGCAAAGTCAGTTTTAAATGAAGAAAAAAAGAAATCTTCCTGTGGGTTTAAATAAGAGGTCAAAACAGACACTGTTTGTAAACCTTAACAGTACATGGATGACCTTGAGTCCATTTCAAACCAAAGTAGCTATTCCACTGACAAAAGGCTTTAGTCTGTTGGCAGCCAATTAATACCTACTATTTACTTCTATTCGTAACTGAACTATAACTCTTTGGAATACATTTGTGTAGAGACAAATATACATTTAAATCTGAGCTTCCAAAATACCATAATACTGAGCTCTTGATATAAAATCCTTCAAAGGCATTTTACCCCCTCAACTCTGCCTGGGGTAGCTCTGCCAGTGCTGACAAGCAACATGTCTGGCACCTGTCCAAAACCTAAGCAACAATTCTGTTTATTTCATATAATCATAATAGTGGATTCCAGAATTTCTAGTAGATGATTGTGAAGCCTGGGATTTACATCTTTGAGTGTCTTCTCTTTCCTCTTTTTATTGTGGGACTTGTAGTTGACCAGAAGAGTAAATTTATTTGGGAGCAATGTCAGACTTGGTATTGAAACAGCAGCCTCCAGCTCTTTATACTGCAATTTATACTCATCACATAAGTTAGGGAGAATACAGCAGTGCTTTTCAGCAGCTTTTTTCACTGATTAAATTCACTTCTATCTGGGGTTTAGTAGCAAGGAAATAAATATTAACCACTGAAAGCTCTTGATCTCCACACATGCACATCTATATCCATATAATTATGATCATTACACTGTAAGTTTATTATATTTTCCCAGCATTTTTGTTTTTACAGAAGCCAAGTCTCTCCTAACTGAGGTTTGTAGTTCCAAGGACAAAAATGTTGTATTACAGGTCTTTACAGTAAGACAGAGACTCCCTCCTGTGCTTCATATCCCCATTCTCCTACACTATACAGAGCTCTGAGTGACTTATCTACTTATGGTATCAGAATCCAATTTTATGAGGCCTAATGATGTTATTAGTGTCCTTTAAATTAGTATCTGCTTTCAGTTACCCCAGACAAAAACTATAAAGTGATAATAGTATTTTGGCTTCCTTTGTATAAGAAAGCACAATGGCTGGCTGGGCTGTTTTGCCATTATGCAACTTTGCTACGTTTTCATGTTTCAAACTTCATGCTCATGATACTGTGGACAAGACAAAACAAAACTGATTTGAATACCTGCATGCAATAAATACATAGTTCTCTGTCATAACAGCTTTACTTTGAGTGACACAAGATAAATAAAATCCCATACAAACAGCACTTGCATAGATAAGACACAACAGTTCTATGCAGGGACTTCTATAAATTTTTTCCTACCTGACTCTGATGTGCCTTGTGTGAAAGTCATAACACTGGGTGTGTTTGGCAGAGCAATTTAATGGGAAAGTCAGTATATTGCACAACTAAGCACTCCATCACACAGCTGATCCTATCAATAAAGGCAAGAAAATACTCTCTGGTACAGTGTTTGAGGAAGAGAGGTGCACATTTATTGTTAAGTAGAGCAATACTGTGTTCATTAGCTGAATCACAATGCTACACAGAATGAAACCCATGCACTTCATCCTCATATTTTACCAGGCTACAGGAAGACCAACTCAGTCAATAGTAATGCACAGAAATTATAAAATCTATAATTAATTTTTGTTAATGGCTAAGAATCTTGTAGTCTTGAATAATATAATACCATACTCCTGTCAACAGGACAAATGACAGACATACTTATGACAAGAATTGTAAGTTAAAGATGCAAAATCTCCATTGGGAATTCAAACATTCTTTCAACTTGTCCAACCTTAGGCAGTTTCAAAAGCCATTTAACATAATTTTGCAATCAATGGTGTTTGTCCAAACTGCCCTATAGACAAAACTAGGCTGTATAGTGTTAGACACTTCATCTTCTGAGGCCAGAAAAGGCGTCACACATCATTTATACTGTTCTCCTGAGTCCCCTTACTCTGTCTTCACCAATATAAAACAAATGGAAATAAGCTACATCAAAATCTATACTTTGTCCACTGAAGTAATAAATAGTTTTTGCATTCAAGGATGTTTTTTCATTATACCTGCTGTTGGGGACAATCTTTGTCATACAAATTTATGGGCACATTAGTTATAATAATTCTGTTCTGTATTTTATCTCTGCAGGAACACCGTTTGGAGCTGTTCCAGTCATCTGAGTGCAATAAAAGCCTTATGCTTTTAACACATCTTATTTGCCTATGAATAGTTTTTAGCAAGATAACCACAGGCTCCTTTTTATCAGCATATTAGCATTTAATGTATGTTTGGACTCAGGGCCTGCATATTTGTTTTAAAGTGAGATTATGACATTATGATTTGGGAAGAACTCCACATTACTGTCTGTTGGGAGTCCTTAAACACGACTGACATGGCACTGAGTTAGTTGTAACCTTACCTAGGTTTTCTTTTTGTGCAAAGCATTCAATGATATGGTTAAAATACATGCTGCTTCTCACACTTGCTCTGAAGAGAGCAGTTTCTAAAGTTCAAAGGGAAATATCTCCATCCATACTACAAACATCACCCTCTCCAGACTAGATAACACTAACAGTATCCTAAAAGTATTTTTTCCTTTTATTTCAGTCAAAATGAAATAGGAGCAAAGACCTGCTGTTTACAACATTAAACTAGATTAACTTTAAACTTGTCTCTTTTGCCTGAAGGAAAGAGATGAACAGCTCAAGCTGGCAGATCTAGGTTAGCAGCCCCTTCCAGGGGACTGTGTCAGCAGGCGCAAGGCCTGTTCTCCCACTGACACCGTTGTTGGCAGAGTACCTGTGCCCACAGGGCAATAGATTTAGCCCACAAAAGAAGTATGCAGGCAGGTTAAATACTATGATAAATGCATGCAGCAGCACCCAACTCTAGAGTGACAACAGCAGCCAGCAGATTCTCAAGATAGCAAAACATTTATATGCTGAGCTAAATTAACAGTGTTGAGCATTTCCAAGAAATAGAAGTTGACTTCTAAGCACGTAGCTTAGCTCCCTTTCAGAGGGAGGCAGTGCAGCTGGGAAACTGCAGATGGTTAAATGTAAATCTCCGTAAATTCAAACATGTTTTGTAAATATTGACTGCAATTCTTTTTCATGGGAAATCACAGTTGCTACCAATTGATTTTTGCAGTCAGAGTATACTCATAAAGCTATTTTTTGCTGAAGACACTCCTTAAGTAAAATACTACATAAAATATGGAATGTTTATTAATAAATAATATAAAATTTGTGAAGGTTAACTAAGTTAGCCCTAAGCAGTCTCATAAAAGTTTTTGACATGCTAGCCTCTTTTTTTCTCTCTCTGAAACAGTACTACAACATTAGATAAATAGAACATTTCAGCTGGAAAGAAGAGACTTGAAAATAAATTGAGTCATCAACCAAACTCATTTTGGCTAATGCTGTCTTCCAAAAATTTAATATGCATTTGCTGTTTCAGTCATAAAAATTACGAAGTTTAACTCCATTAAGGCAAAGTTACAACTGTTTGTAAACAGACAGTAATTATGGACCTGTCAAAATAAACTAATTGAATAGAAGTGAATCACTCAGCCTTTCTAATCCTAATTTTGGTAGACAAGTACAACGTATCATTACAAAACATTACATCAGTAAACTTATGACCACAGAAAAATAGTTGAATACATTGGAGCAGTTGAAAGTAATTCTATTCAAATAACATTTTAAGTGCAAATCTGGGCCTGCAGAATTAAAATATGGATGGTATACTGTGCATTTCCTCTAGAATTTTTTTACATATGTCCATGGTTATCAAAATTAATATTTGGGAAAGTTACTGTACTGCACCAACAAATACCAGCAATGTAACAGTCCCAAATCCTGGTCTGATCTGTCACATTTTTAAAAAGCCAGCTTTCCTTTGAAGTGACTGTAGAAATTTAGAAACTATCAGGGAAGGCAGTGGGAAAATATTTATTGTCACCAGTAGTGGATTTAATGCTTATTTTCTTCTATTTTATAAAGACATATTTTATAGCACATCAGTAACAGCTACATTTAAGAAAATAAACTCATTCCTCAAATGTACATTTCTAGTCTAATAGCAGAAGCTAATATCCTGATTAATATTACATGAACATTTCCATTATCATCTCAAGTTGACTGAAAAAATAAATGCCTTCATAATGCTTATTTTCAAGTTCAGTGCGCTCCCCTTGTCTTGCTATAATCACTTTTTCTGTAATCAAAATATTTCAGTGTTTATTTTACCAAATCCACATGGAAGCAGATTTTATTATTTCTGAACTCAGTACAAGCCATAAAATGTCTTCAAAGACATTCTGTATATTGTAAAAAGACATTAAGTTCCTATAGGAGTGAGATCTAAATAATATTTTGATTTACGCAGGTGAAATGAGTTTAACAAAATTCCATGTGAAAGCACAGCTATTTGCAATTTTGATACCAAAGTGTTTTCTATTGAATAATCCACAGTAGTTATATGAGTTACAATTTATGGATTAATTTTCTTAACTCATTTATCATTTACATCAAACAAGTGCTAACTGTGGGGTTTTTGTACTGTTGCCAGAAATGGGAGAAAACGGGATAGTCAGTCTTAAGGCAATAGTGGTGAAATTAATATCTTCCTTGCACATATATTTCCTAATAGCTTTTTATTCAGCAATGATATATTTCATTCTGACTACACTTCTCAATCCTATTGTGTCCAACCTCCCAGTGCCCCAGAAAGTTATTTTTCCAGTGAAAAGACAATTTCTGTACAAGTAAGAAAAATCTAGCTACATACCTATGCTTTTGTTGGCGCCACCTTTTCTCCTCCAGCCGTGTAAATCGTGAGGCAAATGCTTTCATTTAGTTTGCTTCAACCTCTTTCTAAAGATTCTAATTCTGATTTTTGCTGCCCTGGAGAGACAACAAATGATCTTCATTCTCAAACCATGAAGTGATATTGTCGTATGTGGTAAACTTATCATAGGAACATTGCTCCCTTAAATTTGTAAGCGCTGAAAGTGCACACTCGCAGGCTTCAAACAGCAACATGCCAGGCATTTTGCAGGCCGCAGACAGCAAGACACCTCATATTATCCTTCATGTTCTTTGACTGTTTGAAAAATTAGGCCTAAGCCCTTCTACCAAACGTGTGTCCATCTTTTACTGCCTCTGGTGGCTTCAGTTTCAGATATGCCAGGGAGCTGCAGAACTTTCTGGCAGTGACTGACGGAAGCCCCGAGCACCTCTGACAGGCAGATTTTGTGCCCATTACTTTTCTGTTGTTTTCTTACCGTAGAGTGTGTTTATGGCTTTCATCTTCTCACAGCTCATCTCTTCATGGTTTAATGATGCATTTTGTGTATTTCTCATGAGAGTTCAGGTTCAACATTTAATCTATTCCCATCTTGCCTTCAAACCACTATTTGACTAGAGATTCTTTGTTGTGGATTTTTCTACATTCTTATAAAATAGAGCTTCTATAGAAAATATTTGTAACGTCTAGAACTATAAGTTGCAGCAGTTGAACTAGAGGCAGTTCAACATAACCTGATCCAACCAATATGAACTCCAGACTCCAAACAAGTGTGGAAACTCAGCTCCTGCAAGCTCAGGTCCCAGGACTGCCTCCTTCTCCTTTGAAGGGAAGCAGCACCAACTCTGCACTCCAAACAAGCTAGACTTATTAGTACTGCACTTCCTGGGGGAAGAAAATTCACTAAAGAATTCCTCTTTCACACTTTCCAGGCAGCTTTGAGAGGACAAATGTTTGTTGTAATTAAAAGTTTGAGAAGTGCAGCAATGCTGATTGGAAGAGACAGATAGCAAAGAGCAGGAACTGGCAGCAACAGGTCCATCCAAACCACAGGACTTAACTGCTCTCTGTAATCAAGTCCTTCTGCTGTTGCTGTCAAAACTGCAGGATCTGGATGAAAACTGAGCTCCTGCCCCACAACTGCCAAGCACAACCCCTCTATTTTTCCCTCAGCAGAAATGCAGCAGCCAATACTAGTCTGTTTCAGTACAAAGCACTGACTTATACAAGTGCTTAAAGAGCTTCACCCTCGAGTATTCCAAGTTTTCTACAACAAAATCACACCCTTCAGCCATTCAGAACACAGGTAGAAAAATCAACATTCTTGGTGTGTCAAGGATCGCATTATTAAAAGGAGGGAACATTATAAATGTGGCATGAGCAGTTTTAAAGACTGGGGCATCACAGTGATGAACCCTGAAATGGAGTTAAGGTGACATAAAGCAAGTCACTTTCCACAGGCCCATTACAATCACATCATGTCCTGAAAACATCAAACTGAAAGCGACTGAGAAGTGAGAAAATGACAGCAGCATTTTCAGAGTTTAAATCCAATTTTTCCACATGAAGTGAAACTAAACCAGGAATTAAATGAAGTTATGGTTGAAAGAGATCATTTGTAAAGCAACATTACAGCCAGTGCATTTAGAGTTGAATTTTTTTTTTCTGCAAAATACAACAAATTGTTAAGGAACAAGTTAAATATATGAATACACCTGAAGCAATCTTTTTATTAACATTTTGAAACTAGATTTTCAACATGAAATAAATGTCTCTGTACCTGATCCAAGCCTTTGTTAAATACCTGCAACATGATATTGCTGCAGCGCTGAAACCATTAACAACTAAAAAGGATGCAGAGAGAGTAATTTTAGAGCAAATCTTTCATTGCAAGTAAGGATGGCAGCTCGATCCCACAAAACTGCCCCATGTAATGGGAAAGAGTCCAGTATGATGACTGAGCCACAGGCAGACTCCGCACATGCTCTGCTACCAGCAGGCCACCTAACTCTTGTGATGCAGCTGGTTTAGGGAGGTGACTGGGAAGGTGTTAGATAACATTAACAAAACAGTCGATAAAATACTTCTCAGTACAGTGGTGATGTCAATTAGCAAGCCCGTTGTGGATATCAATCAGTAAACAACATAACCACCTGCAAACAAAAATTACTGCTATTTACTCCTGCATTAACCCAGCAAGATAGCACGTGCTGAGGTTATCTGAAACACTGCTGATGTACTTTATTTTACAAGAGTTCCTTAAGACCTTACTCAGCCTTTTATAACTAAAAGAATGATTATTGAAGCCAGCATGCAGAAATATAGAAGACACATGTATGATGTAGGAGGCTTTATTTGTTCTTAACTTAAGGAAAAAGCTTAAACTTTTATCATTAAAGTGATAAAAGTGCATTATTTATGCATTTGAAGAAATTCCAAGCTCCACATTTATTTGGGATGGAAAAGAGAAATAACTGATAAGAATTAGTTTCATTTTGTATTCTTGACACCTCCTCAGTGTTTTAACGCACATAGAGAATTACTTAACTATGTCATTAAAGTTCATGGAATAATCAATATTAAAGTGATAAAGCAGAGCACATATAATCCAGCCAAATCATCTTGTGGTTTTAGAAATAATTCAATAATAAAAGTGAAACTTATAAAACTAATTGTCCTCTGAACCTAAATGAGAACACAGAACCAAAGAGATGAAACTAGCAAATTTTTACTACATAACACAAACTATCTAAATTGATAGTTTGCTGCAGGAAGACAAACAAACAAACACAAACAAACAAAAAAGCTTAGGAAATGGCCTGGAATCTGAAAAGGAAGGACAAAATTCAGAAGGAAAAGGAATTAAATGTCTCATTGAAAAGTTAAAGTACTTCCTCCTTTATACTGTTTTTGAAGGGGGTGAAGATTAGAAGACGATTAACATCACATCAAAGTGAATAATTATGTGTCCTACATCTAGACAAAGTGCCTGATCTTAACAGCACTTGTGCTGATTAACTTGTATGTGTAATTGAAACAGAATGACAGTATTCTCCAGTCAGTGTCAATAAAATCGGTAAGGGAAAACTGCAGGCAATTGAGGTAATTAATCCCAGAACCAAATCTGCTATAGGCAATCCACACTGAATAACTATTTGGTTCTGTTTTACACTAGTTCTTATATAAGTAAATGGAAAAGTAATAGACATGAATTAAACATTCTCATTTCACAGTACTAAGCATTCACCCATCACCCATGAAGCTCATTCCTCATCCCTCGGGCTTCAACTGCAGCAGTGCCAACTTAATAAAGGAGCACTAATTATTCAAAATTATGAAAAAATTTTCTTGGCATACACTCTCCTCTTTCACATATATTCAAGACTGTGTAACAGTCCGCCATATAGAATATCAAGGAAGAGGGCAATTACAACATGTAAATAAACTTAAGACAAAGAAACTATAGTAACAGTAACTGTGTCTCTAGGACTGATTACACTGATTTTTTTTTCTTTAAGTAAAACAATCTCAGAGCTAGAAACATATCCTTAGAAGTTGTGTTTTACAGAAATCAATAATACTATTGCTGCTCTGCTGAGTAACTTTTCCATAAAATTTGTAAATATGCATGTAATTTCTCTTTCTCACACAATTGGAACACAAATTCTCACACAAATTCTCTTTCTCACACAATATATGGAACAACAAACTGAACATTTAGAATTATCAATTGTTTATAAATTTGACACTATTTCTTTGCATTAATTGAAATTAAAGTATCTTCAATACTAAGACAGAACTAATAAGACAACTATAGCCAGCACCTTCTGATAAGTATCACAATATCCCCATCACCACTGAATCTCCCCAGCATGTTCTGCACAGCAAAAGGATGCTGAAAAGACAATAAACTGTTGATTCAGGAATGATTTGAAATGAAGGTAACCTCATAGCTTCTAATAGTTTTAACAGTGTTCAAGCTTTCCCTGTATTTCTGAATAATTTCCCACAATAATCTCATAATGTTCTTAATTTAAATATTTAAAATTTCCTGATGGCTAATCTGCACCCAGACTAAATAAAAAAAAATTAGCTTTTCAAATTATCTACTTTGGATCAAATCAGACACCATCTTTCTTAATACTGAATACAGAGCACATTAATTTAGTAAGCTATTACTCATCCCTGTAAGGGATAGTTTTGTCTCAAAGAATTTTGAAAGGACTATTAGATTTAGGGACAAAAAAAGGAATTCAAATTATCTCGCTTACATTTTTCTCTCTAAAAGGGTAATATTTAGCAAGTGGAAAGGTTAATTCACCCATATGCTTGTGCCCTAAGCCTTCACTCAGCAGGAATTGATCTAACAGAACCCATCTGAACCAATTTACAGACTCAGATTCAAGAGCATCTAGTTATTACTCTCTTGTAAAGCAGTGACTAGATATAAAGCAGGAAGATCCTAAGCCATAAATCTCTGGAATCTCCCCGTGTTCCTTCGAGAAAGACTGGAAATGCCTTTATGCTTTACTCCTTCTACCTCTTCCCCAAACATCTGTTGTTTCCCTTGGCAGAAACTGGATATTGAGCAAAGCAGACCCAGTATGACCCTTGTCATGTTACTAATCATCCATCTTGCTTTCTCTTTTAATATTAATTTTGACTTAATTTTAAATTATGACGTATAACCAAGGTTGTGGAAGACAAATTTCATTTTTACAATGAAAATATTTTTTGCTTTTGATGCCTTTTTCTGCTAGTACAATACATTTGCACATACACAAAAATATAAGTTCAAAACAAAAAGCTAGTCAAAATATTTCATAAAAACACTACTACTATTCAAATTTTATTCAATTTCCCTCTGAAGAGACACTAGTCTCAAAATTAATCATAAGTGTTGGCACAATTTCACAATGCTTTCCAGCTCAATTGAGTTATATTGTCTCCAGAGTTTCTTCAATCACAGAGGACTTTTTACATTTTTATTCAGGTCTTCATTTTCAATCATTCTATCCTTCCTGAATTCATTCACCTTTTCCCACTTTTTCGTTTTATTTTTTTCCATCTGTGCCTATTTCTCACAAACATTTTCAAATCATCTTTTTTCTGAGCAAATATTCAGAAAACTGTTGGGTGTATAAACCACAATAGACCTTACCTGAAAAACCACAGACTATTTGATTTTAGGCACCCTCAGAAGGGTTTTATTCACACAGCAGTAAATTTTGGCTTGAAACAAAACTATACATCTCCATTTTTCCAATTCCTACAGCATAAGTATAGATGTGTTCAATCAGGTGACCTTGGAAGGTCCCTTCTAACCAAACCATGATTGTGTGAATGCCACTGTAGCTTTGGGGCTCACAGCACAATCATGCACAAGCAAACAAGACTGTTCTGAGCAGGATAAAGAGCACATGACACTTGAGCCTCTTGCCTCTTTCTCATGGCTAAAGTCCACCGATGAGGTTTATTTTGCAGGTTACAATCTGCACTGCATTGCCTTTATTATACAGTCAAGCATATCCATTATTCAGAGCTGACAGCACAGTCCCATATATGAAGGGGTTCTGAGTTCTCAACCATACCAGCTCTTCCATAGCATAAAAACAGGGCAGATACTCTGCTACCAGTGCTTGAAGGGGTTTGGTCAGAATTAATTTGACCATGACTATAGATACTAACATTAATTCATACTGCTAATCTAAGAAACTCTTCATGTATTGGAAGAAAGAACAAACAGTACCACTTTGTGTATTTTATATCTGGGTACTGTTGCAGCTTGACTGCTTTGAGAAGGAAAAAGAAAAAAAAAGGCATAATTCAGATTAGACTGATATTTTCTAAGGCAATAAATAAATTCATGCAGAGTCCTGACAGCAATTACAGGCAGGTAAAAAATAGTAGTACATAAAAGGAATGTTTTTTTCACACATGTCAAGCAAACAATTCCATTTCCTATTTTTCTGTAGCATACTGCTGTCTCCCATATGGTATAATGGCACACAACTGTTTTGTTACTTTCCTTATGCTCCTTTTTTATTCTCACTCCCAGGTTTTCTGACTTCTATCTGAGCGGGAGTTACATTAGTGCTCTGAACATAGAGTAACACAAGCAAAAAATATTTCTGTAGCAACAAGTGCCCAAATACTTAGAAACTTACTGCCTTTAGTATTTTAAATTCAAAGAAACAGCTGGAAACATTTTCAAAGTCATAAGCTGCCAAAATACAATACTTTCTCATTTAAGCACCTCTTCATATGACTGCTGAGGAGGCTCATCAGACAACAGGTTACACTATAAATCCTATTGCTCTCAAGAGGGCTGGAGCTTCATGACTAGTTTAGATGTCTCTTACACTGATTAAAATTAGCATTTAAAATATACACACAGGGAATATTTCCTAAAAACTAATAGTCAGAGTAAGGCTTTGTCTTGGTCTGCAATTCAAAGTTTCACTGATGAAGTTGCACCTGTTCAATTCAAATCACATATACTGCTCAGCAGGCTTTGACTTCATCAGAATTTCTGATATAGACAATTTCCCTACAGAAGTGTTATTTTGCCTGATTAGTATTTGGGATGTTCTGATGGCATTTGCTCCATCTGCACTAGAGGAATAACAGGGTTTGTCTACAATTGCATCTGCAGCTGTAGTTGTAGCCAGTGCTCATCATTGCTTTGGCTCCTAAAAGGCAACTAAATGACGTATGAGTTCTTCCCAACTCATCTGGAATTTATGCTGAGCTCCAGACTTATAAGGATAGGGCCAGACAATTTGAATTTTAGAAAAATGCAGTGTAAATGCTATCAACTCATTAAAAACCTGCCATTGGAACTTTCCAACAGGAATCCTACAATGCACTCCACTCTGTACTTTTAGTACAATGACCAGGGTTATGTAAACACAACTCCTATAGCAGGGGACATGTGCCAGAACAGGGACAAAACTCCAACACATATCCCCCTTACCTATTGCATTCTAATAATATAAGAGACCTGACTAGGATTATATTATGACTTCATAATGCCCATATCTGACAATCTGTATTCATGTGAAAATATTGCTCTAAGTGGCATTTTATATTAATTTTTACTTTTATCTCTCTGAATATTAATTAGAATAATTTCCTTATCTGCACAATGTCTATTTTGGCCAATGCAAAAGCAGAAATCAGCAGTGGTGTGAGGACTGCAGAGGGAGGTTGAGTAAAAGGCAACAACACAAAGCATTCTGCAAAATTTTGGAAGTGTAAATCAATTCTTATGATACCCCAATGAGCAAGACACATGTTATCCCATTTTATGGGAATCTGAGAAACAATTTAAGTGACTTGCCTGAAGACAAAACTGTCAGACTGGGGACTGAGCAGCATTCCAAGAACAGGAAATGGGTGATCCATTTTGCATTTACAAGGTACATTCTGAAGTAATCTTCAGAAACTTTTTGTTGCATCTTTCGAACAAATAGTCATCAATACAAACAGCTCTGCAGGAACAAAACCTCAAGTGCCTGCTTAAATTCAGGAGACATGAGAAGGAAAAGGGGATTTTCTTCCATGAAATGACACATGCCATTACTCCCCACAGATGGGACAGCTTCCAAGAAAACGGGTGCTACACAGACTGTCTTCAGCCAACTTGCGCTCTTGCCATAACAGCAAAATCATTTGAAAGTACCTCTTCAAAACAGAGCTTCTTGAAACTAGATTCCCCTTAATTCACAGAAAGCCAGATTTAAATTATTGCATGAGATAACATAGGCATTCTGGGAAAAATACAGTCTGCTCCAGAGAAACTGGCAGGCAGTGTATTTTGTATTTAAGGAACAGCAGCAAATATTGTGAAAACAGCATCTGCCAACACTTTGTGTAGTGCAGTCTGTGTTCCAATACTTACATATCTCATGCATTTAGCATTATGCTTCAGCAGCATTTGGAAAATCACTTTTTCAAAATTAATTCTGTCTTTCAAGTGCAGCTTTCCCAGAACCTCTGAGTCGGCACATTTGATAAAATAAATAAAAACTTCTATTCTTTCATTTGTAAGCAGAAAAAAACACTTTTAGCAGAGCCATTGATATGAAGCCAGGCAAGCAGTGAACAGAGCTGCAGAACATCTCACTTAAGAATATGGTCATGGACCAATAAGTCTAGCATGTTATTTAACTGAAAGGAGTAGAAGCAACAAAGCTACTTAATGAAAATGTCCTGAAATGATTGCAGAGACTAAAATGAAAATATTTTCATGTGTTTTTTTTATTTTCTGATGTTTCTAGCTTTTTGGGTTTTTTTACGTGGGGTGCAGGTGGAGAAATGTGAACTTGAATGTACTTCTAGGCATTAAATAAAATTTAAGAGACAGGCAGGTGTAAAAGTTCAGTGAAACATAAAGGCTAAGACAGAATGAGTATGAATTTTTTTATACCTCACACTAAAAGTACATGGTTTAGGCACATAAGATGTGATTAGACAGAAGTTTCCTGATGCCCAAATTAGCACGTTCAGGCTGACTGTGTGAATTTGCACTAACAGCACTGATGACAACAACTCTGGTCTGAGGAAGCATTATTTCTTACTTTCAGGTATTAAAAATATTTTAAATAAAATTTCCATCTATCATAACTGCTATAAGTGTTTCTTTAAGGCAAAAGAAAAGGAAACTTATGAAGCATGGCAGGACATCAGATCAGTTTGGGAATCACCGTCCATGAAGGAGTAATCAACATACAACATGCCAAAGAGCTTGCTTTTTGTTTTCATAGCATCTTAATTTGTTTCCCTGCAGGGACACGTGCTCAAGCACAAACAGAAAAGAATCCCTTCTTTTTATGCATTTATATATTTCTTTGAAAGTGACAGTTAAGTCATTCCTATCTTATTTCATTTTCGTCAGCATCATCTTTAAACTCGGTGGTGCTTATACCATAAACCACTCAGGCAATAGAATTTCAGGGAATGAATTTTTGGTTGCATTAACATCTGTTCTTCTTTTCCTTAGTGTGATCCTACCTCCAAAGTACAGACTTCAGTGTCATTACCACAGTCGTTTTATGCATCATAAATTAAGAGCCTTCACATTTCATGCTGAAAATCAGAAATTTTACAGGGGTTCTTCAATACTGCTACATATCAAATAAAGATTTCTAGAACATTTTGAAGGGAGCAGGTTTGTAATAAATATTGTATCTGTAAGAAGCAGTCTCTTTATTTTTCAGTATTCATAAAGTAGGATTTCAGGGAACCTAGTATTTTTCTTGAAGACATTTTTATTTCACAATTTTGCTCAAAAATTAATTAGGATTGCAAAATTGCATCAGTCACTGCCATGAGGAGTTCAAATATCTTTCCTGAGACTGGAATAGCAAGGCAGCTTATTTTATTTCATACCAGTGCCTGGAAATAAAGTTGTAGCCAGTCTATCAGTAACAATAATTCTGTCTGCAGAACAATCCCATATACTTCAAACATAGCTGGGTCAAGGATGTGGAAAAGGCATCAGAAAGCCAAAACAGGAGATAAACTTTCAAAAGATGCTGCCCAAAAGCCATTTAATGACAGGAAAAGGAAACACCTAAAGGAACAGCTTGATAAAACATCTGTAATGTAACTTCTGGATGGTTTTTATAAACTTGTGATAATCTAGCCAGTGACTTGAACATCAAGTTAGATTCCTTTAGTTTACTCATCACCAAGAGATGCTGTGGTTCAGCAGTCAGCAGGAATGGTCACACACAGACTGAGGAGAAGAGGGAAAGCAAAAACAAAAAGACAAAATGCAAGAATATTTTTCTATATAAGTATGTGTGTTGACCACTGAGATATAGACAGTTTTATACAAAAAAAAATGCATAAAGAGACCATATTTAGGAAGCTGCTTTATTCACTTCAAAACACCCAGTACTGTACACCACGAAATCATCCTTTGACAGTCTTTTGTGTTACCTAGCAGAGGCCACTTCAAGAGCCTCAAACAGCACTAATCAGGGACATTTCTTTAGCAGAAAACTTCCAGGTGATTTTGAAATCTAACAAATATTAAAGGTGTATACATGTCATCAAAACACCTGGCTTCCCATTCATTTTATCCCACAAGGCCCTTCTATTCATGGTGGTCACATCAAAGAATGAGCAGATCCATGTAAAGAATGAACCGAACACCAAATAAGAACACTGCACAGCAGAGAGAGAAAACAACAGAGAAATACATACACAAACTACTCTTCAATTAGAAAGAATTACATACTGTGCTGACAGGATGGGACAAGTGCAGTTTATATAACATCTAAACAATCCAGGACATAGTCTTTTTCAACTGTGATTTTTGTATTGAAATAGTTTGTTTGGGTTTTTGGGGTTTTTTTTTTCAGTTAAGAACCCTTTAATCTAACAAGTTTTCACCAAGCAGTCATGACTAATATCCACTTATACAATATCTTCTACTAACCAAATTTAAGGCCATTGATTTTACATAAACCTATATAATTTTTGCTCAAAAAATGAATTTCATTAAATTTGCATACAGTCACAAGATCAACTACTCTGCATAATACTTTTGCAGTTGGTAATTGTGATTTAACCAACCTGACAGGCATCTCCACAATTTCTCTGCCTTCCTTTGTAGCTAGATTTACTCACACATGACCCATAAGGATCCTTATTAATATACTGTAAATGAACAAACATATCTTCATGCAAATCATTAAAATATAGGAAAGTGAAATCCATGTTCTTACTCCAAAACATAAAATAAAAACTCATACATAAATAATACGTTGCTGTGTGAAACATTTCAGTAGAATGTCAAAAAAAATCAATGATGAAAGCATTCCCATAACTCTGCTTTGATTATTTACAGTAAGCTGAAGTCTCTGATCTGAAAAAGATGCACTTTCCCTGAGAAATGATTCACACATTTAACCACATATGCAACAAGACTATTTGCATCTTAACACAAAAACATAAATACTACCATGTTTCCTTTAAAAGTACCTGTGAGAAAAATCTTTGAGGAACCCTCTTTGAAATAAAATAGGCACAGATATAAATAGAGTTAGTCTGGGCTTTGCTGTGGGGAAGTCAAATCATAGTCAGAAAAAGTTGCCTACAAAACCTCACATGTAAAAGGATTTGCTAGATAATTGCCCATTGTCTAGTGCAATCATCATGCAAATATTTTGGGAGGTTTTCACCTCCAGTGTCTCTCACTGTGCATTTCTAGGGGACTGTGAAGAGAACCCTACCACAACAGCACTTCCCTGCAAGTTGTCAGAGAGCAAAATTTCACATAAGGCTGCTGAAACTGGACCTGCATTTTCCCCCATATAGAGTAAGCTGAAGAGAAATCATAAACACCAGTATATCTCATAGCACACAACAATTTATAACACTCATTTCATAGCATAACCCTTCCTGTTTCAACCCCTTAGGATTAGATTGTTATTTAGCTTTTCTAAACACCTGCACCTATAATCGTCAATGGCTTTTGACTCCACCATATCAATCTACTCCTAAAGAATGCTTTTTATTTACTGATTGCACAGACTGTTACAATATGTGAGATAGATACTCTGTATTTCTGATCAAGAGCTGAAATGGCTTAGGGCAAAAAAACACCGAGTAACCATAAAGTATAAATCAAAGTTTAAAGTTTAGACAGTACCAAATTTGGAAAGGCAAAAATGATGGAATGCTGGCAAGGGATGTCTAAATTCTTCCAGATTTCACAGTAGACATCAATGCTGAAAATAACTCTCTGTGCTGTAAGCTAATGGTACAACAATAAAAGTACTCTTTAAAAATACATTCTTGAGGTACAAGACTTTCAAACCAAAATAACCACTTGCTATGGGGTATTGATACCCCATACTTGTAGAAAAAAGAAAAAATCTTAACACCTATTTATATCGGCTAATTCTATTAATAGTGAATAGAATCCACACCAGGTCAGAAAAAAGTATTTAAAAGTAGAATGATCTTTGGGTAACAGGGATAGCTCAGGCTGTGTTATGCAGCCAGCATTGCCTAGTTCCTAGAAATACTTGTGAGAAGAGAAGGTCACACAGGCAGGGGTCTGGTCTCTCCAAGAACTGCAACTGTCTCAAAAACCGCATCTTTTCCAATGGGTCGTTTTTTTTTTTTACAGGATAACTGTTGTATTAAATCCTTCCATGGAGCAAAAATTAAGTATAATTTCTATTAAACAAACTGCAGAAATAAGCACAGTGACTATATCCCATTTTCCAGCTAACATCTGTAGTGTTTTATGAAGAGATCAGGGTCAATTGCACTCATAAGTGGAGCTTAATTACTTCTATTTCAATATTCACACAAAAGTAGTAGGGGATTCCAAGTTTTAAGTGTCCTTATTGCATAACTAAAAAAGAATAAGCGGAAACCTGAGGTACTGTCAAGAGTAAAAAGGATTTCCTTCGTCATTCACTATAAGTAATTGTGGCCCTAATTGTCAGATACAGATGGAAAACTAAATGCTTGAAATATTTCTGCCTTTTACCAGCAGTACCTGGAAATCAATTCCTCTGTCCACAAGCTTCAGACATGATTCTCTTCATCCTCAGACAATTGACTTTCACCAGACACATGTGGTGACTCCAGAGATACAAATACAGTCCTTACCATGGTCCAAGACAGATACACATCCAAGACCCTGCAGGAACTTACCTCCCATTCCCAGGCAAGAACTGTGGTAGCACAGAGCTTGCATGGACTGCTCCCTCCCTGTGTTTCCCAGGACACACACACTGGCACTGCCGTTCCAGGACTATTCTCTACCAGCACTACAGAGCTATCCCAGGGCTGAATACAGTGAAAGTGCAATATAAGTAAGAAACACTAGTGTTTTGCACCCCTACTACAACACAGTGTGCAGTCCCATTTTTAAATGAAAACAACAGATGATCTGTTAAATCAACTTCTACAAAACCTAAGACTGTACTTTGAAATCACATCTCCCTTCAGCTGAACAAGAAAAATCCCCAATCTCCAACAAAAGTAACCTCTCGGTTACCTTACCTCTTCTCTACTCTTTCTGAAAACCTTAATTTTTACAACATGGCATTGCCTATAAGGGTGACAAGGGCCTGGATCATGGATGGCTAAAACTAGTTCTTGCTAAAGTTCTGAAGCAGGGTGGTAATGAACTACAGATAAAGCCCTGGAGAATTTAAGCATCCTGTATACAATGCATAGATTCCAATACTGTCTGCTAAATCCTGACCAAATTTGAACATCAGGTAACTAAGAAGTTTTTAACTAAAGCAATGCAAGTTTACTCTTTGGACTTATTTAAACTTTCAGTTTGGTGGGGTTTTTATCCTAAAATCAGAGGCAATCTCTTTAATATCTAAAACAGGACAATAAGATTGAAAAAGCCCCACCTGAGCTTGTGACAAGTTGTATTGAAAGAACTGAAAGTTTTGTTGCTCAAATCTCCTTTAGAGACCTGCCATTTCCAGGAGTTTCAGAGGTTTCTCACAGTTTACTTGTATTAGCATCCAAATAGTGACAATTTATCATTCAGCTGAAACCACGTCATAGGATTCACTAAAACCTCTTTGACCAAGTTCACTTACTTTTATTATAATCACCAACGAGAAAATCCAAGGTACCTATGCAATTTTTTCAGTTTTCCACTGAGATTTAACTGGCTGAATAGCTTATTTTGGAAGTTGTTACAGCTATAACTTCAGAATTTACCCTGTGATGTTTCTGTTGAGTGAACAAGATTCTGCTATTTTCAACTACACATTTTAATTGCTGAGCATCACACAGAGTACGTAACAAAATCAAGACAAATAATTGTCATATGCTAATATCACAGGAAGATAGCGTGTTGGCTTAATGATTTACTCATTTTGGTCATTCTTGAGGCACATTCACCCCAAACACAAAGAATGCCAGATATCTTTATGCCACTGAATGCACCTGAGAGCAATGTTTTTCTTTTTCTTTTAAATTTGCTTCTTAAAATGGGTTCATATTTCCAAAAGACTTTTCAATAATATTAAAAAGACAAGGGAAATTACTTTCAGTTAAAGAAGTACTAGATAAAATACCTAGTTACTCTGAAATGAATATAGATTAATTCAAAGTGTAGTTAGAACAGCAGTGATCTCACGGGGCTTCACATTTTAATGGGTTTGTATTTGTAAAACATGCTAAGGTGATACATTTGAACTGTTAACATAATCTTTCACCTTGAAGATAATAAAGGAACTTTATTATTTATTTTGATGTTTTACACATATATAGTTTGCATTTAAAATGCTTTTGTCATATACTTATTGCTGCTACTGTAACCAATGATTTAAGTAGGCAAACTTAACTAAAATTTAGGTATGCTACAAGCTGTGAATAATAAACAGTATTGGATGTCAAAAATGCTAAAATTCACAGGTCCAACAGGTTAGTAGCCATATGGACCCCTATCCAAAATAAACAAAATATGGAGATGTTTAACCAGAGTTGAAGTGTTCACTCCAGTTTTTCTATATTACGGACTTTTTGTGGTGATACCATAAAAAAAATCAGTTTCAGAAGCTTCCTTTATCTGTCTGTCCACAAAGCTTCCAATAAAATGCAACCAGTGGAGGCATGATAAGATCTGAACCCACTGCAGGCAAATTTTCAAATACTTTAGGAGGCTACTTGATGATTACCCACTGAGTAGATTGAAAGCAAAAGAAAATAGATGGATACTACATTCAGTGAAATAGACTTTTTTCCTTAAACTGGACTTCTTTCTCAGAATATGAGGAAAGTCATTGTTTACTGGTATAGCAGAGATCTTGTAGATAGAAGTAATTACCGTCTGTACAGTCCCAGACCCTGTCACCCCATTGTCTCATTTGGAGATGGCTTAGATCAAAGCTGTCTGCTTGCTGTTGTCACCCTGCAGGTCAGCTCTGAGCTGCTGGATGACTATGGACTCAGATACCATCCAGATACAAAAGACTATTTCCTAGTCAAACTAATTCCCTGCAGTGTCTCCAGTGACTGCAGCTCTAGTCAGAACTCCGCAGGACAAAGACTGTGACCAACTGCTTTCATCCTCTACCAGAAAACTTTCTGCTATCAGTGCTCTGTATTTGCTTTGCACCTTACAGACACAGGTATGACTAAGGGAGACAATGCATTCCATTTTAGGGTATTTTCCTGCCATTCTTAAGTAAATACAATTATAACATTAATTACTTAAGAGTTAATCTTACAAGCAAACTAGGAGAGAACAAGCTCTGTCTTTGTCTTCCTCGTTCCTCTAAACTATCATTGCCAGAATTGGCAGTATTAAAAGAGCTATTGTGTTTATATGGGTACATAAGGTGGGGAATACTTTCACAGACTTCAAGAAACTTAAATATCAAAATAGAGGATCAGAGGTTTGTTTTAATTTTCTAGAAAGACAAACTAAAGAGAAAAATAACTTTTTTCTTCCCCCACAGTAACAGTCACATTGCTCTCTTGGGAATATCCACCCCTGTAGATATATGCTTTGTCAAGAAAGCAGGAGTTGGTCTGAAAAATGTCAACATGACAGATGATTAGGCATTATGTGTCTGTACCAGTGTTCACTGTTATCTGCTTACCCAGTAATTAGTAATTCCTTTTATCTACAGTGCAAAACTATTCCTATCAGGAAACTTCAGTTGACATTCATAGTATAGTTGCAAGTATGAAAGTACTTCCTCTGATCTTACCCATGTTAGTAGTCATAAGTGGAAGAAGGTGGACTTGGCTCTCAATACTGTCATTATTCAAAAACAAAATAGAGTATGCGATCATATAGACATACAAAGAAAATTAAGTGTTCTTTTTTAGGCAGCTGCTTAATGCCTTGTAATTACAATTGTCTAAAAGTAACCTCTAAGCCCTAACTCTTTCAGCCCCGTATGGCACTTTCCACTGGTCCAGAGGAATTAGCCTAAATCTCCCACCCAGAAACCCCAAGAGAAGTGTCACCTTTTCTGTTCCTCACAGAGCTCTTAAGTAAGCATTGTAGCAGTGTTGCTGATGTAAAATCTGTACACTCACCTCTTCAGCACGCAGGAACACTTTGTGATATTAATATTTCACTCAATCAATAATAACATGGAGAAAGGCAAAAGTCTCTGAATTAAGTTGTTCGCAGTAGTCACAAAAGAAGTTTTAACAGCTTTTAATTTTTTTTTCCAGTGTCAGGTTTGGATCTTGCACTTGGAGCTGTATATTACTAGCCAGAAGTCAGACTCCTGTAATCAAAACAACTTTGTTTCAAGCGCTTTAACTTTAGCAGATTCTGAAGAACTAATCCTATCAGATTTAAAATCAACAACAACAAATTCAATTGCAAGTGTATTTTTTAGTAATTTGTTAGATGGAATATCCATTTAATTTCAGCAGTTCAACAGTTAATGCGGAAGGAATAGTATGTCTTGGAATACCATCTTTCAGAAACCAAAATTCAAAATTATTTTTATTTATTCTGTTTTTTGGTATATTTATGCTAAATTTAAAAATATCAGTTTGAATATAAATCTATATTAGAGGAGAAAAAATTTAAAAAAATATGTTTTCTTGACAAAGAGCACCTTTTTGGATACAATATATGTTTAATCACATAAATTAAAGAGGTGAGTCTGGCAAAGGCTTCAGTAAACTTGTTAAAAACAGACTTACCAACTTACAAAAACATCTTCAGCTGTTCCTTACAGAAAGATACAACAGGTAAGTTTAACAGGGTTTTCTTTGTGGAACTGTCTGCAGGAATCGTTTCTGGTTTAAAATCCAAACCCTCTATGGACAAATGTTCAGGTTTATGGCACACACTGGAAGCATACAGCTCATGAATAATATCAAAGCAATTAGATTCCTTGTTTTAACCAGTGAATTTCCTATTCCATGTGTTGAGGGCAAAACAAGTTTTAACTCCATTTGGGTGCTAAGATAATACAAACATCTTGAAATGCTTAATTCAAGTCCAAGACTTTTCTGGAGCCTGGAAAGAACTCATCCTATTTCCTTGCATAGGAACTCAGCTGTCATAGGTAACATGCAAATCACAATCTTTGTCTTATTGCCAATGAATCTCAAAGTACACCGTTTTCACAGTTTCAATATAAAGTTACACTCCATTAGACACTTTTTGCAGGCTTTTTACTCAAAAGGATTTTGTAAAAAAGAAATCTATTTTAATGTATTGATTTTTTCTTTGTTAGCAACTTCTACTGCTTTCTCACTTTTCAAGAGTTTCCTTATTACCTGCCTCAGTGGGCTCTACTCATTGCTCTGAGAAATGAGCTTTAGCCTTCAGCTTTGAGTCATTTAAATTCTACTCCTTGTCTGAGACTGTAAACTAAACATCTAGTTTCAAGATCCAAACACTAAAAGAAATTCAGTATTTCAAAACTACATGTTCATCGGAATAACGAGCCACCAGATATGCACATCCTTGTAATGGTTCTGTCCCTTGAAGCTAAGTGTTACAGAATTACAATTCTTTCTTAATTGCATATTTATTGCAATTCCAAGTCCTTAGTTTAGTGAGGTTCAGGAAAGATTCCACCATTTCTGCAGAGGAAATGAGCACAGACCTTGCACCTAACAAAAATTGAACTGAAGCAGTTTTCCCAAAGGAAAGCTCCATTTGCTCAGTTCTTACACAGAGTAAGACATTGTGTCAGGATTTGGGAAAAGCAATGAGGGAACAGAATTGGGGGAGGGATGGCAAATAGTAAAGAAACTCCCCACTCTTCATCATTACGCTGCTTTAGACCACATATTTACAGATAGTTTACCAAGTGTTAGGAACTTTTCCACAGCTTGGCTACACTTCCATTAGAAAAGTATCATATGCCCTTTGATAAAAATGAATTCTACATACTTCCTAATTTTCTATACATTCTTCATCTATTTGCATTGTTATCCAAGCATTACAAACCATTCCTCAAACATATGTAGAATACCATTAATAATTAAATATATGCTTTAAGCATCAAATAAATAGAGGACTTATAGGCTCAGACACCATTAATCTTCACAAAACCTGTGCAGATTAAGTGAAATCACACTAGAAACTAGTGATAACATTTGGGAGACTGTGTACAAGACTGCACAGTGGAGTGACCAAATAGGAGAATTTATTTCCAGAAGGAAAAGAAAAAAAAAATAGTCACCTGATTTATAGTAAGAAATGGGAAAAAAAAAATTACTCATAAAAAAGCAAGTTTAGTCATAAAAAAGTCATAACTGCTGTTAGATTGCCTTTACTGTAATTTTAAAGCAACCAACACAATAGCACAACACGCAGAAACATGTATGTTGTGTTAGGAGGTAAGTTTCAGAACAGAGACACACACTAAGCAGCAGTCCTACTGCAGCAGCCCTTCTCTATTTCAGGAGTAATGGTGACAAGCAATTATTAAGAGCATATAATTCATTGTGATCATAAAGGAGTTGCTTCAAAAGGGAAATTTGGGAATGTCTCTGTTTACAAGGGGACAGTGCCAAATAGAGCCTTAATTCAGCTGTGCAAGCCAACAACCCAAAATTCTTTAAAATTCTATAAATTCTTAATTCATCAAACCTGTTCTTATCATATCTGTGAAGTTTCAACCATCCTTTGTGATTTTCTGGAAAGAGAAATTTCCATGAAAACATAGTGATGAAAACCTCCCCAAACTACCAACTGATACCTAATAACCCTGTGGATATACCTGATCTGCAAACCCATTAAATGTTCAGCACTTGGAAGCAATAATTTTGTGCATTTTCCTATAAAAATCTTTCTTATTTCTATGATGATTGCAAACAGTTCTTTCATTCATAAAGCAGAATTTCCTGTTAGGAAAATACTCTTAGTACTTGTTTATTTTGATTTTTATTGTAATCATTGAATTCTTCTAACATTGATGTCTCTGTACAGTGGGACTGTTTCAAAAACTAACAGAAACACTGTTGTAACCATTGCTATAACACCAGTGTAGGTAGAAACTGCAATTTGAGATCTAATACAATGCTAAATATTTAAGTCACTTATAAAATGCCTGACAGATATATCAGGGCTTGGGCCATTTTGTGATCACAAAAATTTATGATCACGTAATCTCAAAGCAAAATATGATTAATTTAATCAGGAATTAATTAATTCAAATAATTGTCATAATAACCAGCCCCTGAAGAGAAACTGAAGCTGAAGTTCAGTGTTAGTTGATATTATGTGAAGAAAAGCTGTTGGAATATCAGTGCCATATAAGGCACTTTTACTTATCTCCTAGTTCAGCCAGAATAGACTGACATATGAGCAATAAGGGTTTGAACTGTAGTAAAGTATATCTAAATAAGTGCTAAAATTGGCAAGTAACTTAGCTGCTCCTGTCCAAGCTGCCTCTGGAAGTTACATTGGATACTTTTCCTTTGCAAAATACCCAGGATTTAAAATTGAATATATGTACCTTATTTGTGCTAATGTTTTCCTGCCAGAACATTCTTGTAACGGCATAAATGTTTTACTTTGTTTTGCTAGATGAGGCACAAGTAAACTCACATAAGTCCTTCTTTATGGAAGAAAAATAGGACACTGCCATCTGTGAAATACCATGAACATGAGTAGCAGCCTGCTCTGGCATCCAGTTGCAATAATACATCAGATTGATTTTAGTCCTCAGTAAATCTAGGCTATGTTTCACTTTTAGTGGCATCCTGTATGGTGTTTACTCCGTGGCAGAATCTTATTACATTTAATCCTCAAATTACCTCACTCTATAGTCCTCAGTCTGAAAACCCTTTATAGAGGCTTCAGCCTTACTGAAGCCAGGAGGCTGCTTTTTATTTTTGCCATACACACAAAGCAATACTGTGGGAAAAGGGATAATTGTTTGCTATTTCTGTGGGGAGTGGGAAAACAGAAATATAGAAAAGAAAAGGAAAGCAAATAGAGCTTAGAGGAAAAACCAATTCTGCCCAGAGTAGATAACCAAGCAAATAATTTAGAGGAAAGACATGTACTAATTTTCTCCTCTGCCAGTGTTAGAGGATTTGGGACTGAGGGAACACAAACCTATGCTATGCTCTTTCCTTTTTTGTTCAGCTGCAATCCGGTCACAAATCCTCATGGGCTACCACAGCAAGAGGAAAGATGCATTATTTAAGCCAGTTCCAGCAGCAGCACTGCTCGAAGGATCCCAGGAGCTGGCCCATGCAAGGGTTTGGCTTCCTCCTGCCACAGCCTGCAGACAGCACACCCTTCTTGGGCTCATGCACCCCCATGGCAGCCTCTGCTTTGCCCTGCCCTTCCTGTGCCAGCATGGGAAAGGTGTGGCCACTGTGTCAGTACCTGACCCTGGAGTCCCCCCAGGTCATCCAACAGAGCTGGGGACAGGGAGCCACCTCCCTGACGAATGGCCTGCATGGCAACCCCCATCCCAGGAGCATCCCCAGGATGGGCACTGCCGTCACAGTTGGAAAAGAAAAAGGCTGCTGGACAAATAGAACAAATACACATTTTCATAGGAGGAAAAAAATCATGAAACACGCAAGTATACTATTAAAATTCAAGTCTTATTACTTGGTAGTAAATAGTGCAAAGAATAAATAACAATCAGCCAAAAGGAGCAAAGATGAGAGGTTTTCCTAACCTGTTTACTCATCTTTGACATATCTTCTGCTATCCCTCAGCAGCAACATACTCTTTTCTGCTAAACACCATTCCAGAGACATTTGAATTAGCTTGTACCATCATGGTCACAGAATAAGCTGAGTTGGAAAGGACCCACAAGGATCACTGAGTCATAAAGGTACTGAGATAACCTGTTGCTTCAATTAGTGCAGGTCTCAGCACTAGGCCTACTTTGCTATAATTTGTGTATTTGAAAAACTAGATGGTTTGCCTTAACATGCCTCATATGGAGCAAGATCCTTTCAGAGAATTTCAGTAATATCTTATAACCCTTTCATATCTTGAAGATACTGTCTGCTGGCAAAGCTTCTAGCTGGACAGATAGGAAATTCCTAATCCTGTAAGGACATTCTTAACTACAAATACATTTTGGAAATGGTCTTACTGAAGGAATTAACATCCATAGTGAGGAGATCAAGCAATAGGCAGCTTTAGAAAGCACCTTTGGGTCTCAATTCTCCAGGTAGGTATTGGTCTGGTATGCAAGCCCTGAAGTCAATCTGAAATCAGAGTAATGAAGGGAGGGATTTTTTGAGTCTAGAAAATGCTGTCGAGAGAAGCTGCATCTTAGCAAGCAGGAAGCCAAAGGTTTTGTTCTAAATTCATTTGTACTACACAAACAGAAGTAATTAGTATTTATTTGATTTGGTAAAGCCTAGCTTAGAATGCCAGCTTCAGAGGATATTTGTGATGTGAACAACTTAGGCTCTGTATGCTTTACATGACAAGTTTTAAGCTGAGAAAGATAGCTCATGTTGCAGACAAATCGTTCTAATATTCTACAAATGTCATTATACAACAATGAGAAAGGTATTGTGAAACTCTAAATGGATGCATTGTGGTAGTTTATTTAATAGTACTTATTTAAATTGTTCAAGAGTGCACCAGATTAAGGTATTCATACCTTGTGTTTGTTGAACATTAGCACTACACAGCTGCTCATGGTTCATAGGATTTAAAATTGGTAGGGAGCTGTTAATGAAGTGGAGATTGCATACATTAGAGCATTAGAGCAATATTACTGTACAGTCAGTCTTCTAACTCAATTTAATGCTTTCCAGAGAAATTTTAAGCAGAACTGACTAAACAGTTGCAACAAATTTTCAAACTCTTTTTCTATTCTAATTAGCACACTCCCCCTGAGGTACCATACCCCCAGTGACACGAAAGAATTCCAAAAGCTATCTGTTCTATTATAACCTCTCCAGTTGTGAAACAAATTACTCAGCTTTTGCCATATGCCCAAAGTTACTTATTTGAATTAAACAGAAATAACATTAGCATGGTAGGAAGTACAGTTTGAGAGACTTGGATTGATGGTGTATAACCAGCAGTAAAACATTATGAGACTTTTAAGTAATTCACATAATATTATCACTTACTGGAGGGGTATGGTATACACAATAAATGAGATTTTTAGGGTTAATGCCACAAGTCCTTTTCCTCAAGTCAACTTTCTTATTTTTGAGTGCTTAAAATTTGTCTGTAGTAGGAGAAGGAAGTAGTTTTTTCTTCTGCCTGATCTCTAATAGCAATTTGAAAGTTAAGAAGAATCCAAGCATTTTTAAGTTCATTCACAGCAGAAGAAACTATTATGGCATTGATAAAATAATCAGTCTGAATGTATTGCCAAACCAACACCCTGCATTTGTGAATATGTGGTATTTAAAATGATTTGTGGCCATCAGAAGAACTTCAGTCTCCAACAGAGATGTAGAGGTGACTTGTTCATTGTTTTATGAGGGCATCATAATACAGTCCTCTGTAAATAGTATTAGACTGTGGGCTTAGAAATAATACCTCAATTTTCTTTAATAGAAGACACTTACATTGCTGCATCACATTGATTGTCACTACAGTACTATTTTAAAAGCTTTCATAAAGCATTTATGGCAAGTAAATTCTTTGGCTATATATTTCAGCTCCAAAGTCAGGAGAAAAATTGGTTTTGTCTGAAAATGAGGGGGGTTTGGGTTAGGGTTTTAAGGGTTTGTCTCAAAAAATTCAGCTGCTTTTTATTCTAGCTTCAGAAAAATAGTTTCCTGATTTAAATTTTACATAAATATATTAGTCAATAGATTAAAATTGTTACTGTTTTTTGGCTTCAGTCATGATAAAATCTGACAAAAAAGAACCCCATAAATTGCAGAACAAGCATTTAATCCAGAAGATATTTTGACCATTCTTGGTTTGGTGAATTATAGAGTTTAAGGCTTCTTGTACTCCAGCCACTTCTGCTTCCTAAAATGTCTAGAAACTAATGGGGTATAAATCATGTTGACAAGTTTCTCTTTTAATGTATAAACCTGCAGTAAGGTAAAGCATGCTACTGCACAGTAACATGAAATGTGACACTTCAGGAATGAGAATAATCAGTCAGCTCTCTATTAATTCCTGCAGCCACCTTCAAGGCAGTGCAAGGGTGAAGCAGGTATGCAATATTCAGCCTCAGAAGCCTGGCACAGCAGAGATCTCACAATGAGGAGCTTTAAAAGCTTTCCTTTAATGTGTGATAACTGTAAACAGTACTGACATTAAACTAACAAAAAAACCTCAGTATTTCATTGGTTTTCTAGCAAATCTCAAAGAAGTAAGGAGAACCTGGACTTAGATGGCTAAAGCCATATCTGAAAAGTGCCATCCTTGCAGCCTTGTTTCTAGAGCTGGTTCAAAACTGAACCCACATTCAAATGTCTGCACTCCCACTACCCTTGTGAGGATGAGGAGCAATCCAGAAGGCCCCTTGCAGAGCTCTCCCCTGTTACAGGGGTCAGGGACTCACTTCAGTAGTTGTCAGCACCCAGTTAACAGTGTTGAGGTGTTCTGAGAGGTTGGAAAGCATTGACTCAGCAGTATCTGTGTGGGACATCCTGGAATGCAAAAAGACACCAAGGTAGCGACAGAAACTATTGCTGGAGAATGGAGCTTGCGCTGATGTCCATTCATGAAAGCTTGCAAGTGGAGAGTAAGAAAAATATGGCTATTTGGCAGCCAACAGGATGCTTTGGATATACATCAGCTCTGAACAGGAGTTTATGTTAAAATCCTCTCAAAAAACAAACAAAAAAGAGCATGTTGATAAACAGTTACAAGAGCAATCCACAATTAAAATTTCCTAAAATTTTTGAATCTTTCAAGCACCCAGGCCAGGATTCTAAAATTTATGAAGCATTGTATTCAGATGAGCCTTTGGAGAATTGAGCAATAAGCTTATAAATATTTGACTCAGAATTTCTCTGTTACCATATTGCAACTGAAAAATCATTGTCCAGGCTCCAACTGTCAGAGAAATAAAAATAAAAGCTAGAGATGATGGGAAAAAAACCATGCTTTGAAACACCCTCACATTGTTGAGTTAAAGTATTTAGAAGTACAGGCCTACAGTACACCCAGAAAAATATTTTTTGTGTATTAATTCAAATTGGTCTCTACTACAGAGAACAATGTGTTTGTGGGTGGGGGTAAAAATCAACTGAGAACAGACAGCAAATTATTCTCTGTCAAAGGAAATTAAAGTGGAAATTTCCCAGGAATTAAAGAGCAGATTGTTTAGGCCCATTTTTAGTCCACATTTGTAAGACTGATTAGCTTTTAAGAGAGAATATTTGACTATTAACTTTTTAAAATCACATATTTGATGAGGACATTGTACAAAAGCATGCAGATGGAAGCATAAAATCAGCATGAATGTTTAAGAGCTGCCTCCTAGTCCCTCTCGCTACCTTCTACAAGGTAATTAGAAAACTCTCAAGTGAAAACAACAGCAATATTGATAAAGCCTTCAAATGCAGGAGAAAGCCAATTGTTTCCCTTCAAATACTCTAAGGAGGTGGATTTGCTGTGGCGGTTTTTTTTTTTTTTGTTTGGTTTGGTTTAATTTCCAAGCTAGACAGGAATTCAGTGCAAAGGTTGTGAGATACAATGGGAATATGCAGTTGTGAAGTAACAGATGTTACTGAAAATACTTCAGAATTAAAATGCTTAACTATTTGGAGTCTGTCTATGGTATCTGACTTCTCAATTCATTTTTTCATGAAACACCATATAAATATACACACAAGCAGTGTTACACTAGTTTCACAGTACTTTGTAGTTTCCTTCACACATTTTCACTGGAGCTACTTAGAGTCTTCATGTTTGTTCTGAGTGGACATATCTAAAAATATAGAAAATTTTAGAACTAATAGTCTAAATTGCAGCTTTATTCAAGGTAATCCGAATTAATGCCTCAGTTCATCCAGGGAAGAAAGTAGTACAGCACCATGTTTTGTTTCTTGCCAAATAAATATATACACCATGATAAATTTCACATTACATATACAATCTTAAGTTGCAGCATAAGTCTTCCAACTGTTCTCTTAGTGCAATGTATAGAATTGATGAGAATTTTTGGGGAGAGACTGAGAGAAACTGAGCTGGAGGCTTTGATCTCTTCTTCTTTGGTCTCTCAAGAAACATAATTTCAATATGGGGCTGCTAGTGAAATCCAGATTCTGGAAATTCTCAAAACTGAAACAAGTTGAAAGGTGCAGTCAGAGAACAGCTTCTTCCCAAAAAATCCACATGAGAGCACATCTTGGGAATTAGGAGCATTGCTAGAGAAGGTACTTCAAGGGTAATCAAGTCTAGTTCCTCAGCAGACTGCTATTAATTATGGACCACCTCACAACGACCTCCAGGAAGTACTTCAAAGACAGTATGAGTCAGATTAAATCTATGCAGACTTCTTCCAAAGATGGTTTTCTATTGCTATACAGACATCCTTAGAGTATACCTGCAGGAATGAAACAAAGTGAAATTATCTATGGTTTGGAGAGCACGCTCAACCTGAAGACACAGCAACTCATCTTTTTGTAATGTTATTATCAGGTGAATTAAAAATGTAATTACAGATTTTGACTAAGCATTCCACAAGCAGCAATTCAGCAACACTTTCCTTTGAAATAGGAAGTACTTCAGATAAGCAAAGTGTTATCCCAAACCAGTTGCAGATACAAGTGTTTCAAAATAGAAAACAGAAGGCTGTGATTTTTGAGAGTGACTTAGATTACATTCAATGCGCAAGGAACAGGAAATAAGTAAATCTGAAGAGCTTAAAAAGCACTGGGAATTATTCTGTAGAGCTGCAGCAAAAAGGCAGCAATAGGCTTTTCCATAAAACCATACAGGGAATAATTCAGCTCAGTTCCTAAATTCTTCATAAAATATCTTAAAAATCACAGCATAGAGTTCCACAGAGCAAGGACAGCGTAATTCAGGAAACACATCCACCTATCCTTAAACTGAAAGTACTGCATGCCTTACAAAAACAAAGGAATTCAAATATATTTCTCGAAGAGTCAACTTGGCTTCTTCAGCCAACTTTTTTGAAAAGGAGTAGAAGACCTACGTCACCCACCCAACCACTGCCATATATTTTCCAGAGGAGGATAATGCAATGCAGAAATGATCAGACTTTTCTGTATGCCAAGCTAATAAAAGCAGCAAATTTTATATTAACAGCTGATATCTAGATTGATATCAAAGCCTGTAAAGCTACAAGGTCTACTCTGACCTGTTAATCAGATGTAGACGCTCAAACTACAGCAAGGATCTAGAACAAATAACATATTCCTTGATACAAACCCCTGTATTTTTAAACATGGCATGCCATGTTGTAGAGAAGCCTCCCACACAACTGAAGCTTTTAACTTCTAAAACTGCTTATAAATGTTAATACAATACCATAATCCATTTAATTCTCAACATCTTACTAAATTCTTAACAAGGATTTCAGAAGTCAACTCTTTCATCTTCAAATATATGCAAAAATGTGAAGGCAAGAACTGTCACTTTAAAACCACCTACAGTCTTTAAAAGAGATAGGGCATAACCTGCTGCTACAGCTCCAACTGATTCCCCAGAAAGATTCTTGACAACGCTCTGGAGAGTCAGGCTTACTCATAAGGAGTCTTGAAAACACTGAAATAACAGGGCTGTTCAGGAATACATTAACTGAGTTTCTAGTCATGGATATCTTTCTTTCCACATATACAAAAATAATACATAAATGCGGAGATCTTCAAATACAATTTACACAAAATTATAGTTTAGGAATGAGTTTAATTGCCGCCTCAACAGTATTTGTCCCAGTAGCAAGTACTGTCTCCTAATTGACTGTCAGAATTTTTATTACAGAGCAGTTACTTGCTTAGTTACTTTGGAAAGAATGCTCCTCCACTGAGAAAGGATCAGGAAACATAGCAAATGATTAGTACTTTAGCAAAGCAACTGAAAACTAGAAGGAATTACAGTCTTATTATCGATCGAGGTCTGCCATGTGTCGTTATTCTAGTTAACATGTTAAAAAAAGGCCTACATTAATTAGAACAATAATTAAACTCCCTGTTGTTCAATTCAATAAATCAGCAGATGAACAATTAGCATAATTTATTCTTTTCCTTGGCTAAGAAATACCTCAGAAAGAAATTTAGAAGAGTTTCATTTAGAAGTTCCATTCCAAACTCTAGTCAATAGTGTTTGCCTACTTTAATAATTGAATAATGAATTATATACTTCCTTATATAATGACCTAAAAGGTCTTAACTCCCAAATACTTGGTTAATTATCTTTAGGATTTTGGCATTCCTGTTAAAACTTGAATCATACATTTAAATGGCATTTCGCATGGGGGTTATGGTGTTCTTTTCACACACAGAAGACCCCAGTTTCATCCTGTATTCAAATATGCTTCAGTTCCTCCAGGGAAGGAAGAGCAGTGCAGTAGAATGTTTTGTTTCTTACCAAACAAATACATCCACCATGATAAATTTCACATTACATATACAATCTTAAGTTGCAGCATAAGTCTTCCAACTGTTCTGTTAGTGCAGTTTAGAAGTAGTGACGAGCAACACAGTCGTGATAGAAACAAGAACATTAAAAAATTAAAGATAAAATACTTATACAAAAAGTAATTTTCTGCCATGCTACCCTTATTACTTCAGTTTGGAGGAGATTCCTCTGACCACCAGCAGGTTTGGGCCAACAAGATGGTCCTGAATATCAATGCAAATTAGCTGGGTACCTTCAGCCAGCAACATTGACTGTTAAGTCCCAAGCACAGGTTCCCATTAAATTCTGAACTGTGACCGTATCTCTAAAACATCTGGTTAAATTCCAGAGGCCAGGAAAGTTATTTTCCAGAACGGGCAATTTGCTGACAACATTATCCCTCAAAGTTCAGAATTCTTTATTTCAAAGTTTGGAACTATGACAATGCAAATTTATTGCAAAATAACAGTGTAATGGTTAATACAGAAGTTAAGCATTCCAACATGCTGATTGGCTTTGTTTCGTTGGATTTGATTTGTTGGGTTTTACTTGGGTGTTGGTTTTTTTTTTTTTTTTGCTTTGTGGGTTTTTTTGGAATTTTTTTTTTATTGTGGGTTATCTTGGGGGTTTTTGTTTGTTAGGGGTTTGGGTTTGGTGTTTTGTTTTTTTTTTGTATGGTTATACCAGCATTACTGTCTGGGGCAAATTTAAGAAATTGGTCTTGAACATTAAGAATTCAAATGCAGAGTAGGAAAGAGAGACTGACAGAGTCCTCAGTGTAGAAAGGGGGAAATAGAAAGTTATTGAAAAAGCAGAACTAAATTTCTTCCCTTACACACATTACTAAAAGCTTACACCAGTTCTTCAACAAAATGGTTTGATGCCTCCAGACAGTTCAATCAATCACATTGCTTGAAACAAGCTGCACATAGTTTTCATAAAACCCAGTAGCACTGGAACCTCTGTGAGTAGAAAGCTGTAAATGGAAATAAAAGGAGACATGCCTCAAATAACTTAGAATATAAAGCCAGGTGTTTGACACTTTCCTTTTTGGGTAACAGACACTTATTTCTATATTACAGACATACACATGCTAGAAAGTAAAAGAAACAAATGACAAAATTAAAAAAAAACAAAAATCACAAAAACAAAACAAAAGAATCCCCTCAAAATCAACAACAACAACAACCACAAAAAAACCCCACTGAAACCCCAATTCCATAGTTCTAGCAGGCTGCATTTAGAGTATCACAGCAAGCCCTTTAGCCATGCAGTTAGTAGCTACGAAAGAAACGGCTGGAACATAGGAAGCAGAAGAAATTGCAGCAGATTTCTGTTCCTCATTGAAGCAGTTTCTGCTGGTGCTAGAAATACAGTGGAACTGCAGTTACCACTCTGAAATAACCACACAGACATGGTCAATAAATACGGTGTTCCTAAAATTCTATTTACTTTCTGGGTTGCTGATTAGTATTAACCAGTGAGGCTTCAGCACAGAACTGTACCTAATAGGCACAGATTTCAATACTGTTTGTACTTGACTATCAGTGTTGATCTGAGGAGACACTTAAGCTCACACAAAAATTGGAGGCCCACTATATTGAAAATATATACAGCTTGTCTCTGTAAGGCTACCAAGTACCTCAAAACCAAATCAGACTATTATGTGACTATATCATTAAACTAGAGCTATTTAGTAATATTTTGTGGGGTTTTTGGTTTGTTTTTTTGGCTTGTTTTGTTTTGTTTTTACTCAGGTATTAAGACTCTATTGGTCATGCTATTCTATTTTGTTGGGAAAAACAGCAGGGGACACAGAAATGCAAGAACACTCTCTGGCATTCATCCCTTCCAAGAAGCATGACAGAAGTTTCTGAAGTTAAAGAAAATGTGCTATGATCCCACAGACCAGCAGTGAAAATCCTTTCTTTATTAGCATATTTATCAGCACAAAGTTCTTCACTGGTTCTTCACATTCCTTGTTTTGTGTTTTGTGCTGTTTTGATCAGCAGAAAGATCAAAATCCTTTTGAATGGCTTCAGTCTCCCAGATGCTTCATTTAGACATCTGTGAAATCAATCATGGACACAATGCAGTTCGGGGTCTAACCATGGGCAGGTGTTTCAGTGCAGAGCTGCAGTTGCATAGAAATGCAAGCCGAGGACCAACAAAGCTTCACCTCGTTCTTTCCTGTTATGACAACACTCCCTTATTTCTTTCCACCACTTCTACCCCTCCATTCCCCACTCCAGCTGTAAATAAGTGTCTTTTGGCATTCTTGCCTTCTCCCTCCGGCATCTCTAAGGGAGTAGCTACTTACCACACTGCAGCTAATAAGGTCGCTGTCATTCCATTACTATGTGTTACATGCATCATATTTTTCATTTGTTGGTAGGAAGTCTGAGAAATGTGTCCTCAGCGAGGAGTCACTTCTTTCCCTCATTGCTTCCTGAAGAAGCTACAAGACATGCATAATCATTCACAGGTTTTTTTGCAGAGTGCTTTGGGCAAATGTGCCACATTGAGTTATTCTGCTCTCTGATAAATATTTGAACCTGAAAAAAAATGTTAAAGCCAAGATAGACAGTTTGAAAGTAATAGATCCTTGGAGGGGAGCAGCCTTGAAAAAGAATTACAGCTTGAGGGAGGCACATTAAAAATCCAGCAAATCTTGTGGCAGACACTGTGAGCATATCCAGTGTGGTCATGAAAGAGGTATCCAGCAGTAATTTTGTAGAAAAAGGGCAATTCTGTCCACCTCAAAAGCTGATTTCCAGAACCAACTACCAGAGGAGATTCCATTACAATTCTTCAGAAATCTCACTACAGGTGTGCTGACCCTACCAGGTGTGCTGTCCTAAAAGGGAAGGCTGTGGCATGTAACAGTTTGTGGGGTTGGTACAGCAATGGGACAGCATAGAAGCAGCAAATTTAGAGTTCTGCTCACTTCCTTTCTATGGGACAGTCATGTTACAGGCTCTACTTTTAAGCCTTAATCATTTATTAAGGAAAAAGGAAATCAGACATTATTACGAGTTGTGAGCCAAATTTCATCTACAGAAAGTACTATAATACTGCAGGTTATCATAGGCACAGAAATAATTATAATCTAATAGCTTAATTCCCCATTCCCTCCTTCTTACACAGAAGTGCTTACAATGAGTTTCTTTCTCTTTAGGAAAAAGAGAATTTGCAAACCATTAGAGTAATGAAAATTAAACTTTACACACCTCTATCAGCACAGCCTTTTTATCCCCCCAGTAATGTCATTTAAACAAAAAGGAGCAAAGGGATAGCATTGATTTTTCCCAAGATTATTTTGCTGTTAAAGATCTGATTCAGTGCTATTCACTGAAGAAAGTGAGCTAAAACACTGAGGTGAGCAGGACCTCACATTCAGCAGCTCAGGAGACTGACTGTACTCACCACACAGCCACACAGACACCCCAAAGACACCCTAAAGACCAGTCACACATGAACTGTACTGTATTCTGCTTGTATAACATACCTATCTACTTTATAACTAATTGCTTTGTTACGGTTACAATTTCTTACTGTTAGGGCTGCAGTTAGTATTGTCTTAGTTATGCTGATAACACCAAATTTAAGAGCCATAGTGCTAAAACCAAATGAAAGTTTCAGACTAGGCTGTTAAACAGATCTGTGTCGTTTTAGCCCTGGTTTCAGCAGAAAGTTTATTATGGGTATGTAAAGCAGTTAGCTAAAGTCTAACTTTACCCATTTATTCTCATTATGCACAAATGAACCTAACTCTTGCAAAAATTTCAGCACATATCAATCAATAAAATCAAGGTATGGAAGTAAAAACAGTTCCTTGGATTATTTTTTGCCTTTAATTTTTTTTTAATTCTACTTCTTGCAGACCTAAGTTTATGGGGCAAGAACAGCTTTGCTGGATAAATAAAAATATGTTTTGAGTACTCATTCAATAATATAAAACTTATAATTTGTTTCGAAACCAACCTGTGATAACTCAGGACTTCAGGACTGACAATCTACTGCACTCAAAAATATGCTTATTGAAAACATCTCATTTTTTCATGAATTTGATGGCATAGGACACAAATTCTGGTTAGATGGGGTTTTCTTAAAATTGCACAGCTATTTAGAGTCCTCCAAGACTGTCAGAACAGACACATAATGAAGAAATGTATAAAAAATAAGACAAATAATGACAATACAGGTCTCTATAATTTCAGCCTCATCTTTACTGCAATGTACTGAAAAAAAAAATTAAGACTTAAATCCTTTGAAAAAACTCCAAAAAACACCTGGACATAATGTCACTGAGTAGCCATGAATGTGAATTACAAAACATGATCATAAATGAACTCTCCAGTTTCCATGACATTAACTCACTCTGCAAAATCAATTGTATTCTATTAATCCAAAGTCATGTGCAAGAAATAGTCAAACAGCCTAGAAAATACAAATTGAGATGTAAAAGTGGAACTCAGTTTGGTAAACCTGAGTGGAGTTTCAAAGTTTTAAGTAAACAAAGGTTTAGAACATGTTATTTCACTAAGCTTTAATTCAGGCCTATCATGATCTACAGCTTTGTCAGCTCTCCCTCCTCTCTCTTTTCAGTATTAGCTCACATCCTTTGTCTTCAACCTGCAGGTGACATATCAGCAAAGGACACTGTCTTCCTAAGGCTGATGCAGCACTTCACATAATGGGTGCTTCAGTGCAACTTGGGCTTATCAACACATTTAAACGATGCAAGTTCATGTAAAGTCTGAGCATGTACTTTTTTGCAAATTCAAGTTTTTGCTAAAACATCAGTATTGGGCAGTTATCTACACACTTAATTTATTCAAGCTGACATGAAATCCATCAGGGCTCTCCCACAGTGGCCAAATCCATGGCTTCCAGAATTTTATCACCACATACCTCAATCTAATTCCTACAGTTTGAAATCACTTGAATGAACTTTGAAGTTGTGCTAAGTAATAATGACTTGGGTCATTAACTTTAACACTGCCAGCATGCCCTCATGATTGCATTTACTTTAATTAATGTAAGTTAGTAATTAATGGCACACTTAACAGAAAGGGCTGCTTTAGCATATTGCCAGTTTCTAACAAATAAAGCAATCTCAAAGTGCTTCAAGCAAGACTGGAGATCATCTGTTGCAGGTGAGAACGTAGAGACAAAAAGGCCACTGGGTTTTGGAGGTTTTTTCTTAATTTAGGTGTAACACATTTAATTGCCATAATAAAAACCTGGCCCACATTTTATCACATTTCCTTTGATTTTTGCAATACTAAATTTATTAACAATAACATTTTAAACATTCATCCAGTAATTCTATGCAAAATTATTAAACTACTGGGTAGAGAAATGTTATTCTACCACAGCAACGAGGACTTCAAAACAGAATCCAATGACTAGCTGGTTACTAGCATCCTCCTGCCCTCAATGTCTCTTTTGTCAGATCACTGGTATTCCAACCCCATTCTCCCCTCACACATCTTTGGAAAGGCTTCAATTTCTGGGGAAACCTTGACCAAGTCAAACTGAATTCAAGAATCAATATCTTCAAAAGCACGTTATGTAATATTGCACAAGTTTTTGAGGAAAAAAATCTAAAAAAAAAAGAAATCCTCCCACTACCAGAAATAATCATACACAATAAGTACAGGAATATGGTATACAGTAGAAAGTTCATTTTCTAAATAGTCTGTTTCATAAAAGTACTAATCTACACCATGACTTCCAACTTGAAGATTGCTTACTGCATTTTCCAAAGCCAACAGAAGTTTCTTCTGTGCCACTGTAGCATTTAAACAATATATTTTAAGAGAATATGCCTTGACAGACCTGGATTAATTGTCTGAATAGGCTGACTGTAAAACACACTGACACAAGACACAATTTGATTCCAGAATGACATGTCAAGTGTAGCTGATATACAAAACAATAAACTAAAAGGAAGCTCATCAAGGGAAAAGCTCATTTCTTTGACTCCTCTTTCTCCACCCTGGAAGAAGAAATGAGAGCATAGGCCTGCCTGGGTCTGCATGACATTATCACAGTATTCATTACCATAAATGTTTTCACTGGCAGAGAATTAGAGACTAAAGACCTAGGAAGAAGAAGAAATAATTCCAGATATAAGGTTTCTTTTGGATGATTCAGACAGCCATTTGTCTGCCAGCACTAAGAACAATTTACTTTGAGAGCTGTCTGTGGGAGATGACTGCACCTGAAGTCTGGCAAAAAGCACACTTCTTTTTAATGACTCATTAGCTCACTTTCTTCTCTGGGAATAATAAAGCTTCCATTCCTGCCTGCAAAGAGGAGGTTAAACATTTGGAAAAAGTGAGAGAAAAATGGCAAAAGCCAAAAGGACAGCAAAGAGCATAACAAAAATACATTGGAGGGGGAGATGCACCACATGCCTCCAAACCCTTGACTTTTGTGTTTATTTCTTTCCATAAGATTATTCCCTCCATCAGAAGTCATGAAGGATTCATCTGGAGATATCAAGCATCAATAAAAGATGGGTGTCAGTCCCTTCAGTCATCTGGAACCAAGGAAAAATCCCAGAACCACATCTAAGTCCCTGCAATGTACCACCTCTAGGTCTGCAGGCAGACTGACAGTGCTAAAGAATCTGCTCTACTCCCACTTGTGAACCATTTTTTTTCCTTTCCACACTCTCAAGTACTAACAGGGAAAATACCTGTTTAGATTAAATGTAGAGATATAAAAATGTCAGTGTACTTTGAAGTATAGCCTAAGTATATGCTTGGGAGTTATGCAATAAATATAAAAACGTAAATAGTCATAGAAACTATTTACATACCTGACATTAGAAATTAAGTGCTTGCAGATATTCAAAACATTTAACACCTGAAATCCAGCTTACTTGGATAAGTACAAGCTGGAGGTGGAAAATCAGTTTAAACAGACAAGGACAGGGGGAACTGATAAAGCTCTATGAATTAGTCACTACAGGCATCATAACAAGACAGCCAGCCTGCAGAAATGACTTCTGCAATGTTTTCTTCCAGCTGTCAGTACCTGGAGATACCAAAATTTTGGATCCCTCCATTGCCACCCTACTCTGATCCTGCCCACTTTACTTCATTCAATCATCCTTTATCCTGACTCCCCAGAACATGAGATAGTTCTGACCATAACATGAGTTACTTGGCATGAGCCTCTCTCATCAGCTCTCACATTTGAATGTAACATCAGACAATGCATTTCTGAAGGAGCTGAGCAAAACAAATCAGACTAAAGCAATTAATACAAGGACAACTGAAGATTACCTTGTCAATATGTAGACAAGATACCAAGCTAAAACAATAGGATAAAAATTATTACCTCTGTTCGTTTATGTATATATATTTAAATACCTAAAAAAACATCAACATTTAAGAGGAAAAATAAGGGTAAATACACTGGGGGGATGGGGAATTAAGAATGTACAATGATTTAGAATACTTTAAGCTAAAAGTGAAAATATCAGTCTATAGCCTGTAGCTTACTATCATGTGGCAGACGGGAAAAAGACTGAGCAACTCAATCCCTCTAAAAGGTTTTATCTATCCCTTCCAGAAATTCTGCCACAATTTCCACCTAAGAAATACACTTTCTAAACTGTTTCTTCAGAAGAAATAGCAACTGGTATTATCAGTAAATAGTGAATAATAACTGACAGAGGTCACTCACTCAGAAGGCATGATCTGTTTGCCATACTACTGCTATTTCTATGATGCTGTTTTACCTTGGTTTCTCACATACCTGCTACAGCTTGAAAATAGTGGTTTCTTTGAAACTGGGTGTTGGACAAATCCATCCATCATGTTGTTGCAATTTGAGGGGACACCTTTGGGGATAGATATGGACGTATACAACATAAAGTTCTGAGCTACGCTTCAGAAAGTCTTTGCCAAACCCTATTAAAAATGATTTTTTTTTTCCTTTCATTTACTCACTGACTTCCTACATGAGGCTCAGAAGTGGGTGGAAAGCCCAGAGCTTCTGAGGAAGTCATCTGCAAATCACTTCCCAGGTAGAAACACAGTGTAATCCTTCCCTTTGACAAGATACACTTTAGGAGAAGGCTGACAATACCCAAGGGCTTTCAATCCAGCAAATTCCAGCAAACTGTTCACAATGAAGTTTCTAATTCTCTATAAGTCATGTCATTTAACACTTAGTGTAACATAGTTTATACCAAATAAGAAAAAAACAATACCAAATATACCAAATAATAATACCAAATATAATAATAGCAAATATACCAATAATACCAAATATAATACCAAAAAAGAAAAAAAAAAAGCTGATTTCACATTTCTGCTCCACAGGCACTTGTACAAGCAAATTGATTAGAGGAAACGGTGGAATATGTGACTCATGTAAGGTGACAGAAGTCAGACATTTCCAGCATGCCTATATGTACAGGCTTCAGTGATGCACAGAGGGGTTTTATTATGCCCAATCACATTGAGCAGAGATGAAGATTCAGCTATTATTACTTTTCCATTGGCTTCGTAGCAAGACTTGCGTAGGTTTGTGTTTCGGGCTGTACTTTTGTTGGTTGGGGTTTTTAAGAGTGAACAGAACTGGAAATTGTTGGCAAGCTTACAAAAATAATACAGATGAAGTCTGACAGGAGTAAGAGTGCTAAGCCTAACTCTTGCTGTAATCGAAACATCAGGCAGTGGCCAGGCTGATTAAAATCAACATTTTCATCTGACTATTTTGGCCCTCCAGGACATGCTCTGGAGACCAAATTGCTAGAAATTAGTCATGCCTTGCTCATTACCCCAAAGGCATAGACTTGCATACAGGAATTTGAACATGTAGCTTGAAAAACTCACTGCTGTTCAAACAGCATACTTTTGAAGGAGAAAAACCAAAAAAGATGCACAAAACTCCTTGTCAGCTTTAGAGAGATAAATAATATTTCCTACTTTTCTTTCAAAAAGGTTTCTATTGAACATTCATCTCTTCTTTTTATATATCTTGCCTATCTCAGGATTACAAATGTATAATTCAGTATAATTTAAGTATATTTTAGTATAATTTAATACCACTATGCACAGAAACAACGTATTCAGTAACTAACTTTTAGAAAGCCTTGAAGAAATTGTAATACAGTTTAAAGTACTGAAAACTCTATGAGGTACAGAGCTTTCATTTCCACTACAATATTTGTGTATGTCTTAAAGTAAACTAAGTATATAGAACATATCACAAGAAATTGCATCATATATAAGGAATATGTATTTATCAGAGTAGTAATAGGAGGAATATTCCCCTAAAACCAGCAAAAGGTACCATAATTTTACTTGAAAAGAACAGTTTTCTTGAATGATTTAATTTCAAGCTCTGCATACATCAAATAAACCCTTAATTAGGCATAACCTCTGATCACTAGAGGGCCAAGGCAGCAAGTTAGAAGTTTTATTAAATCAATAAGTTTGTATTATTAAATGATTAACTAAGGTTTCAGGATTAAAGTTTTTTTGGGGAAAAGTGAGGTAATAATGATTAATTATGTTTTAAATGTGGTATAGAAATTACTGAACAGCTTTCGAGTTCGACATAATGCTAGATGACTGTTTAGCTTCCTTCAAAGCCAAGGAAAGGTGATGTTTCCTAGACCTTTTTCCCCCTCTTTGAGTCTGTAAAAATCTAGTCATGCCTCAAGTCTAAAGAGGCTTCGTTTCTAGAATCATTATTTATTGAGCCACTAACTTCCTGCAAGAATCTTTCCTTTAAAACAAACATTAATTTGTTGAGGGCAGACTAAATAAACTTGCTCTGTGATGCACACAATAAAAAACTTCCTCTGTGAATACAAACTGGTATCCTCAAAGAACATCTCAGCCGAAAACAAACCCTAAAATCTTAGCTTTTTTGTTCTTTCTTATAAATATTGAAAACAGTCTCTCCAGAAAGGTTTAATGAGTGCTTTTCCTAAGTTTGCTTCTAGTATGAAAGGTCTACATGCACCAAGACCAGCTGAAATGCAGAATATCACATTATCACTAAACAAACAGTAAAGCCAGCCAAACAAAAATCGGCTTTAAATTTTTATCCTTAATTTATGAATACTCTAGCAAATACTCTTGGAAGGCAGGTATTCAGTTGTTAAAAGCAGAGCTGTTGTATGACAAATAATGTATTACTTGCTACAAACAAGACAGCATTTACTAATTTTTTCTCATGAATAAGTATCACCACCAATCAAATGGGCACAATCAATACCTTTGTTACATATAATTCAAACAAGAACAAGTTACCTTTCAATGTTTCATGATATTTAAAATCAAGATGCTTGACAGTAACTATCAGAACCACAGCACGATACATACTATACAGGAAGAAAGAGTAGTTTCCTTTCCAAAGAGCTCTCTTGAAACCAATTTGAAAGTGCCTAAACATGAAAAAAGATGTGAAATTATCACTCTAGCAGCATTTTGAGCATATACTGTCCATGTACATAGTATAGCATCAAATCTTATTATTCTGCAAAACTGATACAATTATAATCCTCAAGTTTTGGAGGTTTTAATTTTATTTTTTTTCCGATAGCCTGAGCTGCAAAGGATCCACAAGATTTACTCAAACCTGCAGCAAAACTTAGAGGTCAGAAATTTCCCCCCTCACATTGTTAGCCCAGAGTTGTCAATAAGCAAAAACACAGCATGGTTTACAAGCAGACCAGTTGGTCAGTACAGCTGGCATTTTTGGAGTTTGTTGGATAAAACATTTACAAAAGAGGCTTTTAGAGTGCTAATCACTCCGTTGTCTCTCAAAGTGAGGCCTGTATCACAAGTTATATTTTTGAATAAATAGAATTTAAATTTTTAGGCTCTCCATTAAAAAAAAATCTGCTGTGTAAAGAAAACAACCGTCTGTGCAATAGAAGGTCATTGTAAAAACCTTTTAGAATACTTAATTGCAAAGATGGGTCAAAAGTTGAGCTACTCCTTTTATATTTTGTTAAACTGGGGACCCTACCCAGTCTGGAGACCTGCCACAGAGCACAGATTTAATGACTGTTTGAATTACCTCTTCCGAGAATTCTTGATTAGAGGGTTACTTTTGATTTCCAGCCAGATTGAGATGATAGCCTTTTGTTAAAAGTGTGATCCCATAAAACACAAAAATTGTTATTGGAGAAGTTAGCATGCTTCTGTCCAACAAAGGTACATAATTTACATTTTAATTATTAAATTTAGAAAGAACATTTCTGAAGGGGCATTTGCATGTGCCATTTGAGACTGTTTCTGTAATATCACTAAACTGACAAGTTTATGAAACAAATATGATGAAATGATAAGCATATTCTTCTTGAACACCATGATGCCAACCAAAACAGGAAACTGAGGAATCAAATTCATTGTCTTTCTTACTCCAATAAGGAAATCTAAAGAAGCATAAGCAAACCTGATTGCAAAGCATCTACAATTACACAGAAATTATTTCGGAGCCTTCTCTATAAACATCACAATGTATTCAAAGACAGTTATTGTGATAACTTAGGAAGAAACAAGCTCAGAATAATCAGTGCTTAATATTCAGAACCAATGCAGAAAAATTAAAGGCTTACTTATGGCTTATTAATTTTTGAAAGAAAGCTATAGAATTTGTAGGGACAATATATCAAAGTATTCCTATCTAACAAAAAGAATCAAGCTAAAGTTTTTCATACAATCACAGAAGCTGAAGACTGAATATGTAACATGGCATACTAAATCATTAAGTATCTAAAACCTCTGTTGTGGATCAAGCCATTAAATTAGAGGCCAGAACAAAAACAGCCATCAGTGTCCAACTCTATCCAAAATTGGGATAGTCCAAGGAACAAGCAAACAGGCTTCCTGCTCCAGCCCAACAGCAGGTTTATTTCCTTCATGTATCTTATGGCTTAACCAGCAAAGATGCTGCACATGCAGCTACTGCTGAGATCACAGCTTGCAGAAATCAAACAAGTGTGTTTTACAGGCTGTATTTGAAGATAGAAGTAATTAATCATCACTGATGATGAGAGGTTTCCTTCACGTTTTGGCTTTCTGTTGTTGTTTTTGAGTTGAGGCAGTTATGCCCTCTGTTAATAGTGCAAAGGAGGAGAGGGAGGATGTGAAAAACGTTAACTTTTCAACTTCTCTTTTGAAAACTGGTCACGTTTATAACTCACCTGTGCTCTGTACCCAGCTAAAGCCAGTAGACTGCATCCCTTCATCCTCAGCAACTAAGAGATAAGGACTACAGCACACGTTACTTGTCATAGATGTGGACCAGCATTAGATGCCCAAAGCCAGCTCCTCAAAAGTTAATCCGTTTTTCCCCATGCCTGTTTTAAAGTTAGTTCTATTGATAATTCTACACACTATAACTCTATTCCAGTTTTCAGCAGAATGACCATAGGCTCAATCCTAATAAAAATTTTAGTTTTATTTACAAGAGCTATTTATACTGAAAAACAAATTTCAGGCTCTCTGGCTTCTGGGTTTAAAGGTAGGAGGTAATTTTCACTCAATATATTCCTTTAAAATCATGTCTGTTTTTTTCCAAGAACCCTTCTTTTATACTTCATCTTCATCTTAATGAGATTTGAACAGCGATAAATCACAATTGAAGACGTGAATGATTTATAAGCAAGCTAAAATATTTTACTGTAGAGCTCTGCATCTTAAATAATAATTTTCTACATAGTATTTAAATAATAAATCTGTTGCAACATGTGATCTTTATAAGGTAAGCCTCCAGAACACAGCCATAAAATGAGCCTTAGAATGAGAGAATGCACAATATTACATTTCTTTCATCTTGCAGGATGCACTCTTTGGCATATCAAGTGAACTCATTACTGTGTACAAGTACAGCACAAGCTAGATTTGCATAGTGTCTGTATTACTGTATTGCCAACATTTATCTTACCCACTATTCCCTTCCCAGAGTGCTTTCCTGGGTTTGTTCTTCAAAGAGCTACCACTGGACAGGGAGGAGGGAAGGATGCATTATCATCTCTGCACAGGCAACAGGAACAGAGGAGCTTAGTTACTTGTTGAAACTGATACAAGAATCTAGTCTTTTTCAAAGCAATCTCTGCCACAAGATTGTCATTCCTTTCATAGTCTAGGAGTTTCTAAAATGTACCTTGAAATAACAAGGCAATCCACACCATGATTCAGACTAACAGGTCTTTCTGCAGAAGAGAAATTGTTTAATAAAGCTGAACACAAATCAAAGTCATTCAGTCATTCAGTCACTCAATAGTGAGACTTTATGATGAACATTGATGGATATTAAAGATTAAAAAACTGCTGCTGCAAAGGTACAATTTTTATGTTTAAAACTGTTCTCTTGACTTTGGTAAAAGCAAATTAATTGGATGTCTTCTAAAACTAGTGCCTTTGAGAAGTCTAATGTTAAAATATCAGAATACAGAAGACCTCATCTTTTTATTGATATCACAAGAATGTTCCAGCACTTTCTGAATTACAAAATAAAGAAATAAAACATAGGTTAACAAGTTAAAATGCAATCTCAATCAATATTAAGGTTTTTGCTTATTAGACTCTGTTCCCCAGATTTAATAAGTTTTACCTAACTTTAAGAGTTTGATAATCTGAACCTCAAGTTTAGTATCAAATCCAAGACCTTAACATGTGTGATTAAGCACAGCAAGGAATTCATCTAAACAAATTATGGAGCAAGGCAAGACCCTGGATTATGTGAAATAAGTCATGTGAAAATCTTCAACTCATGATAATTGCTTAAAGCATTTGTGTTCACCACTAAAAGGCAAAGACACAGGCAAAGACACATCACTTTACTGGCAAATGCAAAAGCTTGCAATCTGGTGGGCAGCCACTTTTCAGAGATTCTCTTTAATGTCTCCATTTGTGATCTTGAGAGGAGAAACGCATGCACCACTCAGCCATCCTTAAGTTCTGCAAGTAGTTTTGTATTTCCTGAAGTAGCAACCCAGACTTGTAGCAATTTTTCTGTGATCCTGAGGATTATTTTCCAAAAAAAAGAAGAGTTGCCCTGTCACAGAACTTTGCCATGGCAGAAGAGAGTTGCTTAGGCTCAAATAATTCCTCAAGAGAAAATCAACATATTTCTTCATAAGGCTTAAGGAGACATACAAAATTGAGGGGAATACTTGAAAGAGAGGCATTTTATTAATAAAATTCCACTCTAATGCTAATATTGAAAAATGTCTTTTACTGGTATACTGTGTCTAACCCCTGAAGATAAACTCTGCAGCAAAATCTACCATGAGCAAAGGGCTCTTCATGCCATTTCCAACATTAGCATTTTTCAGCATAAAATATATTACAGGCTTGTAATTCCTGCAGTCCAAAGAGAAAAGTGACAGCTGTCCAGAGTGCATACCACTGTTCTTTCATTTACCACCAGAGCATTAAAAAAGAGGAATTTTCTGCTCCCTACTCCTCCACAATTAGCTACATATCCAGGTCTAATGTCATTCACTGCTGCTTTTACAAGACTACCAGATTGCTCCCTACTGTTTGAGATTTTTACTTTCAGATTTTCAACCAGGAAGCAACTTGCAAGTTTTACTGCACTGTTACAGAGAGTTCATTTCAGATATACATTTTATTTGTCACGTGACTGGTTACAGCACAACTGTATTCCACTGAGGATCTTCACAGCAAGAGAAGGGAAGGTCTTCACTTTTCCCATTTCAATCCGGAGGCGACGAATGGCACACTTCCATCTGAGAGCAGCTCCATGGACTTCAGCACAGCACCAATGGTGACCACCAGTATGCAGGTCAGCCTAAAACTCCAGTCCGGCTCTTTTGGCTCCTCAGCTTTATCAGTGTGCAATAAACAGCAGCACTCAGCATGTTGGTGAGACAACAGTTTAAGCCATGCACCGCATACCCATCATTTTTTAAGCTGATATTAGTCCAGTAGGCATTAATAATCTGTTCTTTACCCCTCAAGAAACCACCTTCTCTGGTAGTTTATTTCAGATATAACAATAAGCTTCACCAACAAATATGTTCTGTCTATTTTGAATTGATTTCATCTACTTCTGATAAGGTTATGGTTTAATATCCTGTTTCTTGGAAGAGTAAATAGTATGAAACAAATTTGCAAATGTACTGTAAATAACTGGGCTTATTCAAACTACTTATTACTGGCAAATTCTAACTCATTTATATTCATATATTCTTGTGTAGCTGTGACATGATTTTCTGACAGATCTTGACATTATTTTCTTAAATATATTAGCAAGCAACATTGCTGGCAGGACTGTTGTCCAAAACATCAGTCAAAGCTTTCTTTAAAAAAAAAAATATGAAGGCAAAATTGAAGTTATTATACTAGAAGTTTGCCCTGGATCACAAAAACACCCGCTCAATTTACAATTAATGACTTACTGCATTTTGAGTGTTGGCTTAAGGAAATAGAAGCCTCTGCATGATATTTTTGCATTTGAACAACTATACAATGAAGGTACTGATCCAGTAAAACAAAATCCTAATAAATCCTGTGTCATTAGTACATAAATCTGTTTGAAGAAACCCAAAATCAAACAAAAGGAGCAGAATTCAGATCTCATTAAGTTTAACTAAATCTCTAAACTAAATCTAGCTTTGCATTTACTAGAGACTCACTATTTCTGTGGGAAATACACCACTAGGAAACCTTGTTCTAGTCTCTTAACCCCTTTAAAAGGGGAAAAACAATCCATAGCTTAAACTCTTGTGTCACCAACATGTTAAATGCTGGTGCTTGCTGTACACTTCTTAACCTAAACATTTAAAATACTGATTCCAGAGGGCTGACCTACATACTGATTTCACCATCAGTCTGGCTTATGTTAAAAACTACAGGATGAAGTACACTCCGAAGGTTTGAAATCCCCTTCTCCAAACTCCCTAACAGAGCCTTTTCATGACAAACCCTCTGGTAGAGCATTTCTTTGGAAAAATGCTCAAAGGTTCTCCCCATGTCAGACTCACCTGGCACCCCGGCCAAGTGGAACCAATCAAGGGCCATGTACAAACAAGCATTTGTAATTACTGGGATAATTTTTTCTTACTCTGCACCCACTATTTTTCATATTCATCTATCTTTTGCACAGTATTTTTTCTTACATCATTAAGAAAAAAACAATGGGCATCAGCTTCAAAGCATTTTTAGTAGTTTCTAGTTTGAGCTTATATTTTGTTTGAGAAAATAAGGATTTTGGATCTATTTTATAATGCTTCCAGTATTCATATTGTCTCTGTAGAGTTTTGGACCAATATCCTGTGCAATAGTCTAAAAGTCTAACTTTGTAAATTGGATGAAAAATTAAAAGGATAAAATGATTTTTTGTTGTTTAGCAAAAGTAGAGTCTGAACTCTAAAAATGTGAACTTTCGACTACAGTTATATTATAAAACATCCCAAAAGTATAAGCCAAATAGAGTACTATTCAAGTGCATTTCATTCCAAAAGCAGGAATTATTTATACTCTACTATTCTTTCCTGAATTTTTTAGGATCTTTGCAGACCTTTGGTTTTTCTGCACATTTTAAACCACTAAATTCATGGTATTCATCTTGACCATGCACAAAAGTTTTGTGACACATTCACATGAATTGGTACAATAAATGAGCTACGAATGAGTTCCTCTAATCACATTTTAAGGTAGCTTTGTTGTGTATGGGGTGTTTTTTAAAGAAAAACTGTGCTTTTCCCACAATACACAGTGTGTATTCTCTTGTGACTGCTCCAGGAAAGGAAAAGAATGAGTAGCTGAGCTTATTGCAGCTAATCAAATGAGTTAAGATTGCAAAATCCTTATCAAGCAAATCTTCAGGAAACAAGCTCAAAGAACACTGAGTGGCTTACTTTCTCACTGGCAGATTGGAAGGAGAAGGAACAGGACATAGCAACCCCTTCTCTCACATAAGAATCATTAACATTTACAAAGTCTAAGCTTTGAAGGGAAGAAAAGCTTCCAGACACATTCTGCAAAGGAAACCTTTCAGACATCAACTGAGTGCAAATAAACGATGTGCCAAGTCTGCTACAGAGAGAAAACCTGGATGCCAGAAAGTTTCCCTCCCCCTTTGCTTGGAGGGCAGAAAGAGACAGATTGTTTATGCCTGCTCCTATACTGAATTTCCCATAGAGCTCTTAACTCTTGATGGACAAGCTCCAGAGTGCAATTCATTCCCAAGCAGGCAAGAAAACTCCTCAGCTGTGGGGAACTGACTTAACCATTATCCCATGAGATTTTTAATAATTTTAGAAAGCTATAAGTCACACCAGTCTAAGTTCTGTGATGCCACTGACACCAAACTTCTGATCTGGACTGTCCTATCCAACAGCCCAGAGGCAAACAGGCAAAATCAGATTGCTCTGTTTCCTAAATCAAGTCGAACATGAAAGAATGGTTTTAATGTTGAAAACAAAGAAAGATTGCCTTAGACAAAGAATTTAACCCAATACTAATGTCAGGACAATGAAGCAGGTAAAATTAGGCTCTTGGAAAGTCTTCCAAACTTATTTGAACTTATAAACAATGTAGCAGTCTATATAAAAATAGATATTATCTTTCTTACCCTGCTATGCAGAACCAATTCTGAACTTCCAAGGATAAAACAACAGGCATAAGAAGGGAAAAAACCCACAAGCCTACTGAAAAAACAAAAATACATGTTTAGTTTACATTGAACTCCCCTGCTGGAAAAAATGCATGGATAAAGAAATTATGTGAAATTACTTTGGAAGAGGTAGAATCTATTTCAGTCTAAACTGGATCCTGAGAATACCTGTGCAAGGCTGTCTCACCCTGCAGCTTTATATTGGCACATACAATATAATCACATCTTGAAGTTACTTTCTACATGGTTTGACTATTCTCTCAAAATAACAGAACCTGTTAGCAAGCTTCATTTTGAAGTTGGTTCCAAGAACCACACTTTATGCTTTCCCTGTTCTTGATTCTATGTCCTATCTGACTGTCTGGAAAATGCTCAATAAGTATAAACTTAAGTATAAAAGTTAGACAGCAACTGATCGTTATCTGAACTCTAGTCAGTAGAATCACACCTTTTATGAAGCACTTGGAAGCATCTCAAGGTTCAAATTCACCCAGGGGCTTTAGGCAGTTAACTTAGTCCATAGGAAAAAATGCTGGGTTTAAATGTTTGTATACCAGAATCCCACATATTCAACATTTCAGCGAGATTCTTCCATATGGATTTTAACACAAATGAAATGGAGCTCTTTGTCCAGTTAGGTGCTATATTGCATTTCTTCCTTAACAGCCCACGAATCTTAATGTTGTTGTTAGAGTTGGGGCAGAGAATAGGCATAAATACTTGCTAGGCTTGCAGCCTTCCATGTGGAAACAAGGATATGCCTGATCACATTTCTGTCTGCACAGGAAGAATATAATGACCTTAATGCATATCACTTAAAACTCAATTCTCTGTCATTGAGTTTCCATTTACACAAACCTGGAACTGGCAGGAGTCTATATCCTCTAGTGAATATCTTATCTATCATTCAGCATAATAATTAATCAGAAAGTTCAAAAGAACACTTTTGCTCATCTGCTTTGCTCATAATTTGACTGAGAGATTAAGACATCCCTTAATTTGCAGCTCTCCAAGAATATATTTCTTCAGAACTGATCAGGCAGTTCAATGAAATAATTTTGAGGCATGTGGATATATATTAAATCCAGTCATTAAGGTTTCAGGAAGATCTTACTAGTAGCTTTCTTCCAGACTCAGAGTTTTCACCTTGCATAATAATCTTTAGCTTTCTTGAAAGCATTCGACCTCTGTTGCCAGCTAGCACAAGTTGCAGTAGTGAACACTATACTTAATTGTGTAATTAATTTATTGTAATTAAACTTCAAGCTGAAAGCTCTGTGAAGGCCTGTGAGTCACACAGACTGCTCCACAGGTCTTTCCTCCAATTTAATTTGAAGCAAAATAAGCATTATGTAGTTTTGTTTTAAAAGCTCAACGTAATATCAACAGAGATCTACTTGAACAGCTTGTATACACCTTCCTTGTTGCCCACTTTTGAACACTCTCTAATACCTTAATATCTTTCTTCTATTGTGATGCCCAAAAGTGCTCACAGTACTCAAGGTGAGACCTCCCCTGTGCAGAGCAGAGCGGGACAATCCCTTCACTTGCCCGGCTGGTGATTATTTGCCTGATGCCCCCCAGGACATGGTTGGCCCTCCTGGCTGCCAGGGCATTGCTGACTCATATCCAACTTGCCAGTGACCAGCTCATGCCAGTGACCCACTGCCCTGCCTGCCCACAGGAGTTACAGAGACTTCACAGCAGCCATTACACAATTAAACACCTTAGTGAATGGAAATGGCTGACCAGTGGCTCCTGCTGTGCTTGTATGTCACTCGGTCTTTACAGGACAAGAAAATCCAGCTGTCTCCAGTGAGTAATGACGAAAATGCACATTTTGCTTCAGCATTACACAAATAAGTTTCAACAAATGCAGAATTAGACACCAATTAAACAAAATTGTAGCTGTATACTCTGCTGCCTTTCTGGCAAAATCAGTAGCCCATATTGGAAAAGTAGTATCTCCATTCCAGGATATAAATTCTGTTTAATTAAATTAATTCAGTAATTCTGCTGAAGCAAGGACCAAGCTCTCCTGCTTGCGCATACTTTCCTGCCTTCCCACCTCCCAAATATGGCAACATTGAGTATTATGAACAATATACACCCCCCTTCACAAGTTCATGCCCCTATAAACCTTTATCTTTTCAAGCAGTATATCATTAAGTACAAAAGGAATTGCATTTGCTTTAATTAGAACACTTTCTAATAAAGCAATTTCAGGGAAGCAAGAAAAACCACTAGAAGCAAAGAAAGGAATTTGGGAGTTGCTGTATAACAGGGTTGTTAATGAACTGTTTTCTTCTTATGAGCCATGTACATAATAGTCTATGACTAATTTCGTCACCCAGCCACCACCTTTGCCCTTACCTGTCCTCAGCAAATGTGTCAGAACTTCTGTCTCTGCTCCTGATTGCCAATAATTTTGAACCAGATCAGATTATTCAGCAAGATACAGAGCTAATCCTTCTGGTGTATTCACATTTGCTATCCATACCACTCTAGAAAGAGCCTTAACAGATTTCTTTCTGGGCATCACAGAGCAGACTTTGTCAAAGGCAAACTTTTTGCACAGGTAAATTTCATTTGAACAAAATTCAGTTCTGCTTTGCTGCCAGACATTATTAAATGTTCCATAGCACAGCTGCAGCACCTGGCTCTCCCTCTCGCTTACAGTCTCTCAATTCCTAAGGCTTTTTTTTTTTTTTTAATTAGAGCTAGACATGCAGCTTTGAATCATTCAAAATGTACAAGTACTGAGCCATAATTTTCATGATGTTTGCCCTGAGGCAAACATTATGTACATGTCCTGTACCCACAAAATGCTGATATAAGGCCAGAGACACATCATAATCCATTTTGACTTCCATTTAGAAAAATAAAGGGTTCAACATTCTGCAACCTCTTACTTGCTTGGTGATGCTGCCTATGGACCAGCAGCAAACGGGGATGGTCCATCACAACAAACACCAACATTTTTGCCTTCATTACATTTTCCTGCAAAACAAACACCACCAAATAAAGCCTTTATGCAGCCTGAGAAATTGTCCCCTCAGAGAGGGCCTGAATTTCTACCTGATAATACCTCACACTCATTGCAGTGTGAACTGCATAATGCCTTATAATTAAAACAGACAGGTAACCAGGGATCCAAAACCAGATATTGCCTGTGACTCATCCCATTATTCTTCCCTTAATTTGAACACTACCAATAAGTAATAATGACTCCTTTTGGCACTTCAATAAGTTGCACTTATGACCAACTTTCTCCCCATTTTAACTTTCACTGAAGGAAGTTAAATGCTGAAAAAAATATAAGCAAGTAGATTTTTATCTTGAAACAGTGTCACAAAAAAAAAGGTTCAAAAAATCTTTACTCAAACTAGAAGAGATTTTCCTACCTAACTGAGTTATTACAGATTTCTTCTGCCGCAATAAAAACCATGTTCACCATGAACAGAAATAGGATACAGCTGTACTCTTCTTTCCTGAAACAAAGAATGACAATCTATTCCCCTTTTATCAAACATATATTCATGTGTTAGACTATTCATATATATATATATAAAAGATAATTATCTTGAAGACAAGTATTTTTAATAGTGCAATTCTGATAGCAAAACCCTAAGTCATCCGTGTGTTAATATATTGTTTTTCTTCTGTGGATCTGATGCTCTGAAGCATTAGAAGTTTAACATTCCTTTTTCAAATTGTTTCCATTTCACATAAGTATCATTTGTCTTTGGTGTTCAAACTAATGCTTCATTCCTTGTACCCTGTGCACCACTGACTGACCCCGTAGCTTAGTCTTTTGTATGATATTGTATGGAACTCTTTGCTGTAGTTAAGTGCAATTATATCCAGTCTTCCATCAGTCCCTTTGCTTTCAGAGTCATGACAAATCTCTTCTATTCTGACTCTTAACTACCAAGCCGTAGGTAGATATAGGAGCTCTGATTTTGCTCAAATAGTTTTACCAGTTGAGACGTATTATTGAATCTGTTCTTCTAATTTAGATAATTCATGATGAGGAGGATAAAAGGATCATTTAAGATCCAATGATCTCCATCACAGACATCTTTTCATAGCTGGACTTTCTTCCTTCATTAATTAGAATGCTACCTTCCCGTCAGAAGCCAGGTCCTGTTCTTAGAAATGTCTATGCAGATGGCTAGGTTTATATTTTTCATTTACCTCCACTGCCCTTGACATTGTCAGGTAAGATTAAAATGCACATAAAACCAGAAACAGTTACTTCTGAAAACAACATGAAAATACAATACAAAATCATTTCAGAGAGAATGAGACCAATGCAAACTTTATTCTTTGTGTCGCTCTGTAGTACCAATGTTTGCATGAGAAAGTGCTTTAGCCTATTGTCTAAGCCTTCATCTCCTTGTTTTGACTGCTTTCTTCAGACTCTTCTGTCTTCACTAACTATTCCATGGTAAAAAGTAACAGATAAATGGAAATACTCTGCATATTACTCAAATTCTTCAGGATCAATCCAAATTATAATTTTCTTCTTTAACATATTATTTTGGAACACCATTCACCCCAGGATGCTTACAAACAAAATCTAGAAGTATAGTACTCACAAGATGCATTTTTCCATTTTTATTTATGCACTATTTTAAAATAAGGTGCATAGGGCAACATGACTTAGAGCTAAGTATGAAAAAATAGAAATAAAAAAGGGGCATATAAATCACAAAAATGCACTAATATCTTAGACAGTCCCTTCTTTTCCTGCCTTAATCTAATTGTTTGTCCTTAATGCACAAATCAGTATTTGCTGCAGTATGGTCCACTGAAATTTGAAAATGCACAGCTGCTTCATAGGAATACAAAAAAGGACAGCAAATCACTCAGAATTTCCTCTTCCCTGCACACACACTCAGAGCACCAGTCCTATCCCCATCAAGGCTAATTCTCCAGCATTCCACAGAAAATTTATAAAAGTTATATGAAAAGATAAAAAAAGAATAAACAGAATTCCTTGGGATGGGAAGCTTAAAGCTACAAGAAGATAAAAATGACAGCTAAAGCTTAATGTATAACTCATAAGTCATAGAAAGGAAAGATTATTACAGATAATGTAGGATTCAAAAATAGTGTTGAGTCAGCATTAGCAGCAACTTAGAGTACAGTAATAATGGAAATGGACCAACTTTCCAACACCAAATGCATAAGGCAAGATCTTGTACTAGGAATGAGAAGACTAAGCAAGATTGACAAAGCACACAGTTCTAGTCTCATTACTTTGAAGAGTGCAATGGCAAGGAAATGCTATTCCCCAATGAAAACATGAACTGTAAGCATGGAAAATAAATATGGATGTTTTTAAATTATTTTGTAATTGCTTTACTTTTTAACTACAAAGCGAGGAATTCAAGCTAAAAAGAAGCCAAATTAAGTTATTTGATGCAACTCTGCATGAGTTTCTAGGATTTCCAGTATTCTCACTTGTAGTATTAGCACAACAAAGTTTAAGTAGTCTTAGTTCTGAGTTTAATAACTGAGATATACTAGTTAGTTTTTACACAGCAAGGCTGGAGAATCCTTAATTAGTTTAAAGTCTTAATGAAGCAAATCAATACATTAGTCTGCTCACTGGGTCCTAATCTGCACACATCCAAGCAATTCCAGCAGCTTATACATATAGTTTCTGAAATTTTAGATAAATATTTAAGAGCTGGAAGACTTGTGAGGGAGGTGTTCCTGACCAAATCTTTAATACTACTGTGACAATCAATAAAAAGTTAGGTTGTACATCCTGTAGCTCTAGTTTATCTGATTTTTAAGAAAGCAATACTTTATACAGATTTATAGGAGGTTTTTGGGAAAGGGCTATACAAGTTTATGTATAAGTTGGAAACATTTGATCAAAAATATGGAAGACTGATGAATATTGTACTTTTGTTTGAGTAAGATCAAATAAGTTGAAGAGTTGCTATCCTTTGCCAGAACTCTTCCTGCATTCCTTCATGATATTTAGACAATGAGAACAATTATTTAGGGAATGTAAATTTGAGTCTTGAGAGGTCTAAATATTTGCCATAAATCCAGGAATGAAATGAATAGTATTTAAGTCTCATATTTCCCCCCACTCTTTATGTCCTTCAAAGGGAGCTGCTCACAGTTACAGCTTCATTCTCAGGTACTTGCTCAGGTCATGTAACACCAAGGAATGTGCTTTTCCCAAGAAAAATCTTTAATGATAAGAAAAAATTCACTTTCCACCTTGTCAAAGACAGCAGAAATGATAGCAGTGTGCATAATCACGACATCCACCTTTCTGTTAACAACATAACAGGCAGATGAATGTATTCAGTATTTTTACAGTGCAAACTCCACATCCTCTTCACCTACTTTTCCCCTCGTTTTAACAGCACCACATTAATGATTTACTCTATAATTTTGTGATTGCTATACCCAAGAGAGCCTTCAGCCTTCAGCCATGTAACCCTCCAGTCCTCCTCTGCAAACAGCAGTTCCACTCGGGCATCTTCCCTGGTTGGCTCCCTCACTAGTCATGCCAGGAAGTTGTCTTCCACACACTCCAGGAATCTCCCAGACTGTCTCCTCTTTGCTGTGTTGTATTCCCAGCATACTTATGGTAAGCTGAAGCTCCCCATGAGAACAAGGGCTATCCTCATCCCTGGCATCCCCTCCAACATGGACAGACCCTGCCCCTGAGCTGTGCAATTAAGACCTATTAGAGCACTCAGGACCCTGAAAACTAGTTAGTTGAAGTTGACATGATTCCATGCAGCTAAGAGTAATTAACTGACCTGCATGTTTTGACACAGCTAGGTAAAGTCTTACCTGACTAAAGCACTAATTAATTTTACTATACTTAGGCTATCACAGTTATCACTATTCTTTCTTGAGTTAGTAGGAATATAAATACATTTTTAAGGACTTTCTCCAAGAGATTTTGACAAACTCTACTGTGGATAAACTGGGAGTGATTTGTCAAGGCTGGTGACATATTTTATGCCTTCCTGCACAGATATTTCCCCCCGGATTTGATAAATCCAGTTTTATTCCTAGAAATCGGAGAGCTGCTCAAAGCAAACACTACGTAGCTTAAGCTGACAGTTTGAGAGGAGCCAGGCTGTCCTCGTGTCTGTTCAGAGTAAGATTAGATTTAGACTTGTGTAAATCACTATGAGCTTGCAGGACTCGTGACAGGGACCTGTGGACTATGCTTAAACACCCCTCATTCTTTCCAAATAGGATTCTGATAGTGAGGCTCATTTGACAAAACCAAAACAAGAAGCCATTTCAGGTAGGTTTGATGCTTTTAACTAAGCTCCATCTCTGATCAACACAACAGGAATATCTCTGTCTTTCCTTCTCCTCTGAAAGCAACACATCCTTCTAAAGAGCTGTCCCTGCACAGCCAGAAGAAGCAATGACTATAACACATCAACATATTTGCACTAATATTGATCTGACAGCAAACTCCCAATATTGCAGAAGTGTTGTCAGCATTGAGAGCATGTCTAGGATGGCTCTGCTGCAAGTCCAGTGAATCACTTGGTAGGTATTTCAGCTGCTAGTCCAGCCCAAGCTCTGTAGTCACAGCTGTGGCTTGCCTGTTCACAGCAGGCAGCACAAGCATAGCAGAGCTAAACCACATCATCATGTCATGTTATTTAGGTATGGCCTAAACATGCTTGTCTCTGAGCAATTTGTTCAAAGCTTTTTAATGTGTCTCCAATCTGTTTCTGAACCTTAACTAGGAATTAAACCTGGGGTTTCTTGTTGCTGCTGGGATCTCCATGTGACTTTCCTTCTGGAGGCACAAAAGCATAAAAGTCCCTGTCATTGCTCCTTCAACATTTTTCATAGTTCAGTGTTAAGCTGGGCTTTTAAAGCCATTAGAGAAAAGCTCACACCATTTGTCTAACAAAGCTGCTAAATATGTTTATTATGTAAAAACGCAAACCTACTCTAATGAGATTTTCCAACTACAAAACCAACGTAGGCATCATATTTAGAATACCACATATATGGTATTATATATAATTTTCTAGTGACATTTTGTGTTATGTGAACTGGAAAGAGTCTTTGTTGTTTTGTTTCTGGGGTTTTTCTGGTTTGTGTTTTTTTTTCTTACTTATAATCAACTATCAACTTTCCAATAATAGTGGTAATCTCATTAGAAGTGAAAGAACATATTCCAATAACTGAATTCCCCTAGAAAAAGCTTGGGGAAAAGGCATAGTTAAAGCAAACAACAACAACAACAAAAACAACAAAGCAAACAAAGAAACAAAAAAAAACAAAAATCAAACAAACAAAACCAAAAAAACCAAACAAACAAAATCCCCCAAAACAAAGCCCCTATTATTTTCAAAAAGAAACATTGATAAATATTTGTTTAAAATAACCTCAAATGCAAAACATCAACCTTAACCTCTTCAAAATGCAGAAAATCTACACAGCTTGTACATTCAACTGCTACAATATTTGTACAATGTCAAGAAATTTATCTTTTTTCTGATAATTAATGTAGCACTTTGTGTGGAAGCAGACACTGGAGGTTAAGGCACTTCAAAAGCAAATTCAAAATTATACTTTTACAAGTCTGCTTCAGACTCACATTCCCACAGAAATATGGATTAAAATATGCTGAAAATTCTGTTATAATGATAAAATCACCTCAGAAATGTCCCAAAATATAATTAAATGATTATGTAACAAAACAGCTTCTAGTTAAAACACACCACTCTAATGCCAACTACCCCAGCAAGGACACGAGTGACCGTGCCCTGAGTGGGTGCAGCAGCCTCCTGCCCCCTGTCTAGTGAAACACCCCCGGGCACAGCGGCACCGTGCAGTGTGATCACTGCAATGCACAACTCTCAGAAGAAGAAAGGGGGTTGGTAAATAATGCCAGAGCCCTGACTGCACTCACAAACCTGAGCAGCTTCACCAGGGGCTTCCTCTGCATGGGGACTCCATATGAGCCAAGGCTGAGGCTGCCCTCCCTTTCCCCTGGGGGGCTGAGTTATGGCCCTGCCCTGGCTGTCCCCAGAGAGCTCTTTGTGGCCACTCTGTGCTGGGGGGTGTCATGGTGGTGAGGACTGTGCCTCAGTTCCCCTCAGAGCTCAGCTGGTCCTTCCAGAGGGAGCAATCTTGCTTTTGTTGCTCCCTCTTGTACAAACAGTGCTTTGCCTTGGTATTTTAAGTAAACGTATATGCAGTATACATTTGGGTTAGGGTTAGGGTTAGGGTTAGGGTTAGGGTTAGGGTTTGAGGGGTGTGAATTTGACCCAGCATCCCAAGGCTTCAGAAGCCATATGGAAAAAGCAATGGTTGCCTTTTGTTAGCAGCTTGCTTTCCCTGCATCAAATGTAGAGGTAACAACAAGGGTGATGGCAGCTTTCCACTGGGAAATCTCCACTACAAAAAGCAGGGCCTTACATACCTTGTGGAGGGTGGGGCAAAATAATTTATTTTTATTGTGGATCAGAAAAGACAGCAATAGTTGCTATAAACTTCAAGTTTATTTATGGTGGATAAGTTTTACAGTTGCTCCTTGTGGGCTATTAGGCACAAGAGAGTGTGCCAATGTGAGAAGATTAAAAAAGCAGCTCCTACCCTTCTTCTAAGGACTAAACTAACTTTTCAAGGATGATGAGGGATACAGGGACTCAATACTACCTATATTTCCTTTACAAAATATTAAATGCTGTTCTCATGCTATTTAAAGGATTGAAATTAACATAGTCTTATCTGATATATGCTAAAGCTTATATTCATTGAAGGATAGGTTACAATAAAGAACTTTGATAAATGTAATTCTTATCTAATTCCTTCTCAGGGAAAAGAAGAAAAAGCTGAAAACTTATTTCAGTGCCCCAGCTCGGATCTCAAATATGTGGTTACTGTCCTTGTTTTCACAGCTGCTTGATCAAGCCAATTTCTCTGCAAAAGGTATGTTATTGTGAAAATTCCAAGTATTCTTCTGAATGTTACAGGCTGGGAGAATGGGGGCTACTGTTATTTTGTCCAGACACTCTGTATTCTGAGATACATCTGTGTGTATCTCACGCTCGAAATCAGACCAGTTCTTTAACACCTCTCTTTACTAAAGTTTCAAGGATGCTATGCCCATCCACCCTCAGATGTGGAGCAGGGCAAGTGCAACAAGTTCTTAATTGTGGATTGTGGAATCTAAGCATTAGATTAAAAACTACTTTAACTGTGCTCAAAGGAAGCCTTTTAGATTGGAAATATGCAAAAAAGAAATTCATTTTTATCAAATAATGCATTAGCTGGTATCTGATGCATTACTGTTCACAGCTCTGCCTTCGAATATTGATTTCATATGAAAGTTGGCACATTACAGGAAAGGTTGATTTTATTTTTTGGGGTTTTTTTTAGAAATGTTTACTAAAAGAAAACGTATCTGGTTTTCATACAGGTTTGTTGGGGTTTTTTCAGTCTGATTTTGGTTTGGCAAATTTGGTCTTGTAACCTTTTTTGCTTCTCACTTGAAGACCTCAATAGGACTCTTCAGGAGTGACCCGTTTCCAGAAAATGCAAAAAGTGGAAGGCTACCGAAAGGCCCAGTTAAAAACAGCACAAAGGAACCGTGAAAAATGAAGTATTTTGATACAGTAATTAGTGACAGAGCGTGCATTGATGATGTGACATTGCGTGGGTTGACTCATTCTGAAAGTGCTGTATCTTTCTACCTCGAGCCTGCAGCACCTCTCTGCTTCCCCTGCAGGCTCCTGCACCAGGGAGTTCAGGAATTGCATGGTCTCAATCAGGTGTATCCCTGCCTGGATTCTGCTGTCCCATTTTCCGTTCAGTCAGGTATCACAGTATGAATGTAGATTAAGATATCAGTGCTATGTTTTTGCCAAATGACAGGTCACATATTTGATTTTCAAAGGTTATATCAGCAAGATGTTATAATGCTTGGTAACTTCTGTAGTGTTGACAGAAGTGACAATACTCTTCCTGTAGCACCCTTCTTCTCCCCCCAAGAACTCAGCATCTCTAACAGCTGTTTTTACACTCCTGTGATAGATGAAAATAGTTGTGTGCACTCTCAGATACCAGGTAAACACCCGGGGGCAAGAGGGGTAAAGGGTGTTAGGGGAGAGGCCCTGAGGCAGGGTTGGGGGAAAGGGTGTTAGACTGGTGAGCTGCAGCTCATGCAGAGGATGAGCAGCTGGGCAGGACTCTGAAGAACAGAAAAACCCTGTAGAGACCCAAGAGCACTTGCTGTATCAATCAGAATCTCTAGTGTGATAGTCTATGACAAAGTATTGCCAACCACACTGGCCAGGAGAGCAGGTATTTATTTTTTGTTAATCTATCTTCTAGGTTTCTCATCTTTGCAACATTCTGTAAGGGTACAATATTCTAAAAATAAAACTCCTGTAATATTTTCATTTTCAGAATAAAACGACACCCCAAATGATTCTAAGTTTTTATTATAAAGTTACTTCAAGGATTATTTTTTTTTTGCTTGAACGTAGAATATATGTAAGAAAATTAAGTTGTGTAGATTTTTCAGTTTTCTAAAGCAATAAAAATCCTGGCCACACATACAAATTTCAATCACAACCTGACATTAAACTAAAAGTTTTGATTTATAGAATTAATTCTGGGGCTAATATACTCAAATTAGTCAAAAATATTTGCAAGGTATCTATTTGGCAAGGAAGAATAGATATGAATTTTCTCCCTGTATAAATAAAAATATCAGTCTCGTAAAATGGCACAATGTTGTAGTGCCACAACGTTACAGTGGCAGTTTGATTGATCTCTTCAAGGCCCTACCTTGTATCTTGAATTGATACTTATCACTGTAAAATACCCCTGCTTTACACTGTACAGTGTTTAATTTATTGAGCCAGAAATAAATTTCTGTAAAATTACAATCTGTAAGTCTCTAGAGACGCTTCTTTAAAGTGTTTGCATGCACAGACTTAATGGAAAGTTTTTAGAAAATGTTTGAGATGTTTACTAGTGATAACAAAGATCTGTGATAACAAAGGAGTAGTTCAGAAGAGGAAACATGAGTGACATTTATAGTTGGAGTTCAAAGAAGGAATAACTTTCACCTAGAGGTTCTCTTCAACATGACAGCAGGTAACCAGCAGTGAGGACAACAGAGAGCAGGATACTGTGCCCCAACAGGAGTGCCCAGTCACAGGCACAGTCCTGCAAGCAACTCCGCTTTTGCAGTCTGTTTTTTTCCCCTCTTTTCAAGACTGACTAGGATAGATATCAAGGTCTTCCCAGAAAGTTAAAAGAGAAATACATTCCCCTGGCCTGCCCCCTGGCTTATATAAGTTCTTCAAGGAGACATTTTCCTTCAGGAAGGACAATCAATTGCCAAAAACTCCCATCCCTTTCTCTTCTACTTAAAAAGAAAAGCATGCAATAAATGGTCCTTGCGAGGGCTACAAGCAACTAAGTCTTTCTATTTTGACTGGATTAACCAGCATATTTCATTATCTGGAAAATTTTGGGTAAAGTGAATTAGAAATTTCTGAACCCACTATGATGTAGATAGCAGATCTATTTTCTTATTGAAATTCTATCATTTCCTTCCACAAAAGAATTATCAAAGACAGGTGTCCTTTATTCATATCATATGTATAAATGTTTTCAGAGACAAAAGGAAAAGTGATTATTTCTGTAAGAAAAATCTGCCTCAGGAAAGCTACTTATTTCTCTCTGTTGTTTGCTGTACTTTCTTTCCTTCCCTCCAGTCCATTAAATTCTCATGATCTAGGTGGTGTTTACATGGTATCTTGACGTACTTGGATACTCTGAAAAATCTCAGGATTCTGTTAGGAAGTACGACACAATGGCAGTTTGATCAATCTTCTCAAATTCCCTTAGTACTTTCCCCTGGGCTCTTGATTTGGATTAGAGCTGTCAAGAAAATAACTCGGAGAGCAGAGAAGAATGTAGGGTTGATTTGTTGCCAGCTTAAAGGCAAAAAAAAAAGTCTTGACACTTCTCCCAGATATTTCACATCACTCACTTAAAAACCAAAAAAATAATTAATCCCATCTCTCTTTGTTTCAAGTTATACAGAACCAATTTCAGAAATCTGAGCAGGGTTCATACCCAGGAACAATTATCTGTATTTAGTCCAGTTTTGCACTGAGGCAGAGCTGTTCCATCTCTGCTCTATGGAAACATCTACTTTTTAGAGTCCAGTATAACATCATATGCCAAGTAAAGTGGGGGGGGGAGAAAAATCCAAACCACAATCTCATAGATCAGGGAATATTATAGGGAACAAATATTTTTCTTGGAATTTATTAAGGAAAGTCAATACATTGTGTGGCCTTTTCCAGCAACATCCTCCAGAGAAGAGGCTTCTTGTTTGCTTTCTTTTCCTTTGCTGCTGGACATTGGCTTTCTCTTTTTACTAGGATACAGGGATTTGAAGAAGTGTAATGCTTGTTCCAAAAGAGGCAAGTCCATAATATTTGAGGAAAGAAGAACTTTACAGGCTCCAAATCCTGTTTGCAACAACAGGATGTAATATTACAAGTGAGAGTTCCAACCATGAATAACAAATAATTCAGATTATTGCATGACAGCGCAACATACATCAATTGATAAATTAAGAATGGGTAGAATCAGTCCACACGTTGAACTTTCACGTCTTGTTCTTTATCCATTTGTAAGCTGGCTGATGATTTTTTTTTTCCAATTTAGGACTTAGTGATGTAGAAAAATCACATTATCCAGATACCAGCTACTTATTGCTGTATGATGTCTGATTGATGGATTTTATTTTATTGTTATTGGGCTAGATATGAGGGGAGATAAATAAAATAGAGGTAAGGGGACTCTTGTTTTGGTGTTATGTGCCTACTAAGGCTACTCTTGTGAGATTAATGAGGTTAATGCACAGCAAGGTGCAACAGTAGCTTAGTAATTACCTTAAAAAGCCTTGATACTTCTTTACTGGGAAGCTGTGATGGAAGTATTGTGCCAACTCCCAGAGACTGGGAAGCAACTTTTGAATAAATTCATTAAGAGCTGGGAGTTGGTAACTCTTAGAATAAACAGATGACTAAGTGGGGTTTTTTAAACGTATTAGTCATATCAATCACACTCATTTTGCAAGATTTTCACTCCTTTACACTATGTAGACTGCTTTGGTTTTCTTGCCTAGACAGAAAACAAACAAGTGATTATCCAGAGCAACTCGTTCTGCTTTCAGTAGGTTGCCAACATGAGAGAGAATATGAACTTTGCCTGCTAAAGGCTCATCGGACACCTCTCAAAAGGCTGTGAAGTATATCTGCAGGCAGTTTCACTGAGCAGGTAATCCAATTTGCTTATTTTCTTCTCCCTTTGTACCACACCACCATCCTGCTGGACTGCTTCTTGAGAGTTCATCTGTACCTCCCTTTTCTTGAGTTTCTCTGAGGATTTCCTATAGTAGAAGTGTTTTAACAACTGGCAGTGGCTTCAAAATATGCTACTTGAGCTTGACAAGGGGTTCAGATCAGAGAGGAGGCAGTATTTTAACTACTGATAACATTTGATGTGTATGCTTTGAAAGTGACTCACAATAGACTTTGGTTTAATAGCTATTGATCTAGGAAACTATTAAAAATTATTGGACTAGCTGGACATCATCACACTAAGATCAATTTTTGCATTGTAGAAATAGTCTTTATTCCTGCATTTCAGAAATATACTCAATCTTTACACTGCATATTGGAAAGCACAAACTTTCTCATTCTCTATTTCTTGATATTTAGAAGTTGTGCTAATACTGCAACTGGCTAACATAATTTGAGCTGTAGGAAACAAAGGTCTATTTTAAGACTGGGACACTAGCAAGTGAATAATTCAAATGATAAAATATTAAGACATATATTTTACAGCCTGTGCAACAATAATCTAAAATTAATGCATAGCTTGCTATTGCATGGAAGTTAGGGAATATGGGAAGACATACTTCTAAGAAATGCATAGTCAGAAGTGCAGTTTGCATGCAAAATTGCAGCACATATCTCTGTTCAGGTTAAATGTGGTTTTAATCAATTTCCCAGTGGTGGAGGTATCACTCAAATTAGAGTTTACACATGGTGCAATTTGCTTTCAAGGAATATCCAGTCTATTCTGCAATGATGTAATGTAAAAGGATCACAACCTCATCCATGCTTTGGACTCTTTGAAGTATTTTAAGATGTTTTACACTCTGAGGTGATGTAGTAGATTTTATAAGTAAATGCACTGACTTTTTTCTGTTGCTAAGATGGAGAGACTTTTTGTGCAGGAATTTTTTCCTCAGGACCTGCCCTCAGGCAAGTTTTTACCTGGTTTCTATTCTGTAACAGGAGAAACAACCTATTTTAGCTGCTTAAATAGTCAAGCCACTCAAATATAATGATGGTAACAAAAAGGTGCATTTTAAAGAGTCTTTAGTTATACCACCAAAGGATCGGCTGAGTTGTACAATACTGTATGAATATTTCTTTATGATCAGATTTTTATTTTTTAAAAAATTGTTTTACTAGAAAATAGATGAATCCCTATGTAAAGAGTCTACACACAGAATTTGATTTTTCCTGTTTATTTAAGTCTTTTTATAAACAGCTCATAAAGGTTTTTTGAATGCTGTTGTTTATAGTCTTTACCTTTCATAGGACTGGGAAGAGGAGGGTTGTTTTCTTTTCAGTCTGCAGACACATCTGGAATAAGGAATTAAGTCCAGTCCGTGTCATTCTAAAAAATATTAATTTTAGTATTCAGTGCTGGTGCCAACAAAATTAAGGGCCAAAGTCCTAATGCATTGACATAACGTTGCAGTATTTGAACTGTGAATAATGCAGCAATTTTCTGAATGCTGTTTACTTGATGATTTTTTAAAATGCCAAGGAAACACTTTCTATTAGCTCATTTTGATCACCAGATTTTATAAAGAAGTAAAAGTTATAATTTTATTGTATCAATGTACTGTTTTTTTACACTATTAGAAATTTCACTGGACTATTTTTTAGCTCTAATTTTAAACCAAATGCAAAAAGGTACAGAGAAACTTGCACTTGGGCAGCCATACATATGTTCAGAGGGAACTGCCAGATGTTTCTAGCACACTCTTATCTAATTTGTAGTGCTTTCTGTGCATTCAGTTTAAGTTCCAAAGGACTTTACTCCTTAGTGTGCTAACATTTTATTTTCCTCAGGATTTTCCTCTTTCTTGCCTTGCTACCCCATAACTGGACATTGCTCCAAATGACAGCCTTGTTATCCTGTTTGCTGCAGGACACAAAACTCAGAGTCATGATGGAAACACAGGTCCAGAAATACATCCTGTTGTAGTTAGTAAGAAATGCTAACATATTGACATATGAGTATTAACGTAGTCAATTCACTGTTACCTACACTCTTAAATCATATTTGGTCTTAAAAGTCAGCTTCCTTTTACTTCTTATTACTTCCCTAAGAAGCAATCAATATTCCATAGCAAGTGTAATTAAAAATTCAATGCAACTAAGTCTATCAACTATCAAAGATTTAAAATAATTTTGTATATATGAAAGCTGGGGGGGTGGGGAGGGTTCTACCAAATTGCTCATTTACTTCATTCCCTATGATTTTTTTTTAATGTGTTGTGAATTAAAAAAGTTATGAAAATAATGCCTGCTTGCCATTGGAATTTTTTTTTTCCTGACCAGGAATATCCTTGTGCAGAAGATAATTAAACATTTTGTTAGTTCTGTTGGTTTAATGTAAGTCAAGTAGTACAGGGGGGAATAAAACAATGATAACTCATTTTGACAAAATAGTTTAGAAATGTCTATCTTATTTTCTGTTCTAAATGTACACTTTACAGTTCAGGGAGAGAATAGATATTTTTGCAGACTCATATTTCAAACAGAATTCTGAGATTTTGGGGGATTTTAACAGAATGATCCCACTTTTGTTCATATCAGAAGCTCCTTTAATAGAGCTGGCTGCAAGACTGGTTTTGTTTGATAGAACGAGGTAGTTTGAAAAGGTTTTATCCACCCACGGGTAACCATACAGGCTACTTATTTCCTTCTAGATGTTTTTATTAATGTTTTCTAACCAAGGACATCAAAGTAATTGTAACTAAAACCACTGAGTTGCAACAGTGGTCTCTTTTATTCTAGAATTTCTCCCTTTTTCAAACAAAAATATTTAAGCAACAAAGTAAATCCCCTCTTTCTGAAAACAGCTGTCTAAACTTGTGATTCTGGACACTTTGTGCCTGTTTTGCTATACTTCACTTAAATGTTAAGAGTTTCTTTTGGAAGTGAATACACAGACTTAAGCAGTATTTTTGACTGCTATTGATGTCAACTTTCTTCAAACTTGAGACTTTAAAGCCACTCTGTTTCTCATGTTCCCTTCTCCACTATTATTATTTTTATGATTTTTTTTCTCTTTGCCACATAAGATGAATAAACAGAAAACAGAACCTCTCTGTTCTGCTGCTCATATGCTGAGCACATATAGTCTTTATGTGTTGTGACTGAGACACAAAATCCAGCTGGTGCTGATTTCAGTAAGGGGGACACTATTCGACCATCCTTCCTCTTTAATAAAATGGCACAAGAACACTCCCAATTGTACTGACACTCAAGATGTCTCCAAAACAATGAAACTGCAGTAAGATGGCAAAAAATAGCTATGCCTTTATGAATATGTATTTTAAATGCATATATTTTTAACAATTGAATCTCCTTTGGCATTGTGTAGTGTAGCAGGGCTCATGACGAACAGACAGATGTGATGATATGCAATGAATAATGATAAAAAGCTCTTGCATTAGTTCCTAGACTCAGCTTCACATAATATATAATCTTTTTGTTATGAAAATCATACTAATCTATAATATTTCTTCTCTCTTGCTCTCCTTTATTATATTGTAAGGTCATAATTTCAAAACCTTATCCTAGATGAAGTATGAGTAATGCTGGTAAACAATAATGAAATCACAGAGTAGATGCTGAGTGGTAGTCTGGGTTTTTGCAGTACCTGGCTCCAGAACCTAACTCATGACTTGTTTGGGTAAAAGTGCCAGCACAAAAAGCAAGGTTATTACCAGCAAAATCATAACAGTTGGCTAATGCTCTCATCTCAAATACATGTCTTTTTTTTAATGAGATGGATTAATGATTGTCAGGGAGGGAAACATCAACTCATTTTGCTGCTGAAGTTGAGATCTCTCCTCTGGTAATCTCTGATAGCCGACAGCCAATGCATAAACCATAAGGATGTCCTTGAAAACCCAGTTTGTTTTATTGTCTCCTCTCTCTGGGTCATCATAAGCGCAGTTGTCATTATTTCCTCTTCCTTTTTTTATCAGCTTCCTTTTTCAAAGTCCTCTCTACTCTGTTTTTATATACATACTTTCATAAGATTTCCTTTCTATCCATCCTAAGCTTATGGATGTGTGGAGCTGCTGGACTGCATTTGTTGCTGGCTGTGTTATTTTTGTCTTTTTTACCATTTTTGTCCTTCTCAGCTGTGAATAAAAGCAAGAGGGTTCCTTTACCCTGTTTGCTGGTTTATGGCATAACCATATTTCAGACTTACAAGACTGCAAACACACATGGCAACAAATGTCTGAAAGAAAACGATATTTCTGCTCTAATTTGAGCAAGAACAAGCATTTTTGCTTTTGTTACTTTTTTGATTACTGCTTCCTCAAATCTCGATGTATTTTGCAGTTTCATTTTGAGTTTAAACCCCCAAACACCTACATGAGTTAACTCCTGAGTTAATCTAATTACATATGTCTTGCATAACTGTGAAATTATGTGCCTACAATGCTTTGAATTCTTCTGTTAGAAGTTAAATACTTAAGTCCCAAAATTTTCTTTGTAAATTTAACTCTTTGGAGATGTTGAATAATTTTTTGGAAGTAACAGTATATGTTTGCTGGATTTCTAAGAAAAATGTAGAGAATGTTAAAATTTGTCTTAAAAGTAAAATATACATGCTATGAGTCCTCTAAAATAAACATGACTGACTGGGGGTGTATACTGAGAAACAGTAATTCTAAGGAGAGAGGAATTAATTAAATCCTCCAAAATGTCATATTAATGACTAGAAAAAATTCTAGTTGAAAAGAACAAAGGCTGAAGGTGTTAGAAACTGAGCTGTTCATGTCTTATTTTATGGTTCTAAACCTAAAAAAAAAACCTAAAAACCCCTAGTCCTACTCATTTGATAGATAATTTGTATAATTGACATTGAAGCTAATACTAAAAAAAAATTTAATTTGCATTTCACATACAGAAGCCACCCTTGCATTCCTTAGGCATCTGTTTAAACAAAGGGTGGTATCAGATAAAGGACAAAGTTAAAACTGGGGAAATTTGCTTTATATGAAAGAGGTAAATAAATATTCCACTGTACAGTGTGATTCCACTGTATGACTTCTGTCAACCTACAATTGATTTAAGCAGATCCTACAAACTTAATGTTTCTTGTCTCTCCCAGTTGCAGTTTCTCTTTAGCTGTCCTAGTCACTCCTTTTTAAGATCTTGCTCTCAAATAGGCAAGTGAAAAAACCAACCAACCAAACAAAAAAAATCTTATATATCCAGGGTTTTCCCTTTACACAGGAAATATGTATCTGAATTTGTGGAGACCACATAAATATCTGAGCATAATTAAGGTGAGAGAGCAACTGTTTAAGGTTGAAGAATGGCAGTAATCTATTAAAATAGTTTGATGGTTTTTTTGGTTTTTTTTGTTTCTTTTCAACCAGGAATTATCCTAGGAATCCCATAGTTTTCTTTGGTCCTTTGTGCATATCCTAAATTTCTGCCAAGCAGCCTTTAATGGGGGCATTTCACTGCTTTTTGTTTCCTTTCAGTTCTCACATTAATACAGGGAAAATGTACCCATATGGTGTCGATTTCAGCATTATTTATAATAACTAATCCCAAGCATGCAATACTTCCAGCTAATGAGCAATATAGATTAAAGGCAGATGTTTGCTGTAACCACAAAGTTGGCGTTCGTCTCATAGCAACATGTTTAATCTGTGCTGGATGTTTACTTCTTGGTATGCTGATTGCCAAGTAGTTGCAGTTCCCTTTCATTGTAGCTTAAATTCTAAAAAAGGCCTCCTAGCATTGTAGAATCATGGAATATCCTGAGTTGGAATAGACCCACGAGGATCACCAAAGTCCAACTCCTGGCCCTGCACAAGACAGCACCAAGAATCACACCATGTGCCTGAGAGAGTTGTCTAAAGTGTTGCTTGAACTCTGTCAGGTTTGGTGCTCCCTGGGGATCCTGTTCCAGTGCCCAACCACCCTCTGGGTGAAGAGCTTTTTCCTGATGTCCAACGTAAACCTCCCCTGAAAACTCATACCCTTCAGACATATAGAAAATGGAAACTGGTAATGTTCTTCAGTGTTTCATGCACGAGCAGAGAGCACAATGAGATCTGATATCCAGAAGCACTCAACAGAGATTTGATTCTGGGCAAACCTATGACACTTGTAAAACTGCCCAAGTGAGCTGGCAAGTTTAACTTTGGAACCAGCTGAGCTCTTCCACTGCAACACTTTAACTCAAGCATGATGTTGAGTGTTAGTCTTCTACAGCAGAGAAACAGCTGGATGAGATTCTATTTGGAATAAACAGGTACTGAGTGACAGCTCCTGATTTATCTGGACTACTTATTGCCATCTGACATCCAAAAGATGGTTTGGTGTTGTGATCTCCACCCAGAGGGAAGGTCTGTGCAATGTTGGATACTTGGAGGTTTGTTCATGTTGTGCTGTGCAAGAGCACAGTTGAGGGGAACACAAAGCCCTGTTCCAGTGCCCAACCATTAGTCAATTTTAGGTCAATATTTATTCTGATAGAAGAATACAGAATAAAACAAGTAAGAATAAAACAACTTGTGATCATTTTATAAAGTGAGCAGCAACCAACTAAAGCAGAAGTAAACAGCACTGGTCTCAGATGAACAATAACCAAAACTGAGATATGAAATGAGCAAAACAAAAACAAGTTATACCATAGCCATTGAAACAAAAGGAATTATTTTGAATTATTTTAAGTTGGAAAAAGAAGCAGAGAGATAAATTATTAGAGAGATAGAAATAAATATTATGCAAATAGACTTTTATGGAAGCTGATTCTTTTTCATGACAGTGGTAGGACTGTATTGTCCTAGTGGATGTCGTCTAGCTTCACTAAGCTAGAAAAGAGAGATTGCTGTGGGATGGTAGGAGGCTTTTCAGGGGTATTGTTGCTTTGTGGTGCTAACATTGGCCATGTACAATGTAAAATTGCTTCCTATATTGGTACATTAGTTTTTCTTGAATATCAAATCTGAAAGGCTCTGAAGCAAGGTCAAAGAAAGGGAAACATAGTGCTGAATTGTCTGTGGGGTTTTCCACAGCTGCAACATGCCTTAATAATGTTGAGGGACAGAGAGGAAGGGAGATTGACAGCAGATGGACATTTTGTTTTTTTGGTGTTTTCTTTAGTAATTTCATTCCTAGTTTTGTGATTGAGACTATCTTTTGCTGGGTAAAAAAAAATATATTTACGTGTTTATTGAGATAGACAGGATGGGCTACCCAGAGGCAGATATTTAAATGAGCAGTAAATACCAGAAAACAACCCATCCACGTGTGAAAGCATGTTTGTTACTCAGCTCTAAGAACTAATTTCTGAGCTGATAGTGGGAAGCATTAACATGCAAAAAATAAATTTACTTCTCCTTATTAACTAGCAAGAAACAGGTGGTTGGAGAAATACCTTATCACTGCAGAAGGCTAATGACTGATGAGTCATTACTAAAGCCATAATCAAAATCAAAGTTAAACAAAGTCAGTCTTTCTCCCTTCGTGTCCTTATACAAAGGAAAGCTACAAATCCTAGCACCCAGAAAAAACAAGTGCCTGTTATATTTGGCACAGCTATAATATACTGCTGTGTTTGCCCCACCAGCATGTTGCACTGCCACAGATCTGGGAACTGTTTGCTCTTTATTCAATGGATAAGCACCCATGACTTTTTTTGAGAGTAATATAATAATATCAACCTTTACAAATTAGGACAGTTACTGCTTTCAAAGGGATGCTTAGTCCCCACTCTGAGATGGGCTGAATGTTAAATAGTCACTAGGGGGATGTAGGAGTTCTGGAAAGATTTGGGTTCATCTTGAATGAGTTTTTGTCACAACATTAAAATGCTCCTTCATCAATAGCAATTTTTGAACTTTACCTGAAGGTATCGTACTTTATGTAATATAAACTTCCAAGCACTCTCTGTGGCATTTCTTCTGAAAAGCCAGCTGGGTGTTTTGCCTGAACAGTTTCAGATTAGTTTTAAGCAACAGCTCTTTCAGAGATGGTATCATATATGGAATGTGGTTCCACATATGGAAGTTCTGGAAAATGTTTACTCCTCTAACTTGTCATTTTTTGAAGATCATGGTCCTGAACAGAACTTTAACAGCAGTTTAAGTAACTGCATTGAGGAAAGGGAAGACAGCTTTTAACCTCCACCTGTGGTACATGAAGAGGGCTGACCAAGACGTTGCCTTGTCCATAACTAAAGGCAGAGCTGTGGGACTGCTGAAGCTGTGGACACAAAAGACCACAGTTTAGTTTTGTAAGGGCTACAATTCCAAGACAAACAATACATTTAGTTAAGAGAGTTCAGCACAGCATCAGTCATAGATGGATTTTTAGGCATGTTTTAGTGATCTCCAGATTGTACAAGTTACTCTACACCTGTTACTTGATTTTGTAGAACACACTATTTGCTTTTAGACAAGAGATGAATTTTACATGAAACATCAAAGTCCATTTACAAGGTGTCTACAGGCTCAACTGCGTTTCATCCTAAGAATAAAAAAGAAGGATTACTATGAAAGGACAAATCCAGGACTAATGATGTGAGATAACTACCAAGAAAATGGAAAGAAAGTCTGAGTTTGAAATACTTGGCAGAGAATAACAGAAAAGTCTCATGGTCTGATTACTATGGAATTGCGCGACTTTGTGCCTGGTGAAAGCACTTCAGACTTGTGAATGTGTTCGTAAATCACATGTATCAGCTACAAATTAAGGAATAATTCTTTTGTTCATTTCTCACTCCTGTAATTCAAGAAGACTACCTAAGAAGCCTAGAGGAAAACATGGAAGCTAATTCAAATATCTGAACAAGCCTGTTTGAAGCATCTATTTGCAGATGCTAACTCAGGGGGTTGCTTTCAATTAAAAAGTGGTATTCTGTTCTCCTTGAAGGAGAACATTGAAGATACCAGTTTATGCTGGCTCTGAAGAAATTCTGCACCAGAATCTGGCAATCAGCAATCTTGCAATCACAAACTCCAAAGTGATGCTTCCTCTTGTTGTTTTACCTAAAAACATAAATTCATTGTCTGAAATTTACTGAGGATCCTTAGATGGAACAGCCACTGGAAACCACTAATGACACTATCTGCTTTCTAAACAGAAAAATTCCAGAACAAAGGGTGCATATAAAAATATTTACAGTGTTAAACATTTTTTAAATAACATGTGCTTTCTATGAAAAATAAGTAAGTAAGAAATGTCATGATTTTGCTAATATTAATGACTAGTGATGGAGGCCAGTGGTTTTAAAAATAATGGTACAGCTGACTACAAGCAAAGTGAGTTCATTTCTGCAGCACATAAATAATGTTTGTAACTCATTACACTCCACACTTCCAGCTACAGCATAGCTGTAATTGGATGTTTATTCCCTCTCCTACACATCACAATATATCACAAATACATACTGTGTAACATGGCTTTGTTTCTTTTCTAGTGTTAGGTCCTTTGTTTCAATATTAATGCCATGCTGCCTTCAGCTTTCAGATCCTTCCTCTAACCTTCAGCCATTATTAACAAATTTCTTCTTTTGTAACTTTTCAGTTAGACATTAAAAATAAGCCAAGGGGTTTTAACACTCTTATTAAATGCATGCAACACATACATTGTCCTAGGGATACATATCACAGTCTTGGTGAGATGCATCTAATGTGAATAAGTAAAACTCATCCTTAACTTCAGCTGCACTTACATTCAATCTTGCATAAAGCACAATGAAATATTATGTATGGAAAAGAAAAGGAAAAAAAAGAAAGTCTGGGTTATCACATGCTTATAAAGTATTGATTTGGTCGTGATTCAAAGCCTCAAATAATTCTTATGTTTTGTGAGGCCTTGCCGAGGCTAAAGTTATTAAACTTTGAAGATTTTAGTTTCCAATTTACCTGTCGATAGATGCTGCAGTGTTTATGTCAAAGGGTTTAGCAATTCTTCCAGATCTCAATGTCCTTCCTAATATTTCATCAATGAGAAGCCTTGAAAGCAAAGGCTTTAAACAGATTTTTTTCTATTTCTTTATTTATATATTTCTTGTGTAAATATTTTATTAATATATTACTCACTCTGAAATCCACAGGAAAATTTCTTATGACTTCCATGAGAGTTGACTTGAATTTTCAAAGAGTATAGACATCTTAAAAAACTTATGTCCGTGAGTAGTGTAGATGGCAGAGTCATGGTCTCTTTTATTCTTTCTGTATTTAACTAATGGCATGGTTAGTTTGTTAGGCTGTCTTATTGTTGTAGGTTTTTGTCATGGAGTAAACAAATTAGACCATTTCAAATAATTCCATAAGTAGATGTTTTGCCACACTTTAAAGGATAATTGGCTCAGGGGAAAAAAAAACAAAAAAAAACAACAAATAGGCATTTTTTACTCTTGCTCTGTACTAAGAACACTACATATTAGCCTTTAGTTTTTCATGCAAAACATCAATTGTTTCTTCCTTTTATGAAAAGTTTAGAATGAAATGCCCAAAGTCATCTACTTTCTCTTGGCTTTATTGACATGATTTTGTCTGTGAGTTCTGCCTGGAAAATGGTTATTTTTTGGAAATATTTTGTAAGGGCAGCTACAATATTTTTAATGTCATATACTCCCAGAAAGAGCTTCAGGGATATAATGTCTTACACCCTTTGGAATAAAAATTCTAACAGGTATGGCATAAAGGACCTTCTTTATATACCTTCCTAGTACATGCCAATCACCAGCTCAGCTTTACAGTGAGGGACAGTAAATCAGTCACCACCACCCACACCTGAGTCTTGCCAACAGCCTGTTTTTCTTATCCATTTGATACTGTTTCCCTCAAGCAATGAATGGACTCTTACAACTCAATAATTAAGACACATGGACAAAATTGAGTAGCCTATGACACCTACCAAATCAAAGTAATGTAATAGTTCTTTCTGCATTTTGATTTTTACAATGATGGGGAAAAGAAAAAAAAGAAAAAAAAAAAGAAAAGAGTAACTACATGATGATCAGAAGAAACTATAAAATACCCAGCAAGAATATTATTAAAAAGGAAATATAAGGGGAACACAAGAAATATTATGATTTTGAAACATGACTGCATTCCCAGTTAATAAAGCTAGAAAAGATACCTTCTCCTGTTTGCCATCTCTCCAAACCAGCTCCATATCACATAAAGCTCCATCATAACACCTGTCCCAAAAGGGTTTTTGTTTGTCAAATGAAAGTGAAAATTCAGGTAATGCAGTGTTATGGAGCTGCCTTCAAGAGACCAGCATCTGCTCTGATGGGCTGACCAACAGTTACCCTGTTACCTGGTTGGTTAAGTTTATAGATGATAAGGCAACTCGTTATCAGGCTCCCCAGGCGCTCCTGGCTTTTGCCATCTCTGATGCAGGAACTGATCCCACTGCTAATGATGCCCTTCCTTTGATTGAAATATAGAGCTTTTTTGTTGTTATAGTCTCCTAAAATCATTAATAGAAATGTGGGGATGTGATATTTGTTTACAATTTGGCAATTTACAGTTCTCTGGCAAGGTAAGGAAAATTTTAAATGGGGACGTACAATGTACCACCATGACAACTCTAAAAGGACTAGAACTTAAATATGAAATAGGAAGAGAAACTTCCCTGGCATTGTTTCTTCCTAAGAAGGAGGAAACAATGTTTCTTGTTTAACCTTGCTTCAGAGTAATGCTAGGTAGCTTTGGTGTGTGTGAGAGGTGAGACAGCCCTCAGCAGGGTGGTGAAACATCTCAGAATAGGTAATTGGTTCAACCCTTTAATCTGCCTCTCTTTCTAGTAACTATTTTCTGGTAAATCAGTGCAAGCGAGTAATATTTATCATTTCATGTTGGCATAGCTCCAGATCTAAATGAACACTGATTTCATTGCTTTTGCTTATCCTCTATTATCTCCACTCATCCTTACCATCTGTTTACATGACTGACATTTACAACCTCATGAGAACAATAAAACCAAACCATTCATGTAGGAGCCAGGGGAAAGCAGGAAAGCTGGAGACGGGCTTTTAACAAGGGCACAAAGTGATAGCACAAGAGGGGATGGTTTCAGACTGAAAGAGGATGGGTGTTGATTAGAGACTAAGAGAAAATTCTTCACTGTGAGGCTTGTGAGACACTGCATTAGGTTGTTAGAGAAGCTGTGGATGCCCCATCCCTGGAAGTGTTTAAGGCCAAGTTTGATGGGGCTATGGGCAATCTATCTAGTGACAGGTCCCTGCCCATGGCAATAGGGTTGGAACTAGATGATGTTTAACATCTCCTCCAATCCAAACCATTCTGTGTCTATGAAAGCAGTTTTGTTCTCTTGAGTAGCCTCTTTTCGTTCCCTGTGTGCCTGGTTCTTTGCTCAACTTCTCAGCAATGTGCAGGTATGATAGCCTCAGTAATGACCTGAATTTGTCCACTTCATATTTTGGGGAACTTAGACTACAGAGGAAGACACTATTTTGTTCTTTTTGCTCCTAGACTTTTGTTTCTGGATCACAACAACAAATAACTGAGAAAAAGAGATTCTATTGTTGGAGTTCAAATATATTTGGTCTACTTTTCCTCTCAAATAATATTCTCATTCCACCCCTAGGTTTGTCAGTGATGATGGGAAAAAAGTGAAGGTAGAAAAAAAAAATCACATTTTCTTCCATTCCCTTAAAATACCATGTATCAAATTTAAGTTGAAAATAGGTTGCTCTATGTTCCTGCTATTTAATCATTGCAGTACAGATTATGTCAAAAGAATATCACATAAGAAATAGAAAGCTTCCTATATGCTGAGTACTTTTTCTTATATTGTAAAAGTCTCACTTTCTTTGGGAAAAAATTTGCATGCAGAAGGGATTTTGAAAAATGTTCTTTCCTGAATAACATATCATATACATATAATTTTATTGCATTTAAAATGGTATAACTTGGTTTTGGACAAAATCTACCCTGACTTCATCAAGCACACTTGACTTCAGAAAAACCCAGTAAGTAAAAGCCACCCATGTATAATAATTTATTTTTAACTTGCTCTGATGAAGAATCTGCTATGGCACTGGAAAAGAATTTTAAAGTGCCCTTAATATCTCTTGCTGTCTGCAACAGCTTTGAAAAGCTGATAATGTGTATTTCAATAGCCAAAGTGTTTTCTGTTTGTCTAGCATGTGCTCTGCTCTGCAGACTACAGCTAATCAAATTGTATAATCAAAATAAAACCAGTCCACTCACTGAACAAGTCTGAGTACTTGTTTACAACATACAACAAAGAGCAGCTTTGGATGTATGTTATGGAAATGCAAACAGATAAAGATGCTTCCTGACACCAAAATGAACTGCAGTTTTGCCCAAGGATGCAGCACATGAACTGCCATGTTGCTTTAAAAACCAGCCACACAAACATGAAAAATAAGCAACCAAGGTCTAAATGTTTAACACAGTTTGAGAGTCAAACTTGTTCTAGACTAGTTTGTGTCTGCATTTCTCATAAATTACTGAAAAGCAAGGTTCTTGATAGCAGTTTACTTTTGCTCAGTGATTTCATAGCATTCATAGATTATCTCTCTTCCCTTTCTTTCTGTCATTTTTTTTGACAGGAACAAATGACTGAAGAGATCCATGCAATGCAGTTGTCAGCTCCAACAAGATGCTGCAGAAGGTCATATGGGAATAGCTGTCAGCAACAACAGTTGAAAAAAGTTTATATTGACCAGTCAACATTTGATTTGTTTGAATTCATTAGATATTCCTTCAAGTCTCTTTGTATTGTAGTAAAGAGAGATTTAGCAGTGTTTTCATGGGGGTTTTTTTGCCTTTTTGTTTATTTATTTCCTCCTTTCCCTTCCCCCCCCCTTTTCCTCCCATATGTTTAAAATTTAATATCTGCATGCTGAAAACAATTCCTGGCAGTAGCGTTATTTAGAATATAATGCTCATACAATTTCCTCAAGGGTTTTACATTTTCCTTCCTTCTCAGAATTTCACCTCTATTTATCTTTTAGAGTTTACTTGGTTTGATTCTACCAACTTTGCCCATGATGATCCTCTTCAATTGCTTCCACAGCCTGTTAGTTTCCTAGTAAAGTTTACAAATAACTCTGACACCACGTCAAAAGTTACCATTTGTTTCCTTGAAGTGAAAGAAGCAACTGATGGGAAATTTCAGAAGCTTTGTAATAATGTCTGAAGTGACAAAGTTACAACTAATTTGCTTTGGGTTTTTGTACTTATTTTGGGGTGTTTTTTTTAATTTTATTTTAGTTTTGAGTGGAAAAGACAGCCATGCTAATTAAATTTTACATCATTCCTATCTATGCATGTAATTATCTAGAGCTTGCTGGTTTAAAAAGCTGCCTGCTCTTGACTTCTACCCTTCATGGCTTTTTTCTGTCATGATTTTTCAACTCTGAACTGTTTTCCATGTCACCTTTAAAACAAGAATATGCCTGCGGCAGACAGAACACCTTTGCTTTGATTTCAGTGACATGTTTTGTTCTGCTCTCTAAATGGCCATTGTTGAGGTTTGTCTATTGATTAATGAAAAATGAAAGGCATCTTTCATGCGCTGTGAAAAAAAACCCAAAAAAACAACAGGCAGGGGAATGATAGATGAGTTTCCTGCCTTTCCACAGACTGTACATGCCCTCTTACTGGCAGTATCGTGGCAGAAGGCTACCAGGAATAAAAGAAATATGGCAGACATGAATTCCTTACCTTTCTACAGGAAATATTTAGTCCCTAATTTGCACTTAGCATGACTGTCATAAAAATATATTGATCTACTCTCTTGTAAGTAGGCACATTTTAACTAGGATTGCAAGCCACAGACATTATCTTCAAAGGCAGAATGATGTTAGGCATCGTACCCTACTGAAATTCTTCACTGCCGATTTAACCCGGACCCGTGGAAGCGTGTCTATTATCTTTCCCTCAAAAGATGCTTCCTTCAGGAATGTAGAGCTACTAAATTGCATTCTTCACTTTCTCAAGTACTGCCTACTCTCTTCTTGGATTTGTTGGGGTTTTTTTCCCCTCCCCTCCCGTCGCTTTCTCAGACTTCGCTCGGACGGCGGGCGGAGCGGCGGTGTCGGGAGGCAGGGGGAGCCCGGGGGAGCCCGGGAGCGGCGGCGGGAGGCAGGGGGAGCCCGGGAGCGGTCGGCGGCGAGCCCGGCAGGCAGGCGGGTCCCCTCCGCCCTCCGCACTGACGTCAGGAAACTTTCCCTACGGCTGGGGCCGGAGCGGGCGCCGGGAGCCGGCGCGTCGGCGGGACGGGCTCCATCCCATCCGTCCATCTGTCCGTCCGTCCATCGCCCGGCAGGTACGCGGCGCTGCGGACGGGGGCAGCCCGGGTAGGGACCTGCCGCTCGTCCTCCGAGGGTGCCGAGGAGCGGCTGGAGGGGAGGGGACGGAGGGAAGAAGGGAGGGCGGCAGGGAGCGGGGTCTGCGCGCCTGTTGATCGCCGCGCCGGCAGCGCTGCCCCCCGGGCTCCGCCGTCCGCCCGCCCGCTGCCGTCGGCGGGCACCTCGGCAGGCGGGGTGGGCGCGGTGTGTGCCCGGCGCTGGAGCCCCGCAGGTCCCGGCTCACCTGCGGTACCCCCGGGTGTCGGGGGCGACCCCGCGGGGTCCGCGATCCCGCACCGGGGGTGCGTGGCGGGCAGCGCCGGGTCCACAACTTCGGCTCCGCACGGAGCGGGGGTATCGGACACGGGGCTGACTGAGTCGTAGGGAGCTGCAAATAATGAGGTGCTTTTCATGCTGGATTGTTTTTTTCCCCTCGTGGTAAGTACAGTAAAGCCATTCTCCGAGGCGGGGTTTTGTTTTGCCTCTGAGGCTTCGCCGTGGCAGCCCGGCGGGGCTGGGCGGCAGCCGAGCTCGCCACTGGGGCTCAGGAGCGCTCAGTTGTTGTACAAGGGAGGATCTTCGGCTCGCAGGCAAACCCAAAACCACCAAGTTAATTTTAACTCCGCGTGTGTCGGGAGGGTGGAGTGCTGGAGGAGTTTGCCGGATCATCATGTGAATAAGAGCTGAAATCTGAGCACGGACTGCTGCTGATGGTTCGGAGTCATTGGAGGAGATCCGGGGAGAAATTCTAGGTTTGAGGGTGTCTGAAAGTTGTATGACAGCTGTAGGAACATTGAAAAGTATGTTGCTCATTTAATTTCACCGTCCTTGTCTTTTATTGAAGGGCACCGAGAGTCAATCAAAGGTCCCTAAAGGTTAATTGTATTCTTTATACAAAGGAATTGGCCCCCTTCCGAAGAACTGGATATGTGGGGTCTTTTTTGAACTTAACACACTAATTATATTTCCAATTTAAATATCATGCAACTTTTTAACTTGTCAGTTCCTACAGTTGCAGGTTTTTAAAAAGTCACCTTTATGGTAATAAAAAGTTACCATAACTAAAAAGATGTTAAAAAACCTAATAGACTGGAAAGTGAGGCATACATGAAGGTGATTATGAAAGTGCTTTGAATGTGTGTAGATTCATATAAGATGTTTTAGCAATATATGTGGTATGTGAGTACTGATGAACCCCTCCTTTTAAGAATTCTTTTCTGTGATTTTCTTCCCCGGCATGCTAGACTAATATATGACTCGAGTTGTTGGTAGAAATAAGCAGTACTTCAGAGCCACTTATGATATTAGTCAAAATAAGAAAAAAATCACCTAAGGGGAGCAAATATCTTTTTGAAGGCCAAACTCCTATTTTTTTTGGCAATTTCAAAATGAACAGTAAATATTGCCTTGTAATTAATTGTAGGTTTCCTTGATTGATTTGTCGTGTAGTAGTATGTCAGGTACAACTTCAAATATTTGGAGATTATCCGCACGAACTGAAAGAAAGGAATAACAAAACAGTCGGGGAATAATTCCATGATTATTAGCCATAAGATTTTTTGGGACGTATTTTATTTTAAGAGTATGGATGCGTTAGTGATTATAGGTCCCATTAAAGGCATATATTTATGTGAATAGCTTGAATAAAGAGTGTGATTTAAGGATTAAGGAATTATGACACAGTGTTGCAGGATGCAAGGAAGCAGTTCAGTTTGTGCTTTTAACAGAGGGAGGGATACCAGGGAAAACAAATAAGCAGAAACAAGTTAGAATCCAGTTGCCTTACAAGTTAAGATGATGGGATCCAGCTTGCTTTGGGTGTATCTTGCAAGTGATGAGTACAGAAATTATTCTAACAGTAAACTGTGCTATGACATTCTCTGTAAAGCATTTTAAATCTCATGGGAAAATACAAACCTGCTACTGGAGGACCAGAAGGGAGGAAGATGCAGCTAACAGGAGTGGACAAAGAGAGTGGTTATTACACAAATTAATGGTTGTTACCTCCTTAGTCTTTGGAGGAAACTTTGTTATCTCTTTGGGGTATTTTAGACTTCAAAGATTGTGTATCTACTGTTCTGCAACACACTCACCTGCTGTGACCTTTTAGAATTTCCTTTACAAGCTCATTAAAGTAATTTGTTAGTCTCTTGCCTGTAGACAAAGTTACATTTTGTGGTTCAATAGCAGTGTGTCTGACTGGGTGTGTTCATGCAATGTTTGTAAACATTACCGGGTGCTCTGAAAGTCATAATCAAAAGACTTGTACGATGAACTTGAGATGTCAAACACAATAAACTGGAATTTGTATTATGATTATAGAATTAGTTTTTCTCTTGAGATAATCGCTCGAGAGTGTATGGCTTCAACATGTCATAAGAAAATAATTAGAGCTATCAGCTGAAATAATTAAAGAACAACTTCAGCTGGAACTGGGAGACTAACACAGCTTGAAAGAGAGCAGAGGGATAAACTACCTTATTGTGGAATTGTGGTCACACCTAATATGACTTGTTGTAGGATTCTAATTCTGTCAGTTTTTTTCAAGAGGGCAAGTAAAGCACTGAGGGCTTGACATGTCCACCAGGTTCATTTCGTGGAAATTGCAGTTCCCTCAGCTTTTTCAGTTATTATCAACAATGGAATGCATGGCAGAAGATCAGGCTGTTTAACGTAAATCAGCTCTCGAGGAAAAAAAAAAGTGAACTAATGACTTAATAGAGTTGTTACATAAAAACGTACTAATTGGGCACAAATTAACATTTTCCCAATTCCCTTTTTTGCCTCACTTTTTGTCTTACTTTGAAGAGACAAGCTCCTTTAGAGAGTCAGACTGTATCCCAAAAAAGAAAACAATACTGCCCCTGTCAGAACACATAGTGCCTCTGCATAACTACCTAAGTTTCTCTTTGGTTCTCTTACCTTCAATACCTAACTTTGCACACAGATATATCTGTTAATATCTTTGTTCCAAAGGAGGTAATTTTCTCCCTAGTATGTCTTAAACCCCTGAGATCAGAACTTTGGCTTCATTCATGCAGTTAGTTTCACTGCTCCACTGTCAGTCCTGTGGATCTGCTGTTGTGGGATGGCCGACTATTAGTATTGAATGTGTAGCCATAAGCTGGGTTTACACTCATGGTTTAGGGTGCTAAGGGGCAGGAGCAAGAGGGTGATACATTTTCGTAATTGCCATTTTGTGGTCTAACAGGAATGGCAGAATGCTGTACTGGCATTACTATTGAGCTACTGCCTACCCTTTCAGTCTTAGATGCGCAAGTGTAGACCTTGTTTGGCCCATTCTGTTTGCCCAGGGGCACTGAAAGGACTCTGGGAATGGTCAGTAGCAGCTCTCAAGTCTTAAAAATGCTTTTTCTTAAGCATTTTAATGTACTTAAAAATGTGGTTTTCTTAGCATAGGCTGCAGCTCCATCACACCTAATAAGCAGACAGTCCTCTGAGATGCCTCCTCTTGCCATATGGTTTCAAAACATGTTTGTTATACTAAACTGAACATCAAGAGAGGGAAGTGATGTTATGACATAGATTTTATCCAGGATTTCATTAGAGAATTTGTCCAGCTGGAAGCTCATTGTGAAATCTCAGGAAAGAATTTACACTTTCATTCCTCCTCCCCTCTGCCAGTTTAAGCAGATGTTCTAATCACCAAGCTACAAGGGTTCGCTGATTAAAATATGATCATTTTCACGGGTTGAAATTACTTACTTTTCTGACATGTAACTACATATTAGGAAAAGAAAGAGAAAATGTAGAGTTTTGCAGTTGAAGAACACAAATGCTTCTATAGAACAGACAACACCTGCATTTCTGAAAGTCATCTAAGTATTTTTCAGTGGAGTAAGAAGCAGAACTTGGGCTTTGTAACACCTACAGTCTTACACAGGCAGCTTGATAATTGGACAAAATGTACTGAAAAGCCCCCTAGACTAAGATGCTGGATTTCTTTAACTTCTGCAAAATTCTTTTCTGTTTTAAAGGGCAGACAATAAGAAATTCCATTTGTTATTTTAATTCCAGAGTCTGACCTATTCAGCTTATTAGTATGTACTCACTTGGTTAGTACTGCTTTTATTTTATGTCTTATTTCGACCTTCCGTATTCTGGTTTTACTCTGAGAGTTGAGCTGGGTTTTCTCTATTTTTCTATCTCATGTGCAGTTATAAACGTTCACAAACATCTGTGCAGCCAAATGTTTTTCTGTGCATTCTGTCAGCAATACCTGATCAACACTATTGCCTTGCATGAGTGTGCACAAGCGTAACTTGGTAAAACGTTGTCTTAACAATATGCTGGTTGGAGCAGAGACTACAGTTAGCTCAGTCTCTTTTTTTTTTTTTTTTTAGTTCTACGGAATAAGTTACTAGAATTAGGGTTGGGTTTTTTCTGTCACCAGAAATTAGAATTGTAATCTGTGGAAACTCTTTAGGCAATCTGGCAATTCCTGTTCTGCACAGACATCCTGAGCAGTGCAAGTAAAGAGTACTTTTATTTTGAAAAATGTGTGACTTCTAAGGCAAATCTTTTGGCATTCAGAAGTGTCTGATGGCTGTTTCTACCTTGCTTTATTACTTTAGTGGAGAAGGGTATGTGGGTACTCCAGTACTTGGAAATGCATATGGATAGAGGAGACTAATCTACAAGGTGCTTCAGTACAAGATGAAAACTGTAAAACTGCATGCAAATTCCTACTTATTATTTTTGGAGAGAATGGAACAGTTTTTTGAGGACTGCTGAATTCTTAGGAACTATTCAAGGTCTTCAATGTAATTTTTTTATTCTTTCTCAGCTCTTTCCATCCCAGTTTTATCTTGGACAAAGGCAAAATGCAGTAATACCAGGGTGTGCAAAACAGAATCCTGGCTCCTGCCTGCTGTGACATTTAATATTCTATTCTGTTTCCATTTTTGTCCTTTTAAATGCAGATCTTAGATCTTCAGTTTCTTCTAGGCAGGCTGGGCCATTAGGAACTTAAACACTGTGCTTAAACTTTCCAGATGATCTGGGACACTCTGTATCTGTGTAGCACTTACAAGTTTTCTCAGGATTTTCAGCAGTCTATACAAATTCAAACATTGTTTCCATTAGAGGAAAAGCTTCTGTGGGGAATTATGTCGGGAAGAGAGGTGGTTGCCCATTCTCACCTCAATCTTGCAACTCTCCTTGTGGGAGTGGGACCCCTGGGAGAGCTGGTTTCTTCCCAGCTGGATGGAGACTGCCATCTCAGCTTTGGCAAATAGCTGTTGTGCTAGTGCTGGCAATGTATAACTCCTGCCCAGTGTAATTATTGTTTTTCGTATTCATAAAGGCACTCTTGATATTAATGACTTTATTCTCTCTTTTGTCAGATTTAGAGCTTTATTTTGTGTGTGTACATATTTTAAAGAAGGTATCTCCTGAAACAGAATCATTTTTTTCTTAATCTGTTGTGAAATCTTCTGGAACCTGTAACTGAAGTGAGGTAATGAGCCTAGATAAAGGACTGTGTTCCCAATAAAAAAGATTATTTTTCCTGCAGTCGCATCTCAAAATGGTTTTTGGAACAGTGACCATCTTTGCATGCCAGTTATATTAGGAGTTGTTTAAAAAAGTTTTTTTGTGTCCTCAAACCTATTTTTTTAACATTTGTCCAGCCCATCTTTCCAAATGCCTTGCTGTGCAGATATGAGCTGTCTCTAATGCTTTCTTCCTACATGCTGTGTTGGCAGCTGCATGCATTCAGAGATCATGAGTCAGGTTCCCTAGCAAAATAAAAAAAAAAAAAGAAAAAAAAATCATAAAATAATGAGATTTAAAATAATATGGGCTTTTTCTTTTTTGAATATTTAGTATTGTTTTCTTTCTTTAAAGTCTTTTCACAGCTACAGATTTGTTCACACAAGCTCAAAATTTCAGGGCTTGGATCTTCAAGAAGAAGTCTTTTGTAAGTCTTGCCCTAAAATGATGACTGATGGCACCACTGTGTCTGAGCTTCTGCTGATACACACATCAGATTTAAATGAGAAAAATAGTAGTGAAAAGGTTTCATTTTCATCTCTGTTTATGTTCAGATGTAACAAAAGGCTGCTGCTGATGGTTCTAGCTGAAGTCAAAGGACGTTCAATGTTGCAGCTGAAAATACTAGCTGATAACATATCTCTTTTGTCTGCTTCCCAACTGATAAAGTGGCAGAACCATCATTTCCAAAGCAGTGGACAGTCAGGATTAAAGTTAATTGGTGGTTTCATATTGCAGGGTATGGTATGCACAAGTCATAGGTAGTTTAGATAGTTAAGGTAATGTGGGGAAAACTTATTAAACCAAAGTAAAAAGTAACAATGAGACATGAGGTGTGTATGGTATTAATGTGATGCTGAGCTCTTACTTGAACAGAAAACAGCAGCAGGGGACTGACTGTGCAGCCAGCAGAAAGTCTGAGACACTAACCCCCACCATTGTGCCCCTTAATCTGTTTCACATGTGTAAGCTTTAAAGCAGAGCCTACTGTGGATTTGTAAACACAAAGGTCTTTAACATCTGAGATTAGGACAAGCTTTTTCTTGATTCAGGCAAGAAAAAAATTACATTACTAATTTTGTAAGTTATATGTTGCATTAATATTTAATGTATCATGTTGTGCAAATGGAAGAAATACTTTGCAAACAAATTGTGCAGCTGGAGCTGTTACTAATTCTCTAATCTTTCTGCGCCATATAGTGATTGCTCTTAATAGTTTGCTTTTGTTATGTTTTGTGGGGTCAAATGCAGCATGTCAACACTGCTGAACTGCAACGCTAGTGTAAAGAGAGACAATTCTCAGATTTCACCATACTAGATAAATAGCTAATGTGTAACTACCAGTGCAGTGCTTCATACATCTTCACAGAATGTAAGTTTGTAGTTGGTACTGCAAACCAGAAGTAGTAACAGGTCAGGGTTTTTTTCAGTACCAGGTTGGTTTTGTCTTTGCACATGCTTTTGTGCAGTGTGTTGCAGTGGTAAGCTAAAAGGCAACATAAAATGGGGCTGGGCCAGTGCCGATGGCTGGGAAAGTGGCATGTAAAATAACATTTTCCTACACAGCCACTTAAAACTGTTAGTATGTTAGTAGTTAAAATTCTCATTACATTTGCTTGTGGTCCTTATAGTTTAGTCTAACTCTTCAAATTGCCTAATTTTTATTCTTTTTAAACGCATATTAGGGTTTTTTTTGATTACCAAAATAACTCACCTAAAAGCATTTCAACTTGTAAAAATGATTCTCCAACCTTCCCTCCCATCACGTGCTCTGATGGGAGCTCTATTTCTGGATTAGTCTCCACAGGTTTGAAATCATACTTCTTAAGAAACCAGCCAGAAACCAGCCAGTCTGGTAGAGGGCACTTGGGAACTTCATAGTTCCAGCCTCAGTTCTCTCAAAGGCTATTACTTCTGCAGTGACAGACAGCAGGATGCGCAAGCTGGGTTTTAACCTGGCCAACTGACTTTCAATCTCATATTTGTCACAAGCACTCTGTCATTAATAGTAAATGTGATAACCTAGAAGAGCTTATGAGCTATTTATTGTTTTCTCTTTCAAAATGAAATAGTTCTCCCAGAGTTCTCAGTTTCAAGCCCCGTGTTTTATGGTTGAGGATATTGAATGTAGCTATTAAACTGCTAGACTGATTTTTGGATTAGCAATTTTCTCCAATATGAAGAGTAATTCCTGAATCCAAATCATTAGCTGGCATTTCAGCCATGCAGAATGATGTGCTTGCACTGATAAAATCCACAGCTGTCAGTACAGCTACGCTGGCTGTACTGAGAGTGGCTCTTTTTTACTGGTTTTGACTGGGGTGGCATGAGGCAGCTGATGGCTACGGATGTGGCAAATCTGTTCAGCGTGGAAAACTCACAGAGCAAGCAGAGCCTTCATAGGTATTGTGGTGATGTGTCAGGAAGCTGAAGGGCAGTTGACAGCACTGTTGATTATTTCTCTTAGAAACACGCTGGTGTTTGCTTTGCTTTTGTACTGATTGGCAACACGAAAATGATTTTACTTCAAAAGTGGCGCTGCTGCTGCAAGGGAAGATATCTGTGCCAGAGCTGACAATGATAGTGTGCAATACTTTTGAGGAACTACTTTAATGCCCAGTGTTCTGCATTGTGAATATTTGCTTTGCAATCCTGCCCAAAAGTTGAAATGTTGGTCATTATGCACAGCAGTTGATGCAAAACTGTCACACTGTTCTCTTCTGCCATTAGGTTTTCTGAGGGGGAGAAAAAGGAGGAGGTGTGACTTGTCATAATATGTCATGGTACTATGATTCATGTAGCTATGCAATTAAAATAGATAATTAAGAAATAAGACTCATCTATATGAGCATTTAATATCAGGTGGCAAGCATAGCATGTACACACCTAATATATATACTTTGACTTGCTCCCAGCATAACTGATAACCTTCAGCCTTACCTGTCTTCAAATGTAGAATTTGCACCAAGAATTCTAAACCTAGGCTCAGATTCAGAAAAGACCGACATGCTTTAGTGAACAATTTGCAGAGGCTTACTTAAAGATTTGTTTGTCCCAAGCTTGAACCTAACAGGATAAAGGATATCCTAAGAGAAAATGTTATTTTGTTGAACTAGAATGCATTTGCAAAATGTCTTCCTTTATGTGCCTTTCACTCCCATATTACTCTCTTTTGTTTACTTTTAAATTCTTCGATTTCATAAATAAAGCAATGATGTAGTCTTTACTTTTATATCTCCAAAGAAAGAAAGGTAGTCACTAAAGCCTGATAAAAATAGATGCAGCCTCATTTGTTTGCATATTCATTCAAATTCAGATGAAGAAAATGACAGAGATAATACAGATGAGAGACAGTATTGTGTGGGGAAAGTGAGCAATGTTGAAGTGCTCAGAGATGAGGCTTTTAAGGAAGTGGAACATGGCCAAAGGCAATGAGGATGGTGAAGGGCCTTGAGGGGGAGCCCTGTGAGGAGCAGCTGAGGGCACTTGGTCTGTTCAGCTGGAGAAGAGGAGAGTGAGCAGAGACCTCGTTGCAGTTACAACTTCCTTGTGAGGGGCAGAGAAGGGGCAGGCACTGATCTCTACTCTGTGATCACCACTGACAGGACCCGAGGGAATGGCCTGGAGTTGAGTCAGGGGAGCTTTAGATATTGGAATGAGGTTCTTCCCCCAGAGGGTGGTTGGGAACTGAACAGGCTCTGCAGGGCAGTGGGCACAGTATTAAGGCTGACAGAGCTCAAGAAGCATTTGACAACATTCTCAGGCACATGATGTGACCCTTGGGGATGGTCCTGTGCAGGGTCAAGAGTTGGACTCTGATGATCCCTGTGGGTCCCTTCCAATCCAGCATATTCTGTGTTTACATGTGTAGCTTTTTGCTGGCCATGGAGTAGAAATCTTTCTATGGAGTCTCCCTGATGACAGAGCCTTTTTGGGTGACTCGGTGTGTTTCATACACTCCATGTATCTTTGCTGGTCACTGATTTTCTGATGTTTTTAAGGATTTCCTTAGCTTCGATGCTTGTTGCTTGAACATTCACCTCTTTCCAAACCCCACTCCTGAAGGAATCTGGAATATGTCAAACAGAAGTTCAATATCAGAATGAGCAGTCATCATCTAAGCTCTTGACATCCAGAATTCAGAGCCAGGTTATATTGCGATGACTTAGAGGATGTTGTATTTTACTATGTAGGATTTTTCTTACCATTCTTGGATGATATCCTGAGTTTTTATGATTTTATGGCTTTCGAAGAATTCCTAAATGATATTTTCTCCCCCTTCCCATTTTGGAGCTCTGTTTCCTCTGAAGCATTGTTAGGCTTGATTAGAATCTAGGAAATTTTTGAGTAATGAGTCAGAAAAATAAACAGAAGTTGAGCAAGCAAAAGCTGAAGAATAGAAGAGCTTTTTGTTTTAGGTGAGTTGAAATCTTTTCAGCTCTAAACTAGAGGTGTAGTTTCTGTCTCTTGTAATGCACACCTTTCCTTCTTTGTAACTTGTCTCTTTCCTTCTTTTGCCCTTGCACCCTCAAAAACCCCATGGAGAACAGTTCTGTTATGTCTTACTCAGGCAACTTCATGGGATATGTGCAGATGTGCTCCTTTAAAAGAGCCTGAAGGGAAAGCTTTCAAGTGTAAAAAATGTGTCATGTAAAAGATGCAAAACAGTAAATATGCTTATAGTTGTAAACCCTAACAATTCCCCAGCAGTCCCTTATGTATTTCTTACTCAGAGAATTATCTGTGTTTTGACTTTATGTGCTTTTCAGTTCTGGATTTCAAGGTTTTTGACATAGTAACTGAGCAGTGATTAAAAGGTATGAGGAAATGGACCATAAAATAGATGTTTAGTGAAAGATAAGTAAAAGCATACTTGATAAGATTAGTGGAATATATATGAGATGTGTTCTGTTACTGGCATACTCATGACTACTTAAATACTGAAGTAATCTGTTGCTATTTAATCCAAATCAATTCCATTTGCTCGGTCATCTGGAAGTTACTTTACTGAAAAAAGTTCTTAGTTGTTTAGCCAAACGCCGGGGCGGGGAGGGGGGGGGGGGTGGAGAAAGTCAAACTATTGAAGAAATATGCCTTGACAGTAAAGAACATAATAAAATGCTAAAGATCTCAGTTCTGAAAGAAATAAGCGGTTGGGTGGAAATAATTGGTTTGAATATTTTGAATTCATTATGGTGAATTTTGCCAGATGCTGTTGAAGAATATTTATGTGTGTAATTTACTGCCATGTTTCTTGTGCTTGCTGCAAGGCATGTGTACTTCTGGGTAATTTGATTCTGTTTGTTTATGGTCTAAATACTTCTTTACCCCCTCCCCCAGGCAGCAGTATTCAATTGTGTATTAAGTTCAGCTGCTTTTTAGAAGACGTGATGCAAATATATGTCCCGGGCAGTGTTTGTGTAAGGTAGACTCAAGTGTATTTCTTCTTAGCTGGCAAACACATTTGGAATCTTGACATACTTGACAGATTTCTGAAACTTGCATTTCAGTATGTACCTAGGAACATTTTACAAGGTAAGATCTTTAAAGAGATGTTGCAGCTCGAAGAAATATTTGTAACGTGTCTGGAGAAGGCAACTTATTAACTGTACTCTGAGTCTCTGATGCTGTGGAGGTGTGAAGGACAGAGAGAGCACTCTCTGCTCTGTCCTGTCTTGTCACTTGTCTGGAAACATGTCAATTGTTCATTTGAGCTGTCCTCGTGTGTGGATATTGGGAAAACTTAGAGGTATACATGGCAAAGCATTGGCTGGTACAGCAGCTGGTGTATGAAAAGCTGCCTTGTGAAAGACTGCAGTTAAATGGTTACTAGTTCTGTTTTGTTTTGGTTGTAGGAATTCTGCTAGTGCCTGTGCTTTGATTTCTCAGCGTATGCTTGGTTTGGATGTTCACACTGTAGTTCTGTAAGTCATTTGAGACAGAAACCATGCCAATGACATGTTGGTTGGAGCCTTTTTCTGTGTGTTGCCACCCTTTTCCTGTCCAATGCACCTTTCTCTGGGTACTGGCACAGGTACTTTCAATATGGCTTTAGGAACTGTATCAAGTACAACCAAGAACTGGCAAGAGTGAGGAATAGGGTCATTCATTCATGTTTAGTCTGACTGTGGAGCAGCACAGTAAGATGCAGTGCAGTTGCTTTTCCAAATAGAAGCTAAGCTGTAAACATTTGTTCCATATGCAAAGTTTTTGCCATGGCTTGCAGCATAGTTCATCACTGACCTACCAGAACAGATCTATACATATAAACATAGTCTCTTTCTGGCCTTCATTGATATACTTTTATGTTCTTCAAGGCACAACCACTTTAATGAGTGAGGATAAACAGTGCTGGAGTGCAGAAAGCATGTTGTTACTATCCAGTTTATTTAGCTTTGTCATAAATCCAGGTTCCTCTGTATGTGTATTAGGGAAGTTTGGTTTGTTTTCCTGCTGAGCTCTATCAGCAAAAAACCAAAAATCTTTTGTTTCTTGGCTCTTACCTTTCCTTAAAAATGAAGAATGCATTGACTTCTGAATGCAACTGAACACTTACTTTATCTGTAAATTAATAACAGGAAAAAGCCCAAAACCCCAAACCAGAAATTGAGTCTTTTTAACTTGTTTTCTTTGGATTTCAGTTTCCTGTTCTTTTTTAAATGCAGTCTTATTTTATTGACTCTAGTTGAATAAAGACATGAGGTTGATAGTTTTCTTTCCATAGTTTTATTAGTAATGTTCTTTCATCACTTGCAGAAAATAAATGTTGTGTATTCAGTGCTCTTTCCATGGCAAATAACCAAGATTTTCTAAATCCAACCTTCATGGTGTTGTACATGGTGCGATGTTAACCAGTAAAGCAACTGTCCCTTGTGTTGCTTGAATTTCATGGCAAAACACACGTTTCTGTAGCCCTTCAATTGTAGCTGTCATGTTAAATTCTTCCTCTGTGTCCTCTTTCCTGTTGTTCTTCATCAGAACTACTCAGAAGTGTCTGAAGCAAATTTGCAGAATCTGGGTCCCAGATTTCATGTGATTATAAGGGTTTAAGAAAGGTTTGGGGTTTGTTTTTTTGGGTTCTTTTTGCTTGTTTGTTTGTTTTAAGACTACTGTTTCATGCAATTAAATTGGAATTAAGTGAATTCTGAGCTCTGTAGAAGAGGAACTAATATTCCTATTATCACAGTTCAATAGATCAATTTATGGTAAATATCATGTAGAATATGAATTTCTAGACTGGAATAGTAGGTTGACAGGTTGTCAGGCCAGACCAGACAGTGTAGTGGTTTGGCCTGTCCAGTGACTGTTGTCCCCCACTCACCCCCAGATAAAATGCCATTGCTAAAGGTAGCATTTTTGACTTTGAATCTCCACCGTTGTTTTATCATAAGGTAGAACAGAACATGCCAGAACTTAACTGCCTTTTGGAGGATCTTTTTGCAGTTGATGGTGTTGCTGTTGCTTGAATAGAGGAGGATTCAGGTGCTCAAGGGACTGTTTGATCTTTAAAAAGGAGGCAGACCGTTTAAACTGATTTTTTTCAAATTAGTCTCTAGTGGAATTAGGCTGCAGTAGAGTAATCCCATTTTTCCTTTTGCCTCTCTCCCTGGCAATGATTTTGAAATTTGTTGGTGTGCTCCAATAAAATTTTCACACATTTCATAAAATCTGATGAATGGTTAGAAAACAGAGATTGACATCAGTGTCCCTGCAGGAAAGTGTAGCTGACTGGAGAATGATGTAGCAGAAACAGTGAATTCTTTCTCATCACCTGAAATCTGCTGATTTTCACTGACAGTTACCTGCAATAAAACCCCTAATGAAAAGACTTGTTTTCTTGGTCATCAAATTTTATCCATTAAGCCCTGTCATAATGGATAAAACCTTTCTAGCACTTTATTTTGGAGTGGCCTTATAGGTGCACAACATTGTGAATTTTAATGTTCTTTATCATATTCACACAGTTCAGTAATCTCTATTATTTATTATTTCTTTTCTATTTTTATCGCATTTTATCATACTCAGTTTTCTTGAGACTTTCATTTTAGCTCTCTTCAGTCTGCTTTTCTTTCAGTAGACAGTCTTTTAGTGAGTTGTGCTTTATCATAATTGGCAGGACACATCCAATATATGTAGAGTATGTGTAAATTTCCTTTTTTTTGTCAAAGTCTCTTCAGTGTTCCAGATTTTTGGGAGTGGGGTATAAATCCAACAGCTTGCCTGTTTTTCTAATGTAGTTCTCAGTTTGCTCAGTTTCAGATGATCTCTATGCATTCCATATGCTCCTAGAATCAATCTGCAGTCTTTTTTTTTTTTTTCTTTTTGCAAATTCTTTCCAAAATCCGGATGGCTTTAAAACTGGATAGTTTGGCTGGGTTCAGATATCATTTCAATATTCTTTGTTCAGCAGTGTTCTAAACGACCCTTTTTCTCTGTGTGCACAAGACTCAGACTTGCCAGGTTTTTAGCTTATGTTTATTTCTGCGGGGTTTTATGGGTTGGTATGCTTTTGCATTCTGTAAATGAAAACAAAAACTAATGGAGTTGAAAATCTCGAGTGTTGTCTCTGCTGTCTGTTCTCCCCTTGCAAGCAGCTCTTTAGTAATGTCCTTCTCCAGACTCTGAAGTTTGTTAATACACAAAAAATTTAGGATCATCTTTCACTGAGTTGCTTCATCATCTGTAATGTTTGATTAGTACCTTTTCTATACAGACTTCTGTTGCGTTCTGTTTGCTGCTTGTTAATTTTTTGTCTGTGCTTGGAGGGATTTTTTTTTCCTTCTTATGATTCATTTTAACTGGATAAAATTTTAAGACATTAAATTTTACTTCCACGTATTTTCTTCCATTACTTGTTTCAGCTGCTGAGTTTTTTCTTCTGTTTGCATTCTCCATTATTCCCTTTATACCTTTATTTCTCCACTACATTTTTAACCTGGCAAATGCAGGTCTTGGTCACTGATTTTTACAATCTCATTTACTAATTTCTGCAGCTCAGTGTCATTGTAGTGTTTTCCTTCTGCCATTGAAACTCAATGGGTGTGTCTGTCTGCATCTCCCAGTTCATTTACAGAAGTTAGTGATTACTTAATTAATGAAAGCAAGACTTCCAAATGGGATTTTATGATCTGATGCAGATTACAGATGATAAAAACATACCAAAACTTCCTGAGTTTAAATATGACCTGGTGTTCTCCTATGGGCCAAAAGAGGAATCCTGTTCAAAGTTGTTTTCCTTTTGTCTGCTGCATTGCAATGATGTCATGTAACAGGACAGGTTTAGCCTCCTGTGGTTTTTAATACTTAACATGTTTTACAAAGGAGGCTTTTCCTATTATTGTTCTCCTGTCTTCTGTGATGAGAAATACAAATGTCCTGAAGAAAACACTATGTATAATTTTAGTGAAATACACTGCTGATCTAAATACCAAGTAGGACTCTAAGATGCAAGTGTGATGATAACACAAGTTTCAGCAAGTCTTTTTGCAGATTGATGGTAAATATTAGGGCCAGTATGCTTAAAATATGGAGTGGTTCCCATTTTTTAAGTTCAAAGAGAAAACAACCATTCAATTAAAAAAATCTGTAGTGTCACTTGTGTTGTAGCAGTAGTCATAGTTCTGTGGGGCTTTTTTATTTTGCTGGTTGGGCGTTTTTCTTTGTTTTTTATAGAGTGAATGTAATATGTTAATCCTGATGTTCTGAACTTAAAAATCATATTACTAGCGGCAGTGAATTGTAGTGTCCTACTGCTTTTCCAGTCTTAAATACCCACTGAGTGAGATACCTGTGAAAGGAGAGTACATGGGATTGTACAGAGCTCTGGACTGAAAATGTAAGGAACATGATGAAAGATTTCCTTGTGGTGAAACAAGGATTTAAGAACGGCCCCTAGTTTAAACTGCACTAATGAACAAATTTGACATTTTGAGGAGGTAAACGGGGAAATTTGAGGCAGAGAAATAAAGGGATTTCCCTTGCATTTCATGTACCTGTATCTGTTTAGTCCTTTGGTTATGCTACTGACAAAGCCTGAGCTTATACTTCCTGCTTGAAAACAGAAAATATATTTAAACCTCTCTGCATATCATATACCATATGAACACACAATATAGTAATAGGGTTCTACATTCCTTTCATCAGTGTGCCTAGCTGCATTGTGCATTACTGTCAAAAACATACAAAATGTCTATTCTTATTTGCATTTCAATATTTCTACTTGATCTTGACTTAACACTTGATCACCTTAATCTTGGCTACTTTAAAAAATCACTTTTTAGTTATGACAAGTAGTGTGTTTTACTCACTTAATTTGAACCAGTCCAGAGTCACCAAGTTCCAAAGAACACTGAGAACCTCTCTGACTGGATATTAGACTTGTTAACTTTGGTACAGATACAGAGTAGCTTTGTCATATTTGTAGGCTTCAGTGAAAAGCATTTGGTCCCCAAAAAGAAAACTTGATTTTTGTAAATCCAGAATTTGCAGTCCTGTTCGATATAATCCAGGTGCAACAGAAGTACTTTTTCATGCTAGCTAGTAAGTACATCATCCTATACAGGCACAGTAACATATGGGCTGACAGAATTCTTGAAGTGGTTGTGATTCATTTGAGCAGCTGGTTTCATTATGATACATCTGAGTAGTCTGCAGTTTTGTAGGGGTGGACTGTTGTGCGTGGGGTGGCACCTGTGAAGATTTTGATGTGCAAAGTTAGCACAGCCAATATAATTTTGTTTTGTTGTCTCTGTTTTTATTGTTTTTTTGAATTGGTTATTCAGAGACCTAAGGTTTGCTGGAGAACATATAGTTACATTATACAAAAGACTTCTGCTGAAATTAATATCTTTAAATTACTGCTAGAGTTTTCAATAGTGAAGTGGTGCTTTGTTTCCTGTGCCTATTTTTAGTTGAACCCTGATACTCGATGCAGCATTGTAACATGGATAGTGAGGGCTTAGTAGAAGTAAAGAGTGGAGAAAAATAAAAATATGAATAATGACAACATTTGTGAATCTATTAAGACTCTTCTAAATTAAGAAAATAATGTACAGTCCTGTGCTTGAGGTTTTGAACCTGTTTATGGATCATACACACCAGGGGGTACAGGCATATCTGAGCACATGAGATTCTGGTTTAAGCATATTTGACCACATGAGAAACAGCTCCATTCCAGAAATGTTGTGTATATGTTCAGAGCCATGTTATCATTCTTTAAGACGCTCCTAAGACAATTCAGGAGTGGGAGGGTGTTTGAGAGGTAGTCAGTAAAGAGTGCGAAGTTTCAGAAGTCATGCGGGTTTCATGGCATCAGTCCCGACTGGAGTGTTGAAAGGCAACCCATGGGAATCTCCAGTTTCCATATTACCCCCCCTCTGTTACTGCCTCTCTGCTTCTTGAATTTTTAGTTCTCTGTTTCTCGGTGCAACGTGTGGCTGTGTCTACATCAGTTGTTCTCAGTACGTGAGTGTGGTCAGAATCTTTGTGTAGCTTCTTGACAGATGTTACTGCTAGAGTTTTATTCACTTTTTTAGCTCTTGTGTCATAAGATATTTGACATGTTGTAAGATATCTGGAGTAACTTAGTCATAAGTTATTTGGAGGAACATGACGAGAGAGACCTTCAGGTTCATTTTCATATTAGCTGGTAGATTGTAATTTTAATGAGGAAAAAGGGTTACTTCTGAATGTTAGGCTGAGGCAAGCTGTGTCTTCAAGTAAAACTTCTATCTGTATTGCCTGATGCTTGCCTTGGACCCCCTCTGTGTGAGGAGTAGACAAATGGTTTGATGCGAGTTCTCTGTGGCGTGGCATTTTTAAATTTCTGTGCACATGTGTAAGTCAGTATGCACCAGACATAAACAGAAAGGACTTATCTTGCATGTGATGGGAAGACAGAACTTTGTCTTTCCAAACTTATTGCCCTCTCCAGAGACTGAAATGGAACTTAACCAGTCAAATATCATTCTGGAGATGCAATTCCCACCCCTCCCCCGTTTTTCCTATCTGATGGTGGTCAAGATGCTGCAGTAAGCTTTCTGCTGATGTTACAAATACCTGGCTCTAGCTCTTGGCTGTGATTTGAGGAAGTGCTGACTCTCATACCTGACATCAAGAGCAGCTTGCTTTGATCATAAAGTACTCAACATTTTATAACTTATTAGAAAATAACACCTGAGGGCTTAGATACATATTTTCTTGGCAGATAATTTCTGCAGTTTCTGCCAGGTTTTACTGCACCTGCAGCAAACCAGTTCAAGTATAGTTGAGTTTAAGGTACCTCTCACTAGAGGATACAGCAAAATGTTTGATTATAATTTCAGATTGGGACCCCCAGTTCTCTTATAATGTTGAATGTACCACATTGACCAAATGTAAAAGAAGGACTACATTATTTTTGAAACTGAGATTTGAAAGGCATTGGAGTGTGTGGACCATAAATTACACTGGTGAGAGCAGCCATAGAGCTTTCTCTTGTGAGGATACTCTGTCTTCAGGCTGCACTTTGAGGAATTTGTGGCTAATAGTGTACCTTTACAGTCAGGCTTTACAAGGGACCATCAGACAAGGTGCTCATTTGGAAAGCTGATTGTACTTAACAAGGCAATAGCCCACAGAGAAAGTATCATTGAAAAATCACATATTGTCATTATTCCTGCATGTAAGAAATCTCAATTAGGGTCACATTTTTCCATTTTATAACCTTTAAGTGTTTATTTACTTCGCTCAAATCTTGCATGTAGTACTTAATCTGCAGTAAGGGAGACTAGCACAACCTGTCATTAAGACATTTAAGGGAATAAAGCCCTAAGCTGCTCTAGTGTATAGAAAACATCTGAGTCAGTTGTCAGAGGTACCACAAGTCTTTTCCTCCAGGGCTGTGCTGGTGGCCAAGCTTTCCCTTTTGTGACAGGAGTTTTCAACTGAAGCATCCCCTCCTGTTATATTTTCTGTTCTTTTAGAAAGAGTCAACTTTACTGTCTTATGGGGAAATTTCTTCTGTCTCCTGTTGTGCAATCCCTGCAGATTTATCTTATGTTTGATTAACAACATAGCTTCTGACAGAGGGAATTATGGTAAATACTGGATGCGTAAGAACTTTGCAGAAGCTGATTATGCTTGGAATGGTTTATATGTTTTTGTTCATAATTAAAGTTGTTACCCTTAATACGGTTCAAAGGGTTGACAATCACAGATATAATTCCCATTGGAAAGCTAGAGTTATTGACCTTATTTGTGATTTTTGTAAAATAGCTTATAAGCTTTAAATTACTAATGGGATTTGGCAACAACGTTTTTGCAGAATCATTGTTTTTGGATGATCTGTTTCTTCTTCAGTTCACGTAACTAATTAGCTTATAAAAAGTCATTGAGCTCATATCTTATAGAAAAACCTATGATGTCAGATTTGATCCCCTAATTGCTCTTATAATTGGCATTCACTGGAGTTCTTTCACAAGTCAGGGCAACAGACCTCCTTTGTTTTATTTAGAATGTTGTAAAAACAATTGAACTGGCAGCTGATTACAGAGTTCTATTCAGTAAGCAATTTTGAAAGACTGTGGGCTATACAGTTGTCTGATTTGCCTAGGCTGTAAAAGTTAAATGTAAAGAGAGATGAATTTTCAGCATATGGCTCTGTGTTAGCAATTACATGCATTAGTGGTTCAGCTAGTGTATTGTGTCTGCTTTATAAATGTTTATATTGCAGCTTTCTACTAATAGATATTGATGACAGGCAGTGCTAGGGAGGCATAAAGCACAGTGTATGGCAGTCATCATTAGTTATGGCTCAGTAAAAATCCAGCTACATCTGTTTGGTAGCATATCCAGTTCTAACCCGTGCTCATGGAAACATCAGCTATTCCATTGTTCCTTTAAAATTTAACATAAGGTCATTGTCAACTGGGATGTAAATGTTTAGCTTTTCATATTGAGCATGTCCAAGTTTTAGAACTCTTTAAACATAAGTGAGCCTAGAAATAAAATTATGCTGATGCCTGCATAAAGCTTGTCTTATTAATTCTGAAATATTTTGGAATGTTTTCTGATTGCCTGAGTGCATGTATAAATGAAATATGCAGTCTCTTTGTCTGTTCTGAAACTACAGTAAGCTCTGTGGTGAAAGGCAGCGTGGAAATGTCACAGTGTTGTCAAGAAAAATTAATTCACTGCCCACTGTCCATAAAAATTGGTGGAAAAATTGTGCAGCTATGAACAGTTCTCTGGGTCTGATGTCCCAAAAATGGGGGGAACGTGGTAAGTTTGAATTAAGCTATGATGGGTGTTTAGACACCAAAATATTTAACTTTTGCCATATGGCTTCTCTCAGATTCTTTTCTCTTTTTCATTTGCACATCAGCTCTGAACAACATGGTGTTTGTGGAATGATCCATTCAAGTTCCAGATACAAAAATGAGCTCATTTTCAAGTCTTTGCCAGTTAGAGACAGTCTTCTGACATTGTTTGCATTAAAGTTTTGTGATTCTAACCATGGATGTCTAATGTCAATTAAAAGAATAAATGAAGTTTTTCTGGTGGCATGCATCCTGAAACCAAGGCATGATTAGCAAGTAATTAACTGTCACTGTTTTGTCTTTACATGATTTCATTGGCTGGATCCTGGAAATAGTGATTTTTTTCACAGTGATGAGAAAGATGAAGGGCTTCTCTTGGATGTTGAGTTCAGGTGGCAGAGTACAAATCCCTGTGGCAAGTGTGAAAAATTATGTGTACACCTTATACAAGGTCCATGAGCCTGTGGGGCAAGGGCTGCTGAACTTTCCTGGGCCCAGAGTGCTGGGGTGAAAAAGCCACATTTTACATTGGAAAACATTTAGTTTCACACACCTCTGGGGATGCCAATACAATTCTTTCAACATGGACATTTCCAGGTCATTGAAAATTATCCTTTCAGTTTTATTTCTCCACATTTGATAACTTTGGAGAAAATGCCTCTGCTTATTAAAATGTATACTTTCATCTGTAATATTTGGGAAGACTGGTGATTGCAATTGATGAGATTATTCAACACATTGTGCAGATGATGGACATACACAATGCCTCTGTTCCGGACATGTTTGAACTGCCCAAAGCAGGCATTTAAGTGATTTGTAATATGAGCTCATAGGAGCCTATTGGAAGAGTTGTAGTGGATTTGTGTCCCTGAGGGCACATATCTCACCAAAATTCTTACAAGAATTCAGCCCTTGGGAGTGAGTTAGGGCTTGGCACTGACAAATTTTCCCTCTGGAGATTTAAAAGCAAAGGATCAACTGTACCTCAAATTCTCTCTTGGTTCGTGTCTGACCAAGTATTAGGCTAGCTAAATCTGATGACCAAACTATCAGTAACATATGAAAGTATGGATTGAAGACTTAGAAGTAATTTTATTAGTTACAAAGAGGTTTGGTTTCTGAACTTATTGACAGATACCTTTGAGGTGAGATGCAAGACACTTGGAGAGGAAAGAACAATTAGTTCAAGTTCAGTAATACCCCTTTTTTGGTTTACTGCATATCTACATTTGATCATATAAATGTGCTTACTAACAGTAACAGCTAATCTCTTATATTGGTGACCTGATGTAAATAGAGTTAATTTGTATTTGCTGCTGGATCAGAAATCTTACCAGAGATTTTATTGTGCTGTTTACACAGGAGAAAGTCTGTAAACACTTCTAGTCCTTTTGCCATCTGAACGTTTCTGTTGTCACTTCAGGGCACATGAGACCATGATAACTTGGAATAGTGGAAGCTAATCTTTATCCTAGACCAGTGTGCTTCAGATCTTCCTGACTAGTACATATCGTACATGTCAACTTTTGTTACTAAATCATGATTGTTCAATGTACCTTTTCTTCTTGAATATTCTTTATCTCACTTTCACAGGCTGCTTATTTTATCTCTTGCTTTACTTTTATTTCAGTGCCCAGCTGGGTTAGATCACAGAATGTAGAGATGTGGTTGTCAGTGCTTTAGATGATATGTCTCTTCAGAGTGAAGTTGTCATCAGGGCTTTGAGAGAGAACAGAAATCTGGCTATTTTACTGTGTCAGACTCTTGGGGAAATGCAGTGCTTAAGTTACACTTTTGAACTTGTTGCACTTGTTCAGTGTATTTCATTTTCATTCATTGTTGCCTACAATGGTATAAGGAGCCAGTATCACTGACCAGGTCAGATGGAGTTTGAAATTAGTAGTGCTCTGGGGTTAAGACTTGCTGTATGATGTATTCTTTACTGTTTAAATTACAGACTGTGCTTTGGGAAGTTGAGAAGGGGAAATCCCTTTTCAAACCTGACAAGCAGTTTGCATGCTGAAGGATACACAAGTAGCTCAGTGTGGATTTGCTCCTGATGAAGACATGAAGCCACAAAATAAAGTACCATGATTTTGTTTGATTAAATTACTTGCTTACAAATCCCTTTAATTATTTTCTCTCAAGAGGAAGTGGAATTTAATCTGTATGGTTTGTTGTAAGGATATGATTGTGTTTCTGGTACAAGGTTTGTGGGTAAAAAAAGCAGTGTGGGGTGGGGGGACCCTGCTCTGTCATGAGCAGTATTAAACACATGGGCTGTGCTCTCAGAGTGGGAGTGGGGAGTTACGCTGTGTAAGAAATCATGATGCTCTGGAATGTGTGAAGCATCATAGCTGATGCTGAAGTTTCCTGATTAAAATATTTCTGAGAAATAAAGCAAAAATAGCTAGGTGGCCTGATATTATGCCAAAAACTGTGAGCTTTGGCCTCTAAGCTTAATGGAAATCTTGTGTTAACAGGAGTAGTTGGGATTGCACAAGTTTGGAGGGGGGGGTGGGGTGGGGAAGTGTTTGTGTGGGTATTTTTGTTTGTTTTTTTGGGTTTTTTAACATAAACTTAATTCTTGACTGTTAGAAAGTGTTTTATCAGGGCAGCATTCATTATGTCTGCAGCCTTCAGTTCTCTAGCTCCAGATTAAGATGGTCCATTGCATAAGTTGGGAGACATGAAAAAGAACTCTGAAAAGTGAGTTCTGCAGAATGAGCAGGATATTGAAAGTCTTCTGTGCTTTATATCAGGCTTCTAAAGATAGATTTCAGCTGTGATTGTTGGTGACAGAGAAATATAAATGGGTCCTTTCTGCTTGCACTTGTCACATGGGACAGTCAGCCTTTGTGTAAGAGTCTGTATGAGTTTCACTTATTTGTCTTTTTTTTCCATTTGCCTTTCTGCCTAAGAATAAAGGCTCAAATTTTAGTACTTGCATTGTGAAAAATTGTTAGATATGTTTGGCTACAGTGAACACTCTCCCAGTTACTTGTTTATTGGGAAAGAAGAGAGGAAATGAATAGAAAACTGTTGTCTATATCTATATTCCCTGATTACTCTCACTAGAATGCCAAATATCTAATGAAAAACTGCCTTGTGAATTGTTTGTTTATTTATTTATTTATTGAAAAAAGACTGGTGTGTTCTTGTGATCTTATGGTTCCATAGTGCTAGGTTAATATACTATAAATACAATATATTGTAATAATATAATAGGTGGCATTAATCCAGAACTCTGTCTTGGCATCTTTATCCTCATATGTGGGATTAATGGAAGATTTTTTCCCCATTTCCTTTCAGCCTTTAGTATTAATTTACACAGTAATACTGGATGGTTATTACGTTGAAATTGGAAAGGAAAAAATGTGTTACTTAAGGGTATAAAAAGGCAAGCTTTTTCATTTTTCTTTTTGATTTTTACAAAGTGGGGCTTGCATTTATCTAAGGAGAGAAGAAAAAGGCATGAGGCCTGTATTGAATGAAAAAGGCAGTGATTTTCCTTTCCCTTCTACAAATCCAGTTGTTCTTACCATAACAGAAGCCTGCAGTGTATCCCATTTAGTTTTACAGGAGTTGTGCTCATCCTTTGGGACATCTTAGTGTGCTATAACATCTTTAAGGACAAGGTGGGAAACATCTGACTGGCTTAAGGAATGAGATCACCTGATGATTGTTTGCTTTGTACAAAGCTCTGGACTAGGCAATAATCCTTAACACAGTGAGTATTGACACACCCATGTTTATAACCTAAATATCCCTTCACATGTTACTGTATAATCTTTCTTTAGATTTAGAGATCATTTAGTTTAGTTTTCACAGAGGAAAACCACAAATTACTAACCAGTGTACTGAAGTCATTATCTAACAGCCTGAATTAGCATAACAAAACTGCAGAAGAAATGCAGGAAGAGCAAGACTGACTTAGGGTTGGATTTTCTGCGGTGGCCATATTACTGTGCTACAAGGTTTCATTCAGTAGACTTGAAAGACAATTGGATGCTCAAATTGTTAAAGAATAATTTCTCTGTTTTAATCTCATTTGAGGGATAAAACAGAACCTTTAGAACCAAGGTAGTAATTAGTCTGAAATAGTCTAGATTAGCCCCACTAAAGTGGAATTTTGCCATTTGGAATCAGTTAAATTAACATAGACTGAGTCTGCTGAGATTGGGGGAAAATTGAGAATAGGATTTTGTGTCAAAAAGTTTTATGTATTCTCCTTGTTTTGTATAACTTTATAATTTAACAAAATTTTTGTCTTGCAATTTGTCATCAATTCAAAGATAACTCATTTTCTGGAAATGAAATAGCTCTTGGTAGCAAAAGAAACCCCACAAATCTGGTTGAGTTGAACTTTGGTTCCTAGTTAGCAACAGCCAGGAAGATAAGACAACATCCCCTCCTTTATTACCTTTGAGATTTCCAACCCTGTGTTTCCCTTCAGTTAGTTTTCTTCCCCTTTACTACCTAGGATTTGAAAATACTGCTGCATGGTTACCAGTGAAGAAGTTTGGGATTAAGGGATTTTCCCCACCCTAATCTGGGTCAAGATTCAGGGGATGTACATGATGTTGATGCCTTAAAGGAGCGCAGTAAAAAATCCAGGCAGTCAGTAAGGAGATAAGATAAATAAGCAAGAGTTTTAATGAGCCAAATACCGGCTCACAGGAATACATTCACATGAGAATTCTCTCAATCATAACTAAGTTACGGGTTTTTATAATAGTGTCTACCCAATCCCATTTTGCTATTTCCCCCAGTCCTGCCCCTGAAACACCCCCTCAGGAATTAGGTCTGGGGTCTCAGGACCCTCTCTTCATCTTTGTTGTCTTCTTCACAGCATGTCAGGTCCTTGGAGGCCTTCCAAAGCTTCAGATTTGGAAGTCCTTCTGTCCCTGTCTTTATCTTGTGGTACAGGCTTCATGGCACTTTTCTGCAATTCTACCTTGAAATACAGACTAAACAGCTTAAGGAATTCTAAGGGGTTGATATAGGATGGGGGTCAGGGTGTATAAACATTCAGCTACTAAAGTTATATTACTAATACATTAGATCTACAATAATTTCTACCATCTATAAAATTAAAAAATCAAAAATCAAAGAAACTCTTGGCAACAATGTCCATCTGTCTTGGAGAGGGGAAAGCATTCTGAGGCATCCTGATCAATCTGTTACCATGGTTAGAGGAGGAAAGACACAACCCCACTGCTGGTGGAGTGTCACAAGGCAGGCACTTGGCAAGGAGATCCACTTTGTGTTGGAGCTGCTGAACTTCCGTGTGTTAAGAAAGGATGGAGATGAAGGAACTAAAGACTTAGTGGTCTGGTACTACCATCCCTTGTTCAGTGGAAAAGAGAGGCAGTATTGGTCACGAAGCGGTGCTAGTTGTGGACAATGTGAAGGTTGGGATTGGATCAATAGACTTTGGGGAGAAAGTGTTACCTGTTTGACCTGGCTGCAGCATTTTGGTGGTGTTTGTGCTCCCTGCTTGGGGAAAAGTTCTCTTTGGGGCAGCCACACATGAGTTCTTCAGTGCCTTGGACTCCTTCCTTGTGTATAAAGTAAAATTTTGGCAGTGGCTGTGGCTGCAGCTCCTACAGGTGCTTCAGGTGTGGGGCTGAGGGACAGTGTGATTTATCAGGGAGGAGGGCAGGTTGAAGGGCTGTGTTAGAATGTAAACCAGCTGATTCATTGCCCACTGCCTGATTTTGAGATAGTAAATTGGATACTGAAAACACCTGGTTTTGGGGATTAAGTGTCGTCACTTCCTCCCTCAAAAAACCCAAACCACAGTGTTGCTGTAGGGGCTTTTGGCTACTTGACTGTGAAGAGTAGTATGCTGTATTTGTAGTGGCAGCTTTAGGTTTCAAAGCATGTTCTTGTGTCTAGGTCTCAAGAATCCTTTGAACCTGTAGGACTTCTCTGTCTTCTGCTGGCACAGTAGGTTTGAATTTGGCAGTAAAGAGTAATAATATTTTTAGATGTGGCTGGATATGTCTGTGGAATGAAGTTTGGGCATATATTTTTAAAAGTAGGAGCACAAGCTTAGATTTGTGTTTCCAGGGATACACCATTTAAAAAAATTTTCAGTTTATGGATAATATTTTCAAAATTCTCTTGCTGGCTTTTCACTAAGTAGGTTAATGGTGTGTATCTCTCAGACAGATAGATTGTAGCAAATGGACCCAAGGAGATCTAGTCATCCTTAGCTTACTGTGAAACCCTTTGCATGCTGGTGGCTACAAGAATTAAGTTGGAATTTAAGGGGAAGGTGAGAAGAACAGAGCCTGGCTGGCTGTGTTTCTCCTCAGAGAGTGACTCCACTGTTTTGCACAGACAATGCACTGTAATCTTCCTTCTTGGCCTCTTAGATATCTAGTTAGAAAAGGTAGTAGAGGTTATTCCAAATGTCTCATTTTCTGGGCTGGATTTGAACAATGAATTGATAATCCTGATCTCTCTCCCTTGTTCTCCCTTTCCTTGGAGGGCAAGGATCTAATGCCCCGGGGATGCAGAGTTCTGCTGTGTTTGAGGTTTGTTTCATGGCAGGGTCCTGCAGTGGTGTGCAGGTCCTGCAGGACACTGTGGGGGAAGCTTTAACCTGACAGACCCATTTGCAGAGTCTTCATAATGGGTAGGCAAAGACAGCATTTGGAGGAGTTTCAATTTTCTTTTACAGCTGCAAATAAATCCATTCTGCAATTTATCCATTGTACTGTGAATGAAAGAGCAAATGTTCGGATTTGAAAGGGAGTCTTATTTATAATTCTTGAGTCTAAACAAACTACGGGGAGGAAACCTTACTGGAAAGCAAACCAGCCTTCGTGGACCATCTTCTGGGACAGCAAGTAATAACCTTATGGTGTTTTGTATCAGAGACAAGTGTGTGTGTAAGTGTATTTTTAGAAGGACTTCCAAAGGGGCACCCTGCGGTGTGTGGGTTTGTTTACAGTTCTGTTATGCTAAACATGGGATATTCCCAGCTCAGCTTTCCTCCTGTTTTAAGTCCACAGCCTGTCTTTATCTGCCCCCTGTGAACTGCTGACCGGTGCAGTGAGCAGGAGGCTGGTAAATGATAGAGCTGTCTTTCCACCTCAGTTTCCTTATAAATGACATCAAATACTAATTGCTTTTCCTTCCACACTTCAGAAAGAGCCAAATGATACAGAGCTGGGCTTTGCTTTTCCCCAGGGTGGTGTGGGTGTGACTGATGGAACAGAGCCAGAAGAATTTGGCAAAGTAGCCGACTGTAAAGGGAATAATCTCTTTTTTCTGATGATGGATGGCACTTAGAAGGCAGCTGAGCCTGAAAGCCATTTCTCATGCTAAGGCTCTGCAGTGTGCAGGTCAGCCACTGAGAAAGAGCAAGCCTTCAATGTGTGAGCTACTAGCTCGGCAGGTTGTGTCTGACAAGCAGCAAGTGATTTGACTTGAGTTCTTGGGAGTGCACGTGGGTTTTGGTGGAGGGTTTTTTGTGAATCATAACATCTAGTAGTACTAATATTTTTCTAATATTGCATGATGATCTAAGTTCAAAAATACCTTAAAGAGTAGTCATCTAAGGGAATATATTTCTTTTTCCTGAATACAGTAAATTTGTCTAATACCTAAAAAGTGATTCTTTTTTAATGCTGCACATGCTCTTAAGAATACAGGATAAAAAAAAATTCATATTTCAGCTTATCAGCACAGCTGAACAGGTATTGAAATATCAGTCCCTCATTTTTCTGTGGGGCAAATTGACAGGTACCTGAGATAGAGCATCTTTGTGTGTTGCTTTCAAAGAAATGGTCATGAAGTAGTAGTAGTCGGAGTGAGATTTGACAGAAAAATCTGTAGAGGAGTGAAGATACATTCACAGAGAATAACAGCTGGAAAAGGCAGTTGTCTAATCTGACATGCAACACTCATAGCTGTTTTGGAGTTTATGTTGTTATATTTACTACTGGTTTTGTAAAAGAAGAATGTTGTCTGGAATACTGCTGGAGGAAAGGCTTCCTCGTAAATATCCAAATATTGAGTTTTTTATTGAGCCCTCTGAGTTTCAGAGCTGTTTCTTGAAGAGATCTAAACTTTGAGGAGCTGTTTTTATTTGAAGTTGGAGCTTCAGAAGACGACAAGATTTTTACATGGAATGTCCAATAAATGATAAAGTATCTATATAAGCAACAATGTCTTAAACCATTAAGAAATGTGGATTTTCCTACTAGGAGGTAAACCTGTGAGACTGTCACTTGCCCATGTTAGCTGCTGCTCCATGGATACAGGCAGTTCTAATCTTTCAAATGATTTAAGCTCTGTACTTGGTCCTGTTTAAAGACTTATATTTTGAGAACTGCTCTCCCAGCAACAAAGTAATGTATTATTCAAAACATACAGACTGCAGAAATAGGTTCTGTGAGATTGTATTCTCTAAGGAGCAGCATCTTGACAATAAGTACTTCTAGTGTGTCTGAAACTCCCTGTGTTTACCAATTATCATCTGTGCTGCTTGATTTGATTTGTTAATCACAAAGCTGGAGTTCAGTTTTACAAGAAGGCACTGACAAGGTAATTATGAATGCAATTTTTTCATCTTTATTGTAACAAAATTTTAATAACCAATATTTCAAAGAAAGTATTTTTCAGGACACAGACATGTCCATATCTTGATACACATATGCACCCTATGCAGTTTTCTTAAGAATGTTTCAGATTACCAGGAGATTTAATAAAGCATTCAGGTGAAATAGGAACCTAATTTAGACTTCCACACCAGCCAGGAAGATGCCTTGTATTCTTGTAGAATGAACTCTCCTTCTGGTTTCAATTCAATGAGAACTGAATATGGTGCTTAACTAGTTAGCACATCAGGACAGGGTGGGACTGTTTTGAATTCCTCATTCTGCCTTATAGAGTTAAGTAGAGAGTTTAGGAGACAAGAACTTCTGTAGTCTGAGGAAGTAGTTATTTTTCTAGATTTTAATCATTATTTGCAAATGTTCCTGTTTCTCTTCTTACCATGTCTTGATCTTATGAGGACAGCTAAAAAAAAAATGTTTTAAGGTGTTTGCACCCTGTTGTAATTGTGGTCTTATAAAATTGTCTGATGAGACTGGGTTGTTTGCGTACAGAAGGAATTTTTTCCCCCTCAAATATTTATGATCACCAGACTTTGTAAAACAGTGGCTTATATCATTTAGCCTCAAGAACCAGTTTAACATAGTGCCAGATGTAGTGTAAGGTGTTGTCTGTACAATTATTCAGAACATCCAATTAATGATTGAATGTGCTGATGTGATTTAATTGAAATAATGTCTTCACATTAATTGAAATTAATGTGAATAAACTGTGTCCCCCAAATGAGAGAACTGGCAATCTTATTTACTGGAGCCTTGGTTGTTAAACTTAGAAATATGTTGATCATATGAACACATGAGAAGTTAAACCCCAGCAAAATAAATGATCTTTATTGGAGTGATCATAAAGAAAACACAGGTATTGTGATAGATCTGGTGTGCTTATGGAGGAAGGTTATCAACTCTGGAATTTATGTCTTATGGGATATAAATTGTGGAACAGACCCTAGATCATTTACAATATGGATGTCAATTTCCTTTGACAGTACAAATGGTGAATATATTCCTGTTTTATATGCAAAATACTGTGTTCTTTCTTAAAATTTAAAAAGTAGAAAGCTAAAATCTTCAGAGTAATGCTTTACCTAAAAGTTGGTCACCCATTTCAGGGTGACTCTTGGCAAAACCTTCTTTCTACATGTGAAAGAAAGATATAGTCATAATAGTTATTTTTTCAGGGAAAAGCTAGAGCAACAGATGGATAATAGTATATGCAATTTCTCCTTAATTTGAGTTTACAATATTCATTAGAATTTCTCTCTGATTTTTAGAGAGCTAACAAACCCAATGCATGGAGAGAGTAATATGGAATATTTCTGCTGCATTTTCATAATTATACCTTTTGGTATATTGACGTTTCAGACTTTGGCTGACTCTGTGCTAATACTGTGATGCAGGTTTCTGTCAGGCAGTTAAGGTACAACTTCACTAGCTGATGAAGCAATAGGGTGGCACAAGGCATGCAGTTTCCTACCTGCAGTGCATGTGGCATTGCCATACCATTACTTTGTGTACTTTGGTTTACCAGTACGGCCTTATTTTTATAAATTCAGGGGATGCTGGCCACCAATTTCTGCCAAATAGAGACTTGGCCAAAAAATAGCTAAGGATTAGGAAAATAGCTCTTTCCTTTTGCTTTTGTTTGTACCTGATGCTTCTTGCAGATGTTTCATGTTGTTTCAGATGTTAGATTTGACTCAAGCAAGAAGTATGGATATTATTTGGAAATAACCCTTATTTTTCTTCTGTGGTGTCTCAGTATGGCTAGCATTGTTCCTGCTTGTGATTGTATCTGCCTAAATTCTGAATTTGACAGTCCCAGGCTGGTTTTACTCCAAGTCTGGGGCGTTTTTTTATGGTAAAATGCCCATTTTTTCCCCCCAGTCTTCACTGTGAGTTTTCCTGGAAGAGAAGGGAATAGGATGGTTTTTACCAAATTTCCTTTCTAAGAGTTGAAACAGCTGCCTTACTTGTAAACAATGGCATGGGCAATTGGTTATTCCTTACCTCTTGTAGGAGAGGGGCACTTGTGCTCTGTGTGGGGAAAACACAGACATATAGCAAAAGAGGATAAGAGTTCCTTTTCTAGACCTTTTCTTAGCAGGAATGTCCCTTCCTAGATACTTCTATGGCAAAAAAGTTAACCTCTAATGGGGTTCAAGCATATTCCAGGTATTTGCAAAAGAAGATTGCAGGAGACTGTGCTACTGCACAACACGGACCCCAGTCACCAAATCATAGTGGTGCCTGAAACCATTTTGGTAAGGAAGGAGGAAAACAAGGTAGCCCATTTTGTTTTGTTTCCAAGTGTATAAAGAAGAACTAGAAAGAGCTGTATAATTATATTTGTCTTTCAAATAACTTTGTTAACTTGCTATCTGTAAAACTTGCTATCTATGTTTTATGGCTCATATATTGTCTGCCTTTTGGCCACGCCTAGAAGAGACACCACTTGGTGCTTTATCTCTGCTGCTTATCAGAGATCTCATGTAGTAGTAGGAATAATAACAGGAACATGAACAAATCTGTTTATTTTACTGATCTTCTCTTATCAGAGTAATTCCTGAATAAGTGTTGCTCTAACTGTGCTAGGTAATGTCACTTGAATTTTGCACCTGAGTCTCCTGAACTTCTTGCCCTCCCTTTCACAGTTAAAATTTTGTTTCACTGTTGGAGATATTCAACCTTCATGGAAATAAAAGTTGGCATGTGTTTTTAATTGTTGTAAAGAGAAGACAGAATTCTAAGTTCAAGAGTATCTCATTATGCAAATTTTGTAGACAGGGATTATCAGGGAGTCCAAATGGGGCTTGCCCAATGTGCACTTAGAAACCTCATGCTGTTGTATTGGGAAATACTCCTTTTAGAGGCAACTAAAAGGACACATGTAAAACAGTTCCCTTCTTTGTCAAGGTTGTGTACTCAGCATCATGAAAGAACTCCATGCATTGTGAAACATGAAATTCTGGGGGTTGGTAATTAAAAAAAAACAAACTGAAACAAACCAAAAAACCAAACACACAAAAAAACCTGTAGGCTGCTATTTGTTTGTCCTCTCTGTGGAATTTCTTTACAGGTTAAAGGTTTGGTCAACAGGTCATCTTCTGTGGTTAGACTTACCCAGGGGTAAATTGGACCTGAAAATCTTTTGGGTGTTAATACAAAGTAGAGCAGTTTGATGTGAATCAAAGTTTCTTTTAAGAGCCCTGTATGAGTGGGCTCATCAGTTATTCTTCTGCCTGATGTACACTGGGACTTCAATAACAGCCATGGAGCTACTCTTCTGACATTTTTACAGTCTGAGAAACATTGTGCTTCCAAACCTATCTCTTTTTATCTGCTACAAGACTGTTCTGGAAAAGAACAGGGAATAGCAGGAAGAGCAGTGAGGCAATGGAGCACTGCTACAGGCTTAATGCACTTCCACACCTCTCCAGCATTAGCTGTACCCCTGCTGTGAAAAGTAAGTGGCAGCCTGAAGGTTGCAGTCACAGTATGTTTGTTTTCATTTCCGTAAAAGATACATGGATCTTCTGTGATTTGCTTGAATGAAGTTTAACAGGGTCCAGGACCATCAAGGTGAAATGAATCCTGGCAGATGCTTCCGTGAGGGAATTTTTATTTGAAGCCTCCTAGGTGGCCTGTGTTTCATGCTGTTTAGTTGCAAGATCTTTGTGTTCTGCCAAAAAAAGGGGAAAAAAAGAATGTATTCCAAAATGTTCCTCTTGTTTGTTAAACAGAGGAGTGGGAGTGGTTTTGTGGTACTATGGAATGGCAGATTTTCTCAAGCAGGCACTGCAGCCACTTTTTTTCTGACAGTATATTATGGCATATTTGACAACACTAGGGGCCACGAAATTGGAATTATATCTAATGCACAGCCTGTTTCTTTCAAAATACAGTTTCCAATTCTGTTAGGAGGTGTTAAATGAAACAGGTGAGCTAGAGCAGATGGTACCCCTGGCAGTGCTGGTATTCAGAAGATACCTGTTCCTACTCCAGAGGTCTCAGCTAGGCCAGCTATTTCTTAAACTATGTTTATGTGAGCAGTTGTTTTGTTTAGCATCCTCCAGATGCTCCTGGGACTTCTTCAGGCCCATATAAGTGAATATGAGATATTCAGGTGTGTCTGGTTATGTTGGTGTTTCTCTGAATTACAGTTTTGAGGTCTTATCAGTCACTGATTTCTGAAATAATGGGTCTGTAAGTAGACTGTCTTCTCTGACACCTGAGAGTCTGAACTGCATCATTGTTGCCATGTGTTGGTGAGAGATGGTGAAGGGTGTAGTGCTGGTAGAGAGAAGGAGGTGAAACAGAAATGGAGTAGGTGATTTTTTCCTTATCTATATCTTGGTGAGATTTGATTCCAAAATACAGCCGCAGCCATGGTGCCTCCTTACAGGCAAAGTTGTTTAGAAACTGTGTGACTGTAGAGAAGATCCATAAAAATGAGTAAAAGGTTGGCAATTAGAGACTTAATGCTTTTCAGAAGGAGAAATTACAAATGCCTTTGCTCTATTGGAAAACAGCAGGTAGTAATGCTTGTGTTCATTTGGAGGGAGACACATAACAAGAATCGATCACTAAACCAGATGCTGAATAACTGACTTTGGAGGAAAGGCATATGTTTTTGACAATGAAAATGATTCATCTTTTGAACAAACTACCATTTGGGAAAAAAACATTGTAGGTATCCTTTGAAATGTTTAAATTGAAATTGTGAATTTTTGCTTTGGCTTTTCAGAGGTGTAAATCCTTCCAAGATGGAAGGATTTTCTTGTAATAAACCATATTACAAGAAAGGTTTGGTCTTTAACTTACTGATATTTTAACTTTTTTATTTATGGTTTCAGGCTGTACCCAGCAATATTTTGGTGCCTTTGTCAAATCATTGAGTCGAATCTCTAGAATCTCTGTAGCATTGTATTCTGAGTGTTGTGGTCTTTCTCATTCTTGTTAGGTTAAAAACACAGTTAAGTTCTTTACACAGGACCATCTTCCCCATATTTTTTTTGCATAGTGGTCTATTTTATTCCCCATTGTGGATTTTGTTGTAGCAAAGCATTGATCTAAAAAGGTCTAAAGTGATGTTTAAATTACTGTAGTTTAGCTTTAACAGCAGAAATAACAAGGTGGGCAATGGTGGCTGTGATCAGGTGCCTTTTTTCTGCCTTTCCTTGGGTTGAAACAACCCCTGTGAGAGTACCTTGAGTGAGTGTTTTCTTTTCATTTCACATTCTGCTGTATTCTTGCATTTGTTTTTTGGGAGTGTGTGAGGCAACCCCTTTCCTTGGGGCGAGTCTGCTATCAGAGAGGAGCTGGCAAGGAGAGGAGCACCTGGCAAGTGCTGCAGAAAGTCACAGCTCCCATGAAGGGACAGAAGGTGCAGTGAGGAGCAGAGACAGCTAGCGAAGAGCCCCGGGGACTCTGTTCTCCATAAGCACTAGAAGCAAGTAAATTAGTCTACAGGCTGACAAGCCAACTGACTTGGCTCAAGATGAGCCCAGAAGGAGGATTCATTGTCAGTGAACTGGGCAGGGAAAATGTTCTGTCTTTTGTTGGATCAGCCTTACTGGGTTCTCTTTTCTGGGCTGATTTCTTATTGCAGATGCTTAGATAAAACTTTTGGGTTCGGTTTTAACAACCGCTAATTGTTTTTGGCAGCTTGTTGAAGGACAAATTCACTGGACAAATTCAGGTCTAGGTCAGGCTAGCTTGGAGTCCTAGGAGAGCATCATATGGCAGCTAAGGAGGAGCAGTGAACCCTGAAGTATTGGATGACCAGGACAGCAAAGGCTGTAGTTGCTGGAGACTATACCTATGGCAGGAGCCAGAAGAAATTTTAGGACCAGTTGTGTGGAATCAGACTAATACACATTGTGCTGTCCTGTTTGTGTACTACTTTTTCCCCTATTATTTATGGAGGGAATGTGTGAGAATGAAATGGCACCCAGAGCTGCTTTCTTAGTGATCTCTAAGTCAAGGACAGCTTGGGTAAAAGATGATTTCTTTTGTGCTTAGGGGAACTTAATAGACATTTTATCGCCCTCCCCCTACTATGGGTTTATTCAGGAACTTTTCAAATACTTGAAAATTTGAAGCATGCAAAAAGCATAAGCTATTATCAGTGTCTGAGTTACAAACTCTGTGTGTGTTTGTATTGAAGAGGAACTTGTTATTGAAATGGTATTGATACAGTTGCCAAGCATCAGTATCTGAGTGCTGGATTCAACATGTGAATTTAAATGGACTGCTTAAGGGGCTTTGAGCATATTTTGGTGATTTCTCAGGAGTGAGCTACCTGGTTAGTGGACATCTGTTCAACATTTTAGCATACCAGTTGAAATAATTAGTTAATAGATGGCCCTAGCTGTATGTTATGTCATGCTTACTTCGAAAAAAAAATTGTTTTTTTATTTCTAACTGACTTTTTCTTTGTTTCTGTTAAATAAGTGATGTGGAACAAGGGAAGGGGCTCTAAAGTTTCACTAGTTACATGCATGTCTTGCTTCCAGAAAAATGAGAGGCTGATGTAGGAAAGCCTTTGAAGGAACTTCTCAAAAGGAAATTGAGCACAATAATGTAAATTGAATGTAATTCCATTGGGTAGGAAATCTAGCGAATGGCTGAATTTTGAGAGAACAGAGGTATAGTAGCTGTTCAGCTTTTAATTAAAAATCAAAGCAGTCATATATTTTTTCCAGTTCCATGCACCATGAAAAATGAACAGTTGTACTTGATTTTGTAAAATATGCACCATGACTTTGTAGGAGAATGCAGGGGGAAGCATTCAGCATCTTACAGAACTGGCTTATGAACTTTGTGGTTGTGGTTTTTTTTAACTAAATGGCTGGTAGAAATCATTTTGATACCTATCAGTGTCTCATGTTTTATGTAAATGTAGGTTTGGACTGCACCTATCTGAATTCAGAGGATTTGCTGATATACATTTGAGAGGGTCATACCTTATTTGGCTTTTGGAATAGTGGAATCTATTTGATTTATTTGCTATTTGGCTTGTTTTTTGCAGTAAATTTAGTTAACTTACAAATGAAGCTCCAAAATTGTATTACTCTATAAATATGAAGTATATGCTCTTCAGGAAAAACTGCAAAACCTAGGTTTTTCCAGTTTGTACAGGGACATTTTTGCACAAATGGGGAAGGAGGGAAATGGCTTGAAGCATAGCTGCAAGTTTTTGGTATGTGAGCGGGGGTATCTAAAAGTCTTAGACAGCAAATACCTTAGCAAAAAAAAGGGAAGATTTGAATAGAAATGCCAAGGTTAGATGATGTGCTGCTGACACATATTGAGAAAGAAGAAAAAAAGAATATTTAGGAAGTGTGTGCTCTTGGCACATCTTTCCCAGTTGCTGCAGTAGCCATGGGAAGGGAGAGGGGGTTGTATAAGATAGGCAATATTCGACAGGAGTTTACTAAAAATCTCTTGATTTTAAAAGTTGCACTCAGAATGGCTGTACTGAAAGAGACAACTGCATGTATAAGGCAGGGAGATGGCACTCAAAATCTTATCATGCAGAACTGCTTTCTGCTGTAATTCCAGCTTTTCCAGGACCATACAAGTCATTCCTTGATTTAACTGTTATTGCTTATGGGAATTGAATGGTCACAGCAACAGTCCTGATATCTACCTGTATTTTTATATGATCATAAAGTCAATGTTTCTTGCAATAAATCTGAGGTTTTTTTATGTTTTCATCCACAACGAATGTCCTGTTTTATTGTGATTATTTGTAGTGGTGGTATAGATTTGATACACAAGGGTATCCTTGGGATTCTGCTCTGTTTACAAGTCTGGTTATAGAAAACCTATTTTAACATGTGGCTGCTAATTGGCAGAGCTGTGATAGTTTCATTGTACAGATAATAGCAAATGAAAGACACTTTTCAAATAAAGACAACTTTTTAGTGGTTATCAACATGTGTAAGCCTATCACTTGGAGTTTTCTTAATAATAATTTTGTTAGTTAATAAGAAAACGTTATCTCTTAGACTGCATTAGAAGTGGGATTCAGATGGCTAGAGGGGAAAAAGGCTCCGATCACACCATGCCTCAACTACCTGTCAGGGGAGCTTAAAACCTATGTTTTTTAATGATTTCAGGTGACATCCAGGGCATTTCTCACTGAGGAAAACTGATAACATGCAGAGCCTTTGATATGAGCTGGCAAGAGCTTTTTGTCTCGTTCCACTTTGCTGTGGTAAATCAGTCTTTTTTGGGTTCACTCCACAGTCTTGCGTAGGGCTAATACTCTCTTAGTATTGTAGGAAGTTGTCTTGGTCATACGGGCTTGGATATGGGTGCTTGTGCTTCTGAGTTTTAAAAGCTGCAGTCAGTGTTTTACTACAGAAAGTAGCCAGGTGAAATGAGGGTAAGGTATCTTTCCTTTATTTAGCATCCCACAATGGTGCCATTAATGTCTAGATATCACTTGTTGTAGCTTCTGCAGTTCTGTCTCTGCTGGTCCATCCTCTTCCCTATTTTGTTAAGTTTGACTTTGCAGCCAGTGCAGTAAGTAAAAACGAGCAAAATGTACTATGAGGCTTTGAAGTTTACTTGACCAAAGACTTCACTGTTACAAAATGCTGATTCCATATTTTCATAGTCTTTACTAAGTATCTCATATCCTGGATTTTTCTGAGTGTACATATTCTAATGTTTTTCCAGTTGGGCTACATTTCTTTTGGCTTTGAGTGTATGGTCATTACTGTGCCTTAAGAGAAAGTCAGCTGTATTCTTTCAGCATTTTTGGATTTAGTATACTGGTAGTCCAGGCCTCTATGAAGAAAGGTCTGTTTACTCTTGGACTGTATGAATACATGTGTCCTCCTCATAATGTATTTAAAAATGCCATCCATATTTTTCCTCTCTATGACAAGAATGAATTATGGTTTTACACCTGGCTGTTTTTAAAGGAAATGCTTACTCTGTCTGCTACAGGTTTAGGTTTCTTCTAATGTGAAATGGAAAAATACAGAGATTAGGAGGGATATTTTTAATGTGATTATTTCCTAGAAAAGTGCACACAGCCAGCAAAGATAGAGAACTAAAATTCTGTAGTACAGCCTGAGTTTTCTTCATACCTTTCTTTTTCTTCTTTATTTTTCTGGGGGTTAGTATTACAATATAGGCATGAAAAGCCAATGCACATCTAAGAGAATATGACAGAATGTCTAGCAACAGACTTAAGAAAAACAAAATGGAATTGTCCAAATGCATCCAGAAGGTTTTTATTGCTCTACAGCATTTATGGGAAAGTGAATGGTTACAGGCCTGAACCTGTGTTTGGAGCAGACACACCTCATAAGAAGGGATGTCCTTTATTTGTTTTTTCCTACGTATAAAGTGTTTAATCACAGGTTACCAAGTGAAAGGATACCTGATCAGTTTTACATCTCATTTGGAAAGAAAGGATTAATTCAAACTCTAGCCTGGCAAGAAAAATCTGGTGGGCTGAAGTTATTATATTATTAAAATTACTGCGTGGGAGGCTATGGAGTAGCAATGCAGGTTTTATGTGTACAGTGCTCGTCCCTCTGTATAGCCAGTGCAATATTTAGGCACTTTTCACAACAGAATGGTTTTTAGAGAACATTTAAAAGTAATATTCTCTTATTTAGTCAAATATTCGCCAAGCATGACATCACCAGGACTCCACTACGGTTGTGTTTAACTGGAATAGAATGTGATCCAAAGCCAGCAATAGCAGTGGGGTGCAAGAGCACATAATGCAAGGTGCCATCCAGGAATTGTGGATTGCTGCATGTATTGGTCTCCCATCACCAGTCAGCACAAGTTGTGATTTCTGCCATCTCAACAGATGGAGGTTTTAACCAAGAAACCAAGGGAGGGAAGAGTTAAAGATGGGGCATGCATGTGACCTGTAAAATGGGTTCAAACAAGGAGAGCAGGAGACCAGTTCCTGACTGCAAAATGAGCTCCAGCATCAGGATGATGTTTCAGAAGATAAATTTACCAAAGAATATGAGCAGTAAGAGCTCTTAATTTCTGTGAAGATAATTTTCATCCATTTTAGAAGATCAAAACAAGCTTTAGCATGGAAGGAAGATGTGTAGTGTGCACATTATCTTTTCTCCTAATTAACTTTGTGTGGGTCTTTCTGCTTCTAGGTCAGGTGAGACTGAATACATTAACAGTAACAAATTACCTTGGTCTGTTCTTCCATTGCAGGTGTCACTACATCTAAGTTATGACAAAGCCAAATATTGTGCTTTAGTGGGATATATTAGATAGCCACTGGGAACCAGAGTAAGATCAAGTGTCTGTGCCTGACTGGGGTTTTCTCACTTAACTGTGAGTGGGTTTTCTTAGAACTGTGGAGAATGTCTATGTGAAATGCAGCTGTGGGGAGAACTGTGCTGCTTTCTTAGAGTCCATTACTGTAATGGAGATGAAGATGAGGAGGGAAATGTTTTTATCTAGTAGGAGTGGAATCTGAAAGCAACCTTTCAGATACACATAAATACTGCAGCATGCCTCTTATTTCACAGGAGCTCACGGGAGTTGCTTACTTTAGTGGTGAGACTTTGGGGAAGAGTGATGGTGTATGGATGTATGACACCTGGTAAAACTGCCTTTCAGTCTTTGTGTTGCTGAATATCTGCATTCAGATTAATCTCAGGATCCTTACTTAAATGTATCAACGTTGGAAAAATGTTATTCTAGGTGTTATGTTTCTTATGGGTGGCATCTAGTACTGATTTTGCGTTAAACTTCCTTGTTGGAGATGTTTTAATTTAATCCTACTAATAGCTTTGGCTCAGGCATGATTTTTGAGCTTCTTATCTAAATGTGTTTTATCAATCTAATATGTTTTTTCATTGTGACTTAGGCTTATCTTTGCTTTATGTAATGTGATTTGTAAAACAATGTTGGAGTATATCTGGCTTTAGGTCACTGGTCACAGCTTTTGTGGTGGAATGTGTTTGGCAAATAAAAATATGAGAGATCTTTTAAAAATTCTGATGAAAATTGTATGTATCTACTTTAAGGATATTACACTTGTTATAAATCTCTATCCAATGATGTGGGAGAGAAAATCACCTAAAATATTTTTTGAAAGATAATTACTTTACTTGCTTCTTTCTATAGGAGTTTTTCCATTGTGTTAGTACCTATGCAATATCTCTATTTTGGTTTAAAATATGCAGTGAAGCACAAATTATTTCCGTATATAGGGTATTTTAATGAGTGATAGTTAACTGTAGGTTTGTAGTTTAGTAGTCTTGTTTTTTATCATGCCTCCCTTACCTCTTCCTCAATACAGTCAATGACTGACTTTTAAAACATATCTGAAGATTGAAATTTTGATTGCTGTCCTGTATATAACCATGTCTACCATCTTCCCTCCTGGAAACAAATGCTGAAGCGTTTCTTAGTTGAAACAGTAGATGTCTACACATATAAGTTTGTCATGTAACTTATTCATCACCTGTGTCTAATGGCAGAGTTTTTCTTAAAAGAAAGAGAATGTGCCTATGGCCAGGGCAATTTGAGAAGTTGCCAAGGATGATAAAAGTATTGTAACTGCAGCACTCTATCCTTTGTGCTGTGGAATTTGTACTTTCACACACTGGTTTGTTTGTTTTTTAACCCGGTTATTCCTGAGAAGCAGGATTAATAATCCAGGAGGAAACTGGGAAATGTTTCTGATGTCTTACTATGTCTTGCACTGACCAAGGCAATTTTCTGTAAGATGGGGTTGATTGGCATAACCCTGGGATTTCCGGTGAAGCTCATGATCCTCATTTCTTGTATTGTTTCTATCCACAAGGTCCGTTGTGGTTCATGTCGTGCTTTCAGTTGGGCACTCCATACCTGTAATTAAGGAGGAGGTAGATCCAGCCAAGGGTATATGATACTGTTGTGTCCAACATGTGAAGTGTAGCCAAGAGCAGAGTAGCTGAGAATCTTTGAAAGCTGTGATCACTGGAAAGGCATACTACTATATTTTTCCAGAGCAATACATTATTTACTAGATACTTGAGGCTTTTTTCCCCTGTTTTCTTAAGCTTCATTTTCTTTGTGATTCCACTTAGTTACTTGGCTTTTTCTTTTTTTCTCCTTCTCTTACCTATCAATTTTGTGTTATGACACAGTCATAACATAGAATAATACAGTAGAGGTTGAGAAATTAGATGCTGTCCACTGTGCCTTGATCCACAGGAGCAGTTCAGAACTGTGAGAGGAGGGTCCTATGTGCTCCAAGTGATTCTAATCTCAACTGACATACTCTAAAGTATTAGGGAAATCTAGGCTGTGGCTGAAGAGCTGTGCAAGGGTATGCTTAAACCATTTACAGGATGACAAAAATAATGTAATCCACAGTGCTTCCAAGTGTAGTGAGATAGCAATAAACAGAAAACATTTCAGAAAAATCTACAGGGAGGTAGTACTGCAGCCCAGCAGAGACTGAGTCATGGGAAGAACATATTGTGTGAGACAGTCTGAAAGCTCACGTAGGGGCTTTCTCTGAGGAGTGTGTAGCATCAGCTATGCATCACCATTCTACATGATGCTCATCATACTATGTATATGATCTCAAAATACTAAGACAGGTAATCATTCCCCAGTTAGAATCATGTAAATTCAGATTTTAGGCAAAGATAATTCATCAGATTACAATTTTGGATGTATTTTTTTGCCTTAAGACAGATCCACTAATGTTAGTCTCTCACATTGGCAACTGCTGGTGTCTCAGCCTATCCGTCCTGATTTGATTTTTGTTTGTTTGAAGCCTTGATGTTCTGCAGAGTGTCTGGAGCATCTCTGTATATTCTGAAGGTGCCATTGCATCTGACACAGGAATCCTGTAGGCTGAAGTCACTTTTTTAGTCTTTCTTTATATGGTGCTCTATATGTTTTAGCTGTAAAGACTGTAACTTCCTTTTTACTAACCAAATGAACATTTGATACATATTCATGTGCAGATGGCAGTGGCTAATCTCTGAACCCTGCCAATCCTTAGCAGTTGGTTGAGTGTCATTGTGTAAAATTCTCTAGCTTTAACAAGGCATATTTGATCAACAATCACAAATGTTACTGAATGTTGACATCAGTTTTATTCATGAGTTTTGATAACAGCAAATGTATTCGAAGATATGCATGTTGCCTTTGGATAATGTCTGTACTGAGGGCATTTCTTCATACGAAGTGATGTTGCTATCAACTGCTGCAAATGTGACTGTGTATCACTATTGACTATCAACATTATGATAAATCAGTTAGCTGGGATTGAGTGATGGGTGATTAGGGGCTCTTAATATGTTTTTAAGTACTATGTGGGAAACTTCAAGTTGTTTGAGTTATTTTCCAAATAAACCCAGGACTGAAGATTTAAACTAAATTATATTTTGATATTCAATCCGTTTGCTTACTTATTTCTGCCTGGATATAGATGAAATGTATTTAATTATTGGGACATAATATGGCTGTTTAGAAAATTACTTAGGCTACAAAATTTGTGTTGGAAATTTTATTTTCCAGGCATAACAGTTCTGTTTTCTTTCTATACCCATTTGTGGGATCATCATAAATCATGTTTCAAAGGCTGTGATGCTCAAGTTATTCTATTTTATGCATCTGTGGGCTGCATGGATGCAGGCAAGCTGTCATTTACAACCTGGCCTTTTTGAAATAATTTCTTATAAATCACAAGTGTAATCAAACTTTTATCACCAGATAACAACAGTTATTTCCTTTAAAAACGGCCCCAAATGAGTAACCTGTCAGAACATTTAAATCAAAATTGCCATCCAAACAGGAGGCAAAAAGCAGGGTATATGCTTCTTTAAATCAGCTTGAGTCAAGCAGGCAGTAGGCTTACAGAAGAAAAAGGTTTGAATTCAAGTTTGGGTTGTGTTTTTATGGAACCACTAGAGTTAGAGGACCTGCATTGAAAGATCAGCACATCCACTTTCTTAAATATAAGGATGTAGTTATTCCTCTGGGGATGAAGAGTAGGTGTCATTCAGTTCCCTGGACTCTCACAAGCTATAAATGATGAAACAGTTGTATGCCTGGGAACAATGTCTAGTGCTTACTGAAAAGGTCAGGCTTAACCTGTATGACCCCTTGGTGTCTCAAAATATGTTTATAGGCCTGAGGAAGGCTGTGAGGTGGAACATGGAATTGCCTTCAATGTACAGATGGTTTGAAGTCCAGCCAGAAAGAGAAGTTAGGACACATGATGAGGTTTATGTGTTGGCTACTTCAAAATAATCTTCATTTATGTATTGTTATTTGGACTTCAGTAAAGCCTGAAAAACACAGCATTTTCAGGAGTGAATAATTACTGTGATAACTGAGTTGCTGACTCTGACCACAGCTTTGCATTTCAGTTGGCATGTCAGTTTAGCAAGCTGGAAACTTTTCTTACATTCCTCACTAAACCCTCAGCTTTATTTACTTCACGTACTAAATACAAGATTGTCCATTTGGAAATCTAAAAGGAATGTTTCCCAATGCCTTGAGGGGTGGAGGAAATCAGTCTAGTACTGTCATCTTCCTGAGATTCCCTACTTACACATTTCCAGCATTGTTTGTGCCTATTCTTCATCTTCCCTGTCTCCTTCAGCTCCATTTTCAGCTTTATATTTGTCTTTAGACAATGTTTATAATCACTGTCTACTTTTTTTTACTGTGGTAACAAATAATGTCTGGAGTACACACTGAAATCTGGCTTAGTACAACTGAAGTGTTGTTTGGGGCTTTTTTGTTATTTTCATCTCTTGTTTGTTAGTGGTGTTTCATGAGGCTTCCCATTAAATATTTAACAACTCTTCTTAAATGTTTATCTCATTATTGTACAGTTATATGTAGCTTTGCTATCATTACATAAAATCTCCTACTCAGGGAGATGTACTTGCAGCGTGTCCTTGAGCCTTCACTGATGTTTCTTGCTGTAGGGAAAGCTTGCTGCTCAGCGAGTGTGGCACCTCCTGGGCTGATTTCCTCAGCCTGTGTTAATTCTGCAGCCAAAGTGCATGGGGAGTATTTCTGGGGAATGCAAGCAGCACTGGGAGCTTGTCAGGCTATAGCAGTTGTATGAGGAAACCATCTTACCAAAGGGCAAATTCTGCACTGCACAGGGTTACAATATAAACCCTTTTTGGTTTTTTTTATACAATGAAGAGGGACCCTGTGGGAATAAATTTAGTGCTATGCAGAACAGCTTTAGATGGCAAAGCTGCTCTTGAAGACAGAGATATTTTGACAAAGTGATCTTGCATGAGTCATTTTGAAAAAGAAGCAATACTATAATTACATTATATATTGTACAGAGAAGTTTGTGCTTCTTGATTGCAAAAGACCTGCATATGAGCCTTGTACTGTTTTCCTGTCTCTTCCCCAGTCAAACTTAATGGGGCAGGGAGTAGAGCTGCTGAAGGAAAGCCACTGCTTTTGTGGCTCTCTTGGAAAAAGTATCACTAAGAACTGAAGTATGCATATATATAATGCAGAGAAATTGTGTATCGGTGCACTGTGCATGTATATACACACACGAAGGTGTATGTGTTTGGATGTATACATGTTCCATTCCTCAAAGTCATAAGGAAAAATAATTCACTGCCTTATACATTACTTTTTATAGTGACATAGTGTGCAGATTTATCAATGTTCTTTGATCTCCTGAGACTGTCATGATCTGCTTGAAATTATTTCATCTCATAAGTGTTTTGGAGCTAGCATGTGCGTGGGTATAGATCAGAAAAGCTTTTTTTGAAATCTCCATGTGAATTAAAATATTCTGACAGTCATATTTTTAGTTTAATTTTTTCATCAACACAATTGACATTTAAAGATTTCTCATCCTCTTTTCTAGCAGAAGATAAATGTTAGCTGGTCAGTGAATTCTTCTGGTTTTTGTGGTATCTTTTGTAATACACATCGAAGTGCACTGCAACAAGGTTTTGTCTTTATGTTTGCAAACAACCATGTCATATGTATGTGTATCTGCAGATCAGTTCACGTGAGAACAAGGGATTTACATGTGTGCAAAGACTGGCTATTGAAGGAAAACTTGTGTGATCATTTCTTTATGAGGCAAGGAACTGGGTATTAGTTGTCATGATACAACTGGGTGGAGTTTTTGTTTGAGAACTGCTTTGATTCAGTTTTGGAGAAGTTTAAAATTAATGAATGAGGTGTAGTAATAAAGGGGTTGTATTTGTGCATGGTACTTACACATTATACAGCAGAACACATTTTAATTTCTGTAAGCTTCCCCTATTAATTTGCCCTCTGAAGTAAATACCAACTACCAGTAGTTGAAAACTCCTGTGAATTTCTTTTCAGTGTTTCCAGGAGTATTTTGCTCATGCATTAATCCTGATGGGCTCATACCATCTCCACTCTGCAAGTCACCAGGCACAGGTGACATGTAATGGTCAGGTAAGAAGTAAGCATAGAACTATATCTTAATTCTCAACTCACTGGTGTGTCTGAATTTTATGTTTCATTGTTCTTTGGTGTTTTTATGAAAATTTCTCTTGTCCAGCACTCCTGCAGAATGTAATTTGCCATGCTTTCTGCATTGCTGTTTTTAGCGAGAATAATAATGGAACAAACAGAAAACTAATTACATTACCAAGAAAAACAAAGTAAGAAATAATTTGTCTGAAAATAAAATGAGTTCATTGTGTGTTTGGTACCTTCTGACAGTTAGATCGACCCTCCTCACAGCAGCGGAGGCTGCTCAGTGAGTCATACGGAGTTGGCTTGTCTCTGCTGAGTAGAGTAATTCAGATTAGCCAGTGACTTTTGTTAGCTGAGTAGAATTCCCCTGTACTCTTTCCCAGTATCTGTAGAGGAGTACAAAGGAATGATCTCTGCAGAGCCCCACAGCTCCGGACCTGTCAGTGGTGATGCACTGCCTGAATACCTGCTGAGACAAATCAAAATGCACAGCCTGAAAAAGCTGTGCTCTGAGTCAGTTTTGAGCATCCCATATTAACGTATTAAAACAATTCATGTGTACTCCCAGCTATAGGAAAAATGGAGTTGTTGCATCCTGTGATAGGGCTGACTCATTTCTCTAGTCTTAGGGATTTTCAAAACATCCCTGAGAGTAATTTCTCTCATGCAGATGAATTAAGCAATATTCTACTTCGATATTTCTTCCCTACATAAGAATGACTGCATCTTTAGTCTCATCTTTGCAAATACATTAATACTTAGAATATGAAAAAGTACTATGTCTAATTTGTGATTTTTTTTTCTTTCCCCCTTATTCTTTTCCTTGTGTAGAGGACAGTGTGATTTTGAACTGTAAAAAGTCATATCTCTCCTTCCCTGAGAAGCACTCTAAAATCCTGCTCCTTGAATTAACCTTTAGAGAATAATTTGACTTAGTGGATTTTGATTTTTTTACTTATTGCTCTACTCACTTTTATTTCCTAGAAAGCTTTTATCACAACATCACATGCACTTTTTAAAGACCATATGGGCAGCAGGTTGTTTAGACAACCCTCAGACTTGTTATGAGGTTTCTTTTCAAATTGGATACAGTTGTTGATAGCTAATTCATGTTCTGGCTACTTCCTTCTTTAATCTACTATAGCTTATTGTTTTATGGAACTACTCTAACATTTATATTGCAGGCTGGCTTTAATTCTTTTGAGTACTTCTGCTTTGCTTTCTCTCTTCTATCACCCACCTGAGAATTTACTTCAGGCCTTTACATGTTAGCATTATGAATTACTCAGGATTATTTCACATTAAAACATAGATCCAATTTTATTTTAAATCTATACAGTCAGTGTTACTTTATGGGTAAGTTAAGCCAATTGTAATATAAAATACATAGATACTACATTGCTGACGCATACAAGACTTTTTGTCCCCTTTGTAGAAAAACAGGATCTCTCTTACATCTGTTGAACCAGAGTCTCTATAACAATTATTTTAATGACCCTACAAAAGAAGAAGAATGTTAAATACTTGGCAAAAGAAAGAAGAGAGCATTTATCACATTCAAATCCTGTAAGATTGCAATAGAGGATGCATCTGTGAAATGAATAAGATGGACAGGTATGGGTGTAAACAAAGTTGAAAAATAGAGTTTAGGAAAGACTGTTTGCTTGACTGAGGCTGTTGGGGATTGTGGATTTAAGGTTTGGATTTTTTTTTCCTAAATAATATAATCAAGGTAAGTGTATTTGCACCAGATGTGCTATATGTATCCACTAGGACAAGTGTGGTTATTTATTCAGAGTTTTCAAAGAGCAAAATTTAAATGTTTTGGAATATCTTGCTCTGAGACAATGTCAATCTTGCAGAGATTTTATAGCCTTCACTAAATACTATTTGGTGTCTTCTAAAATTGGCATAGTTTCCATTAAGCTATAATTATGACGGAAGAGTGAAAACTGAGTGTTTAGGAAGAACTTCTACTACATACTGGGGCTTCCACAATTTGGAATGCATTCTGATAGCTGAGTTTCTAAGGTGTGATTCTCCTCCCATATGTTTTGTCATGTGAGTATTGCTGACCTGTACAGGATTGTTTTTGATATTTGTAAGTGAGAAAAGAGTTGTTTAAACAACTATTTAAAGCTGAAGCTTTGCTGCTGTACTCTGATACATTGCTGTCTTCTATATGAGAATAGAGAGCAGCAAAAAGACTTCCATGTCTTTTTCTGCTACTTTCAGTTTAAAACCTCTCTGCGTGATTTCTGCAGTGTCTGTGCCTTGAATGTAACCAGTGAACTGCCTGAAGTTTCTGCTGCATCCAAGTGCTTTTGCTGACAGCTGCTCCATAAATGTAATTCTTGAAATTTTGTTTCCAATGACTGTGAGCAGTACAATGTGAAGGAGTTTCTAAATAACAGTTTGCTGGCAGGCAGCCATATCAACATCTTCAGGCACTACTGGGTGAAGAGCAAATAAGCAGAAAAGAGTAAAGCCATTTGAGTCAGTGATTCCCAATTCCACTGGTCCTTCAGATCTAACCTTGAACGATGCATTAATGAATGTTGCCTTCCAAAGTGTCCTGTGACCTTTTCTCTCGCTCTGCTTTAATGTGTAAAGTGCAGTTAGAATGCTGCTACTGTATAGTTACAAGAAAAAGTAGGGAGAAGCAAGGAAAAGTGTTAGCAGATTTTTTGCTTTGTTTATTAAACAAGGTTTGAGTCTCATGAGTGAGGTGTCAATCTAGGTGTGAATGACACTTAAATTTGTGATTCAGGCTTGTTTTCTGGGTTAGATCCTGTGTCAGTAGACAAGAAAGTTAGAGTGGTTGCTCTCCTAAAAAAACAAGTTTGCAGAGAGGATGTCTGAGGATTTAGAGCTTCTGCTGTCTTCAGGGAAATAGAAGGTGTTTTGCTGTATAGCCTGAGGTAGAGCCACAAAGTCATTAAATGTAGTCATGTTAATGGTTTTATCTTCTGCCTGGAACACAAAATTTAAAAAGTACAGATTTAGGTTAGAAACAAAAATACATTAGTGCAAAACCTGAAACTGCCATTTCTCTGCCTTTTGCACTTTTTTTAAAATAAAATTTAGAAAGTAGAGCATCGGTGTGAGGGTACAGCATTGCTGAGTTCAATACTGTCATGATGATGAAATGGTACAGGATACGTTTCACATCAGATCGAGGGGGAAAGTATGTTGTAACTCCAGAACACATTCTCTTAGACAAATGACCTTCAGCATTATCTTGCTATCCCTATAAAGGCATGATAGAAGCAAGTGAAATAGGTGAGCATGATGTATTGTATAATTACTAAAGCTGACTTGTGTTTTGCTTAGCACAGTAACAAGGTGGTGAAATTGCAATGTTGTGGTGCAGTATACAGCCTGTTAGAGAATGTTGCTGATGTACCAGCACTTGGCTTTTATTGTCCTAGTAAACTATAATTAGTCACGCTTTTGGGGTCTTTGCCACTGGGTTGATCAGGCAGGACTTGCCCTTGGTGAAGCTGTGATGTCTGTCTTAAATCAAATCCCTGCTCTCCATGTTCCTTAGCACAGCTTCTAGGAGGATCTGTTCCATGCTCCTCCCAGATACAGTGGTGAGGCTGACAGTCCCTGGGGTCCTCCTTTCTAGCCTTATTAAAAATGGATGCAATGTTTCCCCTTTTCCATTCTCTAGGGACTTCACCTTACTGTCATGACTTTTTCAAATATCATGGAGCATGGCTTGGCAACTACATCAGCCAGTTCCCTCAGAACTTGTGTAAAGTACCATAGTCAGGTTCTTTGGGTGATCACAAACCTGATCTTCTCTCACAGTGGGAGGGATTGCTTGGCAACAGCCCCTGTCTTGTGGTCCATCCATTTGAGAGGTGTGGGAAAAGAGATTGCCAGCAAAGGTTGAGGCAAGAGAAGTTGTTGAGTACTGCAGCCCTCCCCTTGTTTATTGCTACCAGTTTGCCAGCCTTGCTCATCAGGGAGTGTACGCTTTCTTTGACCTTCATTTTCTGGCTGCCACACTTGTAGAAACACTTCTTGTTATTCTCTGGATCCCTTGCCAAGTCAAGCTCCATCCACGCCTTGCCTTCTTTTTGAATATTAAAGGATTTAGTTAATGAACTTGCTGAAACACTGGTAATTATTTTGAAGTACATACATATCTGAGACTATCAGCAACTTGCTAGGTGAACTTATTTGGGATATTAGGGCTCAAGGACAGTAAATTTTATTTGGTAGGTCTGACTTGAGTCCCTAGTAGTGTAAATAGAATCAGTAAATGCCTGGTACAAGATTCTGAAGCCTTTTTGCCTCTTATACTATTCTGCTTCTTGACTAGACAAACAAAATCAGCAAAAAAGGCTTTTGACTCAAATTTTAAGTAAGAATCCAGGTCAAGATTTGAGTAATGCTTGATTTGGTGGCTGGCTTTCAGTAGAGCCATTCAGAGGTTAAAGTTCACTATGACCTTCACTTTCTTACTGAATTGAAACCAAGGTGAAAGCTTCAGAAATTCCCTTTCATAAATATCAAGTCCACATGTGATGGTACAGAGTCTTAGAGAGGATAAAAATAAAAACCTGATAGTTCAAATTCTCACTCAAAATTAAGTTTGTCAGTGTTTTATTACTGTTTCTTCTTGTGTTTCCATGAAGATAAAAGCATGATCTGCTTGTAAGAATTGCATGTTTGAGAGGGAATTAAATAGTTGCAAATTGTATCAGCTGTTCTTTCCTTATAGTGAAATAAGTATCAGGCTGTAAATATTTTAGTGGGCTCCGTTCTGTAGCTGAAAAGACTTTGACATTTGTGCTTCTTCAATAGTAATTGAAAAATTATTTTTAAATCCTTGAATGCAAGAACTTTCTTGATAACAACTGAAAAAAAAAAAGTAATGATAAATCAAATTAGTGGGAATTTTCAAATAAGGTGCTAGAGGCCTTGGTGTCACCTGGTTTTACTTGTCAGCTTGACTAATGACATAGGGGAAAAGGGAAAACATAATTAATTGGATTGATTTTGGTAAAACTCAGTTGAGAACTAATGAAAAAAAAGCCTGTGACAATTAACAGAGAAAGTGGTACAAGGTGGGAAAGGACTGAAAAATATGATAAATTTTTGGGGATTTTCTTAAAGTGAAGGGAAAAAAAACCAACCAGCCATGTCAGGGAAAGAGATACGAAGCTAAGAAATGAAGGAATAGAAATAGCATGGACTCATATTCCTCACAAGGATAGTTTTTACACTAAGGCAGCAAAAGATAAATCAATGAAAGGACTATATAGAGGATGTAGAGTCAGTATTCATTTCATGGATCAGGGAAGTAATATTCCCTTGCTGATGAGGTAAAATTCTAGATCTTGATATCTCGATCCCTGAAAGTTAGCAGATCCAAGGAGAATGAGGGAATGGTATAACTAAACATCTCAGAGTGAACAATGAAAAATATAAGATTTCAATTGGTATCTCTTATTCAAACATTCAGTAAAGAGTGTAAGAGTATTTTAAAGTCTTCAGTTCTGCAGCAGAGGGGATTGAACTTCCTTATGTTGAAACAAGATGTGGTACTGTTTCTACAGACACATTTCCTAGAATCTGTGGGAATGCAATATTCTTTTGGGGTTTTTTTTGTTTGTTTGGTTTTTTTTTTTTAAATAATTTTAAGACTACTACTCAGTTTTTCCTTTAAGGACCAGGATTTTTGTCTAATTCTGCATGTCTTATGCAATTCATACCTAGTGGAATTGCATGGTTAAGCTATGATTCTATGTGTTAAATGATTATTTTGTTGGTGTAGGGCATTTATGGATGAGGAAGTAATGGTAAAATATAGGAATCAGAATTCCTATTTGAAAATAAGTGTTACTCACTTTAGTTTGATTTACACCTTTACAGCAGAATGGTATTAAATATATTTCCATTAAGCTGCTGGCATTAAATTGCTTAAAATGAGAAAACATTTTCTATGCTTTGATAATACACTAGTTCACATCTAATACCTGTCATTGCTTCTTTTTATCCTATATATGAGAAACTGTAAATGAACAGTAACACAGGTTCAAAAATGTTGACAGATGAGTGATCGATTCCACATGAGGATTAGTGTCTGCTCTGTACTTTGGCAAGAAATTGGAATGCAGTAGGGTAAGCTGCTGTAATTGTTGCTGTGAAGTCTTTTACAGAAAAGGATGAAGCAAATATTTTAATTTTTTTGTGGTTGAGTACAGGAAGGTTTTTAAGACTGGAATGAATGACACACATTAGATTTGTTTCTTTGAATTTAAAGTGCTTGTAAGAAAGCCAAAAAGCTACATTTATAGACTTATGGAGTTAGAGAGTGGCTCATGGCTCTTTCCCCTATTAATGAGGTCCACTGCTGAGTGCATGGCAGAACTAAGTTGTTGACCCAAAACTCTCAAAACCTAAGGAACCTTACTGCTGAATGAGAGAATAAAGCTTGTTGGCATGACTATTACAAACCGGTTTTTCGTTTTATGTCCCCTCCCTTCTCCACAACTAATACAACCCCCTGAAGCTGCAGCCTCATTGCTTCACTTCCCTGCAGTCTAGAGAGAAAGGCTCCTCCAAATGAAAGGAAGGAAGCAGCTGTGAATTTCCACTGCTTTATTGGAAAAAGGAAAAAAGGCAAAATTCGGGGTCCTACAGTGCTATGGTGTGTAAGAGATTATTTATGGAAGTGGTTGTGATATACTTGTCAAAGGCATTAAATGCTTTCAATGATTTCTGAGTGTGGGGAGGGAACTAGGAGCCTAGTGAAGGGGAAGGTAAGCTAAAACAACGTATCAAATTTTTATTGATTTAAGTGAGGATAAGCAAATACATTTGTTTAGCAGTCTAGTGGTTAACAAAAACTTTGTCTTGGCTGGCTTATTTCAACTGTTGCAATGTGCTTTAGAGTAAAAGAATATCACTTCATTTGATTATAAATCCCCAAATCTATTGAAGCACCTCTGAGAAAACATGGAGCTGAAGTCGGATGCTGCTGAGTCAGCCCATCGATGCTGCTGCTTTCCCAAAGGTTATCGCTAATTTCAGCTTGGAATAGACAACTGTTCCAATGATATTATAGCCTCCTCCAAGCACTCACCTCGTTCCACTGCTTCTCCAGCCAGATCACCAGTGTGCGCTTCCATTCTGACCTCTTTGCTGTATCACGATGTTTCCAGAATAGGTGGTACTCAATTTCTGTATTTCAAGTAAAAGCTCCTTGGAATTTAGATTACTTCTGTTACTGCTGGTTTTCAGAAAGTCAATGTGTCCGTTTTGTCTGCTATATCTTGATTCTTCATTCTTTTTAATGGCAGAAACTCAAAAGCTATCCCATGTATTCTCCTTTAAGCCCTCCATTCAAGACTACCTCATGGGTCGAGTCTCTCACAGATTGGGGCAAATCCAGACCCACTGCAAAATCAATTGCTGATAGGACTCATTACTAGCTCAAAATAGAATAATTTTGTAAACACAGACTTACTTGAAAAAGCTTTGTATTAAGATGCTTAGATAAAAATTCCTTTGCCGATTTGCAGAAGGCTTATGTAGTCTGTGGAGTTCTGAATGTTGAAGACAAATCTGGTTTAATGTACAAAAGGTTTATTTTAAAAACATTGAATCCTTGGACTTTTAAAGGTGTATTTAGTTTTAATATTCATCACTTAGGGAGTAAATTAAGAAGTTAGAGCAGAAATTACATGGGAGATGCATAGAGTCACATGCAGAAATCTTCAGGGCCACAATTAACCACTGAAATTTTCAGAATCAGATGTTGCCCAGTGATGGGATATAAAAGCCCCAAAGTAGTGAACATGTTCTGATTTCACTGTAGTGATGTTAAAAGCCATGTTGCAACATCCCTATGTTACTTTGCAGAGGGTTAGAGTTATTTTTACTGTAGGAGTCATGCACTGCAGTAGTAAATAGTAGGAGGTTCAGGCATGCATGACCTGGTTCAGCCGGATAGCATTATTGATTTGCTTTTTCAGTGCCTCTGCTTTAGTTAATTGTAACTTTGTTTTCTGATTCTTGATTAGCTCAGTGGTAAGTTGTCATTACAGCATTCAGCTCCCTAAGGACATGATCTATACAGCAGACTTTTCCAGCGGAGGGGCATGATTCAGCTAGTTTACACTTAATTTAAACAGCAGTTGGCCTAATACCCTGAAGTGGAATTTGAGATACTTGAAGTACTAAAGTGTAATACTATAAATTAGTGTTTGTGTTAAGTACTCTTTAGAGACCTGCAGGAGGGGCCAGTGGGACACTTAATGCCCCTCCTTGTGTTCTTTTTTCAATAGGCCTGTGAAGTTAAAATCTCAAGGAAGATTAAGAAAGCAGTTGCACTTAAAGTAAAATTGTCATTTAACGTTTCATTGGGAAAGCTTTGTTTCATCAGACTTGCTACAATATTTGTTTGCCCAGACTCTACATTTAGATTTCTTTTTAATGGCATATTCCAATAAATGAGCATAGTAAAAATCTATTCATGTGGTTAGAGCAAGTTAATGAACTGACTTTTGCACATACATTTCTTGTAAGTTTAGTGCTGAGCTACCCTCAGTTACTTACAATAATTTTTATAAGACATAGAGAATTTTTCTCTGCATTTGCATCTAAATGGCTTTGTCAAGCAGAGCTGATGTCTCAGAATGCCTCTAGAGGCAGTAAATTGAGCATTAATGAGTTGAATTCATGTTTCTTTCTGACTATTTTGATGAAACCTGTCTGTGGACTGAAGTGTGACTGTCGCCTACCTGAGAAAGGAGCCTTATTTACTGAAAGATTTCCTATGTCCAAGGCTGCTGGGATTTCCAGTTCAGTACCACAGTACAGGCCAGGATGGAACTGGGCAGAGATGGTCCTGCTCTTCTTCTGCTTTCCAGTGTTTGTTGTCAGCTCTTTTTGTTGCATATGGTCAGAGAAAACTTCAACATGTTTCTTTTTTTTTTTTTTTTCCCTGCACAGTTCCCGGAGAGAGGAACTGCTTGTGCCTGAGCAGAAGGGCAGTATGAGTGGAAGTAAGTGTTTGGACTGAAGGCAGTGAGGAGAACAACTGTCCATGAATCTCTTAAATCAAATGTGAAAATATTTACCTGACTATTGATAGAGTGACATCAAAGCTGCCTGTGAATGGCTGTGTTTCTCTGAAGTGGTTTCCAGCCAGTGAGATAGTGAGTAATTTAAATGCATTGGTAAAGTTTTTGAAGAATTAGAAGCTACTTTCTGGATTGGTTTTATTTTTTTTTGTAAGTAGCTGTACTTTAATGTGATTGAGTCAAAACTGTACAAAACATTCCCTCATAAGGTGATGAAAATGATGGGTCCTGGTTTGGATATGGCTTTCACCCAGAGGGTGTTTGGACACTGAACAGGCTCCTAGGGCAGGGCTCACAGCACCAAGCCTGACAGAGCTCAAGAAGTGTTTGGACAGTACTCTCAGGCCCATGGTGTGACTCATGGGGCTGTCCTGTGCAGGGCTAGGGATCAGACTTCAGTGACGCCTGTGGGTCCCTTCCAAGTTTTAATTAGAAGTATAAGGTATAAGTAGTAAGTATGCTTTTAAAAGATATTTTTCCCTTAAAACAATTAAAACCAATTCTGTATTTGTGTAGTGTATGTGAATGCTGTTCTGAGTGTGAGTAAAATGCATGAAGATGGTGTTCAAATAGGAGCTGGTGTTGTTATTTACACAGTCTGGATTTTGAAAATTCTTCCTGTAGATCTCTAAGCCTACAAGAAAAGCAGTGAGATCCAGTCTTAATTTTGAGGTGTTTACATGATTGGATTTTTGTTTTGTTGTTTTGGTAGTGTGTTGATTTTCTGTATCTGTATGTCCTACAGAGGACATAAGTTCCAAGAAACCCATAAAAATCTGTGGGCTCCATGTTGTTGACCATGATCTGCCTGTTTTTAGCTCTATTTCTCTCCTTCTCTGTTTCTGCCAAGCTGCCACCGTACCTTCTGTCCCTCTGCTGCTGGATCTCTGCCTCCCCTTCGAACTGCTAGACTGGTTTTATCACTGCTTTGTCTTGGATCCTTTTATTGCTGGTGGTGTTGGCAAGGAGCCAGCCAAGGCTGCAGCCAAATGATTCAAAATGTGAAATTTCTTCCAGATCTGTATCAAAGTATTACCTTGAGCTTCTTCCAGTCACCTTAACTACAGGCATCCTGCCATTTGGGAGAGTCACTCCTTTTCAGAGGACCATTAAACTTTTATAAGTTTGCTGGTGGTGAAGATTCTGCCATATTTCTAATTAAGTTCTTCTTTATAGGCAATTATCCTTTTTTAAACCTGCTTCTAGATAGCATTATTGTTATTTTTAGTTCAGAATTAGGCTCTAGCACCTCTGAAAGTCAGGCAGTTATATAATTTTAAAAATTTTATATAAAATTTTTGGCTGTATTATTAAAATAAATGGGTGCATTGCAGTGCTTTTTGGCATAATGTGTAAGGTCAAATTCTAATTACCCTTTAGTGTAAGGTATGTTTGAGACATGTAATTCTAGCTGCTCTTTCCTTCTTAATTTAAATAGCCATAAGAAATGAGGACTCCCCTATAGGAGAAAGGGCTTCATCCGTATCAAGATTTGCCCTGTCATTAAGAAGTGTCAGCAGCCAGGGAATCTACGTGATGCCGTGGATGAAATTCTCAGATGCCCTGCTGATTCAGTGTGCCTGTTTTACAGTTTGCTGTAGTTGAGCAGAATAGCCCAGCTGACAGACTGAAATGGTGCCCCAGCCATGACAGGAGGAGATAGGTGTGTCTGAATTGGTTGCCCGTAAGGCTGACAGCAGCCTGAATACAAGTAGTCTGTGTTTTAAAAAGCAAAGGAAATCTTCACAGATTTTGTTCTTGCATTTGTTATTCTTCTCCAAAAGGAAGAATTGTCCCCTTCCACCCCAAACCACAAATACTGCTGGAAACGTGTATGGAAGAAATCCCCATGTCTGTTGTTTGCCTGTTCACTACATAAGTGTTTATTTGGGTTACATTCTGCCATTGAAAGTCCTCCTCAAAACTACTTGTTTGTTTACTTATTAGGAACACAGTGGCTACCACGTTCTGTGTTTGCAGAGATATGTTTTTCCTTACGAGTAAACAGATGAATCAAAGTATCAGAGGTCAAGTCAAATGGCTTTGTGAGACATCTCTATAGTATTTATTCTTTGTAGTAGAGATGTAGACAGACAGAAGTTATGCAGTTGCCCTCTGTCTAACACTCATCCTGTTCTTAACTGCAAGTCTGTTCTTCCATATTTTTGAGTCATGATAAAGTCAATCTATCTGTGGTAAGCAGCTCAGTGGCTTTGCACAGCAAATACTTATTTCTTTTTTATCTGACACCTGTTAAATGATATGTGAAATTGAAAAAGACTTTATTCTAAACTTCCAAATGCAAACGGTTGCTGCTTCTTATTTTCATTTATAAACCGCTCTATTTTTAAGATCTCTCTCCCCAAAGTTAACATTCCTAACAAGTATGAAGGGATTTGTCTTTTATATGTCCCCCTGGAGTGAAAAGGTGAACTGCAGTCTTTTTTTCACTGTTCTTGAAGCAGGGAAATAATTATATTTCACATCTTGGTTTGGCATGAAAACATGTAATATTCTTGTTAAGACTGAGGGTACTGTATTGTAATTAATATTTTATTTATTCTCTCATGGTTTATATATTTGATTTTATATTTGTAAATAAGTGCATGTGAGAACTCTCCAGAACTGGAAAGTTTACAGATTTGTTTATCATGTTAATCTAAGTTTTGACACTTTGATTCTTGTCTTTTACAGACAGAAGTCATAACTGAATTTAAGAAGGTTAATAGTAACATGAGTATTAAAGCAGTAAAGTGCCTTTCCCCCTCATTTGGATTAATTCCTTTTAGTAATGAGTTGCTGCTTCCTTTTCATCCTCACCTTTAACTGTATTGTCATGCAGGATTGGGAACACTGGAGCTCCTCAAAGTGTATTCAAGGGCTTCAGTCTATCAGAAGTGATGGTTCTACAGTTTTTTGTAACCTTATTTCCCAATTTTTGTTAACTTTTTTGGTAATCGGGTCACTTTCACTCACTCCTGGAATGGAAGTGCAAAGACCTGCTAGTTTTACAAGTGTTTGAAAAACAGTGTCAGCAAAGATGCGGGGGTTTTGAGGGTAAGTGTCTACTCTGACAGCTCAAAAATGATACATGATTTAGTCATGGATAAAAATTACCTCATTGGCTCTCTAAGCATGGATGCTACGTAAAACATTTATTTTTCCATATTTAAATCACTATTGGATTTGAGATGGAGATGCAAAATCCTAACAAAGGAGAATTCCTAATAAATGTAATTTGAATATTACTAGATTTAAACCAAAATCTACTTTAACATGCACAAACACTTAAGTTTTGGTCAATTTAAAAAATCAAATCAAAGAATATCAGACCTGGATAATTAAATGGGTTGTTTCAGTGATGCAGGATAAGAGAAAATAAAGGCTTGCTGTATTTCTGTTTATCTTTAATTTGCCCCTAAGCCTAAAGGTTTACACTATGGTGGTTTTTTAAAAAATTACTGAAGTCCTTCTATTAAGTTTGTAGCACCTAAAATAAAAGCGTGTTGAAACAAAACAAAAACTAAACCCTAAACCAAAACCAACCAACAACAACAAAAAAAATTAGAAACATGACGATTAACTTACTGTATTTAAAATTAATTTTTTTATTTCTGATCTGAGGTCCGTGTGTGTATGATGGTAAATAGGGATTCTCTCGCAAGACATGTTCTGCATTCTGCCTGCATCCCTTCCTCTTTGAGAATGTTTTATTTTCCTGGATGAATTTAATCCTTTTTGCAGACTTATTGCTCCGCAAGTGACTCTGGGGTACGTCCATTATCATGTGTTTACCTTGACACAGAGGGCCATTAATATGTAAGACTCCTGAAAAGCAGGAATGCTTGAGCGCCCCTGGGCCTGTGGCAGCGGTGGGGCTGAGGTGACAGCCCTGAGGTGGGGGGATGTCGCAGGGATCTGTGAAGAGCTCTCTGTTACCTTTCAATAAATGACACGGCTCGGTGCTTTTGCAATTTTCTATCACAAAGGCACTGTGTGATTTATGAATTGTCATTCACGTGATGCTTGAACAGATTTCTGAACAAGTGTTCATCTAAAACTGCCAGTCTGAAGGCGCTGGTTGTTCCTCCCCTCCGCTGAGTTGTTCAGTGTTAAAATGTAGAAGACCCTAAATAGTCTTCTCCAACTCTGATTGTTTTACTTCGTGGCGTTCGCTCAAAACACAGTGTGTTTCCAGGCCTGTGGTTCCCAGAACCTGAATCTGCATTTTTATATATGCTTTTAAATGTAGTCTCTCCGATGTGTTCTATCCTTCATAACTAAATGGTGGGAAAAGTGTCTTCTCCCGAACATCAGTCTCTGTGTCCCTCCTCTCCCAGCTATAGAATGCAACTCTGACCTATGAAGTTGGCAAGCCCTTATTATGAGCTAAAAGAAGGCGTCAAACGCTATGATAATGGCAGTTATATGGATATTTAAGAAGAACTGATAGCTAAGCGAGGTGATTTTCTAGTAACTCAATTGCTACTGAGTTTAGGGAAATGATTTACTGCAGTTTAGAGAATTTCTGTTAATCAGATAAGCCGAGTTAATTGCACAGATAACGGCTTTGTGACAAGTACAAGATAAAACATGGTATTTTAACCTTGAGTGAAAGTGGTAATTTGTTACAACTTTAAAGGCAAGTCTATATTTCTTTTTTTCTTTGGTTTGGAGAGTGGATCTCATTGCTTCTAAAAATACCCCTGATAACATAAAACTGACTTTGTACTTGGAAATATCACAAGATTGTATTGCTATAGAGCTTCAACTGCATTAAGTCTAGCATAGAGTTTAGTTGTGGATGTCACAGGGCATTTGAGCTGTGTTCCGGGCCTTTATAGGGATATTTTGTGCTCAAATTTTGATGCTACTGTGTAAGTATCCTTTCAACAGCTGAAATGCAGTTTATCAGCTCTTGCTGAAGAAGATGCTCATGGCTGGCAGTCTATTGAATACAGGTAACTCTCCAAATTTGCTATTTCCCCTCTGTTGGAAAAGTTGTGTCTTGATAGCAATTTTCCATTTATCCCCAAGGAAGTTCTATACAATTTGCTTACTGACTCGAGTCTGGAAAAAGTACCAGTTTGAAACTGGCACAATACAAATGATTAAAACAGGTATCAAAAGGTGATTCTTCTTATAGGTTAAAAAACCCCAAAACTTTGAGATGAAAAGTGCAGATCTTCTAATGCAGTCAACTATCAATTTATAATTTTGATCAACATATTGTAATGGAGTATTCACAAAATAGGCAGATCAATAGATGTAAATGTCACAAGTGAGGTTGTTCATGACCCTGAGCAAAGCAAAGATTTGGTTTCATGTGAATGAATCTATTCAGTGCTGGAAACCACAGGCACAGTGCTGGAATACAGATGTATTCCCAAAAAAATAATTTTGTTTATTGAGAGTTGAGATAGTGTTGAAGGTGGATGAGAATTCAAGGCTAAAATGTGTATCTCATGAAAAGGAACCTAAGGGAGGGTACACAAACAAGTTTCACTGGGTTTTGTGTGCACATTTGCTCCCTTTTGCCTTAGCCAAAAAATGTGGAAAATTTTGAAAAGTAAATGCCATCCTCTTGACAGGAGACTTCGTAACAGTGCAAACCAGTATTTGTACCACACATTCAGACCAGTCCTGCAAGATCTCAGGTCTGTTAATATTTTAAAAAATACAGTGGCAGACAAGATGTTCTCTTAGTGTCATGAAATAACCATAAACCCACAATTTAGTCTAAAGTTTCATAATAGCAACAAATAAGTGAATAAAATGGTATAGTAAATGTATGATGGTTTCCTAAACCAGATAGCTGAGCAGATTTAAAGGTGTGGTGGTGAATTTCTCCTCCTTTTATGGCACGTACTTGGAGAAAAACCTCTTGGTTATAAATTTCTTAAATGAAAAATAGAGTATCATTTGTCAAAGACCTTGCTCACGTGAACTATCCTATATTCTTAGAGCAACAGCAAGGAATATGAGCTGCCCTCAGTATCAAAAGGATTAATTTATTCTTGGATGGTCAGCTAGGACCATTTCCAAGACAGAATACCTACTTATGTGAAGGAAGGCAAAGCATGTCATGAACAAAGAAACGAAAAAGGAGCAGAGGTTTGGCAGAGATATTGGGAGCTTCTCTCCACAAATACACTGTGATACCTAATGTCTCCATTACTCCCAGCTTCCAACATTACTTCCTCTAGTTCCTTTCCAGTTTTTGAAGGCATGTAAGTAATTTCACATGTAATTTTCTCTCCTAGCTTAAAAAATGCTTTATGCTTCTAGTTTGCAAGGTAACTGGTAATTTGTCATTTTGGTTTTCATCTCTTTCCTCCCCAACCATAATAGAACTAGTTTTCATAATTTTTCTTTATATATAGAAATTTGTGTTGAAGTTTACGTTGTTGGTATTGTTGAGATACCAGTTTATTTCTTTGAGAAGCACAATTTTTCTCAAGCAATCAGGATGCTGCTGTTCTTCAGCTGCTTAATATTTTCTGTTTTTAAAAGCTGAGTCAAAGATGTCAGAATTCAGTAACAGTCCTTTTTGTCTGCCTGCTGTCAGTGAGGCAGTTGAGAGTGCACATCTATGCATGTGCATATGTATTAAAGCAATTTCCAAAGGATGAGCTTTGCTTGAGTTTTCTTGCATAAATTTTCTATTAAAACAGAATGGGTTTTAGAAAAGTGCAGAAAACTAGCTAAAAATGTGATGTGTTTCAGCAGGATATTTATAGCGTTGGGCTATAATGACTCTTCCCTCTTACAGAAATTCTCATATGTTGCTGCATTTCTCAATTATTACCTATATGCTCGTTTTTTTACCAAAAAAAATTACAACTGTAGTAGAAGCAAGACTGTTTTAGATGGTAATTTCACACAAGCTTGTTCTTTTTCAGTACTTCGAGCTATTTCTTTTGAAATGAACTTCTGTGAAATACATAAATAGCAGTAGAGATGCTTAGCTTGCTCTCTTGAATGGTTGAGTCTTTGCTAGTGTAACACAATTTTGGAAAAGCAGTCTTGAAGGAGTGCCTGTGAAGTTGTGTTTGTATATAAATCCAAAACATAGAGTAATTTAATTTTCATTGGCAACTGCCAGTATTATTGGTGTGTGGTTGTAACTTCAGGAATCTGAATGGTTAAATGTGATTCATAAAATCATCAATGTATGTTATTGAGGGAAGGAGCAGGAGAGAGTAGTCATGGTTTGGAGTAATGGTGGGATATAGGGTGCAGTTTTATGTTGCTGGTCCTGATTTTGTTTCACCAGTGGATTCTCAGTTTTGTTTTTTGAAGGAAGCATTTTCTCAACAGCATAAATGCACTTTGTGTTCTGTGGTTTTGCTGTAGTTTCACCCTTTGAAATAGAGTGTTTGCTGATAACTATCTAGGAGGAGATTCTTCATGGCTACGTGTTACAAGGATCTCATGAAGGAGTGTGTGCACGTGGGTAGAGTTTTGCTGTTAATGCAGGAGGACAGCTGTTAGCCCTGAGTGCTGTGCTTTCCAGGGAAGCCAGGCAGCACTGGCTGCTCCGATGCCTGGTGCTGACTGGTAGGGACACATGTTAAACATGTATGAATATAGCTTAAGTGGAGTTAGCTTGCAGTCTTCACCTGCATAAATACATCGGAAAATCTCACTTAAATGGGGTCGTATTTTGGACACTGTGAATTCATATACTGAGTTCTTGAAACCTTGGTAGTGAAATTTGGGTCTCTGAAAGGATTGAGGTGCGATGAAATTGTCATAGTTTTGCTTCAGTGTTTACAAATCTAGTCACTGTACCCAAAGCCAGAGACCAGAGTTGGTGTCTTAGATCTGTAGACAAAGAAAGGGAAAATAAATGCCTGGACTAGGAATTTAAGCTGTTCAGTATAATACTCTGGCAGGGGTCCATTTCCAGTTTTTAAAATATTGTTGTGCTGAAGTTTGAGGTTTGGTATTTTGTGGTTTTGTTTTGTTTTTTTTTATTTAGTTTTCCCCCCTCCCCCAAATTTTCAAGAGACAAGTTTAAACATTACTTCTTTGACAACAGGACAGGTGTTGGTACCTACTGTCCATGTCCCTCTTCTTTTGCATGCAGTAGTTCAGTTCTGGAATCAGTCTCTGAATCTGCTGGTAGCACTTGTCTGAACTTCCTCCCACTACTTAGAAGGATGGTCTCTAGTTCTTTCTGTCCTCTGGTTCTGGAGGTCCAGCACAGACTGGTGCATACCTGGGGAGTGAGTTGCTACATGCAGTGGTTTAAGGATCATAGTCAAGTGTCATATCCTTATAAGTGACAGCGAAAGACAATCATTCATTCCCAAGTATTGAAATTGCCTCACTGAGCATTGATCTATGTGAAGCTGAATAAGGTGAGAACAGGAATCTAGACTTGCAGCATGTTTCAGCTACACAGATGTTAATTGAAGCAGAGACTGGAAGTGCATCTTCCCAGTCCCAAGTAGCCAGTACAATTCTGTGTGTTGTGTGGTGAATCTTGGAGTCTAAACTTGTTAACCTATCATGTTTTTAAAGTTCTCCTTAGTCCCAACTGCATTAAAGGATACTGCTAGCACTTGCTAGCTTGGAAATTCTATGATAGAGTAGTTTATCTTTGAGTATTTTCTACGAAATTGCTCTAGAATGGATCACTTGCTAAAGTCTTGAAATAAGATTAATAATAACTGTAAAGGTGTGCAAAACTTGAATGTTTCTCCTGAATGTACATTATAATGAACTACTTGAACACATACCTGATCAAAAAGACAGGGATGAGATTGTCATAAATAGGAGTTTGTTCCCATGCTTTTATGTCAGTTAACCTCTGAGTTTCACTTCATACCACAGCCTTATCAAAATGCTTGAATTCTTCAGAATGTATTCTGTTAAGCTAAAGGAATGTAGCCTTAAAGCCTAAAAAACAATATACTCTAATTTTCACAGTAGTCTCTCTGAGATTCATTTAGTAGAAGTCAGAAAAATGAATACTGCCAACTTTTCTCAATTTTGAAAACTGTTGAAATCAATTAATCTCATCTGTATAAATAAAACTTAGTACTGTCCTTGAGGTTAACCAGTTAAAGCAAAGACTGTGAATGCATTAACATTAATGAGATATCTAGTGACTTTAAGGGATTGTGTTCAGTATCACGGATTTTGTCTTTATGAAGTGAATGACACTTTTTAAACTCTTGTTAAGTGAACAACACTTTTGTATGTCATTGTTTCAGAAGTGTGAGATATGTTAATACACTGACTAGGAGAAAATCAAGTATTAGAAATTTGTGGGACAATGATTTTTTTCATCATGTGACCTTTGCACTGGAAACTAAGTGATTGTAGAAACTGGGCTGTAATAAATAAGAAAGCCAGCACATAAAAATTGCACGGCAGCCTGTATGCCTAGAATTTATCCAGGGCTCTGCTTCGTCTTTGAGGGGCAGTTGTGGAACAAGATCTCTAAATTAATTCAAGTATTAAAGCAAGGACTGGAAGTCCCGCAGATAAATAGTTTTAAATAATGACATAATTTTGTACTCCTCATTTCTATAACTCCTCATCTCTGTTAACTTTGTATTGATCTTTTATACCAAAAAACCAAAAGAAAACCCTAAGAGCTTTTACAATTAAAAAACCCCTAGACTGTGACTTCAAAGAGTTATGAAACCATTTGTAATGTCATAGTTCAGAGCCCTCATGGGGGAAGAGTGATTATTTCTTTCATTTTACATTTATAATAAATTGGAGCAAACCTGTTGAGCCCCTGGAGAGAGAACTGCAGTGAAGAAAGCATCACAGGGGCACATGTGGGGAGATGCAGGCACATTTCTCCTCATTCTTCTCTTGCAGTTCCCTGGTACCTACCCAACATTTTCTAGTTGCTTTTGTCTAAACAGACAGTGTTTTTCACTTCACCTTAATCATCTTTGGAACATCAGTAATCAGCTTTAGAACTTCAATTAGGTTTAATGCACATCGAGGAAGCATGTAAAGTGGCCTTTTGGGACCTGGTGAGCATATGTGCACAATGGTATGTCCAATGCACTTTTCAAGACTGGCCAAATATCCTTCAGTTGAGTAGTAAAAATGATGCCTTTTGTTAAACTCTTTTATTAAAACTTATTAGACCGTTTTATTAAACTTTTGTATTTCTACAGCACATCTGCTAAATGTGATGAGCTTTTACTGTAAGTGGATCTGAACTTATTTCTAAAATTGGTCTGCTTTATTTGGAGATTACCTTTGGAATACCTAATGAGTCTTTTGGTCTCTGCCTTTTCTGTCAGCAGCACTTTTTACAATGTGACTGTGAGGATGCAATGAATACAATAAATATAACCTGAAAAAAAAATCAGGACATTAACAAAAATTTGCTGCTGTTTTGAGACCTGAAGATTTCAAATACTTCCCTTCTCCTCAGTACTCCACCCCAAAAGAAAATGCAAGGGAGGGTTTGAAAGTAATCTACCAGTAATTAAATAAATACCTTCTGTAGATTGTTTATGGAGCAATCAGCTCTTCCAGAGCAGAAATGATGATGCCAGCGTAGAAGCAACCATACCCAGTGTCAGGGCATATCATCTTTTACGATCCAAGCAAGGACTGTGTGTGAAATTCTGGAAGATTCTTCCCTGTGTGACTCAGATTCAAAAGGCTCAGGTGTCCAGGATCTTTTCAACCAGGCCTGGTTTATTTTTAAGAGCTGAATTTTTCTGTTTATGGTGGACCCTATCACTGAATCTCCCTCTGTTGCTGTTAAAAACAAAACACTAACAAAGCTCCCCAGACGCTCCATTATCCACCTGAAAGTAGAGGGACAGGGGAAAATCTTGTTCTGCTTCCATCTAGATGATCAAAAGGCTAATGGGATGTGAAATACAGACAAGTGAGCAAGATGTTTGCCATCTGTCCTTTGGAAGCAGATGAAAGTGTCTGAGCTCTTTGAGAGAGAACATGTGTAAAGCCTTTCTACTGGCTTGAAGCATCTGACATTAGTAAGTTCTTGTACAGTAGAGTAAAAATTAGGCTTACATGACTGAAATCCTTCGCCACATTTGACTCAACACTGGTGCTTGTGGATTGGAGGAAAAAGATTATTCTTTGGTCATAATACACCAAATAATAGAACAAGTTTCTGAAGAAGGTATATTCTTGTTTTTAAAATTATCCTTTTTGTTTGGACAGTATAAACTGCAGGTTTTTTTCCAAGAGGAATGTAATCCACTAAAATGTAACAGCCTAATCATTGATAAGCACAACATAAAATAATTATTTACAAATAAATATGCTGAGAAAAATTACGTTCTTCCTAATGCTTGAAAAGACAGAGCTAGAGAACTGTTCTTGTAAACCAAGTAAATTTTCTATTTCTATGACTTTTTCTTAAGATTGTGCCACTAGCAACTTGTCTGAGGATTTATTGGTACTTGCAAGTTTTAAACACACTTTGTTCAGAGTTCTACTTCAGCAGTGAAGGTTATTGTTATATTTATTGATGTTGATATATTTTCTTGCTGTAAACCAAAAATTAGTGATAACCTTGCTCAAGGAATTGTTTTTGCCTTCACCTGTCTCAGTGATATCCCCTTGTCATCTGTTTAGTCTACAGTATTTTCTTTTTTTTTCCCATTGAAAGGAAGATATTATTTTTAGGAAGTGGAAGAGTAAAAAGTCACTTAGACAAGTTTTTGGGAAACTGCTATGAAATGCATGAGTTTCACATAGGTTTTCTTCTTCTTGGCCTCTGCTTGATGTTGATATTTATAGCAAAACACTGTTTCCTTGTCCTTGGAGCTTCTGTGGATACTCCTTTGACAGATCTGCTCTATGAGAAAGACTGAAGATTGAAAGAAGTTTGAAAGACTTCTTGCTGTGGGCTGAAAACACTTGTCACAATGGTATGAGGCTTATACTGGTTGAGAGAGGGGAAAAAATGTGTGACTCCTTCGAGCTGGTTTCAGGAGCTTGGGGACAGCAGGGACTGTGATCTCTGTCAGGCCAGAGGAATGTTTTTAACCTTCACATCAGTGTGTTCCCACCCTTCCCTTTCACGGGAGGAGACTGAGCGTGTTGGAAGGTGAGATGTATTTTGGGGATGTGGTTTCCAGCTGTTTTGCTTTTTGCCAGGCCACTTTTGTCTCCACTCACACTGGGTGAGCCCCAGTGACGCCTCTGGGCACTTCATGCACATCATGCCCCGGCTGCAGGACTGAGGGCCAGCAGAGCTGTTGTTTGGCCTCTGCCCCATTGAGAATATTGTCATCCTTGTCATCTCAACAGCAAGGTATGCTTTAGTAGTGGGAAGATAAGACCTTTAGATAGACCAGTCCTTGAACAGTTCCCCCAGTCCTCTGCAAAGCTGAAAAATTATAAGAAATAACTTTCTATTTCTGCACATTTGCCTCCAGCTAGAAAGTGTGGCTGCCACTGGACTCTGGTTGATGAATGGTTTTGAAAATGTAGTGATGAATAAAACTTTACAAGTAAAGTTTTCCAGTGACAAAATATACTTCTGTGAATTCTAGAATGTAAGTGTAGGCTAAGAACTCTGCTGACAGAAAGTTGTTCTGTTTTGGTGAAGCCCATAGAGCTGTGTTGGTTTTGAGTTATTTTTCCCGCAAGTTTTTGCAGCACTAAATTCTACTTGAATGCTGTTGTGGTTTATAGTCCTACAAACTTATTATTTTATCATTTATAAACTTGAAGAACACATATTTTGATAATTGTGAATGGAGTTACTTGCTTTCCAAACATTAGGAAAGGCTGCATGACAGTGCAGGTTACGGTTTGCACTGAAATTTGTTCCTTGATGTGTCATTTTTTAATGATTTTATTGATTCAGGGGAGAAAGGGGTGTGGCAAGTTAGTGCTTTAGTCATTTCCATACAAAAGGAGTGGCAAGTGCATCAGGACACAATGATGTTTGGTTGGTTTTGTGTGTTACTTAATGATGTCTTGTATTATAACTTTTTCCTTTATTATGTCCTTTATTATAGTCATATTAGGACAATATTTCCATGGTGTTTGGGTCTAAATCAGAAAATTACTTTTGAAGCTATTATTATATTCCAAAGTTTCTCATCTTACCTTCAGAAATAACTTTATAAGCCTAAATTTCATTTCAAGTCAATGAATCACACATTTCTCTGTGCTGTGGCCCTATTGAAAACAGGATTTAAGACACTTTGTGGTTCATTCATTAAGAAATGCTATCTGGTGTGCTTGAAAGGCTGGGGTCTGAGAGGGGAAGAGTCTGAGTCTTCACGTCTTTTGAAGCTAAATTTGGCTTTGAATGGAAACTGTGTGAGAGGGAAGGGACAGCTTGTACTTTTATTTGTTATTAGAGGGAGTGGATGGGTGCAAGTAGGGACATTTGGATGGGGTGGGGGGAGGTGTTATTGGAGGAATTATTTGTGGAATATAAAAGAGGTGCCCAAAAAAAGGTTCAGCCCAGGTAATTGTTATATCCCATGCCATGCAAAGGGATTGGCTGGGGGAGAAATCCCAAATAACTCATGAGGAATACCCAATTTTTAAGATGAAATAAGAGACAAATGAAACTGGTTACATTCATGGCTTGTTTCTTCCCTTTCGAAAGTACGTCCTCTCCTGGCTTGTTTGAGACAGCTCTAAATTTAGATAACATATCAAAACACCACATTTCTGAAGGAGCCCACAGGCATTTCGAGATGTCTGTGTGGCAGTGCAGTGTTGTTTCAGCAGCCAGGGAGGGCTGTGGGCGCAGGAGCTGGGAGCTGGAAGCCTGCCACTCTGCTTCATTGTTCACTGCCTGTGCACAGCAAAGCAGAGGAGGCAGCGACCAGCACTGCAGTCAGTGTTAAAGAGTCATCACTGAGGACACGATTTCAGCTTCAAATCTTTCCCCCCTTGAACTCGCCAGTCCAAATGCCTGCAAAAGCTGCAGCCACCAGATCCACTTGTTTTGTTGCACCCCTGAAATTCTGTGGCACCTTGCCATGGAAACTAAAGGGGTGTCAATGACAGTGAAGAAGGGGAAAGAAGATAAAGGTATTTGCTTTCCCTGTGACTGCTTAAAGTGAAATGGCAGTTTAAACACTCACCTTCCCAGGCCAAGTGCCCATGCCACTGTACAGACTGAAAGTATTGTCTCCTTCTGCTCAGGATATTTGGTTATTATTTATATTTTTGTTAGTTTAATGAAATTATTTTCTAAACCTTTTCCCTCTTATCTTTGTTTCTCTTTTTTATCTGCCCCAAAGGAAATAATCTGATATAACCCAGATTTTTCCTAGTTTATACATGTCAGAACTCTTCAGATTTTGTCAATTAACCATTTTGTGAAATCCTGTGCAGGTTTTGTATTTCCTGGTAGGGTTTAGTTTTTGGACAAAGCTGAAGAAAACTCCTAGGAGTGAGGTGGAGAAACATTCTTCACCTAGGTGTGTCTTCCTGAGTGATGAGTAATGGAATGGCTGGGTCCACATTCCTATTCCCTAATGCCTCTGATTGTTACAAATGCTTTACCCTTTCAATTCCAGTGGTTTATAGGAAGGACCCTCTGCTTGCGTACAGGGCTCCCTGTGCCAGAATGGGCTTTTCTGTCTTACCTTGCTTTTGTCTTCTTTACATGCTCTTAACACTCTGGTTTGCAACTCAATTTCTTCCAGCAGCTTTGTGTGTGTCAAGCATTGTCAGAAACACAATCATTTTCTGCCAAAAAACCTGTCTAGCATCCATGATCAGAGAACAGCTTGCTTGCTCCTATGAGTTTTATTCTTCACCTGTTGGAATATTGTGAGCAAAGATATTGCAGATGTCGAACTATAACTGTGCTTTTCTGATTGAAAACTTGAAAGTTCTGCTTACGGCACTCTGAGAGCACCCTCTGCCCCCAGGATCAGCTGAGGAGATTGAAATTAACCTTTTGGTGCTTGGTTTGGTCTTCTTTAAATTGCAGAATTTTATGAGGCATTTAACCACGTGCTTTGTCGGCATCTGAGAGGTTGGTGAAGTTATTTATACTAGAGTTTGAGGGGAATTTGGAATGCAGTTGCATGTAGCTAATTCTGTTTCCCTGTTTAATAACATTTTCTGTGTGAAGTGAAAGTACTCTGATTAAGTGTTTTGATGCTATTTGTTGCCCAAGCCACATCTGTAATTTGTTCTATTGATATTTTGTTGGAATTGAAATTATGAACACACTTATGGCAAATACTGTCCATTTTTAGCTAAGTAGTCAATAAATTTTGGCTTTTATTAGTGTAGATAACTTAAGTGGTAATATAGCCTTGATCACGAGGAAGAAATATATGCTTAGTTCCACTGTGTTTTAAACAAAATACTTGAATGGTGATCTCCAGAAACGTGGCCAGCCAGCTGCCTCGGGATGTGTGTGCATAGCTTCTATTTAGAAGATTCTCTATGCAGTAAGCCATCTCAAATATGTTCCTTAGTAGTCTCTTGGATGAGGAGAGGAATACACAGAAAAAAAAGCATTCTGAAAAAGGACATGTTGTGATCCCATCATGGAGGGAACTGAAGTGTTCGGTCTAGTGCTGTGCAAGAAAACTGATGAGGTGTCTAAGAGGGGAAAGCAAACCCTTTCTCAAAACTGAGTGTGATAGTTCATGAAGCAGGTGAACAACCTGAAAAAATTCCATTCTGACAGGATTGTATGGAAAAGAAATCCTGCTGCATCAGTGATTAGTTGAAAATAAAATTATATTTGGTTTTTTTTCTGTAACTGTCCGTGTGTTCCAATCTGAAAAATATCAACTATTTACCTCGAAATTGTGATGTAATTGCTTTAATTGAGACTAAATTGAATTACTTGAAAAAGAGGGGCAAGAAGCACAAAAAGCGTTCATGAGCTGCATAAAGTGTCTTAAAGGAATTTGTCAGTCATCTTGATGCTAATATTTGAAATACTGGCTTAAGTTTTGTTTATTCAAAGCAAAGACAGTGTTCTGTCTGATTTCAAGATAATCTGATAGTGAGTGCTTTGATTTTCTTCTTTTTTTATCCTCCCCTCCACCCTTGTTTTTCTCCTTTGACTGGACTGCTTGGAAAGCAAAGAGAAAGGGCACTGGTACAGCTTTTGGCTGGAAGATCAGAATAGGTTGGAAAGCAGTGCTGGGAGTATCTTTACAAGTGGTTGTAAAACCACTGCAGGGTGGGATGGTTTTGAACAGCTTAGGATATACTGGATTTTATTACTTTTGGCGGTGAATTGTTGGTAAAGATTAAAATTATAAAATAGTACTTTGAATCAAAAATTAAGAATTTTAGAGTGTAACAGTGTTTTCAAATGAAGAAAATACAGAAATTACTCTGCAGTCTGATGTAAATGGAGGTAGAAGGCAGTTTCTTCAGTATTAAATCCCTGGAGGATATTGTGACTTTTTTTCCCTGATGTCAAGCCCGTGTGAAGATGAAAGCCCAACTTGGAATAATCTGACAGCCAAAATGACACAAAACAGGGCAGTGCAAATGTGAACTGAGGGTTTTCATGGAGTCTTGTAGTCAGCATTCATTTTAAAGCTTTCTTTCCAACCTATTTGTGCATGGTATTTGTCTTCATGTATATGTATAACAGCACCTGCTCTGTGCCCCTGAAATCTCAGTGAGAAGAACTTCACAGAACTTAAAATGTCTTTCTCTAAGAAGCACGACTGGGCATTTAGAACACAGATCTCAATTCTGAAATTTCTTCCTCAGTAAAGCACCTCTCCCTTTTATTTCTCAGAATTATTTCAGAATTCTTCAGGTCATTTGCATTGCCTTTAATATGAAGATAATGAGAAGTTGAAGTACAGTAATGGAATTTTCTGTTTTCTTGCATGTGTTGTTCTGCAGGTCAAAGTTGGGAGGGCAAAACAAAACCAGAGGAATCATTGACTGGATAGATTTTTCAACATGAATCGTGCTTTTAGCAGGAAGAAAGGTAAGTAATTTAGCTTATATTCCATGGAGACATAAGCATCCTGTAAAAAGTCTTTAGAATATTAAGAATTATACAAGGGTTCACTTAATAATTACACTGAATTAACTAGGTAGAAATGAGCAACCTGCCATAAGAAGTACAGAGCAAAGCATTCTTGCTTGATAAAGAGGGCTTTCTGAATTCTAAGGCTTACATTGAATTCCAGTTTGCATTTTTTAGTTGCAGGATATGTGTGTATACACACACACACACACATGTAAATATATATATACAATACCTATATAGATTTAGATATATAAATGTTTTGCCTGTATACACCACTGGATGTGCTAGATGGTTTTAGAACTTCTAAAGAGTTAGTGACTTCTGTATTATATATATTCATTGGAGTCTTATTCTTGGGGAAGCTATTTCAAAAAACTGTTTAGTATACTTGAAATATCTTCTGCAGCAGGATATTTCTTAGCTTTAAGAAGCTATTCTAGATTTGTGGTAATCTGAAATGGTATGCTTTCCAAAATAATATCAAACTAGTAAATATTCAAAGTTATATATGTTGCTGCTCTGACTTTCTTATTCTCTTTTCATGGTCTGTTTATGATTAAATGTAAGTCTTTAGATGGAGCATTTGAGGTGCAGCTTTTTTTACTGACAGCTTTATTGCTATTTTTCTCATTTGTTTGTAAGGCATAAAATATTCAGTATTCATTTTTTTACTTTTTTATATTTTTCTTCTAAAGATTGCTAAGTTTGACACACACTGAACTGAAGCCCCTGAGTTAATAACTAGGTGTAACCTCTGCTGGACTAAGTGTCAATATTTCATTTCTGTAACAGAAGTTTCTGTTTGGGTATCAATGTCAAAGCTGGAAATAAAAGGAATCTGCCATACCTTAGAGCAGCATGAAATCACTGCATCCCTGCGTGTCTAGAACATTTACTTGTTAAAGCCAGATAAATCAAGGCAAGATTAGTCCAGAATGTAAGCAGGTGTTGGAAAAGGAAGACACCCTTATTCACAAAGGCTACAAAATAAGATGAAAGATCATTTAATACCCCAGTAGCACAAGAAAATAAGCTTAAACCCATAGTCTGTACTCCTTTCTGATGGATTTCCTTGTGTTGGTATTTGTAACACCTCTGCTAATTGAGCTGGACCTACCAGCTGCCAAGCTTCTTCCAGATCATTTGGGAGACCATTTCCAATATTGTTTGGTTGTGGATTGATTTATCTGGGAAACAAGCTTGGGGTTTGTAGATTGTTTTGTCTAAGAAACCATATATTTTTTTTCCTTTTATTTTATTTTGTTTAATGACTTCTGATAATGTTTGAAACTCGGCCTGCCATGTTTCAGAAGCAGACCAGTGCTGTCTTACGGGATATTTCCTCAGTATTTTGACTTGCACTCAGAGCATTAAAATGCTCTTTCACTATTTCTTATTGCCCTTAGCAGTGTCTGTATCCATACCTTTGTGGTCAAGTTGTGAAGTTGCATCCTCAGTTTTCTGGGTTCATTTGAAGGGTCTGAATTCATTCTTTGGTTTTAATTTCTCCATGAGAAAATTCTTACTACCCTTACCTAAACTTTTGGAGTCTCATTTTGTTCAAGGGCACTTGCTTTGTTGTTCAGTTAATTCGGCATGTGTTCTTTTTACCCCAAGAAGAAAACAATATCATATAAAAGCTGTCAGGCACAATGAAATGAAATTATTGTGGATTGCTGATAATGATTCAGAACATGAACAGCCAGAAGAATTGAATACTGTCATCCTTTTATTTTACTCACAGTAATGCACATGACCTTTCCATTCTCATATCCTAAGGAAAACCCAAGTTTCAGTAAAGCAATTGTCAAGAATAAGTGAAAATTTTGTATTTTTCATACAAATTGAAGTTCAGAAGAGCTTATTTCTATTAGCATTCTCATCTAATAACTGCATTTAAGAACAGGTTCAAACAGATTCAAGTGCTGAACTTCTCTTATGGTATTTCATTTTTCTCCCAGACCTGAGATGCAACAGTTTCTATACCTGAGCTTGATGGGTTTATTTGTGGATTTATTCTGTCCACAAGAGCATGGACAGTTTGAGGAGTTACCTACGTGAATGCTGTGACTTCCCAGACAGTTCTTTCTAAATCCAAATTAGTCTCTGTGTTGATGTGCTGGAGAATTTGTGCAAATTAAAAGTTCACATTTCTTTTGCCTTGGAGCTACAAAAACAAGAGTTTCAAATATGTAGGATTGTGAGGGGAATTTAAGTAGACATAGGTGGTACTTTCATAATAGACACAGATTATCTGAATTGTGCATATTTATTGAATAAATATCCCCTAATGTTAATTGTCATGTTCAATCTATATGAGTCTCTTAATATTGTGCATATAGAGAAGAGAGTTCCTAATGGCACAGGACATTATTGTTTTGTATGGGGCAAACCGGTGACCAAAAATGACTTGGACTGTGCTGTACTTGCTGATGAGCTCAGTTCTTGTGCCATCCCCTGAACCAATAACAATATAATTGGCAAACATTGGTAAACAAAGCAAAAAAGGTTTCTTTCTTTATTTTTTATTATTATTTTTAAGTGTCAGAGGCTGGATAGCAACCTGTGCTTTCACAAAAGAATTACAATGAAATGTGAGTTGCTAAGAGAGGAAGGGCGCTCTTTTAACAAATTAATCTTGATTCTTTACATGCAAAAGTTTCCCTTAGACAAGATACATGAAATGAGGGTTTTTTTGGGGAGACCTTTGGAGCAGAAGGTTTGTTATAAATCAGAGCAGTGCTCTTTACAACACTCTCAGTATTACAAATACTGCATTTTGCAGCACAATTTTTTACTACAGGTATCATATCTGGAGCCACTTCTCAGCATAAGTTTATTCGGGGGGGGGCGGGGGGAGGGGCATGGTTTGGGCTTGAAGCAGCCACTTCAACTCACAAGGGGCTGGGTGCTCTGGCCCTAAAAACAGGCAGTACAGCCATCGCCTGTCTGACTGCCTGAGATTTAGCACAAACCAGAACTAACCTGGAGAGCTTCTTTGTATTGCCTTTTAAGTATTTTTTTTCTCATAGTCATTTTAGTTGAGGGCTTAATTGATATCTTTAAATGTCAAACTGAATAAAATCATGCTGTCCATCTTTCATCCTAATAACAGCAATGAAAAATGTAAGAAAATGTAAAGTTTAAACAAATTCAGCTTGTTTCAGGAAGCCCTTAAACAAGTAATCTTAAATAAATGGAATATTTTAGCAGTCCAAGTTATCATATCTGTTCTAATCTGTTACCCATGAGTTTGTGTAACAAGGAAACAAACATTATGAACTAATATTCACAAAAAGGGTAAGGTGCTGATATCAGCACCTGCCAAGGTCACATGTTTTAACACAAAAAAACTTAGTTCAAAGCTGAACAGAGCCTCTTTCTGAACTTCAGTACAGGCTGGCTGGACTAACAAATACCTGTGTTATGGAGGCAATTCTCTGTTGCAGAAATGTTATATGACTGTACGGCCTGTACAAAACCAAACATTGTTTCCCATTCATTGATCAATGAGTGCAGTAAAACTCCATTGAAATAATATTCTTTTTTTCTTTCTAAGGATCTCTTTCCTTTTCCCACAAAACCAAATTGATGAACAACTTCATGTATGTTCTTGCTGCTTTGTTGTTTTGACAAAGCTTGTGGAAACATTTGTGTGTCTATCACATCATCAGGAACTTGCTTTTGTATGTGATCCAGGTTTGGATCATGGCTTTTGAAGAGTCCTCTTTATTTTTTAATTTTTCCTATAAGGTCAGGTGTGGCAGCATGCTCCCTTTGAAATGCTGTAGTGCAAAATCTGGAGTGCAGATGGAAGTCTGTTCAGTTGGAACTATGTTTGCATCTTGATAAATTCAGTCTCTTTTTTAAGTAGCTTAAGGACATTAATATTAATATTTTGTAAGAGATGTCTGTAAATGCCAAATTGTGATGTAAATTTTTCTCATTCGTAGTGTAGTTTTACCTAAACTGAATTACTTTTTTTGCCCTTAATTTATATGTGATTGTGTGATGTGATTTATTTGCATAAACAAAACAGAAAATGTTAACTATCAGGGGTTTGGTTTGTGTGGGCTTTTTTAGTGAATGGAGGTGCCTGTCACAAAGGTGTATTTGGCACATTTTACTGATTCTGCATTCTTCCATTCAAAGCCATTAGTTTAAGAGCTAGTGCATTCAAGTAAATGAAAATTAACTAGTATGTCTTGGCTTTGGCCTCATCAGTAATGTGAAAGAAAGCTACTGTTCCTTCAAGACAGAGCCATAAGTAAATATGGAATGAATGTAATCCAAACCTTCTGTGAGCAAAATATTGATACCTTCTGAATGAATCAATATAGTGCCAAAATGTAGGTATATATGTCTGCTTTGGGCTAACTCTAACGTGAATTACAATGTGTGAAGTCAGTGACCTTGTGGATGATGTAACAGTTGAATTTAGTTTTTTATTTATTGGACCCCAATGGTTCTCTTTTGTCCCATAATGAATGTCAGCCTTGGTTTACTTATGTCATGAAGCTCAATGTATGCAGGAATCTAAATTTTCTGGGTTATTCTCCATATGATAGCAGTTTGTAAGGTTGGTAATTGGTGCCGATTACTAGCACACGAGACGTAGATAGTCTTTACAATACTAAATAGAATATATTAATGGCCTGTTTTAAATCAGAAGTTTCAGCAATAACATTTCTGTGAAATGGCTTTTTATGAATCTCATTTATGAAAGTGTAGACAGATGCATTTATTGGGCAGGGGCTAACACAGAAAAACACTGTAATCAGAGGTTATAGGATGCTCTTTTATGTGAATGGACTGGCCATAACATGATCTTTATTTTTATTATAAACATATGCTATATTTCAGATCACAATTGTTCTATTTTATATTTTTTTCTCTGAATGAGCAGACAGCAGAGGAAGGCCCAAAAGAGTGATGGGGAGAAGTGTAGTCCTAAAGTAAATTCTTTCATCCTGTCAGAAAGTATATTTCATATCAGTGATTTAAACAAACAGGCTATTGTGTGCTGGACTTCTACATTATGAGTAATAACAACCATAAAGAATACATGCTCACATCATTTTAAAGGCATACAAGTTGTTACTAGTGTATGACATAGAGTTCCTGTGTACTATTGCAAATAATTTCCCCAAGCCACAGCCTAAATTGCATTGCATTGCAGAGGTATCCTGTGAGAGAACTGGATGAATGTCCACTTGAAGACAAGGTATCTTACCCTCTGTGAAAGAAATTTGGATGTGTACCAACCATACCTTGATAGGAGTCACAATGGATACTTTGTTTTATAGCAATTTGTCTTATAAAAATGTTGGGAAATTGCAAAGAACATACAAAATAAATCATTTAGAAAAATACTGTTTTGTGAAATGTAATCATTTGGGTACATAAAAGGGTGTATCTTATTACGTAAGCAGGAGGACACTGCAGATGTGCATATTGTAGTTGCTCTGAATGGTTGCTCACATTCCTGTCTTCTCTTTCCAGTTTTCACTTTAAAAAAGCTCCAGTTAAACTTCTCTACTACACTATCTTAATCTTCTGGAATTAGTACACATAAAGAATTTTTTTTTTTAAGATTCCCATCTATGCCCATTTTCCTTCGTTTTGTTCTACCTATGTAATGTTACTTTAACAGTAAGAAATTCTTCAAAAACTTGCTTTTTAAACATGTTTTGCATGGAAATAGTTACTTTTCCAAATTTATTTATAGTAATATTGGGACAGTTCACTGAACTCTTGACTAAAAAAGTGAAAGATGGAGTTTGATCTGTACATACTTTGTAAAATCTTGTGAAAATGCAATCACTTAAAATAAATTACATTGTGTCAGTAATCTTTTTCAATTTCAATTAGATTTTATCGAAGACAGTGTAGCTCTCCTTGTGGCAAGAAGCCTAAGAGGTAGGGGCTAAATAACTCAGATTTATTTTTCTTGTTTTTCTCTTTGATTTAGGAAGCTGAACTTGTTAAAAGTTCTTAACATCAACAAATGAGAAGCGTGAAAGCAAAGATGTGCTAATCACTGCATTAACATATTATTTTCGTCCTATTTTCCTTTCTTGCCAAAACCTACATACTAGCAGCCATATCTTAAAAATATACAGCATAAAATGTGTAGGTTATGCAGTGAATGTTGGAGAAAATGCAAACACTAGGCTAGTTTTCATTTTGTAACTATGCCAATCCAGCATTCTATGGTACCATTTTGCAATTATAGCAATCAGCTGCTTAAAACCATTCATCACATCCTAAATATTATGAGAGAAGGACACAGAAAGGCAAAGCATTCTGCAAGGATCACTCTGTTCTAGGGAAATACAGCACATGTCTCGGTAAAGAATAAATACACCTCCAAAGAACGTTTTATGTCAGTGGTGGGGGGGAGTAAAGAAATAACAAAAGTGACTATTCTGGAACTATGTATACTGATGGGTGTTTTTCTCTATATGTGCCTAGGGAAGAATCTGACTTATAATTTCAACTGCTTAATCATAGTAACCTGGTAATAACTTTAATAAATTACTGCTATTAGACATCCAGACTACTCAGTCATTCCTCTTGAAGGTGTCTGGAGCAAATGCTACAGCTGAACTATCCAGTAACATGGGTAGATTTGTTTCTTCGTAGTATTTAGGTATTACATTCTGATGAAAACTCTGGTACCAAGTATTCAGTCTCACAGCTCAGCCTATCTGCTCCTGTGTTGCCTGCAGTCAAGAAGGAAGAGTCTACCTTTTTGTCTGACTAACGTAAGTGAGGCATGTGAGAACCTCCTGTTTCTGCTGCAGTGCAGGATAAAGGAAATGATTTAGCAAGGTAACAGTTCTTGTGTGCCCATTGTGAAGGTTTTCTTTATATAAAAATAGATACTCTAGGAACAATTAAAGATATAGGTACATATATACACATACTGACGTGAAAAAGCTGTTCCCTGAGGCAGTAATGCCTAGATGTAGCACTGATCTGGTGGGATGATCTCTTCTTCAGGCGACTCTTATTAGGCGGATTGTCACATAAGATCTTTTTTCCATAGCAAGTTTTGTAAAACAGGAAGAAAAGACGCTTTCATGATGTTAGCAAGAAAAACATTCATTGATGTCAAAGAGATTTTAAATTGGTAAAGACTAAAGGCTTCAGTTTCTACCTGCTAGAAATTATTGTATTTTTATCGTGGCACTAAAAAAAATGTTAACATCGGTGTCTTTCTCTGTTCACCATATTAAGTGAATGGCCACTAGGTCTCATATCCTTTGATAAATGCTTTAGACATATTAATTAATTAATATTAATTAATAATGAGAGTGGGCTTTAGGGAGGCAGTTCACTCAAGTTGCAGTGTGAACATTCCACTCTATAATCTCTCTGGGCAATAATATGCAGAGGAATTAATCTCAAAGGGAGAACAATTTCTTGGCACTATTATTGCTTTCCTCTTTGGTAGATAAATGGTCGGCTGTGCTGTTATCTAACCTCATGTCATCCTGCTCCAAGTGCAGCACAGTTGTTCTGGATACTTTATGGAGTCCCCATTTACTGCAGTGTGTGATTTGTCAGCATGTTCCTAGAGGCCACTGAAATGGTTCCCATCAAGGGCTCCCTGGTTGGGTGATGATCAACATTTGATGTGAAATGCAGATTGCAAAGGAATCTTCCCCTTATAATGGAAAGGGGCTGACATGATTCAAGGTGAGTTAGAAAGGAGTCTCAATTCTGAGCAGCACTAAAGCTCTGACCATGGAAGTATCCCACCCCCTGCCTCTACACCTGCAGTTCAGGGTCTCAAACCTTGAGTCTTGCAGTGTTAATTTTACAGTGTTTTCCCACTGTCCTTAGCAGACCAGTGTATGCTGGCAGGGGTAGAACCCGAGGAGCTCTCACTCAAGTCCAATTTCTCTTGAAAACTAGCTGGGCTACTGTGCTGTTGCTCCAGGGGCTCTCTAAAAGCCTGTGCCACACAGTTAGCACGCCATGCACGTGAAAAGCTGTTGTGTAGAGACCACTTACAGGATTACTAATTCTGTTTGAGCAGGGCTGTGGTTTACCCTGTGCCCTTTAAATCTGAGTGGTGACCCTTCTTCACATCTCCTATTCCACGCGGTGCCAGTATGGTCAGCAAAACCACCACATGCTTAGACTCTAACTGCTTAGAATTTCTTGTACCTGATTCAAGCTAAACTCTACTTAGCTTTTAATGGACTCGGGGTGGCTCAAACTTATAATTCTCAAAAAAATAATTTGTTTAAACTTTAATGTAAATGCTAAGGCAACCTAGATTAAGAGCTTCAGGCAAAACCTAAAATAACTAGTTTTCACCCAGTGTGATAGCATCAGTTCCTTCTCACTTTCTACTGCTGCTCACATTAGATGCATGTGGTTGTCAGTTTGGTTTCATCTGAGCTTTTGGTCCTTTCTTCGGGACTCACTGTTTTATTTAGTGTTGAGTGTCTAGAATGCTTGCTGCTGTAGAGCTAATAAAACAATAATATGAGCTGCTAAGTTCATTTTAAGTTTGCATATTTTGTTACTTCAGAATGAATAATTAAATGTTAAGCTGTGAAAATGTTTTAAAAATTAAACTAAAAAGTGAGAGATCACACAAACCACAAACCACATCTGCATCAGGTATATAAACAAATACATGTTTTATAGGTTTTCTTTTGTCATATTTTTCTGGTTTATTAGGTGCAAAATGTCTGAAATTTGGTTTTTTGCATCTGCTGTGAAACCAAACTAATTCCAAGCAGTATTTCAAGCAGCTGCTGAGGGTGGTGTAAGTCCAAAATCAGAGCTTACAATTCAGAAGGAAATTCTGGTAATGAACTTCCCCATAATAGCCTGTGTGATTTTTTGCACATCTTTGCTATCAACGTGAATTTTGCCTTGTATTGATTTCATTTAGCTTTAAGAGTTCTTTCATAAGTGCCACCACTCTGTAATTATTGCTTGTCTCTAGGAAATGGGCTTCTAGTGTCAGTGGAAAACTTGAATATTTGTGTCTTGGTGTCTGCAGATCTACATCTGGATGTTGGAAATGCTGGTTGCTGACTCACTTTTAATCAACAGCATGAGACTCATAGAATCCAGGCATCTTTTTGGTACCCTGCTGAGTTACTGATTTCCTTTTGAGCTGAGAGTACCCATCCATATTTCCTAATCTTCCTCCTAACTAGGGACGCCAACAGCTATAGCAATAGCTGTGTTGTTCCTTGATGGAATCCCTCTAACATTACAGTTGGAGGTTGGTAGGCAACTTGGTGATTTCGCAGAAACATTAAAAGTAAAGCTTTGTACCTAATAATAACATTGGAAAGATTACTGGATGCTTAAGATCAGCATTTCACACTTGACTCCCAAAACTAATAACTTTTTTTCAGGTTTGAACTTGCCCTGCTTGGGGATGGGAAGAAGGGAGGAGGAAACAGTTGCAAGGAATAATTAGTGTCACTGGTGCCTGTCTAGTCGATTGTCCTCTTGTAGAATTGCTTTAGAAGCTACAGCCTATTCCTTTGTTTGTGCTAATACTAGGCATGAAATGAGAGAAGGGCTGTGGTGGTTTTCTGAAGAGGTTGAGTGTTCTATTTTTACTAGATTTTCCTTCATGAATTTATAAAACTGACAGCATCCTTACTGAAGGCAATAAACAGTTGATGTGCAGGAAATGAGTAAATTAAACACTGACATTAGTGATATAAATTAACATTATGGAGCTGAAATGGGCACTGTGCAGGTCACCAGTCTGCTTGTCTGGACTTCAACTTATCTGTTGGGTTGACAGGCTTTCTCCTCACATTCCTAATTCAAAAAATCACACAGATGGTTATTTTTCACTTGTGGATAACATCAGCTTTTGATATTATGTTAAAATACAGCTCAGGTTTCAGGTTTTAAAATGCTCTGGGAAATGAGTTCTGGGTTCTAGTATTCCGATCTCCAGCCACAAATGAAAGGCAGAGCCACTTCAGTGCATAATCGTACTCTTGGGTGCTGCTGAATGGACAAATCATTCTTCCTTAATTAAGAAGTGATAATATCACTCTTCAGTAATGGAGCTGAACATTACTGTCATCTAGAATGAAATTTGCTTAAAGAAAAGACATTTCCCCAGCTTTGCAGCTCTGATCCTGTTACAATGGTGACTGTGGTGAATACGTTGTTTTATCTGTTTTCTTGCTTCTCTGTATTCCAAAATATTTAGTTAATGCTTTAGTGTTATGTTAATATTTAGTTAATGCTTAAAAATTGTTATGAAAATATTTAGTAAAAAAATTGTTATGAAAATATTTAGTAAAAAAATTGTTATGAAAATATTTAGTAAAAAAATTGTTATGAAAATATTTAGTAAAAAAATTGTTATGAAAATATTTAGTAAAAAAATTGTTATGAAAATATTTAGTAAAAAAATTGTTATGAAAATATTTAGTAAAAAAATTGTTATGAAAATATTTAGTAAAAAAATTGTTATGAAAATATTTAGTAAAAAAATTGTTATGAAAATATTTAGTAAAAAAATTGTTATGAAAATATTTAGTTAATGCTTTAGTGAAATGCCACAGGTTTTCCTCTTCAATGGTTTGAAATGAACAGGATTTTATTGTTCTTATGTGCAAAAAAGCCAGTAATTGCTGTAACTGCAGTTCCCAATAAAGATGAAGGGAATTGTCTGTGAATATTCAAGGGTGGAATTCTGCTTTAAGTTATTACTGTGTTACTTAATTCAATGAAGTTCCAGATTTGTGACTTTAATTCATGCTAATTTAAAACAGGATACTCTCAAGCTAGAAAATACTACTAAATATTCAGTATATGCCATCTAAGATACTGCTTGGTGTTACAGAATCTCTTATGTGTGTGGTAATGCAACTTAGTATTTTTGAAAATATTTTGTTTTTTCTCACTCTCAAATGAGAGAACTTTAAAAAAGTTTTTTCTTGTTATAAACTTGTTATAAAAAACAACTTTTTCTTACATTTGGAATCCCACCTTAAATTGTGTAGAACATTCTAAAAAGGCATTCAAATAAGGAGGGAAGCGTATTTAACATAATTATCAAATCATGTCACTATATGAAACCTGCAGCAGGAAAAGTAAGAGAATAGAGAATAATAAAATGAAAGGAAAATATGCAACTTTACTTGGGACATGTAAGGAAAGATTAAAGAAGACCTGAACTTGTGCATCAGTGAATCTGATGTGCTTCCTCTTTCTTCTATGAGGACTGGGGCTTTTTTCTGTCAGTTATAGCTTTGATAATTTTTCCTGTGTCTTGATAATTCATCAGAAAAAGCACATAATTCATCAAGAAAACTCCATCACTAGAAGCACCCCATGGAGTCGGTGCTTTAACCAACAGCAGGAGGCAGAAAATACTGATCTGAGGCAGAAAGAGCAAACAACCTTAGGCCAGTAAATACATTTGGGGGCAGGAGGTGGAATTCTTATGGAAAATCAAGTGAGTTAAAATGGAAAGTGTGCCCAAGAGAAGTAACCAGGTTCTTTCATCTAAAGTTTGGGAAGGTGTGAAGTATTTCCCTCCAGCCCAATAACTGCTTCAGAAATAGTTTTCTGAGTAAAAGGAGAATTGTTGATATTTTTCCAGATGGATACTATTATTGTTAAATTAACAATTGCATAACCTATTCAGTACTTTTTTTATTTTGCTTTTCTGTAGACAAAACATGGATGCACACTCCTGAAGCCTTATCAAAGCATTATATTCCCTATAATGCAAAGGTAAGAAAAGATGAAATTATTTTCTCCTCATATCTTTAGAACTCAGCACGTTCTATCCTGTTTTTAATTTGAAAACTGCAGACTCAGGAATTTGCCAAATGAAATAAAGAAGAAAAACCTAGTAAGTGTCTGTTTTGCAGGTCTCCTGTTTTTAATGGCCAATTGATCCTTGTTCTGAATGTGATGGATTTTTTTTTTTTCTAACTCGTGTTTCTCTTCTGTTTGATGCTGTTTCCTTTTAATGGGTGCTAAATGGTTAGAACTTTTGAGTGCAAGGGAATTTAACATCAGGCTGCATGCTTACAGTATGTTAAAAATTAAAATTAATGGCTGAAACTTCTTTTGAACAATAGGAAAGGCAATGAGTAACGATCCTATCTGCTGGATTTATTGAAATGTCAAATGCTCAGGAAATGTTGTAGAATAATAATGGCATTTTTGCACAGTAAAACCAGAAGCCTTACTCATGTTTTCTTATCTCAATTACAACATAATTCTATAATAGTACTTCAATTTCTCTAATGACATCCATTGACAGGAAATGCATCTTACCTAAATAACAGCTTAGAAAAGAGTTCGCAGTAATCAGCATAACTCAGAGTAAACTGAGAAATCAGCAATGACTTGCAGAAACTGCGAGGGTAATTGAATTACATTCCATTGTGGTCTGGTCTGGAGATGGTTCTTCTATTATCAGTATTTCTTAATATAAAAACATGAAATAATATGAGTAAGCCTTTTATAGTTTCTTAATGTTAAAAATTATCTTTCTCAATATGTATTTTAAAATGTTATTTCACAGGATGGGACTCAGGTTCCCTGCTGTTGTGTTTGCAACTTTCTTTTGGTTAGCAGTGCCACAAAGGGAGCAAGTGTTTGTGGTGGAAATCTGAGTCTCCTTCTGCTCCTTGCCAGGTTTTGAACTTGTTTTCATTCTCTGTGTTCTCAAACTGAATTTTTGACCAAAAGATGTATTACCATTTAACTGTGTAGCCTTACCAGACACCTTGGCTTTATATTACACTTTTTGAGAGGGAGGATTACTTGCTGGGGTGACTGTGCCATCTGTTTCAAGTGCAAGCTGAAGCTGTGAGTTTTTTAATGCATTGAACAATGTCTGTACATTTGTGATCTTCAAGAGAAAAAAGAAACCTCCCTCATCTTTCATGTCTCATTGTTTCTGTAAAGAGCATAATCTTGTGAGTAGGTGCAGAAAAAAAATTGGAATAAAGAAATGGTGATAAGGTGGTGGTAACTGCAAAAATAACAGCATTAGAAACTGCTGGAGTAGAAGAAAGGGATAGAGAATTCCTGTCTAAAGGTGGTCTGTTCTCAGCCTTGTTAGGAAGGCTCTTGATCCAAAATAGGCTAATATATGCCCTAAATGTCCTCTGCAGTTCTGCTCCTGCTTAGTGTGGGTTCTGGCCTGACAGGGCCTCCTTGACCTCTGTGCTGGTGGCCTCTAAGGGCTGCCAGAATACCTGCAGGAATCTGCAATGTGCCACAGCATACCTTGGGTTTGGTTTGTTTAGTTAGGGTTATTTGTTTAGTTGGGGGTTTGTTTGGGGGTTTTTAACAATGTTAACCCATTGTTTTGTTTGGATCACAGTAAAAAGTTTTTATTTAGAACTATCAGTTATTTGATTCAAAGCAAGTAAAAAATTGCACTGCTCTGTAACTGGGATTATGGGATTCTCATACGGTTTTATTTATTGACACCTGTAATAATGTTGCACAGCTTTTATGAACTTAGATGATATATGCAGATATTTTTAAACCTAGATAATATTTCCACCTCAATTCTCAGGTGCCATTCTCATTGACTTTTGCAATACTTTTCATTTTAAGAGGAAAGCATGTGTCTATTAATACCTTATTTGGATTTTGTAACATTTTTATTTTTAACTGTAATATCATATTGATTTCATGACTTCTAACTACATTGTGAAATAATGATTAAAGACTCAGAAAGCATTCATATCATAAGTATTGAACAAGACTCATGGATTTTTTCCAAATGTTCATACTGTTTCAATTCTATAACATTCTATTCATGTGTCTTTTGTATTTGTCGGGAGGAAAAGGCAACACTTTATCTGATTCATTTCAATAAGGTAATCATGTGAGTGAAGAATGACATGTTCAGAAAATCAAATCAGTTTGATGGAAAGCAATACCAGAGATGTTCTTTGTCCGTGGGAAAGTGAGCTGTATTCTGCTACAGAGTTGTCTGAATTCAGATTACTCTGGATGGAAAAGTTTTTTTCCTCTTAAGACACAAAAAATCGTTTCTCTGACACTAATCTTCAGTGATGATCAGAGAAAGCAGAGCTTACTGGGAAAGGGGATTTTGTTGATATCTGAGACATCTGTAAGAATTAAAGGAAGCTTGTTGATAAAGTGCAGTTCATGAGTTGACTGTTATTAAAAAAAAATCCTAGCAAAGTTGACTGGAAATTAAAAGAACCCTGCAATATAGACAACTGGGTTTTTTTTTCTGCCAGTTGGAGAGGACTTTTTAATAGAGAATTAGTAATGTCTTGTTATCTCCTAGAACATACACTCAGCATGATTTATGGCAATAATCCCCTTTGCAAGAAAACATGAACAGAGTTGTTTCTTATGGAAGTAAAATCCAGGAGCCATGAGCCTCATAAGGAAGCCTTTAAATACAAAAGCCTCTTGGTTTTCTCTCCAACACTCCTCATGGTATTTGCTACTTTGAAATTTGCTGTTTTGGAAATTGTTTGGTGAATGGGGTAAACTGATGAGGATTTGGAGGTTTTTGTCCTTTGTTTTTCTTTTGTTTTGTTCGATTTTGTTTGTTCTGTTACTGTCATTGTTTTGGGGTTTGGGTTTTCCCCCCCAAATCTTACTGATGTCTCCAGTCTTGGTCTTGTAGAAGACACTGATATTGACTCCGCATATTTCAGTATGCCCTGGGTATGAAATGTTGGCTTACTGAAGCCGGAATTTTGACATCAATTTGTGATTCTGTATTTTTTATAACAATATCCCTCCAAATGAAAGCATATTGATCATACAACTGTTTAGTTTTTTCCCCAAAAGAATCTTCATAGCATAGTATCAAATATAGGCTCATTTTGATGTAGTGGTTTGGCAGTTTTAGAAGTTACCAGGATATAAAACACTAAGGCAAACCAAAACTTCTCTTCTGTGTCAACTTTTTCTGTAGTGTTCCTTAATTAAGAATAGATATGTGTGTTATTTTCCATACGGTAGGGAAAAAAGTTCTCTTTTGCCTTTACATTAGTTCTCTTGGCTTGAAACCAGTTTCCTTTCTGCCAAACAGAAGTGATCAAAGCATGACTTTATAATGGAGTCTGACTGCAGCCTTGGAAATGGGCTGGTGGTTGTCATCACGTAGCTCATACTGCCCTGAGCGGTGCCTTTCTGCACATGAAAGGTTGCCCAAACCAGCCATGTTTACTATGTCTCTTTGTAGTAATTGTGTATATAATCCCCTTAATAGTTACAAGTTTATTTTTTTGACTTCTATCAGTTTTCCACATGCACAGCTTTCCATTTTGCAGATGAGAGGTCCTGTTTTGCAGGCCTGGTGTTTATGCTGGCTGTCAGTGTTGTAGGGAGTCAGTAGCTGTGACCTTGCACCAGGCTGAGGGGCTGCTGTTTTACATACCGTGGTGGCACTTAAACCCAGGGGAGTTCATTTTACCTAGAGATGTGATGGTTTCCTAATGCTGAGACAGCTACTGTCCTAAGGTTTACTCTACACCTACTTTAAAACTTTTTATATTGTGATATGCATATTTATGGGTTTTGATGTGGGTTAAATTTGAAACTTAAAAGTTAAATGAACATAAAACAAAAATAAATTAGCAATGGTTGGACTCAGTCCTAGAGGTATTTTCCAACCTCAATGATTCTGTAACAAAATACCTTCCTTGGCAGTACTTAGTATTATTAGTCTTCAGTTTAGTACAATAAACACTTTATTTAGATCTTCAACTTTATGTAATTTTTTATTCCTTACATTATTTTCCCCCTGAGGAATGGAAGGCAATACTCTTCTAAGGGAGGCATTTTGAACAAGATATTTAGGTCAAATGATGAAACTACAGTAGCAGAGCTCTAGGTGCCATTATGTCTTTTGTATATCTGCATATTGCTATCATTAGTGCACAGTATTATCAAACCCATGTTTTCATGGTGTAAACTGCACTTCTATTACAAAATTTTCTTGCCACTATAGCAATTCTCTTTTTCTAGTTAGCATATTACAGAATGATCCTGATTTTTTGTTAGTAAAAATAGTTAATGAAAAAATGTCAGAGAAAACTGCATATAGTTTTCCAAGTTAGCAGAAATGCAAAATACATGAATAAAAATTATACTTCAAGTTCTGTGATGAAGTTAGGGCAAGGTATTTCAAAGAGAACATGAAAATGCTGAAAACTAGAAACTAATGAAATAGAAGAGGGCATTACAAGCAAGAGTTTTCCTACATTAAATTTATCATAATTAGAATTAATAACTTAATACCAATTAACTTTTATTAGAGTATCAAAATGTCTTGGATGTGATTATAATTCTTTTAGTGTTTAAGCACAAGAAAAATGGGTATTGTGAAAATATCCAAATGAGATAGGAAAGCAGAAAATTGTAATTTTACAAGGAAATGCAAATCTGGACTTCTTAGTTATTTCTGATGCATTACAGTCATTAAACTTGGAGTTCATTATACCAAAGATGAATAATTGTGTAGATGAAATAGAAAATATTTTTATAGCCTGCAACAAGTACTGTCAACAAACTTCTCTGCTTCAGGGAAATAGACCTGGCTGTTCTATGTTGCTTAAAGTGGGAAAAGAGTGAAAGAGGGTAGCTTTATATCCACAAGTCTACAAAATAAATGGCTGGGAAACAGAAGAATTAGGTCTAAACTTTCAACAGCAATAACATAATCTCTTATAAGTCGCTGAAGCAGAGGGGCTGCATGTTAACTGTTCAGCCTCAAGTAGTTTCTGTTGCCATTTGTCTCGCTGGAAACTGCTGAATATTTCAGCTTCCTTAAAGTCTGAACTTTTGTTAGTTCTCAGAAAGCTCTGTGGGGTACCGAGTGCTTTCGAAAAGCTGTCAGTCTGAGGTTGCATAGCCAGTTTTTAAAGAGGCAAGAATTAAGTCTGTACCTCCCAAATCTTGGCAGTCTTTGGAGTACAAACCCACCCCTCACTTTGAATAGTGCATCGCTGTACAGTAGTGGAAGTTGAGTAATATTTGCAGAGAAGTGTACATTTCATCTGCATATGAATGCACACAAATTGAAAGATGGTATGAATGCATGTTGGGTACGGCTGAGCAGCCCACAATTCCCCTACACAACAGCACGTCAGGGTCATTTTGCAAGAATTCATAGGCTTGTGGCATCTGTGGGCACTTGCACCGGGAGTTTCATCTTTCACATCCATTTACTATTGCTGTGGAAAATGTGATGTGTTTCCGCTTGGAATACTGTCATCTTTTATGGTTGAACAGTGGCTGAGAAATTTAGAATATATTGCAGAATAGCAACAGTGTGGTTTTGACTTATGTATGGTCTCTTTCCAGGTGTCTGTAGCCCTTTGTCAGTATAAAATACTCACCTGCACAACTTCAGGCTCTACAGATCATTATGACTCCCCAGAATATGATTTGCTTCAAGAAATGAATGAAGTTTATGAGCAATTCCAGTTTTTCTTCCTTAAGATCCATTTGTGTATAATAATGCAAGGGAGTTTAGTACAATATATGATGTTTCATTTCTTCTCTCAGGCAAGGCAACCAGTAGAGCATATGGGCCTCTGTGAAATAGTTTTGGTAGATTCTAATAAAAAAAAATTAACTGGGGAAGTGAGATAAAAAATAGTGGTTGTGTGAGTCAAATATTTTATAAACTGCAGCTGAAAGACAAAAGAGTAGCTTTTGATCTGTTCTTCAGAGCTCTCATCTCTCAGGTTCTGTTCATGATCCTTTGGCCTCTTCATAAGCTCCATTTTCCTTGAAAGGTCTAAGTGCTGTGTGACATAACTTCAGTATGAAACATTTACAACACAAGTAATGGAAGCTATAATTTCATGGAAAGAATAAAAAATAGATCATACCAATTAAGGGGAGTGTATGGGGCATAGGATCTGAGAAGTATTTTAAGTCCTTCACTCAGAAATGTATTAAGAATTATGTTAAAACTGTAATGAAGCCGGACGGAGACAGAGCCCCAAGTCTGCACTGAAGCTGATCTGTTGCCTGCCTCAGCCCTGCAGCATTCCCTGTTCGAGGCAAGTTTTAGGTTTCCCTCGTATCCAAGCAGTATTTCTCTCACAGAGATTGCCTTCACAATCATTCTCTTTAGCATCATGGCTGCTTAATTGCAGTATTTTTCTTCATCTCTGACTTTTGCAGTCAAAGTTTAATTATTCTTATCAAAGAAAAATTGCTTTTAAAGAGTTAATAGCTTTAGACAATGTTTTTGGTAGAAAGTTCTAGAATCAGCTATTTGGCACTCAGATATAATAATTAACAGTTATAATCTGAATTGAAAATGCTAAACTGCAAGAGATTTAGCTCATTGTTGGATTTTGAAACACCCTCAGTTTTAGAAAGATGGAATGTACTATGTTACTTTGAATAGTAGACTTGTCCTTTGGCTGTGCTGCATTTGTATTAGGATTTGCTTTTGGAATTGAGTTGTAAGAATCTAGCATAATTTAGATTGGAAGTGATCTCTGGAGATGCTATAGTTGATTTCTCATCTGAAAAATTACTTCACAACCATTACTACACAACAGAGCCTCATGCAATCAAGCTTTAAATACCTGCAGAGGCAGAGATTCACAGCCTCTGGGCAGCCTCTTCCAGGACTTGTTCCCTTCCATTACTACTTTTTTTCCTTATTTCTAGTTGTAATTTTCTGCAGCTTGTCACTCTCAGCCTTACACACATGTACATGTGCACCAGACTCATCACATTCAGGGTCAACAAGCTCAGCTCCATTTTTCCCAGCCATGACCTTCCCTGTCACACACCGCAGCAGTTTCAACCTCAGATGAGATGTGGCTTTCCTAAATCCATTCCTGCATACCTGGAAAGTATAATTTTATTCCTCCTAAGGCGCCTGTTCCCAGGTCCTCCTTCCACAACCTCCATTTGTACCTGAGCAGTGCCAGCACTGTGCACTGTAGTTGGTTGCTCAGTCAGCTCTTTGGGAATGCAGGAATGTTTTCAGGAATTACAATCTAGCGGATTGCTGCGTGGCCCATGGCTTTAAGAAGAGAGGGGAGGTTGGTGTCTCACTAAGAGGCTTCTGCTACCATAGGAGTGAGTCTAGCTGTCCTTCACATTCAGGTTAGGCTTAGTTTACACTTCCAAGTGTGAATGCAGCTTAAGGGAAGCAATGCAACTCCCAGGGCTTGCCTCACTCTCCAGAGCCTGAGGCGTTCCCCTCTTGGAGTGCCCTTACAGGAACCTGCTGTGTGTTGCTCCTTACTGCAGAGCTGCTCTCTCGGCTGTACGGGGCTGTGCTTAGCATTAGGATGTAATTTTAAGCCTTCTGTTTTGTTTTGTTTCAAACCTGGCTGATTGCTGCTCTATTTCATCTTGCAATCAGAAGGCTTGAAATGTGAAACTACTGGAATTTTTATGACTTCTGGATTATGGGGCACACAATTTATATATGTATGGGAAACTTATTTCTGACTCAAGACTTTTTGAAACCTTTTAATATAAGATTTTATTTGCTAAGTGTGTACATTGTTTTGGTTAATTAGAAAATCTGCAGCAGGGGATCCCATGGTATTGACTTATCTGGTATGGAAGACGTGTGGATGGATGATTAACAGAGTGAACCACACTGGTAAACCACAGGGCACCTAAGATCTGTGCCAGGTACATTCTTTAGCTTATTTTTGTTGTACAAGTTATGGTTCCTTATGTAGATTATGATTAATAGATTATTCTTTATGTAAACTATGATTCTTGGTGTAGAAGAGGTTTTGTTTCAATGTTAGACAGCCATGTGTTAATCCAAGTTCTGAAAGTAGAAGAATATATTTGTGGACATGTATGATACATATGAAAGGCAAGTAAAAGTTTTTCTGCAGTAATAAGAGCAATGCTCAACAGAAATTCTTCATAATATGGCATTTAGAGTAAAAGTCTTAGAAGGGAGCCCCAGCTGCGCCCTGGTTGTTTAGTCTGCAGAAAAGGAGGGTGAGGGAAGACCCTATTGCTTTCTACAAGTACCTGAAAGGAGGTTGGAAACAGGTGGGGGTTGATCTCTTCTCCCAAATAATGAGGGACAGGAGAAGAGGAAATGGCCCCAAGCTATGCAAGGGGCGGTTTGTGTTGGATATTAGGAAAACTTGCTTCACTGAAAGGGTCATAAGGCATTGGCACAGGCTGTCCAGGGAAGTGGTGGAATCACCATCCCTGAAAATGTTCAAAAAATCTGTGACACTTATGGATGTGGTTTAGCAGTGAACATGGCAGTCCTGGGTTAACAGTTGCACTCCATCATCTTAGAGGCCATTTCCAACCTAAACCATTCTATGATTCAGTATCAAACACAGCATCTAAAGCATATTTCTGAAGCCACCCTGTTAACTAAAAGTCTAAAAATAAGTTTGGAACAGTCACATCACTGACCTTCCCCAGTATCTGTCTCAGAAGAGTTGAGCAACAAGACCATTGAGAAAAAAGTCTCAAAATCATTAGAAGCCTTTGTAGCAGCTTTAACAATGTCATTTTCTTATTCTTCAGAAAAAGAATAACTTATTATTTGAGTGCTTCACTTGTGAAGTACTTTCTTCACTTTTCTGTGAAGGATACTCAGAGTGTGAGTTCCTCAGTGTCAGGCAAGAGCAGGCACCATCTGATTAACAGGCAGTGAGTGGTCGGAATGTCCATCCAAGACAACTGAACAAAACTCAGGTTTGTCCACTAAAGAAAAAAGAGTGGGCAAAGAAAAAGGATGGGTGCTCTAAAGACCTCAGGATCAGCAAAGATTTGCTCAGCTCTCCACATCCCTTTCTGTTCCTTCTCTGTTGCTGATATTTATTCCCTTGCCTCTCTTTAGTCTGTTTGAAGCCGCCAATTAGCCTCATTAGCATGCCCCTCCGGGACTCCTTGGGCTCAGTTATCTTTCCATGTGAGCTGCCAGCTGGGAGAATGTGAGGCTGCTGGAAGGAGGCCTTTCAGCCTCTGCACTGTCAAGTGAGTTGCATGTCTGATGCTGGAATCAATAGGCTGTGGAGTTCAAACATCTGCATCATTGTACTTGTGGGCTGGGCAGCCCCCAGATGTTTGCAGATTGTTTTGTTATAAATTAGAGCCAGGACTGCAGATGAATTAACTCTTTCTAATCTCCAGTATTTACTTTTGACAAAGCTGGGTCTTTCTGTTTGTTCGGTCTTTCTGTTTGCTCAGCCTTTCTACGTTGATGGAGTGACTGCCTTCTTACATCTACTATTAACAAAAAATAATTAGGACACTTTCCCTACATAAACAAGAAATAGAGGTGTTTTATAGAAATGAAGAGGTCGGCAGAACTTTTTCAACAGAAACTTCTACAAGGACATATAATTAAAAAAAAAAAAAAAAAACCAAACCCAAAAACAGGACTACGGGAATCTATCCAACAGCCAGACTGTTCATCATTCAGGAAAAGTTTCACACATGCTGATCTCCATGAGGATTCATTCTCAATAAACCATCGGACAAGCCAGCAGCTGCAGTCTCTGACTTCATTAACTTTAATAAAATAGTAATGTACACTAGTCAGCTGTGGATCCTGGACTGTAATGAATATTTCTCTCAGACATGCTTCCTTCAGATTACTCTGATTCAGAGAGTGTCAAGCCAAACTTGGCTTATTTTAAAAAACATTTTGAACTTTGAACATGACAATTTTAGGCGTAAATTAGTAGAGGAACTAATAATTTCTGGTTTGGAATGTAGAGAAGAAATATTTGCATGAACTAACTTGTAAAGCTTTGTTAAAATGTTTTGCATCATAGAAATTATTTGCCACTAAAAGGAAGTGATGTGTGTAAACCTTCCTTTTTTTCCTAATGTATACTTATATATGTAATGTTTTCTTAATTCTGAATCCTTAAGGGAAATCAAATCTAGTAATTTCCTGTTGTTTCCTAGTTTTTCAGTTTGTTGGTGTAATATTACTGAAAGGAGGGAAAATGGGGAAACAAGAATATCCCTCACGTCATAATGACGTGTGTTGGAACCAAGGGTTGCATTTGAAGGAAGAGATAATTTGAACCATGGACTAAAAAGGTCCCAAAACGCTGCCTTGTACTCTTGCTGTAGCTCTCAGGTGCTTCTGAGTGGGCAGACACAAGGAGAACAGGGATAAGTAACTAAGCAAATCACATTACTTAGACATAAAAGATTAAATGGGAGGCAAATCTTGTCTACTTATGAAAATAGGTTTATTGCTGAAAAATCCGTTCAAGTCAGGAATGTGTCGGTCTTCCTAAGCCAGAATTTAGAGGCTGTATCCTAACTTGCAGTTTATGAGGCATCAAGGGCATGCAACTATTAAAATTGAACATTTTCTCAAAATGAAAAAGCATTCAACAAAATTGCATATGCATTCTTAATGTTCAAATTAATTTTAAAAGCTTTAAAACCGCATATAGGTTTGGGGGTTGAGTTTTGGGTTTTGAAGAGAGGGAGATGGGAAGTTGGACCTTTTCACATTTTCTTATTTTCAGAATCAGGGAGCACTGTGTTCATTTTTTTCTGCTTATGGCTTTTTATTTGTATTAGTATTTGCTGTTTGATGCATCCAAGGAAGAATAGGGTTCGATGTTTTATATTGATTTTTATCAGTAACACTCGGAAGTACTAACTGAAATTGTGCTGTGCATTTCCAAGAGGTTACTGCAATTTATCACAGTTCATTAGATCATAAATTCTTTGAAGCTATCTTAGGGCTATCTTTTTGATGTTTGTACAGCCTCCAGAATAATGAGATGGAGGCTCTAAGGTGTGACCCTAATGCAAATAGTCATAGATCAAAGCTCAGACTAAGTAGGCAACAGGAGACCTTGGACTTCACTCTCATGAGCTTTCTTCTCAGCTGGGAGAATGAAATGATAATGCAGATAAGAAATGGGTGAATTATTATCCTCAGTTTAAAGATAATAAGGAAATGGAGGTAATACTGAAGGTTTTCAGCATATCTGCCCCAAATCTCTGTTCTCACATCAGATCCCAAATTTTAAATTTTACTTCCATGCCTTGAGCTCAAGATTAAATGTCCTCTCCATATCTGCTCTCTTAGTGAAAAGGATTAAGTTGCTATTTAGAGAAGACTCTAAATCCTTATATGAAGGATTTTAAAATTTTATAATTTTAAAGTTTTTTAATTCTATGTTCACCTAATGATGTGAGTATCACTATAATGATCTAGACTTTGATTTTACTACTTCAGCACTAGATTGAGGTCTTTTAATGAAATGCATAATATTTTTTATGAAGTAAGAAATGAAAGCCAAAGTAAGTGTTGGAGTAATTGCCATTGTAAAATAATTTCCAGATTACTTTCCATCTCAGTTATGTTCTCTTGAGATGGTTCATCTGAGATGTCTCATCTGCTGATGGATTTAGGGTCATGATAACAGTGGCTTCATTTTATATCTGACTTTGTCAGCTTGAAGTAGTCACTATTAAATATTTTTTCATTTTGCTAAAATAGTAATTCTAGTAAAACAAATCCAGTTTGCAAATTAATACTCTTTAGCAGGAAGAATATTTCCCATGTTTAGATAGTGCTCTGCAAATTTGCTAAATATTCAGAATGGTAGCTTAAAGAGGCAATTCTTTCTCTTCCAAATATGATTTTAAAGCTAGTTTTCTGATATCTATATACTTCAAGTGCCTGAAAGCCAAGGGTTGAATTATGGTGATCACTTCTGTTTTATAGCTGTCTTTCATATGAGCTTATGTGAAAAAAGAGAGTTTATTTAAAAAGTAGATTCACAAGTGAGAATATAGGCAGGATCATAAAACAGTAATCATCACAGGGAAGACATTTACAGTTAGCTGTAGGAAAACTGAGAGATCCTGTCCTGTCAAACCAGTGTAAGAATTACAGGTTGCCCTCCGCTTTTTCTTTTACCCCAAGGTACCCACTTAAAAATATTTTATCAAAATTTCAAACACGATGCAAGTTTAAGATCACAGTTCCTGCTCTGCTTTGTCCTCTGTTTTTCTCACTTGCTTCTTGGACCTGCTCTCTCTGTAACTTCCATCACTCAACTGTCCCTGTCAAATATTCCCTGAATATTTCTGTGGGTTTTCTGTGAACGCAGAAGCTCAGAAGGATGTCCACAGGTGCCGTTTGTGTTAAATTACCAATACATTAAGGTAGTATTAGAGCTTTGGATGTAGTTCCTAGGAGCAAAGAAAAAAATTACATTTTTAGTTAAACACATGCATTTTCTTGGCCACTTACACTAAAATACTGCTATTAATTTCTGTTAATATACCATTTAGTTTAGCACATTATTGTAGGTTATCCATATGATTATGGATTACACTTTACATACTGACTCAGCACATTTCCTCACTGAAGTTTCTCTACTAACAGTAAAAAATTAGGCTCATTCTCATTATAGGAAATCTACAGTTCAGGTGAAAAAAAAAAACAAAGTAAAAAACAACAAAAAGGTAGTTCACACTTCGTGTTCCTTTTATACACCTCAGCACCTGTATCTGCCCTTTGGTGTCTATTATCTTGCTCATAGAACGGGTGTATAAATCATTTGCTGCACACCAAAGTAGTTATAACACTAGACTTTAAAGAGCAAATTATCTTCTATGGTAATGATAGCCTAAAAAAATAAAAATCAGATTATGTTCAAAATTTGAGTTCCATGAAAAAATGACCAGAAAGTCATATTAAATTGCCAAGTCGCCGAAGCTAAAGCACTAGCTCTACTACTCTATCATGACACTTTCTCCAGAATAACTATTTTCTGGTGTGCTGCTTGCCTTCTGCTTGGCAGCCCATTGATTCTATGAATCAAGAATTAAAACAGGAGCCATTTATTCTAATTATGGCGCAATTAGGCTCACAATATTAAAAGTTCTGATTCAGAAGGGATGCAGTGTCCTTAAAATAGGCAATTGCTTATTTCACATTAAACTGGAGAAGTTCTTTAATAAACGTAGTCATGGATAATAGTTATTTGTTCCTATTACTAAAGCTATTTGTGCTTGAATGAGGATTGTGCTCCTAACTGTGACTTCTTCTGTTTTTTGTCCCACAGGGAATTCTTGTTTCTGTGTTTGTAATGTCATTGCATGTTGCCATGGCAAAAGTGTGATAGTACAAGTTCAGCATTATCATGTTAGTCAAGGACAAAGGAGGCAGAAATCAGAACTTTAATCCCAAAATGGGAAATGTCTCTGAAATTTTCTCTGCTTTTATAAGATATTGTGTTTTCCAGTGCAAAAGAGTCAATACTTTTTCATTTGTATTTATGTATCGATATACTATATATGTATAAAAATCCATCATGATCCCTTCCAGAACTTGAAGAGTTTACACTGAGCAGGGGGAGGCCGTAATAATTTTGTGTCCAGCTTCAGTCTGAAGAAGTTATTGCAAGCCAAATGCTCAGAATTGCACAATCCCACCTTGAACTGGCCCATGGAAACTCCTGGCTGTTCCTGTACATGTTGTTATGAAAGAAGGAATCTGAAAGCTGACAGTGAAGTCATCTGGGAAACATCTCTTTGAAGGAGAGACGCTCTTGGAATGGTGTCGTGACCTGTTTGCTCGGGTGGCTCAGAGGTGCACCCAGAAGTTCTGAGCTAATCAAAACGATCCCAGTCTTAAAAAGCTTCACCTTCTTGGTAAAGCAGAATGGTTTTGCCATTTTTATGAGTTAAGATTACTTTTATTATTGAATACTTGGACAACATAGCTTGTTTGTTCGTAAGGGTTTTTTGTTGTCTCTGTTCAGTTTTTTGCTGTTCTTGGGGAGGTTTTGTTTGATAGTCCTTATATTTGCAACAGGAAAAAAAAAAGTCAGCAGGACAGATGGAGCTGAGAACATGGAGAACAGAGGGTTCAAGCTTTAAATTGCTATATTTTGTGAACAAAAGTGAGATTTTCTGCAGAATGCTTCTACAGAGCTGACCAATACCTGCTGCAGCTAAAGGAACAATGGCTTTATGAAAACCAATGTGTTGATGCAAGAGAGAAAAACAGAGCCAAAAACTGAGACAGAAGTTTTGCATAACTTATGCAGGGTGTTAAAGTTATAAAAATACCAACACTTGGGATCTTGATCTTGCTGTTCCTTTAATTGTAGCATTTTACGAGATAATTGTGGTGTTTGTGACGTGGTAGAGGATGTGAGAATGTGTCCTTTAGCTTTAAGAGAATGCTAAAGAAAATGAACTTGAACTTCAGTTAGGGTAGAGTTTATACAAGCATGAAAAAACATTTTGATTGTTACTCAGCAGTGCAGTGAAGTTCCTAGTGGATTGCCAGTGTTGCTGGCTAGCATCTGTAGAGGTGAACTGGGAATTAAAGCAAAGATGTCTGTGTTCTGAAGCTTCCAACAGTACATTTCCCATCTTTGCAAAAGAGTCTGTAGAGATAGGGCTGTTGGTATTACCTCAGTGGAATATAGGAGTTGTTGCAACTGTGTCTTATGGTTAAGGTAAATTAAATACTGTATTGGCATCCGGTTTACGAATGCAAAAAGACAAAAGAAGCAAATGATTTCAACTTTCTTACATTAAATTATTTGAAAATATCTAAGACTTAGTGAAAATAGTATTTTAGTAAATTTGAGAGTCAGTAGTCAGATTTGACTACTTTTGCAGAGAAATGATGCTTGAGTTGAATCCAATTCCTGTGGTGCAGAACTAAGTCTAATGTCTAATTATGGGTTTGTAAAGCTGAAAAATCTGTCCACACTGTTATTATGCACTTCTAAAGCTGAACATCTGATGTTTAAAATGGTGAATATGTATTGTTTTTAGGTGACTCTCTTCAGTGAAGGTAAATTAAATATTTGTTTAAATGGAAACAGTCCAATGAGGAATAAAAATTTTCTAAATTGAATCATTTAAGCAGCATAATGTGTTTTCAGTGAGTGAATATCAGAGGCACTTCATGTTTGAAATATCCTTTCCAAAGGAAGTGTCAAGTTTGATATTTAGTTCTGTTTTCCCTGTCTGGATACAGAGTGGTTCTTGTGCATGCGCACATACCCTTTCCTGTGCACCTGTATTATCAGCCTTCCCTGAATACTGGGTCAATAATAATTCTTGCAGAAATAAAAAGTTACCATATTTTAAGATTGAACAGTGAATTTAGAACTTCCAGTAACAACAGAGGATTGCAGGAGCTGGCAAGGATGTTATTCAGAATCTCCAGCTGGGTGGCTCAGTCATTTCCTGTGCAAGTCAGAAGAAACTCAGAAAGACTGTGTATAGGGTCAAGCTAGATGCCATTAGTCAATAGGAGTTTCATTTGATGGGTTTACTCTTGTTAGTTATCCTCAAGCTTTCAGGCAATAACAAAGATACACTGCAGGAGACTCAGCAGAGTTGCTGAGTAGTGGTGGAGAAACAGAAGATAGTGATTTGTTGTCATTTGATGTTAGGTGAGTCTGTGGTAGGTGTCAATAGTTTGTGTATTGAAGCAAAAGAGGATAAATAACTTAAAAACGGTGCCTTTGGATATCCACAGATATCCCCTGGTGCAGTAAAAGGACTTGACGGATGTTCCAGCGGAAAAAAAACCCCTGCACATAAATAATCAGTTCACATGTAAAAGCAAAAACTGGAAACAGAGTATGTCTAAATAGAAACCCAGAGGTCAAAGATTGGAAGCATGTTGTGCTTCTTTAATTTATTCCTTCATTACATCCATAGATGGAGGTTTAGGTTGGATATCAGGAAAAAGTTCTTCACCCAGAGGGTGAGTGGGTGTTGGAACAGATCCCTTGGGGCAGTGGTCACAGCCCCTAAGCCTCACAGAGTTCAAGGAGTGTTCAGATCTCAGGCACATGGTGGGATTCCTGTGCAGGACCAGGGGCTGGACTTGATGATCCTGATGGGCCCCTTCCAACTCAGACTATTGTACAATTCTATGATTTTATTCACACTCAGAGTATGGGAGTCTTGCATGTGAAGGCTGAAGAACATTGCAGCACACATGAAGAAAGAATGCTGTCGAAGGAATGTGTGTGACCCGGTCATAACTAGGGAACACTTGATGAGAAATTATTGTGTTTTCCAGTGATAAATTCACTCTTGCAGTCTTTCTCTGCCCTTGTTTATTACATACTAAATATTAACCCTGATTTTATTTATTGGCTATGGGAAGTGCACTTGGGATTGAAAGGAAAATGGGCCTTCAGCATGATATACTACTAGTTATTAGCATCACTGCCATTTGTGCACTGTTAAAAATGTTCCTTTTTAAGCCCATACATCAAAAGTTTTAAAAGAATTTTCTAAAAATTTCTTGATCTTGCTGGATTTTTCTCTCAAAGCTGGAGTATCCCTAAGGGATATTCCTGTTACCCTCCTATCCTGATTGGGAATGTGGAGCTTGCCTAGACCAGCAGTGAATGGTCAGCTCCAGCAGAGAAGGCAGTGGAGCAGAGCAGAGAGCCATTCTTTATTCATCCAGCTGTCTGAGGTGCAAGTCCCTCTGCATGGAGCTGGGTTAGTCTTGACCTGTGGCTAAAGTCAGGGTAGCTGGAAAGTCCTGATAATGGTGTGTGCAGTGGGAGGTCAGTGGACACCCCCCCACACCATCCCAGCTCCACTATAATCTTCAGGTTCAGCCTGACAGCTCCTCAGGCCATGATCCAGTTTGAGATGTGCTCCTGAAGTGCTGTAGAGATTGACGGACTGAAGAAAGGATGAATGTTTTATCTCGTACAACTGGTGTTTTCTATAGTGACAGTCTTGATCAGATAAATGTTTTACTTTTTCTGCTTTCTTTCTGTATTCCAGTCTGCTCTTATCTTCCTTGTGGAGTTAATAGCTGTATTTTTCAACATTATTTTACTTTTAGAATTAGATGCATTAGTGCAGAGAACAGCTTTGCTGGTATGTTGTCATTTGATTTGATTTTTGATTTTGTCCTTGTTCATAACCCCCTTAACATGCGACCACACTGATCTCTTTGGAGGATATTTTTCTTCATTTACAAAGTGTGTCCTTAAGTCTTCTGAATTTCTGTTTACACACTAGCTATGGTAATATAAATGTATACTCCTATTGTATTTTCCTTTTTCTGTACCATTTTCCCATCTGCCTGCAGAGGAAATGCAGTGGGACTTGAGGAAGAATGAGATCTGGTGTAATTATTCATTTGCCTTTCAAATTACACCAAGCTATATTCAGCCCACTTGGACCCCATATCAGGCTTCTTCTTAGTCAGCACCTGTGTAATTTCTCTTCTTACCAAATCTGAACAGGGGTTAGAAGACACGCAGGATTAGAAATGCCACGTCCTCATTTTCTCAGGCACCTTTTCCAAAATATTTTTAGGTATTTCTGTGCCCAGACATTTGTGCACGAATCACATCCTTGTGCAGGTGAGGGGCTGGTGAGGTGTACTGCTCCAAGGAAATGTCTGCGTTGTCTATGTCCATCAACTGTTAAGAAAGATACACAGCTTTAGTTAACAAAGTATGTTCTTTATTATTTATTAAGAGATCCAAGTTGAAAGACTGAAATGTTTGGTAGGGGGAATTCTTAGTTACAGCACTTCTAGAGGACAGAACTACAGGTTAAACCAGGTGGCTTGTTGAAAGGGTTTTTGAAGCTAAACACAATGTGTTTTTTACATCAGTTCATCTGGAAGTTTGCTTTGCTACCTAATTATTTTACTGTCCTTTCTCTAATACTCTCTTTTCTCTCCAAAAAAACATTTCAAGAGCTTATCAAATAGATTTTTCATTCTTTATATCTTAATTGCTGTCAATATTTTCACCTCTGCATTTTCTCACATGCATTTGGCTTAATTCTATTGATGGATGAAATACCTGGTAATATTTGATTTTCATCAGAAGACCTTTTATTTTTTAAATGTTTTTAATTGTGTATTCCTTCCTTTTTTGCTTTTTTTTTTCCTCTTTCTTTATTGTATGAGTTTGGTAAGTACTATCTTTGTATAATTGCCTTTAAATGTGCATGAAATAGAACCATTAATGTTCAGTAATTTCAGAGTGATAAAGATATGTGGCACTGCAAAAGATTGGAAATGTGATGACAAAAGGAAACAGATGTTGTTTAAAATTAAAATATCCTACACTGCTCTCTACTGGAAGAGTGGAAGTCTACATTAAATATTCAAAAGTGCATGATTTTTTTTTTTTTCTCTGGTAAAACTAATTTTTCCAAACCATGGATAGAGTTTTTTGTGTTCCCCCTAAGCATTGAAGAAAAACACCTGGATATAATTTGCATGTAAAAACAGTACTATGTTGAGGGTCAAAATGTAAGCTGCCAGAGGGAAGAATTACTAGAGAGCATCCTGCTCATGTCAAGGAAAAAAAGGGTGGACAGTTAACCTTAAAAATTCACCTGTCCTTACTGGTGGATGCTGGGCTATATCATAGCAGCAACAGACTTGTCAGAACAGTAAAGGATCCTGGATGCCTGAATTTACCCTGTGTTTGAATTGACTTTTGATTGAGCAAACAAAATAAAAGCAAAGATTTACCTTTTAATAGATTCTCCAGCTAAAGCACAACTATAAAAGCAGTTTTATAGTGTCACTGTGGAATTGGACCAAAACTTGTGTTCACACAAAATGCATAGGACATTTTTCAGCTTCATTCTGAAGGAATGAAGGGTCTGTGTGATAATTTGTTTGTGTAAGACAGCCCTCCTGGCCATTACAGGGTTGAATTATTCTCCCAACTGTTCTTGATGATAGAACTTATGTTGATTTTAATATGATGAAATAGTGTCTGTTAGTTCTCTGCAGCTGCATTATCTTGCAGATCTTTGTATTTGGAGTGAACACATCTGGTTGTCTGGTAATATTAGATTATAAACAGTTGGATCTGAGGTTTTTGGCTTATATGTGGCTGGTCAACAGCTCACTTTCATAATGGCAATCATCCATGTACTTTAAAGGAACACTTAAATTGTTCTCACTGATAAGATCTTTGATCTCATAAATTTCTGCTTATAGACAGCTGCAAGTGAAATCAAAATAACTAATATATTACCAAAATAAACTTTCATCAGTTTTGTAGGCAATGTGTTTGGAAGAATGGCAAACTGCATGGGAAAATGTGTAGTAATTTATATGGGGAAAGCATCGCTTGAGCTTTCTTTATGTTATGCAAATATTGAATATCATCCTTTTTGAACTTCTTCAAGTATCCAATGCAAATTCAGTATGATCATGATGATCTTCTCATTAATATTAAACAATACATAAATATTTAAAAAGATGAGTCTAGTGGCATGCCTAAATTATTGATCATTTTTCTTTGAATTGGCTTATTATGCATGATGTACCCCAACCTCAAGAATATTCTTTTTACTGGTTACAAACAGTAAACACATGTAGCAGTCATATGTAAACATTTTCCTCTGTTATTCTGTATTTGAACACATTACTTATGTAAAGAACACTTAAGGATTTAATGCATTTATTAGTTTGCATATAGGATTAATAGTGAATGATCCAAAGGGAATCTGCTATTGTATTTTCTGTTTCTCTCTTTTGCAGTGAAGTGTCAGAGTTGTATTAGCCTGAGTCTCAGGAGCAGCTACATTTCATATGATGGTTGTTCTGCAAGAGCCAGGTTGCAAAAGGGAGCCTGAACTGCTGAAAAAACAGTCTAAGTTCCCACCTAGACCTCTGTATCAATACTGCTCTCTAAAGGAGCCTGGGCTTGAAATGGGAAGTTTCATGGTTTTGCTTTGAAATTGTCATTGGAGAAACACTTCCATGTTGAAAACTTGTTCTGTTCATGCCACAGCTGGACTGAATTCGTGATGTAACCCATATTTGTTCTCTGCGTTTGTGTGAGATTTGCTGAAACGACCACAATGAAATGGCTATCTCCCCATTTCATGAGGATGGTGAATTCGTTGCTATTTATTGACTTTCTAAATCCCTGAGGTGGTAATGCAGCCTCTGTGCTGGGGATTGTACAAACACGGACGCTTTTGTCATACTGACCTTGTCAGCTGATGTCCCAGCTTTGCAAACACACATGTTTGCTTAGCTTAACTATTATGAGTAATGCCATAGTAATTGGTACCTCATATTAAACAAAAAATGATGATAGGTCACATGGATAAGGTACAGAGCAGAGGATAAAGCAAGCAATAAAAAGCTTCCAGTTAAAGCATTAACTACTTGTTAAACCTAAATTGCATAATCATTATTTTGATGCAGTTAGAAAATAACTTGGTCTGATTTGACATTCTGTCAATATTTTGTTCCCGATAGAACAGTCCAATTAATGCAAATATTCAGAATATTTCCCCCAATTGCTGGTGTTCTCTCTATTATTCATGACAAAAATAAATAAAATGGAGTGGTTGGCTATGTAATGTGTAAGCAATTTGAATGTATCTGAATCAAAAAAATATAGGATTGAAATTAAAAGAGGTACATGTAGATACAAGTAGTGCAATCCATGGTATGCCCTTATAATTTCTGATTGATATTGACTCTCAAGCTACAAATCCTTACCTATCTGGATTAAATGCATTTTACTGTATTTTCCTGTGCTGGATTGCACATAAGTTCAGATTCCACATCCGGTTCAAAACTACTGAGAGCAGGAAAAATTTCAGAAGTGATGCTTCATGTCAAAACTGACACTTATCTGGAAGACAGCGCATTGCAGATGAGTGATGGAATTCTGGAGGGTTATGGTTCATAAGTACTGGTGTAAGGCTTGTGGTGTTTTTATATTGAGTCTTGGCTGTTTACTTATTTTTAAACTTACGTTGCTAAATCCAAAGTGTTCAGATTTTGTCAGTCTTTTAAACCTTTGATCACAGCAGTTTATCCTTCTATTTAGATGTCCACTTCTCCCTCCTGTCCATGATTAGAAATGGTAATTTCTGGTTTGGGAAATGTTACTATGAGCTTTAAAATTCAGTGGCATTTAACAGATTCCCCAGCTGTGACAGAAGCTTGATTTGGTGGTTACACTTTCTAAGGCAGTGATGTGAATTAGCATGAGGTACAAGCCCCTTGGAAAACTGTATTTGTGGAAGTTATCATGAAAAGATTGTTCTGCTTCTGGGATTTGTTGAGTACAGCTAAGATTCCTCCACCCTTCTTGGCATGTGAATCAGAGGAGAGGGCTGAGAGGGAAGTTGCAGGGAAATGACTCTTCGTTTTTGAGGTATCTTTTTCTGTCTCAGATTTCAGTCATCTGGATGGGAGCAAGCAAATAAGAAACACAGGGCAGCCCTGTGCCCTTCTGGAGAAGTAACTGCAGGTGAGGCAGCATAACCTGGGGCACGTAGACATGGATGTGACCCAATTCCACCCAAAGCCTGTCTCTAAATCTCTACTGAGAGGTACCAGGATGCTTACATTGGTGATGACTCTGGAGCTGCCAGTTTCAAAGCCACACAAATATTAGGAATCACACATGGATGAAGGATGCTCAGCCATTGTCCCCATCTCCATGGGCAGCAGTGATCTGTGTTCCCTGCTCATTGAGCCTTATCCACGCTTGCAGCTGTTATTTCCTGTGTTTATGCAGGATTCCTGCACAGTGTATTGTGTACTTTGGCCTGCTCACAAACTCACAGCAATTATATTGCAGCCTCTTTGCGCTCTGCCAGGTGTGGGGGGTGTAAATATGCCTGTGTACAGATATCTGACATTAGTGGTATTAGAGCATTCCTCTTAAATTCTCATCTGACCTTATCCACTCTTTTTTTCTTTTTTTTTCCCAACAGACACTTGCTCAATATATTCACCCACCCTTCCCTTTGTATCTGCCATATATAGTGTCCATAATGTCCAACAATCATTCCTCTTTCTCTAGATGCATTTTGTGCAGTGGTCACTTTTCCAGGGAAGATCCCCAACTCTATTTAAAGTCATCAGAGATGTTGCATGAAAGACATCAAATCAATAACAGAGGTTTCTGCTTCGTTATTTGGTCTCTGTGCTGGAGAATTGTAATAGCAGAGAACACTGACAGCAGATGTGTGTGGTGTTTTGATTTACACACTGCTCTATTCAAGGTGGCACATCATATTTCAGAGGCAGCAGCAAATTTCTAATGAGGCTTAGTTATTGGTGGGGCTGCAGAGTTTCTTTGCAGGAATACAGCTTAAGTACACTCAAAACTTTGAAGGTTTGGTAGAGTTTAAAACTTCAGAGTTACTCAGGTGAAAGCATCTGCAGCTTGGCACATTTAAGTTCCTTTTGAAACTAGGACTTAAAAATTGTTGGTACCTCTGCGTGTCATGTTACACAGAAGATTCTGTACTTTAGTGAGAAAAGGACAGGGATGTTCTTGCTGGCATTATTTTGGCATATACATGTTCATGGTGTGACTTAAATCTAACTGTACCTCAGTGTGAAAGTTGAGCAGTTCAAAATTAATTATTATATAACACAGGTGAGATTTGGGTGGGATTGTCATAACTTTTTAACAGTATAATAGAAGGCAAGCAAAACTGTACAGAACATGAAAGCATTTCATTGTACAAATAAAGAAATGGGAAGGTCCTTTTATGTATTAACAGGTGTATGTTTTTCATTAAAACCTTATTTGGTAAAAATATCAGCTCTAGTAGAAATTCTTTGAATATTACCCTCGTTTTTATGTAAGTGGGAGCCTTTAAATCCATGGAATTACTGAACCAACCATCTCTGAGAGAAAAATCGGTCCCTTTAATTAATCTTGCATGACTGTATGAAAGTTTTAGTAGCACAGTAGAAACAATTGATTCATGGCAAGTATCTTCTGTCAGTACTTTTTGTGTATTTTTTTTCATTATTTTCTAAAAAGAGATTACCAAAATGGTGATTTTCACGTGGAAAATGTACTTTACCCTCTAATTTACAGATTTGTATAGGATGTTTTTTTAAAGCTGACTTTGATATCTAATTAGAATTTATTTCTTGTTACTCTCTTGATTAGAAATAGTTGTACAACTAATGAAACAATTGCCTTTCCAAAATGTTATTTGGAAATAGTTGGAAAATAAGATTACTTGAGTTGATTAGGCCTTTCAAAACATAACTTACTGCTCACAAATTATAATTTTTTCAGTTTCTTGGCAGTACAGAAGTGGAGCAGCCCAAAGGCACAGAAGTTGTAAGAGATGCTGTTAGAAAATTAAAGGTAAGTGAGAATTTTTAATGAAATATAAATGGAAAGTATTCTTAACCTGTTTTCACAGCTAAGACACTTTGTACATTTTCTAGGTAAATTCATTGGTTCTAGAAGCAGTTACTTTTATGAACCTCTTCACTGGGGTGTAGGCTCTTCCTTATTACATCTGTATTGTCAGGTGTTTGCTGTGCAAATATTTAGTTGTCTTATAGATTATACAATTATTTATAAATATTTATAAAGTTAGTATATTTCAGTGTGTAATGCTTGTTCTTGGGAAACTTTAGGGCTTCATTAGTACAAACTGAAGCAGAGTTTATTTTAGCTGTCATCCCCACTTTAGGGCTGACTCACATTGATGGTTGAGAAAATCGACTTTCACAATTTCTTCTTGGTTGTATGGCCTTGGGCACCAAGGGACTTGTGGACAATTAGAAATATCCCAGTGAAATAACTTGTTGAACTGATAACATGGCTTTGCATTGATTGCTGAGTGACAGCTCATGTGCTTAGAGCTCTTCAGACACTGTGAGCTGCAGCAGGGAATGTTGATTTCATTGCTCTGCTCGCTCACTGTGGAACTACTCTTCTTCATGCTTAAGGCATAGAACTCTTGGAACTTTTCATTATTCATTTAAATAAGTTTCCTTGGGAATGGGCAGGAAATTTTGGGAATCAATATTGAAAAATTTGATTCTGTTTTATTGCCATACTAAAAATGGTTAGAAAAAAACCATGGAATCATTCATGTAGCTCAGCTTTTAAAACTGAGGTTTCCCTTGACCTAAGCCATCTTTACAAGATTGATCAGTAATCGTATTAAGGTATTGAAACAGAAGGTTTTCACTATTGGTTTTGCTCTACCAAAAATAGTGCAGCTGCTTTTAAAAGTTTGTTTAGTCAATTCTTAGAGTGTTGTATGCCAAAAAGATTTATCTGTTGCTGTTAGTCATTATTGTCTAGTTTTGTCAAGTGTTTTAGGCTAAGGTAAGGGTTTGTGTGCACCTTGTGCAGTTTGTGTCTAATACTGGAGTGAAGCCTGTTGTGTTTGATGTTCTGTGTTTATAAAATTCCAACACCCGGTGCAAAGTTAATTGTGTGCCGAAGCCTGTCATGATGATAAGTTGCTCTGGAGAAGCTTTGTTTCTATTTTAATGGTGTTTTATCAGACTTTTCCTAAGTAAAGCAGCTGCTAAGTGTCTCTCTCTCACTGGTGGAACTCCAGGCTAACCTGGGCTCTCACTGATTACTGGAGGCTTTGGATTGTATGATTTTGTACCTGAAATAGTTTGCTCTGAAAGCAGGTTCAAAGAGGATTTCAAATAAGTGCTCTCTGAAGTGTAGGAAGAGCCAGAAATTTTGTAAATATGTATGTGGTGTCATTGGAGTATGTAGATATCTGTCCTAACTTTTTACACGTGTTCCATAAACAAACCACCTTGGAGATGGATGTCCGAATAGTCGCTGCCAAAATTACACTGTTTTCTTCAAGTTTGGATTTTTGGAGCTTAGGTGAAAAGTATTACATGTGATCTTACATAATCACAAGTTTATTAGAAAACTTCCAAAGTAATTAGAGACAACTTTTGGGAGGACTTGAAAAATCTTGGAACAGAATTCAGAGAGCAATAAAAAAGTTTTATGTTTGAGATAATTGTCAATTAGTTGAATACTCTTTTCAACACTGACTGACATTGTGCATCTGTATTCTTTGAAGAGAAGCCCAGAAGTATTTGATTTCATCACACATCTGTAGCTTGTTTTTAGAAAATCAAAACTGAAAATTTTAAAACATTGAAATAGCTTGAAAATTAATAACTTATATTGAAAGAAATATTTAAAAAAGTATTGAAAGAAAATACGTAGTGATTTTGGGAGTAGGAGAGTTTTTAGAAGAAGTGTAGCTTGTGATGCCATATGTACATTGTTTAGTTGTATGGATTTGGTTTTAATAGCGATGTTATTAATCATAATTTGTTTATAATTAAAATTAATAGCTGGCAGGAAAACAACTGACACTTTCTTAATGTTTGAAGCTATTTTTACAAGTGACATGTATCACCCTAATAACTCTTGAAGTCATGTGCTTACGGTGACATATAGATCATGAAATACTGTCATCACAAAGTATTTTTCTTAAGCCATCATGTCATAAACTGTGTCAGAGGAGAGATTTGATATACAGCTGTTTACTTCTTTTAATCAAAAGCCCTTAACTCGCTCAGCACAAAGACTCTTGGCTTGCCAAGCACAGAAACGGGAGCTGCCATTCCAAAAACTGACTTTTCCCAGCAGGTGGAGCTGAAGTTCTACAGAAACAAACAGTAACTTGGAGAGACCTTTTTTGTTGCCCCTTTGTACTTCTTTTATCCCAAATACTGCTTTTACATTTTCTTGACAATTTTTTGGGGTCAGTTGCAATTAGAAGATGCGGTTTCTTCAAGCATCTATATTTCATTTTTCTAGGAGTTTCTCCAGTGGTTTCATCTAGCTGGGATTTCCCTTTGTGTTTTTTTTCCTTCAAGTTTTCTAGTCAAACTAATTTCTAGAATGAAACAAAAACTTAAAATCATATTACCAAGATACCTACATACCAAAAATACCTACGTTATTCAAATGTCTAAATGTTGTCAAATCACAGTTTATTTTATAAAGTGAAATTATTACCTTCCTTGATTAATGAAAGATATAACTTCCAGATCAAACTGTAGGAATGAATTTGATCCTTCCATTAAAGTGCTTGAAAGGTTGCCAGAGGTGAGAACAGGTAGAAAGACCAGCATGGAAAGGGAAGCACAACCAGGCAATGGTAAGCAAACCGTGTGGAGTGGTGTTAGGGAGAAACCAGAAGAAAAACCTGCTCCTTTTATAGCCCTCCGTGGGATGTTTTTGTGAGGGCCAAACTTAAGACTGCTGTTTTGCCCAACTTTCAACTCAGTATCCTTTTCTTCTCCACTTTTCTTCTGGAAGTGGAGATGACCAGACATAAAGTAAATAGAATTAATCACTTTGAAACCACTTGAAATATTCTTCATCAGCTCCTTGACCCGTAAGGATACACAAAGTGAAGAGTGCTGTTTCACACACTTCCACACATGCTGTGATGCTGTCCTGCTGCTGCCCTTAAGGACCATCAGTGGATATTGTTCTGAGCTCTTTTCCGTCTGAAAGCTGGGTTTCATTTGTTGTTGAAAGGAGAAAGAAGGGTGGAGTATAGAGAACCTTTTAATATTGGGATAAAGAGGTTTCCAAGCCACACAGCCATGACTGTTCTTTTTGAAGTACTGGAGAAGGCAGAATTTGTGGCTCAGGACCAGTCAGGGACAGCATGAAGACCAAAGTGGTTCAGATGAGAAGAAGTAAATAAGAAAACACCTGGTTACCCTCGCTCTCAAAAAAAAAAAAAAAAAAAAAACCACTAAAATCCAATCCCATCCCAGCTCCCTAAAAATCCCCCAAACCTAAAAACAACCAACAAAACAAAACAAGACCCCAAAACAACAAAAAAACCCACAAAAACTAAAACAAAAAACAAACACCCCTCAAAAAAAACCCAAACAAACAAAAAACCCCTACAAATAAAAAAACACCTCCACAAACCTGCTAAGACTTGATGCATAAGCAGGTCAAATGTAATTTTAATAAGTCTCATAATATCTCGTTTTCCTTGATACTGTAACAAAAGTCAAGATATACAGGAAATTTTTTCTATTTTATTTTTAAAGAAAAGTTAAACCATAGAAAATCGGTTTATTTATATCTGTTGCTTTCCTTAAAAGATGTAACAAAAATGTGATGTTAATTCTAAAGCTGCTAAACAAGAGTGAGCCAATCCCACTGAGCTGCACCAAATCTGTGTCTTGCCTGAGAACATTATATGTATAAACTAACAGCTTAAGAATTTGGCCCATCGTGTCTCTTCCCAAGCCATGCTGTGATTCATTATAATTTTATATCATTGTCCAGTTTAATGCCAATGGGAGGCTACAGATTTTTACCATCTTAAATAAACTTGTTTACTGTGTGAGATACAAACATTGCTTTGTTTCAAATGTGAACTGAAAGGAGAAAATAATGTTTGCACATCTCCTAAGTCCAGAGCTCCCTCAGGGTCGTCTTTAAGTAAAAGGAATGAGTAGGAAAAATAGAAGGCAAATTGGCTGATACCTGACTAAGAGCTGGGATGTGCTGTGCACACTCCACACAAGTTTGGGATGTGGCTGAACTTGGTATTCTGAACAAGGTCAGCTATGAAAGAAATTGCTGATCAGTACCTTTGTGTTATCTGTTATTACACAAGATGGGGAGTGGGCAGGAAAAATGCTAAGAAAGTAACTGCACCAAATTTTCCAAATTATCTGTGTGTGCAGTTCAGTGACTGTAGCCCACTAAACCTTTGATTAAAAGACTCTTTTGTGTGGACATCTGTGTTGAAGAGATTCTTTTGTGAGTTTTCTCTTTTTTCTTTTTTATATTTTTATTAGATGGAGTTTCTTGTAAAGTAGGTTTCCAGCCCTCTACTAATTCTTGCAAATATCCTGTTATTCTTCTTCATTTTGTCAACATCCTTCTGTATTTGAAACCCTCAGACTCTAAAGGTTGAGTATTTTCTCACAAGCAGCTAATGCAGTGCAGCCATTGTTGTCTTAAGGATCTCTTAGAAATATCCAAGGATTGCATTAATCTTCCCAGTTTTGCTGTGCTCTCAATTCCGTCCTCACAGGGTAGTCTCTCCAGGAACAAAGTTTGTTCCCATAGGTGGGGTTTGCAAAGTTGCCTGTATTGAACCAAACTGGCTTTGTTGTGATGCCAGTCTGGTGTTCTGGTTGGTGAAGTGTTCTCTGTGTTATTGGCCCCTCCATCAGCCTTTGTGGTCTGCAAGCTTCCTCTGTAATGATTTTGGATTTCAGATCATTAGTTATTTTCCTCCCCATTTTTTGCCTCTTATTTTTTACTGCCTGCAGATTTTATCAGTAATTATTTTTCTCCTGGTCATTGTTCAATAATGTCATGCTTAAGAAATAAGCCCTGCTGGAATACATTAGAAACATATCTTCCCAATGACAATTTCCTGTTTATAGCTGCATCTGGAGACTAATGTAACCAACTTAACTAATACTTTCTTTCTATTGCTTCATTTGCTTAAATAGAATGGCATACAAAACTCGGTCAGATGCGTTGCCTACTTTGATAAGCTGCATTTTTTGTAAAATCCATATTGATCATTATTAATTTCACCTCTCTTGAATTCTCTAGTTCTTGAACTTGATTTATGGCTTTTGAGAGTGGAGACATGGTAGAGTCAGTTTGTTTACCCTTTTTTTAGAATTGGCGCAGAACTCTCTTCTGGAACTTCCTCGGTGTTGTAAGTCTTCTTGACTACTTGGAGCAAGCTTTGGCCAGCTGTTCTAAAACTTGTGCAAGTTATTCACAGCATTATTTTAAAAAGCATTATTTTTAAAAATTATTCACAGCATTATTTTTAAAAATTATTTTCATGATTACCATTATGAAATCAAGCATTCCGTCATCATTCTTGATGTATACTATGGCTTTAACCCAGTAAAATCAAGTATCATTTATGCCTTCTCTTCATTACTGCACAGAAATACTTGTGCATGTCTTGTTTCCAAAGATCAGGATTTACTCAAGTTCAAGGCTGTTTCAAGTCGAGATGTGCCCCAGGATTGTCTGTTGCATAGGTGTGTTTCTGGGCACTGGAAAGTGCATTGGAAATTGAGGTGCCCAAGCTGTCCAGGTGGTCTGTGGACTTTGTAATCATTCCATTTAACCCCTGGCAAAGTGCAGACTGCTAAGAAAAGGTATCACATATGTCCTCAAAGCTTCATCCAATAAAGGGACATCATGAAATTACAAATCAGAGAGGAAAGCTGGAGGAGTGGGGGGTATTGAGTTAATGCATAAAAATCTGAAAGACAATTTAATATTCATCTTGGTGAAAAAAATCCATCCTTATAAAACATTGATTGGCTTATCTTTATTCCTATTTTTTTTTAAACACAGACTTAAGAAGTAAACAGCTCAAATTTGCAGTATAAAATTTAAGTCAGTTTTTTTTTGGGGGGGATAGGGGTGTTTATTAGTGGTTTTTATTAAAGAAATATTGAATAGGACACATTATGCAAGCCAGTCTCACAAAGTGTTGTCCAGCCATCATCTAGTGGACTGCTGGCAGATTAATTCTAAGAAGAAAATAGAAGAGATCAAGTCTTTCTCAGGTGTTGACAGTAGTAGTGCTTTCAAGCTGACCCTGTTTAAAAGAAGGTATTTCCAAAGGGACGTCTGGGAAGTGCCCACTCCATGCATGTGAACAGAAGAGTGTGGAAATAGTGGGGAAAACACAACGTTCACTGTTCAACAACCAAGTAGCTGACAAACTGAAAGAGTTCATATTTCCACTGCTCTCATAGAAATCTCCTGCAAAAGTATAAATTAAGTGCAGATAAAGGTTTCAAGAGAACGTGCTAAGTAATTTTAAAATACTTTTTCTTGAATTATAGAAGCATTCTGCAGTGTGCAGTCAGAAATACTGTTCTGTGTCCAGCTAAAACTTTGGGGTTGATTGGTGGTGTTTATAAGAGGCTTTTTGAAGAAGATATGAAACAGCTTCAGGTGGCAAGAGTTGAGGGGAAACATGAATTAATAAAAAAATAAACCTACTGTTTTTGTGATTGCTGTTGTGCTTTTCATCTTATAGTTTGCAAGACATATCAAGAAATCTGAAGGCCAAAAGACGCCCAAAGTTGAATTACAAATCTCAATCTATGGTGTTAAAATTCTAGATCCGAAAACAAAGGTAAGAGACCTACATGTGTTTTTCTTGCTGAACTGATAAATATTGATTTCACCATTTTTATTTATATTTTTTTAAGTATTATAACAAAAGCCATTCTGTTGATGGGAAAAAAAATCTAAACCACCATTTTTTCTTGCAACACGTGGATAATATCTTTCCAGGATACTATAATGATAGCCTTGAGTGTAGTCTGTAGCTAATATGGTATTTATTTATTTTAATCCTGCCACAGCAGAATTTTTAAACTTTGAGGAAGATGAAAACAGTGTGGTAAATAAATGTTGACACTGCATATGGTAAACAAAGCTCCATCTGGTCACCATGGTGTGGCTGCCCGTATGTAGGTGTTTGCAGGTGAAAGAGGAGGCAGTTTGTTTGCAGTTACTCGTTCTTCATCCTACTGCTTTGAAGGTGCACCTCTCTTTAACCTGTTCAATTTTTTTCTTATTTTCTTGCGGTTTTAATTTTGTTTTATGGCCCCCCTCCTCCCTAGAATGTCTATGCTTCTCAGGTGTGTTACTATAAAGATCATGTAGCAGGCCATAAGCACTACTGTAGACTCTTCATCTGCCACAGCATGACAATTCCTGCCCTTTCCACAGTGAAGTCCGTTGAGTCATCCCTAATAGGTTTCCCGTTCCTTTGTTTTCTCTGGTATTTTTAAAGGGGTCACGCAGAATCATTACAGAATGTCTTGGGTTGGAAGTGACCTTAAAGACCATCCTGTTCCAACACCCTGCTGTGGGCAGGGACTCCTTCCACCAGACCAGGTTGCTCAGAGCCCCATCCAACCTGGCCCTGAGCACTTCCAGGGATGGAGCAATAGAACATCCTCCTCACAGACTTCAAAGAGGAACGATGAGATAAATATAAATAAGCCAACAAGTATTTATTCAATAGTCAGTCATTCTTAACATCTGCCGGCTCTTAAATTTTTATACATATGTTGAATGTTGAATTTGAATGAACCTTAAGTTACTGTGTCTTAATTCTGGACTAATTGCTGCCTTCAGACACTGGTACTGCCTTTTCTTGAAAGGTGACTGCAGTTCAAGGCTCTTGCTACTTGAACCCATTTTAGTGTCAGTCTCTTCATGCAACCACCATTCAACAGTTCATACATGAGCAGAGGGAGCAGGAAACATTGATATCAACTTTAATTGCATCTTTTGCATCCTCCTTATGCTATAGGGCAGAAAGGGGTGTTAAGCACCATATCCTGGCAGAAACTGTTTTGAAACAACAGTCTTGAATGCCAAAATATGTTAGTCTTCCTAACTCCTCCTGCAGAGATTAACAGAAAGCTGTGGGATAGATGTTCCTGAGAGAGAGAACATTCTAATCTCTTAGCAATGTTGTTATTACAACTCAAATAGTAATCAACTATGAGTAGTCTTTTTATCTCACTCACTTTGTTGCTGAAAGATACATGTAAATGTAAACTTGAATCAAGTTTTTCCTTCTTTCTTCACAACTTAGAGATGCTTTAGGAAATTACTTAGATTCCATGCTATCATTAATTACAATAATTTTTGTATGTTTTTGAAACACATTTCTTCAGTATTTTTTGGAGGAATACTGGTTTATATTCACACCATGCTTATTAATTGCAGGAGGAACAAGAGGCCTGGTCATGTGTCAGGACCTGGTTCTATGCTTGGCACTCACAAAAGGAGGATTACAGAAAAGTGGTTCTGTCCTTAAATTACATAAATTATATGGATCTGTAAATCTAAGAGTGCCAGGACAAGTGTGTGTTATTGTTTGTAAGTGTTGAAGAGCTACGGAAGAAAGAGGCTAAATGAGAGAGATTTGAGACATGGGGGAAATAAAATACACAGAAGAACAGCTGTAAATACTGACAAAATGAACTCACTTTGGGCAAGGGGGAAAGATTGCCCATGTGGTGCATTTTTTGGATATATGGTTGTGTGCTGAGGGGACATGCCTTTGTTTATGAGCTTATAGCAATCTGGGAACCCCAGGGCTGCACAGAGACTGTCTTTTTTTTAAGAGATAATAGTTCACATCTAAACGACATATTTTCCTTTAAAGCAAATGCTGCTTTCCCATGTAATAAGCCAAATAAAATAAAATACCAAGAAGAGACTTGGTGAAGAAAAACAACAAAAAAATTGGTTGAGATAGTTTATTTCAGACTTGTCAAGCTCTCTCATCTGAAGGCCATTGCAAAATGTAGCAAAAATATCTGAATAATAATGTTTAAAAGCTGTTTATTTGGCACCTCAAGTAATAAATTATTGAGATGTTAAAGTTATTTCTCTGTGCCCCAGTATTTGGATAGCAAAGTCATTTTATTTCTGTTTTCTATATGCAAGTGGGCAAGGTAAGGACTCATTTCAGTAAAACCACTTTAACAAATCTTGGTAGATGATGAAATCTGAAGACGGTGTGCACCTGGGAAAAGGACAGAATATTTTACATAATCAGGCTCCGAGTAAATTGCACAGGAACACAAAGCAACAGTAAAACCAATTTTCTAGGACAGAAATTACTGCCCAAATAAATACTTCCAGATAAATGCTGTCCAAATGAAAACTTCCTGTTTACATTCAGTAAAAACTGGATCATTTTTTAGATGAATTTGCTAACTTCTGTTAAACTTTAAGTCCATTTTCAGGCGCTCGCATGTACAACAAGAGATATTCAAAAATGTCACTGCAACTTGCCTGCTTTTAAGTGAATGAACAAATACAGAGATTTACTTTGTGCTCTTATATCCTTAATCCTGTGCAAGTACAGTAATTTCTTAAAAATTACCTTTGTGTTTATTTGCAGGAGGTCCAGCACAACTGTCAGCTCCATAGGATATCATTTTGTGCTGATGATAAAACTGACAAGAGAATATTTACTTTCATATGCAAAGATTCAGAATCAAATAAGCATCTGTGCTATGTATTTGACAGTGAAAAGTGTGTAAGTATGCGAGAGGCTTTGCAGGACCTGAGGTGCCTCCTATGGGGATTGGCCTGCCTTGAAATAAAGCAGGAATGGTGAATTAAATAAAGGCACACAGTCTGCCTTTAAATTGGGGCCCTTCAGTTGCATTTCTCTTGCCAATATTGTGTCTTGTGACTTAGATGCATTAATTTAAGGAAGAGTCTCTTTTTTCAATGATCTGAGGTGGTTTTCTGGTATTGGTCTCACTACCCAGTTCGATATCCTGGGAGAAGCATCTACAGTACTCTTGGAGAACAGACTCCATCCCACCAAGCTAGAAATGTTTGCACAGCTGCTTTGCAGAGTTTGCTGCAACTCTGTGGCTGAGATACCTTTCCAGGCTCTCCTGCTTGTGTGTGTCTCCATTTTGGGGGGTAGTTTTTGTTGTTGTTGGGGTGGTTTTTTAAAATTTTTATTGTTTTTTTTTAAAAAAAAGACAGAGTTTTCCCTTCACAGCCAATGCCTCCCCACCACATCTCTCAAGGTTGTTGATCCTGCAATGACCTACAAGAAAATTCATTCTCTTGTGCCTGAGAAAGAGCAGGGCAGCTGTTTAAAACTGTGCAATAGCAAAAAAATAAAACTTTAGGACAGGAAAAGAAGAAAATAGTTTCTAGCTGAAGCAGGGTCACCCTCAGAGAAAGTAATTAACAACTAAAACACTATTAACAATGGACTCAACACTGAAAATGGATGTGTGTAATCTCAAGTTTCCTTTCTGTTTTTTTTTTCTGAAGCAACTGAGATATCATACCAAGAAAGCAATATTTTTTAGAAAGTTATATATATTCATTTCTCTTTATATGCAGTTATGTAGCATTGTGTGTTACTTCAGAGTTTCTGATTATTTTGTTCTTCACCTGCCTTGCTCCTGTGCATTCAGTAGGTATCGTTCAGAATTGCTGTGCACATCTGTATCTCTATCCTGCCCCTCTTTTTCACACATTCCAGTGATTTTAAATTGCCCTTAAAATCTCTCCATATTTTTCTTCCTGACTAATGCACTGTTTTTTCATCTCTCTTACATTATATTTCACTTACTTGTACTTTTTTCCCTGTTTCACTTTTTGTTCATTAGTCCTCTCCGTCTGTATTTTCATTTCATCCCACCGTTATCCTTCCAAGAAGTTAGGGCTGTGTGCTCCCAGTGTCCATTACACTTTCCTTTTGCTAACACAAACAGTTATTCTCTGAAACAGTCCTAGTTCAGCTTTTTGGTCTAATCCAGTCTAACTTGCTTAAAATAATTTCTTCTTGGTTTTCTTGCTTGTTTGTTTCTAATAAAGGTAGCCATATGGGGGAGGGGGGTATTCACAGCAAAAACAGAGGGGTTAATTCTCCACCCCTGTAGAACTCAGGTCTTCAGAAAATGATTGAATGACTCCACTGCTTCACTGCTGGGTAAATGGCTGGGACGTCACCTTTCTGAACCATTTTTGTGCATCCAGCCCATCGTGTTCTTACAGGTAGCAAAGGAAAAATATTCTTCTCTTTGAGCTTTCACAAGAAGCAACTAATTTCAGGCTTTCATCTCAATAAAGAAGAGCAAGTTTTTGTTTAGCTTTAGCCAGATTGTCTTTTTATGATTTTTTTTTGTAGTTGTTCCCCAGTGGACTTGTTTAAAAAAATTTAAAATTTATTACCTACTATGATTACTTTCTCTACTAAAGTTCTAATGTAAATGCTGTATCCGTATGTTCACCTTTATTGGTCCTGCTGTAAGTCAGCATCTTTTTCTGAAACCATGGTGTGCCCCATCAGCTTCTTGTAAATTTATTTTACCCCCATTATTTTTGCATTGACTGTATAAACATGTGCTAACATATGATGTGAATCAGCATTAAATGAGTAAATTATTATATTTTGCACATATAAAGCAAATTCTGTTTGGTTGGATTTTTGTAGCTGGAAATAGTTGTGCAGATGAATGCACTTACCTACAGTGTTTTGAGTGAGATTTATAGTACTAATAAAATTAAGTGTTCAATTCTGATTTAAAATCAATAGGGATCAAAACATCTATTAACATGAAAACATTGTTCCATTAAAATTAAGGAATTTATTTAATGATTGAATAGGCTGTATTAGCTTTAGAAATCATCAGAAAAAACAGACTGCAGCATGCTATCTGTATTTACATAAGGCATAATTTATATTGTCCAATCTTTTGTTGCTTTCATAACAATTTGTCAAGGCATTTTTCCATGCTCCTTTCCAGTGTTGACTTCATGATGTTTGGAACAAATCTTTTGGATATTATACATGGTGTAATGTATTTGTGATCATCTGAAATGAAAATAGCAATGTAAAATATTCTTAATATGCTAATTTCAATCTCGTGTTTTATATGAAGGCGGAAGAGATAACTTTAACAATTGGTCAAGCATTTGACTTAGCTTATAGGAAATTTCTGGAATCCGGAGGAAAAGACGTTGAAACACGGAAACAAATTGCAGGTTTACAGAAAAGAGTAAGTTTTGAACTATGTTATTTTAAAGAGATAAAAGAACATACTGCTGTATTCTGCCTGCTTCTTATGAAAGTATAATTATCAGTATTATTCTCAGATTGTTAAGAATTGCAACAAGTACCAAAAAAAGAAAACTGAAGAAAACCCGATAACTGCTAAACAGTATTTTATGATCTTCTGTCTTGCAAGGACTTTAAAGAGTAAAGCAAGGCTGAAATCTGGAGGATACTGAAATGTCATGATTTTTTTGTAGTTAGATAGCTAGTTAAACCTTACTTCTAAATCACCAGATCTCAGATGAAACTTGTGTTCAGTAGATGCTGTTGTTGAAGTGAGTGACTGTCCCAATAGCTGCTGCAATAACCACTTGCTTTGTAGATTCAAGAATTAGAAACGGAAAATGCAGAACTGAAAAATAAAGTTCAAGATTTGGAAAACCAGTTAAGAATAACACAAGTACATGCATCTCCAGTAAGTACACAACGTAACTCTTTTATCTGCAGTTGCTCTAAATTTATAATCCTTTTATGATTTTCATTCCTGCTGTTTCCAGTGATTCCATTAACACACAGTGATTGTGTAACATACCTGTTGAAATGCAGTATTGCACTAACAGCAAGATTGTGACAAGCCAACCGAAGTGCAAATTGCAGCCTCTCCGACTGTGGTTCTTTAATCCCCTTGTCATACCTATTTGTTGCTGCCTAAAGACAGTTAATACTCATGCCAGCTAAGGATGAAAAGCTGATGTGCACTGAAACGATCTGGCACAGAAGTATTTTTAAATGACTGACTGACAGTTCCTTATATCTAGGCAGGAGCTCTAAAAAGTCAGGTTGCATTGCAGACTAATCCTATTGACTCCCCTCTTCTTACAAGCGTGTCTTATCTATACAGTACTAGACAACTGTGAAAACAAAATTTCTTCATGTATGTGTAGTAAAATCTTAGGAAAAGATGAACTGCTTTTAAGCTGTGTGTTTTAGACTGCCCTCAATGTGCACCATTTCACTTTAAATGCATGTTTAGAAATCCGTAAATGTAAAAATATGTTTATAATGCTGATGACAATTTTTCAGTAGTGTCTATGCACTCCCCTGATGTTGATTAGGTGTTGTTCCCATGAGGAACTGCCATTTCATTTTATGAAATCTGTTTAGAGGAGAGAGCACCATAAATTATAAATACTGTGTAACTACCACAGTGAGAATTCTAAATTATGCATGCCTTCTCACTTATGAAGCATTTAGTGATAGGTAATCAATTTTAATGTCAGTTTTAATATCAGTGTAGTCAATTTTTTAATTTTTTATTTTCCACAACTGGAATGTAGTTGCTTTATTTATGAATATGATAACTAAATGGATATCTGAATTCAATTAAACAGGGCCTGAAGTTTATTGCAAATAGATGCATTTCTCTTTCACCTAAATTAATGAAGAACTTCTAGAAAAAAAATTAAATTATTAATAATGCCCCCCAAAAATCCTGTAAGTTGTGATTTATTGTGTCTTTTAAAACAATGGTGTCTCATTCCTTATTAAAGAGTCAAGATCTAAATTCGTACATTTGCCAACCATTTGTAAATTCTCTCCCTAGATGATGTTTTACTGTTAGTTACTATTGGTTCAATGAACATACATATTACTGAATCAGCACTTGTGCTACAACAAAATTATAGGATATCAATAATTATTGATATGAATGCATTAATTTCAATAAATCACTACCAGCTATTAGTTTACACATTAATTGTATTGCTTTATTTGCTCCTTAATCTTTGAAGTGAAAAGAACAAACATTTCCTGTCACAAACTTCTGAGTTTCCTCATGATTGGAATTGCAGTAAGAGCACGTAAGAGCCTGTTTAACATCTGCACTGATCATGACATGAGATAGATTTGTACAAATGGATGAATATTGAAACAGGATGCCCAGGGGCTGGAGCTCCCTTTACTCTTGAGGATACTCAAAACTTCCCTGAGCACACTCCTCAGTTAATTGGATCCTGCTGGAAGGGATTCAGTGCAGGGAAAAGGAGGTATAAGTGCTTCTAGGACAGTTCTAAGTCCACTGAAAGGCTCACCAGTCAAAGTGTCTGGAGTTGCAGTGGGGGTGATGTGCTGATACCTCTCTCTTCTTTCACTATGTGAGCAACAAATATGTATGACACAAGAAAATTGCAAACAATTCATAAGACAAGTGATTGCCTGCTATAGTATGCAATTAATTTTATACACTTTTCATTCAAATCAACTATAATTTCAAAAATGACTCTGCAAAACCTCAAATCCTGTTTGGAGAAAAAGCAGAAATGGTGCAAAAATATTTTCCTCTCTTTCCACCTGATTTCTGTAATGACAGAGATCCCTTTAGTTTTAAAAGAAATAATTAGTTGGGGTTTTTTAGTGAATTTAATCTTAAAACATTTAAGTGCCATGCAGTTGAAAAATTTCTGCACTACTATTCTATGTCTTCACAATTAGAAAGAAAAGTAGCAGATCTATATTATGATCATTTTGTCAGAGTACATTTTGTAACTCTGCAGAAGTATTTTCTGAAATGAAATAGTTTAAATGAAGCAGAATATCCAACATGGGGAGCAATACCTCATCTGAGTCCCTTTGTAAGCACTTTGGGTTGGGTGGGGGAAAGCTTGCTTCCCTCACATAGTCCGGGTATGACGTGCTATGAACATAACATGATCTTTCTCATGATTTGAAACAGATTTATGAAACTGTAAGTTTTAAGCTTTCTTACAGCTCTCATATCCACACTACTGAATTATACAGATACCAGTGCCATACAGGAGCTTTCTGAAGCTCTTCTTAAACATAATGAGTAATTTGATTTATATTTAGCTCATCTGTTACAGCCAGAGCTCCTTGTCAGTCCTGTTTGATGCTGTTCTGATTGCTGAGGTCTTGAGAAGGGATTGTTCAGTGATGACTGGAAAGTTTAACCCCTGATACCTAATATGATCAAAGAGCATGTGCTCTTTGCCCAAACTGGCATCACAGCAATTTGTAAAGAAATGTTCAGTTTCAAGAGCCAACTACAAATAACCACAATAAAGTTCTTCTGTTTCTACTTAAACAGTACCTTGGATTTCCCCATCTTTTGCTTTCCTTTTTTATTGCAAACAAGGTTGTTTGCTTGTTTTTTGTGCTTTCTCAACATTTGACAGATGTGCTGAAGTGGTTCTGGTGTCTTATAGGTTGTTGACTGTGCTCTTCCTGTGGTGATTAATGCATGGTCACAGAAACACTTGGCAATCAGCAGTTGATTTAGCATTTCAGCACTCAACACTGGCAATTTGATTTAACAAGTATATACTTAAAAAGCAGGGGTTATTGCAAAGGCCTGTGGTGACAGTTCACAGAACATGACAATATAAACATTGAAATCATTTTGTGTGCCACATCCTCTCCTCCCTCAGTCCCCATCCCTAGGGAAGGGAGGCAGCGAGCCATGAGGTCTAAGCAGGTGCAATTTCAGGCTCACAATGGGTGTGTATTTTCCCTCCCCATGAGAGAAGACTCAAGGGGTTTTGGAATTTATTGCACCCGTAGTGTCCAACAGTGCTGTGGCAGCCAGTGACTGTCGTGATCCCTGATCCAAGACAGAATGCCTTTCCCACTTGTCAGTAACTGGGAAGTTGTGGTGTCATTTGTATGCAGTACCAGTCTATCGTTTCTTTGCTCCTGCTTCTTCCTTCTGAAGTGGATTGATTTTTGTGTCTTCAGTCATTCTACACACATTAGTCTTCCTGTTAATTTTTAATGAAATGAAGAAGGGACAAAACACCTTCAGAAGTTTGAAGTGCAGCAGGTTTTTCTGTGTTTCACAGATGCTTGACACTTGTTTTTTTTTAGGTTTTTTTGTGTTTTGCTTTTCTTTTTTTTGAAGAGGCAAGCCAATTCTGTTTTTTCTGACAGCTCAATCCTCTGATTCCCAGATCGTTCCTGCACCTCCTGTTTTCACTTCCGTATTAAGAGAAAATAGAGTGTTAAAGCATCTTTAAACTGTGGATGGATAACTTAATATGTGTATGGTTTTAAACATTTGACTCATTGCACATTTAAAAAAAAATCTAACCTCAACCTGCTTCAGTTCTGAGACATCCAGACTGTCATTTAAAATAAACTTTTCTAACTTTCTGTTGTCATTGAAAATAGGCTTGCTAACTAAATATGAAGACATACATAAAGCCATTTGCTGGAATTCATACTCAGGATCAAATGCAATAGTGTCAAGACTTAAAATTCAGATCCTCTTTTAATTCCAAAATGTTTTAAAAATATTTTGTCTCTAGTTTATCAAAGATGGTACTTCATGTGTGTGAGATGCTAAAGGACAAATTAGATGCACCAGGCTGGACTGCACTGTGTGGCTTTACTGGCAGATTTACTTCCCTAGAGGAGTTGGTCATGTGTTCATATATCGAATTCTTGGGTAATATTATTGAACTTTTTTTTGCAAAGCACAATATTAAAACATCTTAATTTGCTGATCTTTGACATCAAAATGTATAAAAAGAATAACACATGGGGACTTTATCCAAAAATCCATGGTCTAACTAAGAGAAGAAAATGCAAACAGTGAACTGTAAGCTGAGGCTTCATTTTAAGCAAAGAATCAAAAATATTTTGGATGAATTGATAGTTTCACAAGGGAGAATTCCATCAGAAACATATGTTACTAATTGTTTTAATTAAATTCTTTTGTAGGCAATAATAATGAATTGGAATGTTATGGTAGTTATTGTGAATCCCCGTTCTCTATATTAAAAAAAAAAAAACCTAACCCAAAAGAAACCAACACACTTACATATGAAAATTGAAAGTAATAATAATAATTTAAAAATTTAAGGATGACTTCTCTCTGCAGTTCATAAATAGTGTAAGTTAAAGGCTTATTTGGGAAATACAGAGGAAAATCTAATCTAAAACTGCTTTTCTGATCATTCTTGCTTGTATTGTAGATTTTTGCAGGCTAATCAAGGGTTTATTTGAGGACATATTTTAAAATACTGACAGACTGAAATGGGTGCAAACTGCAAGTGTAAATAGTAAGATTATGTACCCCTTACATTTTTGCAGTGTGTAAATGGGAGCAAAGCATTGACAGCAGTAAAGTTCTGCTTTTGAGGGATACAACTGCCATCAAAGTTCTCTGGTTGTTTGGTTATTAGTATCACTGTGAAACTTTTTCTGTGGCTGTTCTGAATCTAGCCATATGGCCAAATCAACATCAATCTAATTTGGGTGCTTTTTCTGTCAGTTTATAGACTGTATGGGAAAAATAAAATTTCTTTCTGAACCTATAAAAGAAGCCATTAAGGCAATGAGATCATAGTTGGAAATGAAAAATAGAAAACTGGATTGTATAATGAAGTACTTTTGCATAAAATGTATTTTGAAAGTTGAACATCAAATTATCAATCCTCATGCTTTTTCTCTCAGGATATTGTAACTATTTAGATTTAAGTTTGCTCAGCACATGCAGTAAATAATAAACTGCTTTGTGGACAATTTTTTTGCATTTGGGTTGATGTTTTTAAGTCTGCCAGTCTTCCTAGAACTTTAAAAAGCTAGTCCCTAATATGTCAGTGTTTGCCAACCCAGGAGTGTTACGCAACAGACGCTGTCACTTTTTTTCCTTTCCTGAATGGATCCTTCAAGGACTTGCTCTCCCAAACCAAGAGTTCCTTAGAGCAGTTTGCCTTTAGAGCTGCACTTACATGTGCCATGAGAAGTGCTGGCATGGGGTATTTCCTTTGTCTCTCACTCCCTTGTATGTACAGCTAAAGTTTCCATTACTTGTGTATCTCTGCTGTTTACTTTTCATCTGTTTTAGTGGCTTGGCAATGCTTTGGTCACTGCTCTTTTTTGCATTTGGTCTTGATTATGTGAGGACAATCGGATTTTCATTTTGTTTTTTGCTTATGGTGACACTGCTCAAGTTTGTATCACAAGAAGACTTTGGATGCTGCTACTACATAATAAGCCCAACTTCAGTGAGCAGTGCAGTCCTGGGAGCACAGTTTCACACCCTGTCTCATTTCTTGCTGCTTACATTGCTAGTGCTGCCCAAAGCACACAGCCTTGGTGGGGTCAGCAGTCAGGTACAGCCGGCACTCCCAGTTGGTACAGTCGTTGTAGGCTACTAAAGAATCTCTGATGAGACAAGACAGATTTTTAGTCTGTCCTGCTCTTGGCTGAAGTTAACCAGGCATGCCTTTGAAGTTTTCTATTTGAGCTTGTTTAAGGCAGAGAGGGAGGATGTGACATGCACATGACTCTGAAGTTAGATAGAAGAAAAGAGGGGTATTCAGGAAAAGAACTTAAAGGAGAAAACACTGAAAGATGAAAGGAGCAGAATTGAAAGGCAGCAGGAAAAGGTAATAGGAGAAACAGACTCAAAAGGAATGGTGTTCTTCCATTCACCATAAGTACCATCAAAGCAGCAGTATGTAATATTTAATACATACTCTTATCATTGCAAAGCTGCAAACCCTCTCCATTTTTAAACAGAGTATTAAAGATACTGATTGATTAGGCCTTTTAACATGTTTTTAGGTTGTGACCTAAAGCACAGGCCACCTGTACCAATTACCCTCATTAGAAAGCTTTAACACACTCATGGGAAAACCTCAAGACAGACTCTGGAACTGTATACATATTTCAGAAAACTGTTTTGGAATGTTTATGCATATCACTTGATTCCTGTTTCCATTAAGACTGCCAAGTGGGAAAATGCACATGTTTTTTTCTTTGCCTGTCTTCAGTTCTCTCAGATTTATAATATCGCATTCAGCTCATGAGCACTTCTTCATGAGGGTTTAACATTCTGTTACATTTGTGATGTTAAAGGAAATGAGTTTGAAGTTGCCTACCTCAGATCTCATGGCACTGAAAAAGTAAATGAATTGAAGATGTAGCAGTTAATGAATGAACCTGCTAATGCTTATACAGCATTTTATGAGTTAGTAAGTTATGGATTAGTAAGTATATTTGGTAGTCTCAAATCTCATGGCCATACCTTGTAATGAGCTGTTTCATAACTAAATGCATAATTTTCAATTCAAGGTCATTCACAGTTCCCTGTAACATCACTGCAGCTTCCCACTGTGGCCGTTCTGTGTGTTCCAACTGAGTGTTCTGAGGAAGCATTTTCTAATTCACTCTGATTCACACTTAGGTGATTCCTATGGTGTGAAATGCCCCACTGATTAGACACGTGGCTGCTGCATGTTCAGGACTCAAATGGTACCAAGAGTGCATATTGTGGATTTGTATTCAAATTGTCCATCCCTTGCATTTGAGATGTATGTTCATCATCCTCATAGCTTTGCTGCTTTGCATCCTATGTGTATTTTGCTTGTTTCTGTATATTTTTTTGTGTACCATACATACTTTCTTACGGAAACTGCTCTTCCTTTGCTCTCTTGTGTTTCGGGGAAGTATTTTCTTTATTAATTTGACTGTTTGTATTTAGTATCTTCCAGTATTTGCTATTATGAAATCTGGTTTTTCCATAGACATGTATAGCAACAAGGATTACATGGTAGTAATACAGAGTAGCATTGCAAGTCTTCTACCTGTAGTCTGGTGATACTCTTGAAATAATAATCAAAATTATATGTCTTGTAGGTTTTTACTTTTTTTCTAATTGATTACCATTCCAAACCCTCCATTTCATAATTCCAGCATGACAACAGGTGAATTCTTTGCAATTGGGATAAAAACATGGGTTTTTTTTATGCTGAATAACAAAGTTTGAATAGAGACTTTTGTGGTGTTTGTGGGTGTTATCACAAGTATGGCATTCTTAGTAAATTGGGACACCTGTACCCTTAGCCTGCTTTATCTGTAAAGAAAGTGTAGAAAGAAGATAAAGTTCAGTTTAAAAGGACTTGAAATGTTTTGTTTTCTACCTAATACTGCAAAAAAGATTAAAAATAAATGATTAAATCCTGCTCTGAGTTAAGCAAACTTTTAATGAAATAATCATGACATATCTATTATGTAACACTGTGAAGACAGTAGAAGCAGACTTCAAACTTTTTGCTCCATGTATCTGCCCATGCCTTGGCCTGAGCCAATCAGAGGGTTTTTAGGCAAAATACCTACAGTATGGATGTGATTCCTGCATTCTCAGTGTGCAACTCTGGGCTGTAGCCAAGAAGAACTGTCTGCACAATTGTGCAATTCCTTCTGTTAAGATCCGCCCTCTAAAACCTTGTTTGAACTATCTGAAGCTGTTTTCCTCAGATTTTGAGGTAGAAATTATAACTTGGCTTCAGCACAAAGATCAGTTGGGTTTCTTTTTAAAATCAAATATTTAAAGAAATTTCCTTTTTGCTTTTCTTACCAAGATCTGTTCTAAAGGCTTTTTATTTCTAATTTCAGCTAGAAAAGATCCATTTCTTTTGAAACCTTTCAGGAGTGCAGACATTTCTTATCTGAGCTAAAAAAAAAACCCCATGGTCTTTTGGTTTTAATCAAAGTAGCCAAAGCCTTTGGCTTTGCTCTCAATATGAAGTGGAATATCCCATGAAAGACTCCCCAGTCATATAAGGCAGCTCATTCAGTCATCTTGAAGTCACCCCTGTGTCATTTTAGGTGAATGCTCTTACCAGCTATGTTATGGTGTGGATGTTACTCATTTGCCTGTGACTGAAGCTGTTCTGTGGATTTGTTAAAAGATCCAGAGGATCTTGCAGTCCTCAACATTTTTATTTCTGCAGCAGCAAAGTTTTTATTCTGTCCTACACCCTGTGCTGCTCTTGTAGGGACATGAGAATTCCTCTGCTTTGCCACAACAAGTCTCAGCTTTTGCGATACCTACTGAAAATCCCAAGCTAAAATAGTTATTCATCCACACAGAAAAGATGGCAGAAGGGTGTTAATGTTCATGAATGTTTAGGTTCCCAAATTCTGTAGCTAGGACAACAAAACAAAGTTTAGTATTAATGTAAATATTAAAATTGGTGCACCATGGCCTTCTACTGTAAGATTTTAGTCAAATGATGAGCTGTTCTTTAAACATTGGTGGGATATACATGGTATGTGTTTCCTCCTTTGGAGAGAGAAAATTCTGAGCTGTGCATTGACCACCACAGTAACTCTTCTGCTGAGATAAGAGCCTCCCTGGTAGTTGGCATGTGCAGATATGAGAGTGCTGATATGACGGTAGATTTTGACATTTGTTAGTGCATCTGGCACACACACACTGTTGACAGATGCCTGACTCCCTTTTATTTGGTGCAATGATCAAGGAACAAATCATCTTTGTTCCAGTTAATACTGTGTTACTTCTTACTGTGGTTTACTTTTAGATTTTGTTTTGAAATATTTTGAGGTTCTGTATCTTGTAACTAGCACTGAACAGCAAGATGAATATGAAATGTCTTTTTTGTCTTCTTTCCCTGACATTACCACGTTCTATTCCTCAGAATGTTTTTTCTTTCTGTGATTCCTTTTCAGCTGCTGCACATAAAGTGTGATAATGATGAACATATGTTTCAAAGACCCTCTACTTTTTTCTGGTGTAACAATGAGGATTCACCTCCTTGTTTAGATATCTCTTCCATTACGCTTACTCCTAGGAGTTCTCCTGACTCTAGACTACCACCTGGAATGTTAATACCACCACCTTCAAAAAGTGGTCTTCCAAAGCCAACCAGTGAATACAGCTGCCCAAGACCTCGTGTAATCATGCTGTGCAAAAGCTTTTTCAGTTTTTTTGGCTTTCCTTTGCTCTCTGTTGTGTATTAACTTGTATTAAAAATGTGCATTTTGTACAGTGGCTAAAGGACAGAGCAGATGTATTTTAGATTCTCTAGAGGTACTCCTAGAATATGGAATTTGAGAAGATTTACTCTTATTTCTATGTAGCTTTTTCTCTCTCAGCCCAAAATGTAAATTCTTTTTTCCCCAGCATGTTTATATTAGTCCATTAATTAATGATCTCTGTGTTATCTCACAATCTTTTAAAACAGTAATATCTTAAGAACAGTTCTTCAAAACAATCTGAAAGGTCCCACTTCAAGGGCTTCCTCCCCCATGAATTAATAGAAAAGCACTTAGCTGTTAAACGACTTTTAGCGTACTTTATAAAAACTGTGCAAAATGAAGGTTGAACATTATTCTTCAATATGAAATGGGCATATTCCCTGCTTTTTGGTATTAATGCATTTATTCTCTCAACTTTTCTTCCATTTGCTAGTAATACTTGGCTGTATTTGGCGAACATCCTGGCTTTCTGCATGTGTTCACTGAGTAAAAATGCTTTTTGTGTTCATATGTATTCAAAATACACATTTCTTAACTTATAGTTTTACTTGAACTGTTTCAGTATTATCCAAATGGACAGTAAGGAACTGTCCTTACTTGACGATATTGTCATATAGTCAAGAAATGAGTGGAAAGTTTGGATTCACTTTTTTGCCTAAAAGAGACGTTTAAAATTAAATATAAATGCTGAATATTTATCTAGCTTCTAGGCAGCCATAAACACCTAGCAAACACTAGGAATCTACATTAGCACTTATGGTCTGTAAGACATTCTAGGATTATCCATGTGTTGACAGAAAGGTATGGCATGTTATGCACTAAACCTGATCCCACCTCCTTGATGCAGGCAAAAACCTGTCTACAGCCAGAGAGAACTTTGTCTGTAGGAAGAAAGGGATGTGTCTTTCCTTGCATGTTTACTTTGGGTCGAGTACGTCCTTTGCCCTGCTTCGAGTGGCAGCAGGTGACATCTCAGTGATCTCCCAGGCTCAAATTATTCTGGTTCTCTGCCTGTGCCCAAAGGTGCCAGGAGGTTAACGTGAAGTCTTTGGACACTAAAAAGAGCCTATTGTGTCTAAACACTGTTCACTGAAATTTTTTCAAAACAGATGTTCTTTGAAATTTCAAAGGACAGTAAGAGTACTGTATGTGTCAAAATCTTAAAATTAGTTATTTTATGAAGTTAATTCAGCTGTCGTCTTGCCAGGGAATAACAGTGACTGAGATTTTTTTTTTTTTTTTTTTTTTTAAATAGGACAAAAAATAAAATCAGCATGTTAAATGTAATTTTTTTTTTTTTTTGCTATACTACTGTATATCTGGGTAGAAGTATCCCAGGCTTTTTTAGATATTAAACAGTTATAGATCTCCCTTAATCAAAATTTAAAATATGAATTCAAACTCTTAAGAATCACAGCACTTCCAAGAAATAGGAAATGCAGGAGCTGAGTCTGGTATTTTTTCCTCGTTCAGCACTGCATTCAGTGGAAATCCTTGGATCAAAATCCTTTCCTTCTCAGCAGCCACTGCTGAAGCTCCTGGGAGAATTAGAGGTAGCTCAGGGCTGCCCATAGACTTGGCTTAGAAATCTGTGCCATGAGCTATCAGAGGGCAGCCTCAGTGCTGCAGCAGGGGCACTGAAGGGAGTGGCATTCCAAATTAAGGTTTAGGTGTATGGAACTCCCGTGGACAAGTAGTGCTAAAGACTATTTGCTTACCAGCTTGTCATGCTTATGTCTTCTAAAGAAAAGCAGCCATGTGACTAATTGAACTTGTGTTTAAAAGTTTTCATGTGAATAGTTTGGGCAAATTGAATCTTGTTTAAAAGTAGCAGGCTTTCCCTCTGCCTGGCTGTATAGTCTCTCTAAGACACAGAATGTAGGGTTTTCTGTATGTCTGTGGAGTAACATGAATGTGCAAACTAGTTTTGCTTCCTCCTTAATCTCAGTTTTCATTTATTTCATCATCTTTAGTGTTTGGTGTGTTCTGACTTGACTGTGCTTTGCTTGTGTCCCGAAGTGCTGGACTGGTGGCAGGGAAAATGAATCGTTCAAAACCAAATATGACTGTAGAACTATAGTAATTGTTGGGTTTGGGATTGCTTTGCTTGCCCAGGATTTTTTTGAACCTTCCAAATTCCTGGCCCTTTCTAATGAAAACTCTTCAGTTTCACCTTCAAGAATGACAGTTTTATTTTGAATATTAATACTCAGTGTATTGAATTTATAGGTTATTACTTATGGAAAAAATATATTTTAAGCTTTGATCATACCACTTTCTTTAGGCTGTCAGATAAGAGCTCATGTAAGGAGGAATTAGTAAACAAAAACTATTGGGATTGTATCTTTTAACTTTGTTCTGTGGTCTCCAGATAAGAGCATGTTGTTGTTGCCATATTACCTTAACTGGGTCTTGTGGATGTTTCTGTGTTCGTCTGTCTGCAAGAGAGAACTGCTTGTCACCAGCTTGGTCAGGTGTAACTGTGAAACAGTCCTGGCTGTACCAGATCATCAAAAAAGGAAAAATTACAATGCGGCTTGTGTATCGGGGAGTTTTAGCACGTGTCAGACTCTGTACTGCAAATGCCATTTGCTTGGTGTCAGGAGCTGGTTTTTGCATGTTGATGGTTATTTTTATCTTTTTTTTTCTTTTAAATGTGGCTTTTATCTGCATGCTGAAGAATTCAGTATTGTGATCTCTTTCTTGTGAAATATTGCCCTAATATTTATTGTCCTTATTGTAGGCAGGCAGTGTGACACCTAAATCACCCTCCACTGACATCTTTGATATGGTTCCCTTTTCTCCCATATCCCCTCAGTCATCAACACCTACTCGCAATGGTACACAGCCTCCTCCAGTACCCAGTAGATCTACAGAGATCAGTAAGTTTTGTAACCACTGGCCTAAGTTTTTGCTTACATTATTTTTTAATAAAACATCTTTAAAGTTTTACTTACACTTTGCATGAAAAGTACAAAAATACAGTTTTCATATATCACATTCAGTAATGCCATTTCATTTTTATACCATCTTCCCAAAGTCGTTGATGTTGCTACCAAGTTACATTATAAACAAGCTTGCTGAAACTATTATATAAACAGTTTGAAGGAGTTTGCTTGGGGATTTTAACTCAGCTTTTCTTTTACAGTATCTTTTTTGCACTTCAAGAAATACTTTCACTCTCTGTTAGTTCTTTCCTTGTCAAGCCACATTTAAAGCCTACATTTCTGGGGAAGACAGCAGGTGGAGTAAGTATGGTGATGGTGATGCAGAATGGAGAGCTGAAGAAATCCTTCAAGAAGTAGACTATCTTGGAATGTTGTTTATAATACTACTTTTCATAGTATGTACAGCCTTGGGGGTTTTTTTAGTTATAGTTGATGAACCTCTCCAGATCTAAAAGGTCTTCAAAAGATGATTAACAGTAGCAATTTTATTTTGCAAAGTCTTGAATGCATCTAGGGTAAAGTTCTTGACTTCACTGGAAGTCTTTTAGGAATTCAAAAAGTATTTCTAAAAGCTTTGGAACCTCTTTTGAGGGAGGGGAGAGTGGAGCATAGACAAGTGGTGTTAGAGGTTGTACAAATACCAGGCTGTGTGTAGTATCTTCTGTTTCTGATGCCTCTTTTAGAATGGATAAGGAACATTAATGTTAGTGCCTGCCACCATATGAAATCACATTTGAAGAGATTCTGCCTGGTTTGGGGCACATCATTAAGATGTAGAATTTTCAGCTCTGAATGAGAGCTAGTAACATTTATCAAAATACATTTTAAAATTTCAGTCAGGGAAGGTCTTCCCTCCCCAAAACCATATCCACTGCACCATTTGGTTCCATTGCTCAGAAAGTCTGTCAAGTTCTATAGAGAAAGTAGATGTTGAGGCTATTAATTTAATTTAAAAAACCTGTTCTTTTTTAAAGAGAATGTTTTAAATTAGTTTATGAATTTCTGTGGGATTCTCAAAAGGCATGTTAACAGGATTTAAACTTATTCTATTAAGAGTAGATAATATTAGCCATTCTCATATAGCTTAAAAGAATATTAGAATATTCTAATAGAATATTAGAATTGCTCTGTGAAGAGAACTTTATGGCTTCATAAAGAACAAAAAAACCCCAAAACAAACAAACAAAAAAAGACTAACAAACCAAAACAAAAAAAACCCTAAAAGATCCCCCTCCAAGCACACTTTTGTGTTTTCAAATTTGTTTCTCTGAAACTACGCTCAATGACATAAAATAGATCTAAATGTGCATCTCCAGCTTCAAGAATGGTAACTTAGTATCTTGACCTGTAATTCAATTCCAGATATTTTTTAGCTATTTTCCTACCTCAGTTCTATTGAATTGTGACTAGAAATCTTGGAAATTCCAGCTACATAGGTTTTGTAACTGTTTATTTGGTAGGGTTTGTAATATAAAAAATAAATTGCTTATAAAGTGATACACACTGTTTGAAATAGTAATTGCTTCTCAATTTCATTCATTTGCATTCAATTAAAATGACGTAATTCAGAGATGTGCCAGTCTGTGTTCCTCAGCTGCCACTTCAGGGAGAGATTACAAAGTGCACTATAGTCTTTATACTTTTGATCCCTGCTCTTTCAGTCTGTCACAGTACTTAACATGTTAAAAATTCTTGTGTTCATCAGCTATTAATGCACTTTGGCATATTTCAAAAACGTAATTTGAAACAGAAGAGGAATATTTTATAATCAAACAAGGGCTTTGCTGTCTTAGATGAGAAAGTTCAGTTCCTGTAAGAACCCCATTCAACTGTGTAATGTTACATTAATGTGCTATAATATGTAGTTTTATATGGTGGTATTGCTGCCAGTACAGGCAAGCTGGCATTTCTTTCTCCAAGTCAGGTGGGTGACAACCAAGAGGAGCCAATGTTTGGACTCCCCAATTTTCTGAGATCATCTTTTCATGTTCCTGTCTCTTTCTTTGCCACTGCACTCAAGCAGGGTTGTTTTCCACCACTTTAGATGAAGTTGCAGGGGGATTGTGTTGGTTTTTATAATTTTGGTAATTCACAATTACCACATGCAGTAGTAAACAAGGAGAAAGATAAGGATGTGTCATCCTTTTGCTAGTGTCGACCTCAGTTACTGTCTGTCTAAGTGGGGTTAATCTGCCTGTTACCCAGGGATGGCACTTGTGCTGCTCAAGCAAAATGTGCTTTTAAAAGCCAAAGATCATCTTGCTCATCAACTGGCAAGTTTAACAAGTCAGCCAAAGTTAACACTGGATAGGAAAGACATGGCCCATTTGTAGGAAAGCAGTAATAATACCAAGCACTTAGGACTCCTCCAAGACCAAGAGCTTTGTAGATAATAATTGGCACCAGGATGACACTTCTTCCCATAAAGAGAAATGCTGCAGTTAGAATTTTGCTTACCAGCCCTTCGTTAATTTCCGAGAAAGAAAATTGTTGGGTTTTAAATTATACCTTTGGCTATGACTATCTCAGAGTATGTAGCGCAGGAAACCCAGCATTCTAATATTAGAGGAGTGCAACGGGGGCCTTATCTTGGAATGGCAAAAATATCCAGGTGTTTAAGCTTTTAAAAAGGAAGATGGCTCTTGAAATTTTGAGTTCGTATTCAACAGTGTAGCAGTATAGCTACCCAGTAAATGTCTGCTCACTACCGGCTATATCAGTGATAGCAAATAGATTAATTTTACCTGTCTCAAAGGAGACAATGACATGATTTTTGGGCAGAAAGTTGAAGATTGGACAAGTGCATGGTGACTCTTTAGGTAATAATTGCAAAATAATGCAATGCCACTAAAATGCAATCCCAGAGACGCTGCTGCTGCTTTCTCATGGAGTAAAGGTTTGCAAATGTTCTTGCATGTTATCTGAAGTGACAGAATTTAATTTTATTTAATTAAAGGAGGAACTAATTTATATAGTTCTTGTTGATATAGCATTATTGTCATATCTCAGAAAGAAGCTGGAGAGGAATATGCTCTGTTGAGTTGTTCAAATGCATCATGAATAATCCAAGGTCACAACTGGCAGATGTAGAAATCTGCTCCAAGGTGCTCTCTTTCCAGATATATTTAAGAGCACATTGAGAGAGTAATGGCTGTAATAATTCCCAAAGAAAATATATGGAGTAGCCTGCAGCTATGGGAGAGGCTTCCTGGATTTCCCTGACACAAATTATTCCAGATATTTTCTTGGGTGTTTGACTAAGTGCAATTAATTTTTATTTGTCATCACAGCTGCTCCAGTACATCTGGGGAAAGCATATATCAGCATAGCTCCATGCCTGGATGATAGCTAAGGTAAAGACTGGGATGTCAAATGCAGCAGAAAAGCCAAGTATTTGTAGTTTTGTTTAGTAATTGCTAGTTTTGAATTTATCATAGAATGCAGGGGGCCATTCTTCAGTATTACCTATTTCTTCTCCTGAATGTCAGATAGGTCCCAGAAAAAAAGAATTTATTACTTGTTCATGTCTTTCTGTAGTTTGAGTTGCAGATGTAAAACATCAGCATTTCATGGCATTTGAATTGGTCAATTTCACAAGCTGTGAATTTGTTTCTATCCAGAAAGGAATGAGAAATGGAAGGGAAATTGCATGTACTGTTCAAAAGGATCATTTTCAAAAGCTTACTGCTTGCTGTGTATTGGAGAAAGAAATGCCTTTCTATGCTACAGTTATTTGGGAGTGTGTCAGGCAAGAAATTCTTGTTATAGTTAATCTTCATGCAAATACTTTACCCTGAAATAAAAACTTACCAGTTCATCCCCCCTCCATCACCAGTGGAGTGGACAGTGGCAGATAAACTCATGGAGATCCCATGCAGTAATGCAGGTCTGCAGTGAAATTGTAGTTTTTCTCCAGTTTACTCATGTTCTTCAAATACTGATGATGGTATTGAAAATATCTCATGGAACTTTGTCCCTCCGTTACTCTTAGCAGTGCAGTCTCTCCTGTAACACAGCAACTGTAAATGCAGAAAAGTGGTTGTACCGTGGACTTTTTCAGCTGTGTTACTGAAATGCTTAGCAAGTTATAATAGCAATAGTTCCCAAAATAATAGTATTCACAGAAACTGAGCTAGGTAATACTTCTTGTTTTTGAATTTGATCCAGTGCAGGGTTTATTAGACTCTGTCATTTGGAATAAGTTACATTCTAGCTGATTTTAAATTCTACCTTGAATACAATATAAATTAAGAAATCTTTCTCATTAAAGGAACGAGTGAGATTAAAGTCATACTAAAGGAGTTAAAACTTCTGCTATCCTCCTGCTAATGAGTGTTGTCATGAATAAAAGCCCAATAATAAAGCATGAATGAGATAATATCCATAATAGGGTGCAAAATACTTGCTTTCAAAATAGTTATGTCATAGTTCAGTACTAAGAAATTGAAAAGTTGTGTTCTTTACTGCTTTTTCTTAAATACTTTCATAGAATGTTTGCTAAGCCTTGGTGCTGGAATTGTCTCCTTATGGTTATCTGACCACATAGAAAACTGTCAGCTTCTTTTAGGGGTAAAAAGAAAGAAAGACAGTGGACCTACATAATAAACAAATAGGCTATCAAGGGTCATAAAGCATAATCCCTTTTTTGCCTAGTAGAGGTTAAATTGAAAGCCAAAGCTGCTACACATCTGAAGATGATAGGAGCATCAGAGCATCTAAGGACACTGGTTATACTGGAGCAGACCCATTTTGGCTGTGAAAGAGGCAAGGGATGAGGGAGATCCTAATTTTTACATTGGATTATCCTATTTAGAGTCTCTTTTGCATGCAGGTGGTCTGCCTCTGCCAGGAAAGACTAGATTTCTTCTTGGCTCTAATGGGCTTTTGGAATAAGGCTCTCTGATCTGGGCCATCTCCTGGTCCCATGTGACAATTTAGCCACAGTTTTTGAAATATGTAATTAATCAAGTTCCTGCTCAAGTTTCTGTACTTTATTATGGGAATTTCTGCACTTTATTGTGGGAGTGAATGCTGATACCTGCCAGTTATTTAAAATGCCTGTAGTGCAGCCTGATAACACCTAATTGATAAAATCAAAGCACACAGAGACTGATATGCACAATAAACGTTGAAAAGCCTAAAACCCTGCCTCTAAGGATGCCAAAATAAAGAGATCTGTGTAGCCATATGCATGTGCTTCACCACTGATAACATGACTGGTAACACTGCAACCTGGGGTCAAGTAGTTAGTGGTCATATCCTGGTTGGCAAGGATAAATTTTATGCTCAACAAGCAAACTAGACAGTCAGTGCTCTAAAGCTAACATTGTCTTAAGGTAGGTAGTGTGCTTACCAAGTTCCTTGCTGGACAGCTGTGAAGGTTAGAAGATAGGGTATGGTTTCTGCTTTCCCTCCACCAATTACAAGACTGTAGTTAACTCAGTTCTGTAAACTCTGTAATCACTGTGGTTGGGTTGAGTTAACAAAGTTATTTTCTTATGCTTTAGTTTAACAGAATATGAGATACAAAAAGTCTGTATAGATGGCACCATTACATGTAGAAAAAAGAATCTATTACTAAGAAAAAACCACCCAAACCCTCAAAAAAACAACCCAAATTATTTGGGCTGTCAGCTATGAAGAACTAGCATTATATTGTTCTTATACGAAAATAACAAGTGTATTGAAGATGTTTCTTATTGAGACAAAAAAGAAACAAACACACCCACTCCACAGAATGCACACTGCAGTTAAGAAAAAGTGAGAAAATGTATGGTATTGAGAGAAGGAAATTTGCAATCATTCTATTTATGAATCCAGATTTAGTGGAATTTTAGAGTAAGTGACAGTTTATGGTCTATGATTTTTCAGTCTTTCTTGGCTTGATCTTATCCAAGGTTTAAAAACCCTGGCAATTTTTAGTTTTAGTTACTACCAGCTGTGTACTGAGGAACTGTATCAAGCAGAGGCCTTGCCTTCCCTCGGGTAAGGTAGTTTCTTGTCCTTAACCTGAGAAGTGGCAGACGGAGGACATTAAGGCTGGTTTGTTGGCAAGAATATGTTGTTGACATAATGTTAAGATGAAATTTGACAACTAATGTCCAGTTGTTTCATCTCCATTTTTGAAACTCCTTATATGTGTAGATTCCAGAGCATGCTTCAGGAGAAGATGCCCTCTCCAATATGCAACTTATTGAATCTCTCAAATTCCTCTAGAAGACACAAGCATTAGTGGAATAAAATAAAAGCTAAATAAAAGCTAAAACAGAAGTTTGATGGTGTTCTTGGAAAAGAATTAAGTTTGGAAAACTGCTCAAGACCCAGCTTTCAAATTTGGATATTAAGAGTGGTGGTTGCTGAGTTGTATATCTGGTGGTGCTATTATTCAGCTCAGAAGGAGACACAAGCAGTGTTGTCTTAGCCCATACCTTTGCACTCAGTGACTCCCTTTTCTGTTGTTCCAGAGAGAGACCTTTTTGGAGCAGAACCTTTTGACCCTTTTAACTGCGGAGCAGGAGATTTCCCTCCAGACATTCAGTCCAAGCTAGATGAGATGCAGGTAACTTCTGACTTGTGCAGTTTTCAATGGCTGTGTGGCTATTCTTAAAATACATGTTTACAGTATTCTGAAAATTTATTCCAGACTGTACACACTAATATATAGGAAAAAATATTTCTGTGTATTCCTTTTGTAAGTAGATTTCCTGGTCTTTGAGCTGGAGTTTGGATTTGCCTGACGAGTCTTACCTGGTACCAATCCAGTCAGCTGCACTAATGTAGGATTTCTCAGCAGTGTAATCAAAGTGGTGTGGGAACCATTCCCTGGGAGGGAAGGGAGTGAGCAAGCTGAAAAAGAGAGCTGATCCAAGAGCCCTACAGATACCCTGATCTCGTTACTCTTCAGTTCCACCAATCACCACCCCTCAGTGTACCCTCATCTTTCCCTCAGTGGCATCAGTCTGCGTTTCCATAGCACTGCCATAGGCAAACTTCTCTGCTTACAGGGCCACGGCAGTTTTTTGCTGCCTTTAAAAACAATTAATTTTTTGAGAACTGATTCAAAGATTCTGAAATTATGTGGTTTTATAAGAAAATGTTGATTCTGAAATACTCAACAGTATCTGTTCAGTTATTGACCCAATTTTCAAACAATTCTAGGAAAAAGCCCTCAAGTTTTGGAATAAATAATGTTCTTCAGTCAGACTTTTCAAACTGCTAGTTCCTTGCCAGCTTGCTTATCTCTTTTTCAAGCAGCCTATTAGCAAAAGGAAAGGCTGAAAATAATGGGAACTTGAATTTCTGGGACTCTGGTTCCTCAGCAGAAAGTGTTCCCAGCCCTCTTGTGTCTCAGGAGCTCACAAAGCCCAGAAGCATTAGCCCCTGGGCTCCTTCTGTTCCTCTCTTCTGCAGCAGAAGCCTTTAAAATGGCTTAAATAAGAATTTAAATACCATTTAATTTTCCTGAGAAAATTTTTTTAATTCCTGTTCATTGTGAAATTTTCTTTTCTCTGTCAGTTTAGAATGATGCCACTGACAAACTCCACTCACTGTGAAGTAAGAAATGTAGCTTCTTGGTCCCCTGAACTTAGCCCCATATAATTTCAAAGAGCAGCTAAAAGCCAAAACTGGTTTCCTTGCAATTCCAATAAAAGTGCTTGTGCTTTGGGAATGTTCTAATGTTGTCACCAAGCCCTTCCACAGGAAAAGCAAATCTTACAGCACCTCACATTAATATATATATATATATATATTGTTTCCTTTGTCTGTAGCCCACTTTAGGGAAAAGTATAATGTAGCACCTGTGGCTACTAGGAATAATCCTGTGTCAATATTTAAATGTCACACACTAAGAGTTGCTGTTACAGGTAAAGCTGTGAAAAAAATTTTGAATTGTTAACCTATCACACTGCAAAGTGCTGTCACCTCATAAAACATCAGGAAATGGAACAGTAGAAGTCTTTATCAAAGATGTGTGAAAACATGAAATGAAAAGCTCCCATCACAGTTTGTACTCTCTGGACCTATAAAAAGCAGAGAACCAACCAATAACAAAACCCCCAGATGTTAAGAGTGTTACTGTGTCCTATTGCACAGAAAGGCAGAAGGTTTTTGTTTTTCCAACTTCTTTGGATGCTTTACGATCTAATCTCACAATTACAGGATCTAGCATAACAGGCTTATATACCCTGGTATTTTTCCTGGAAATTAATCAGTGGGTCTTTATGTAGGCACAAAACTTGTCATGTGTAATCCAACTGAGAACAAATGCAAATGGTTATGAAGAAAGAGCATATTTTAAGTATAACCAAAGCAAAGTCCATGTGCAGTTATTTTACCATGTGGTTGGTGCAAAATACAGATAGAAACGTCTTTTTCCTAATGTCTCTTTCTTCTTCTTGTGCTTTCCTGGGTGCACAGCGTCAGCGATGGTTGGTATATCATATTTTAATAATGGTATTTAAAGCATTTACAATTGAAATGTGCATGTGTTTGTCTTGTGCTTTTATTTTTATGTATATATGTTTATATATAAAAACTTCTAAGATTTATGTTTTATGTATGAAATTCAAAGTCAGGACCATTTTCATATTTAGGGGCCTATTGTTTTCAAGGTTGGGACAGCTCATTTTAGTTTTCTTTATTCTGTCTTATGAGGTGCTAATACCAAGCCTTCATTTTCATTGCTGTTGTTTTCTATGTGTACTAGTGAAATCTCCAGTTCTCATTATCAAATTGTCATTAGTGAAATGGTTTAAGCAAAACCTTTGCTACATAAATTGTTGTATCAGTACAATCATACTTGTGAATGTATTTTAATTTGGAAATAATTATTTAAAGCTTTGCAATGAGCAGAAGATAGCTGTGTTAGACTCAATGGTTGCTACAGACACAGCCTGTAGGAAGGAAGGCGAAATGGGCCTACAAAAGGTAAAAGGCCAAACATGTAAAGTGCTCTGAGAAATCCAACATTAAGAAACATGAAAGAAAAATGTGCCTGTGTTTTCTTTTCTGAAATGCAAGGGAATCTGTTATGTTTGCATTGTGAAGGTACTGCCCAAGTTTCTGTAATTATGTATTCCATGAAATATATAAAGGTATGTTGTTTACAGACACCTGTAGTAGTTCAAAGTATAAACTTCTGGGAGGATGGTCAGTGCAGCTCATCCTACACTGAGGATGGCAAGCAGGCTGCCTTGGCAGCAGCAGGTGACAGCCTGATAGGAGCAGCTCAATCCAGACTCACCCTGTTTCTCATGCAGAGCAATGGGAGCTGCCTCGGCAAACATGCCCTGGTGTGCAGAAAATCGTGTATTGGAAGGTGATTTGTAATCAAAGTGGGAGAGGAAAGCACAGCACAGAAGAGGCACTGGAAAATAAACCCTTAAGTAGTGGGTGCTTTTCCTTTGCATCCAACATGTTGAACTTAATGAGATCAGATAAAGTTCCCTGGTTCCTGGGGGAACACTTATTTTTGACCTTCAGTGAGGATCCAAATTTCACACTTCAGCTTTCTATTCCATTTCTCAGTCCAATCTCTGCTGATCTTTTTGGAGAGCTCAAAACTCAAACATGTGCTGAGATGTGACTTTTACAGCTCAGGCCTCTCTCTGATGACTATCCAACCTCCTGTTTCCCTGCACCCTTATGTTGAAACATATTTTCATCTTTGTTTTGACTGTATCCAGACATTAATAAAATAAATGTCTATTTTCCCAGAAATCTTGCAGTGAGGAGAAGTTTCCTTGGATCATGAATCATACCAGCAGCAGCTGCTATAATTCATTAAAATCTCAAGGTAGTTCATATCATAAAGTTTCCAGGAGCTGCAAGCCATCCTTCCTGCATGCCCTGAAGCAGTCAGTAGGCTTGACATCTTTCCATTTGTGAGGAGTTATGCTCAGCCCTCTAATCTTCTCAGAGATACGTAAATTTATCATTGCTTCATTGGGTTTGTGCTGACTTAGGCTTATAGAGTGAAGTCACTGTGCAGTGATAAGTGAATCAACCTCAGAGCCGTAAGGTTGACTTTGGCAAGTCTATCAACTGATAAAATGGAAGTTCTTTGCCTTTTATTGTTCACTGATTTTAATCAGAAAAGCTCAAAAAAGGTCTTCTTAAAATTGACAACATTAAAAAGAAGAGTTTTGGAAGATGGGTTGCTTTGGGGCTACTTTTCCTGGTTAAAACAAGCTTTGTTGATCTCTTAAAGAGACCAATAATTCCCTTTAATGCAATACTGTTACTTATCCGGGTAATGAAGATGTCCAGTCCTTCTGTTAAATTGCCTTTAAAGTCAAAATACTTACTTGACACTGTCATCATGGGGATATGAACACAGAAACAAGGCACAATATAGACACACCCTTCATAGCCCTTTCTGTTCCCACTTCTGGCCAGTACCAGAGGGTGATCTCTTTCTGCATTCCCTGAAAGTCAACAGATCAGAGGGGTTTTCTGATCACACAAGGAGTTTTCCCTACAGGAAGCCGTAGCATTCATGATTGTTAATGAACAGGCAGAGTGTTACACTAAAACACATGTTATTAGAAGCTGAAGTGTCTGAACCTCACAAGGCAAAATATTTGAAGTGTTCTATATTAAAATTAGTGATACATTTTATCTCTCTATATAACATGCTTACCAAGACCTGACTTTGAGAATTTAAAAAATTCTGCCTAACGTATAAGTTGAGTTTATTAGAAAAAAAATCATGATTTATAAACTGCTTGGTCACTCCAACTGACTTTGTTATTATTACAGCTGTGAATGCTGAGAATTGAAAGCAGGCATATGTTTCATGATGGCTACTGTAATGGTCATACATCAGCTTCAAGTAGGAGCCACAACACTGGAGGGACCTGGGCAGCTCAGGGGGATATACAGATTGTAGTCCTGAAAGCACATGTAGCACTCAGTGTTCTGCATTGCTGGGAGAATTACAGCACAGGATTCTCACTCTGTTAGCTGCATTAATCACAGTTCTGCTCTAGATGTAAAGGAGAATCTATTCTTAAAGCCTTATCTTTCCATGGCTTGCATGACTACAGCTGATTGGATTTTTTTTATTGTTATTTTTAAATTATATTGTATATTTGCCAAAGTGTAGTTTTGAATATTCCAAAAATTATCCAAGAATTTGGAGTTATTTTGCAAAACCTGAGGGATTCAAAATGGTGATGGCTGTGGGAGATCTGTAGTCTGTGCTTTCCTGATCTTTGGAAATTTGATTGCAATCATTCTGCCAAGGAGTCTGCTGAATGGAGATACTCTGATTTTTTTTTTTCCCTTTAGAGTGTTGCAGTTAATTTAATGGAAATATTGGTCAAGAAAATACAGCTTTCCTTAGTTTATACTCCTACACACTTGCCTTGCACTTAAATATCCATGAGGCTTTTTTGACCTTGTGGTTGCAACCAAAATTTGAGCCTACTGGTAACTGCAGTATCTGAGGCTTGATGATTGTGGGTTTGCTGTGGTTTAGAGGTGACCATGGAAATGCCACATCCCTGTTCTATACAGGTGTGTGCATGAACAACTGTTGGGTGTCTGTGTGTTAATGCTGCAGTTCCTGGCTCTGCAGTAGTAGGGTTTCCTTCCTTATCAATTCTGGGCAGAGTAGAGGTTGGGTTCTCAGGAACGCAACTGGTAACTGCACCTGGCAACCACATCACTGATTTCCTTCAGAACAGACAGTATTTCATTATGGTAATAAAGTTAAAAAGCTTTTTCAATAATTATGATGCATAAAGACCAGCAATCTCTTAATGGATTTACATTGTTCACATTGCAAGTATGTGGAAATGTGATTGTTTTAAATCCGAAATATCACAGCTTAAAAGAGAAGGAGGAGGACTAGTAAATGGAGGTTGGGGGAAGTGGCTGGAGTGAAGTTGCAGAAGGAAAGGTCAAGGAGACCACGGTTCTTTAAGAAAGTAGAAATTGTTCTACGTCATAACAAACCCAAAAAAAGTGCTAAGTAACAAAATATCAGTTTGTGTGAAATAAAACAAAAATAAAAAAAGCCTCCACATGATCAACATCAGAGTAGTGAGATATGTATGTTTCCAAAACACATGATCTGATTTGCTCTTAGCTTGCCAGAAAAAGGGCATTGGAAGTGCAGCTACTTAAGATACCAACTTAAGTGCTTAAATGTCTAGAATAAAGACAAGAGCACGTGGGACAGGAATGGGATACGTGTTTATTGAAGGCTCTCTGGATGACTGAGGGTGAAGGTGGTTGTCCTTGTTAAACCAGTGTCTGTTCTGCTATTGCAGCTGATCAAGCATCCTCAGGTTTAAGCACCAACTATCCCTGTAACAGCCTCAAAACTGGAAGCAGCCTTTAGACACTTTAAAAGTTTAGTATTTCAGGCACACTAATACTGGGTTTACAATTTAACAGATTAGACTGTAGGGCAAATTATCTGAATTCTCCTCCTCTGTAAGCAATCCTCCTTTGACTGCAGTTACATCAATTAACAGTACCCTTTGGGTAAATGAACAATATCTGTTTATAACAGGATGTGTTTGGCTTGGAATTTGAGCTACCATTTGATTGAAATATCTTCTGCATTGAGTATTTTTCCTTTTAGTCCTTTGAAAAACACAGAATAAAGGAAAAAAAAAAAGGAAAAAATGTCAAATACAACAACCAGCCTTATCACCCAGGTAGAGCAAGCTGGGTAGCATAGCTGGGGACTGTTTACACCGCAGTACTGCTGCTGGCTTGTCAGCTCACAGTATGGATCTGCCTTTAGGAAAATTTAGCTTTAACTTGGAGATTCTCAGCCCATTTAGTAACTATTGCCAGGAGCTTTGCTGTTTCTCAGTATTGCTCTGCTGATAGCAGCAGCTGGTGGGGTTATTTGATATTCATACACTTTTAAAATTCTAGCCTATGGTTTGAATGTATTTGAAATTAATCCGGTTTCACATGGGATTTATCTTCTAAAACCTAAAGGTATGATCTGAAGTACTGTTGTGTGTTATGAGGGAAAGACTTGAGTTTCTGACTAGTCCCAGTGCAGATTGCTTTACAAAAAGGCTTATTTCATTTACAAGATGTTTGCTTGGTGAAAGGACCTGTTATTGATTTCATAGCATACTGTCAGCATTCTCTCACTGAACTGTATGTTAAGAATACACTGAACTGAGCATTTCAGCAGCTGCCACTGGAGTTGATGTTCTCATGATACTTCTATTCAGAGCCCCCATTTCCAATTGCTTGAAGATCCAAAGTACTTTCACCCAACAGGCTGAAATTTTCTTGACTCAAGGGTGACTTTTCTCTTGAAGGTCAAGCCACAATTATTCCGCTTCTTTTAAAGCAAAAAGAGAAACGAGAACAAGAGCATTTTTCCTTTGTTAAAAGTGCAGTTGTTACTTTAGCACTGGTTCAAACTAAGTAGCTTTTGAAAGCCAAACACTTCTAAAAACGTACAAAATAAAACCCCCAAACTTGTAGAATGAATTTCTTTTCTATAGAGGATGTGGTTGCATTTAGCTGATAACCTTGTTAGTGTTTCTACTAATAAAACTAAGTGAGTAAAAAGGAATTTTCCACAATGAACTTTTAAAGCAATTCATTGTGCTTTCTAAAAACCATTTTATTTCATTTCACTGAATTACATGCATTTAAAATGCACAGTTGGTTCATTTGGAGTAGAGCAAGTAGCATTTTATTTGGCTTTTTCACGAAGTTCATCTGGCAGTGGGCATTAATCACCTGTCAATTTAACCACACAGGGAGTGATTCAGAAGTGGCCTCTGACATGTGGTAGAGAACGGCAATTTTTTTGGACTGCTCTTAAGAGAGGGTATTACTGAATGTAGGAGACACCTGGGATTAGTGACAATGTCTATCTCTTACCTGTATTTTTAAAGTATAGTAAATTCTTTGCTCATATGACCCTAATCTTTCCTGCTTATAAATCACATTGAATTTTACTCAGGAAAAACATGGTGAAATTCAAGCTTGTTTGTCTTTTTATCAACCTATGTTTATGAATATTCAATATAGTTATTCTATATTATTTTCTGTACTTATTGTGTTGATTTTCTTGTGACATTCATCTTTTATAAATGTACTACTAAGGCTTACTAAAAATTGGCCAACCAAATAATGTGTTTGTGAATTCAGTCTGAAGTATCCTTGCAGTTTGTCTGCCTAAAGATACACTCAAATTTAGATGTTTTTGAAAAGAGAGCATAATCCTCCAGAACACACTTTCCTTTTTTACTAACTATGTATTCTTTCCTTGCAGGAGGGGTTCAAAATGGGATTAACTCTTGAAGGCACAGTATTTTGTCTTGACCCACTAGACAGCAGGTGCTGATGCCAAGAAAGTAAATGTGAAATTCCTACGCAGTGGGGTTTTTTATTCCTGAACATGTAGTCACAGATACTATCCATGTGCCAAAAATTGCTTTTTTCAACATGTAAACTCTTGTGAGGCTTGCTTCTGTAAAAATCCAACTTTGTCCCAGTCTTTCCCTGTACAAATGTAAAAAGTTGTATTTGTTTATGAATTAAATTACACCCTTGTGTTTCTTTCTCCCACATTTTGGCCCGAGTTTACTACGCTTTATGTCTATTAGCTTGAGAAAGTTCTTCAGAAAGGTCACACATACCTCTCTCTGTTTGCAAATGTGCAGGCATGATTTTTGCATAATACTTTACCTGGCAGCATTTTAAAATTATGCTTTTAAGGCATTATTTAATATTCAAGCAGTAAAGTTATTAATATCTACTACAAAAAAATTCTGTTTGCAGTAAAAAAGCATAAAATACTAACCATTGCTGTATGCTTCAAAGGTAAATCTGGATTCAGTGTAATTGATTTCCATTACTGTCAGTGGTTACTAAGCTGTATATATGTTGTTATTAGGTTATGAAATCCAGATTTTAGGTCCTTCATTCATGTTTTAGAAACTAACAAATTGTTAGTCTGCCAATTAGTGCTTCATGAGCCTAGAAGAACTGCTAAATTGCAGGATGGACAAAGCAACTGCCTTTTGTTTTGATATTTTATAGCTGAACTGTAAAGTATGTAATTTGGAATCCATTACCTGCTAACAATAACTTAAAAGGAAGATTCTGGTCTTGCATTTACTTAGGAATTTATGTAATTTTGTATATAAGCAGGCACTGGGCTCAGTTCTATAATTACTTTCAACACCTGAGTGTTTACAGTCAGGCTCTGTTGAGTATTTTTTTCACAATTTACTTTTACGTCTTTAATTTTGAAGCTTGCTGCAAAGAATTCAATATAAGTTAGTAAGTCATTCCTACCCACTTGTTCATGTCACAGAAATACCTGCACACCAAAATTTTCAGCTGCTGGTGACTTGAGTGCCGACCTGTCTATGCACACTCTTCATTTATCTTTAGCATAAGCAATAAAATACCATCTTAAACCTCTCTCAGAAAATTATTATCGCTTGTTCAATTCAAAAACTTTAAAATTTCTAATATTTTCCCCTCAAAACATACAAATGTGGAAAACGCCCTGAATTTTGGAGCTGTTTTTTACTTCTTTTTTTCCATGAGAGTTTTTTTGTGTGCGTGTTACTTATGGTTTTGTCCTTAATGATTACAGTTTACACCAAAAACACATTTTGCAACTTTGTCATCACATGAGTATCGTTATGCCTAGTTCAACAAAGTATTTGTGCATGTCCCTTTGGAGTCCACTGAAGGAACGGAATTATTCCTTTGCTGAGTTTGACACATGCTAGAGTACTTTGCTGAATGGGGCCCTTAATGTTCTACATTACATTAGTCTTCCTCTCTCTTATTCTGTGGTCATCATTCATATAGAGTATTATATAGAAATATATATATAAAAATATATGAAATCACTAACAAATAGAATAGTATATGTTTCATAAAGAAAAGTCTTTATAATTTTGTTTGTCATATAGTATTTTGGAATTTGTATAATGAGGATGTTTAGTAGCCATAGCAATGGCCTTTTTTAACAAATAGAATTTGTATTTTTATTGTACTTTAAAAAGCTTTACATAATAAACATCTATTTAGTGGTCATTTATTATCAATGGTAACACTAAGATAATATTTGCACATTTTAAGAAACCTTTTTCGTTACTGATTTTTATGATATGACTGCAGATAGCATGGTTCAATCTTACATACCTGGTCAATCCATACAAAAAATACTTAAATCAACACAACAGTGCATTTTTAATTTTTATGTGATCCAATTGGAAAATGTATTTCTATGTAATCTCAAATGTCTGTTTAATTTTGCCTAAAATAAATGTTTTTAAATAAATTGCATCCTAGAACAGTATTCATTCAGTAAAATGCCCAGTGGAAAGGAGGGTGGGGAGGAGCTGAAGTGTTGGGCAGGCCCTGCCCCAAAGGATGGTTTAGTGCTGAAATGTGTCACCTTACACCCAGCAAAGGATCTGATCTCAGGGTAGAATAGCTCCAATCACCTTTATTACTAAGTTTGGTCTAATCTGCAGCCTGCGGAGAAAAGTCTTGTTCTATATGCAGCTACTTAATACTAATAATTAGGGAGTAACTCTATCTTCAGTGCTTCCTGGATTTCATTGACTTTCCTTATTGCTTTTTTTTTCTTTTACACACTTCTCCACTGAATGTCCTTGACTGATGACTGACCCTAATGGTTATTTAAGGAGGGAAGGATTTAACTGAAGTCTTTCTGAACCTTAGAAAGCTACCTTTGTCCACCAGGTGTGTTAATGGACAGGCTGCTGCAAGTGGTGTTGATGCTTTTGAGAATGGAAAACAAATCGTAAGCCGTCTGGTAATAACTTCCTTTGCAAAATTTCTCTTCAAGCTGATATTCCAAACCCATCTGACCACTGCCATTTGTGGAAAAGGGGCTTGGACACTTCATGGGAATGCGTGATGGGAGGGCTGGAAGCTAAGGAACATCTGTCACCTCCTGTGAGCTCTAAACACAAGCTATTCTTTCCCACTGGTATCAGTGTTCCTTTACAGATTGTGCAGTGACATCCTGCACTAAGTCTTCAGACCATAACTTTAAAAATATGTTTGAGAGCAGTACAAGAAACCTCGATGATTGTTCCTGCTCTGCTCAGAGGAAATGGGAGTGCTGCTGTTGCTCACAACAGAAAGCTGTGAAAACTTTGTCACAAATTCCCATTCTTCACATTACCTATTGAAAGCACAGGCTCTGAGCTTTCTAAAAATCAACTTGAAATCTGGTGTGGGAAGAGAAAGTGAAGTGATTCTGCTAATTGTGTAACTATAGGCATTTCACTTGATAGAACTCGGTAAAAAGAGCATCATCTACTAGGTTAGAGATACGGTGCTAATGAGTCATGAACAAGACTTTTTTTGACATGTAAATTTGTCCTCCAACAAAAATAAATGAAAATACCAGTACAACTGTGTGCTGCCCATTTTGTCCAAACTTTTTTCTTTCTTTGGGATGCCTTTTCTCTGTCTTTTTATGTTTTCTTCTTTAAACTGTGATCACCTTGCTGATCATGCTAACTGGCTATATCACTTCTGAGTGTCTAATACTAGATTTTGGATCCACCTTTCAACTGCCTGGCAACTGTCCTGTCATGTCATACCAACACTTAGAAGCAGGATTCCTTGCTTACTACTCCTTTTTATCTATGACATGAGCTATTTTTCCTTCCTACTTGCCTATTATGCTATACCTGAGTAACTGAGCTGTTTAGGTCAGAGTTCTTAAGTCAAATCTGCTGATACATGGTGAGTTTGTGCATTTTTTTCTTTTTAACCTTTGATAAATCATTTTAGGATATTCTTAGCTTAGTTCATTGTCTTTACTTCCAATGGGTTTGTAAGTGGCTGTCTTGGCCTTCCATGTGACAAATGTGATTTGTGCTAAGCGTATAATTGATCAAATTGGCAAAGATCAAATCCTTCATGTGGTGAAAGGAATTATATTCCATTCTGGCTTCACCGATGGAAAGGAAGTAAGGAAGGAGAAATTCTCACACTTGCAGAAGTGAGTATGGTTGTGTAATCCCAGAGGTGATTGAATGTGCCAAGGAATGGGGTTGGCTCTGAGACTTTATTATGATGATTAATTTTCAATTTGTGGAACTAAGCACGGTTTCATTGTCACCAGAGGATTCTGCTTCACAAAAAGAGTCCCTTTGCAAAGGAGGACAGCACCATGGCCTGAGAAACCTGATTAAACACCCGGGGCCCCTGTTTTCACTCCATCTCACATGTCACTAGAGATTGTCACCCTTTGGACACCCTCTTATGACAACAAATGTGTCAATAATTACAGGCAAGCTCTTGGCTTATTCTGACACTTTTTGTTGTTGCTTTTAAAATTAGAAGATGCAGAAGTGACACTTGGAAAACAAATCTGAATAACTGGCCCTGTGTTTTAAAATGCAACCAAAAATGCCTGCTAGGAGGTGTTTGGTAAGTTTCTGCTAAATGACAGCAAGTAAGCTTTGGTACATAATTAGACTGCTATTTTTCCTGCTCCCCTTTTAGGACAAATTCTCAATGCGAGACTGAGAGATGAGTTGCATTGTCAGCTGGTAAAAAGTACATAGCAGTTCTCATCAACGAATCAGAGAACAGGATTTCAAGTCTATAATTTTTTCAGTTACTTCAGAACAGTAAGGCTGTGTTTTGTCACAAGGAAAGGCTGACATTCGTAATACATGCTGCCTTCTTGAGATGATTCAGTATTCAATAAGTGTTGGTGCATAGATTAGAATAAAGAAACTGCACATTTATTTATTCATCAGACCAAAACACTTTCTAGAACTACAAGACACTTCCAGCGGGTTGCATGGACTGCTTGCATAATTCTTGTGTGTGATGGGGTAAAGGTTTCCAGATGATGAATATGCAATTTAACTTCTGTGTTTAAGAAATTTCTCAAGAATCTAATTTATCTATAGTTTGGGATAACAAACCCTGCAAGTTTAATCTCCTACAACAGATTCTGGAATGGATTGAACTTATTTCAAGGCTCTTCTGAATCACAGCGACCTAAATCAGCATATTTCAGCCCTTGGACCTCTTTTTCCCCCCTCCACATTTTCCATTGTTTATTTCAGCAAGGTTTATGCCTTGCAATAAAGATTAAGAAGGAGCAGAAACAGGTTAGGAAGGAAGTATAAAAGAAAATTAGAGAACAAAATACTATCCTGTGCCAACGTCAATCAATTTAGTCACATTGCACTTTTTTGTGAAGCTTAACGGATGTGACAGCTTCTCTTGTTCTGCCTTTTTATGCCCATCTCAGGACTGTGCAAGAGCTGCCAAGAAGCAGATTTGCCATGTTTGCAGCCCACAGGAACTGCTCTTGGAGCTCTTTGAGCTTCCCAGAAGGAAGGAATGTTTTTCCTACCCCCTGTAGCATCACAGAGAGTAGGCAATTCACAGGGAGCCTAGTCCAAGATGCCTGCTTGCTGCATTCCATTCATTTATCCTAATTTCTAGTAGTTTGTAACATATTAAAGACCTGGCTAAGTTGTATATGTGAGGAAGGCTTCCAGAAGGACTGTCTGCTGTACTAAACCACTGTAAAAGTGATTTAGGTAATTGCCCTTATTCCAATATAGATTGGAAAGTGTGACAGTCATCCATGTTTTCTAAATGCCTGTTAATAAAACATTTACATAAATTAATCTCCTTATGATGAGAGCTTTCCATAAACAAGAGTCTTAGAACAGACCCATAGAAATTTTCATCAATTCAGTTTCCTTTGCAGCTTCATCCTACACATAATCTTGTCTGACTAAAAAGTAAGTCAGAAAATCTATTGGACTGAGCATTTCTAAATGATGCCTGAGGTTCTGCCATGTGTGAAATATAAATCGTTGCAAGTGTCATTCCTTGTAAGATTGTGTTTTTTAAGCATTTTATTCAGTAAAAAAACCAAGATGCTTTTTGAAGTTTCTGCACCAAAATTAGTATTGGAATATTTTTAACATGTTTCACCAAAAATAACCAAATGAGTTCTGTAGGAATCTGAGCTGATTTGTTTTGGGAAAATGTTATGTATTTTAAATATTTTTGTGTTCTTGTTTGGTTTTCTTTGTTTTGTTTTTTTAAAAGAAACTTCATTGTTTTCAAACAAAGTGATCCTTGACACTGTGAAAAGACTGAGAAAATCCTTAGCCTGTGCACTGCAATAGGACAAGGTTCTAAAGAAGATATGGTTCTTGAGGGAGAAAAAACAATAACAAAACCTATTTGAAGGGCCTTGAGACACTAAAAATCTGGGCTTTTTTTCATCCTCATCATTAAATTTTAGGATATGTTAGAACAATATTATCGTTCACATACATACTTTGGTAATTTTTTTGTAGTGGAAGAGAGCCAATATAATGGCAGACTAAAGTCACATAGAGTGTGCACAATACAGGAATGGGTCTCTTATGTTTTTGCAACCTTATATATATTAGAATAGAAGAAGCCAGAATAGATGTGAATTTCTGAGACCTTTCAACCCTGTAAAATAATGGCATGACTGATATAATTCGTAACAGGTAAACCTGGAATACAAAACGTGCAACTACACCTGGTAACAAAGGTAAGAGAGTTTCCAAAGTGAGTGAGAGTTAGTGAGAAGTTTTAGAGGAGAATGGAAATGCTCTGTGGGATTGCTTGTCTGACTGGCCTTAGCTGTGCCCTACTCGTGAGTAAGGCAGCATTTATGCAGTTTTATCTGATGATAGTTATGCTGAGAATAAATAAATAAATAAAATGCTTGATGCTCTTTCCAGATTTTCAGTAGAAGTGTCTCATGATCAAACCTTTTAATCTTGACTTTACAAGTTGTAAGCCTGTTTTCACATCTTCAAGGTTTTAGTGAGTCTGTGCTAAAATCTGCCCCTCAGGGTGTTAAGGATTGTTAGCACTCACTGTGTGTATTTGGGTAGTACCTGCAGATTGCCATAATATTTAATGCGAAAAGATTAGATAAGGCTGTGATCTGTGTCATCACAATCAGATGCTCTCATACCATTGCCATGGATGGATGGATGAAATTGGAGTAATAGAGTGTCATAGAATTTTCCATTATTTAACAACCCTTTAAAAAAGCAAATATTTTAAGAGAACAGAATCTTAATTAAAATTCTGAAATATGTGACTAGATAGCTAAATAAACAAGATAAATTGCCTCTTGGCCCTCTAACAAATAAACCAATAAGGCCACTAAAGCCACATGAGTCATAGACCATAATGAATTTACTTGAAACTTAGGAAAATCGGGATTTGTTTTCTCAGGACCACAGATTCAGTCTCTCACAGACCTCCCTGGTTAAAAAGTTGGATGCCAAAGGGAAAAAATATCCCACACAATATTCTAAACAATATTTGACTCTGATCCAATGCATTGCTGTAGATAGGTTTACATCGAGGTCGAACTAGAAACATGATCACCACAAGCAGTTTGCATATTGTCAGTTCAGCCATTTAGAAATAACAGCATTACTTGTAAAAGGCATTTACTGCTGAAAAAATCTGAGACAACGGTTAAGACTTTATGATTGTAAAATATGCATGGAGGGATCATCCTGATTCTTGGTGTGTGCTCATAAGCAAACTTTTATCCCACAAAAGGTACTGGGAAGCAGTGAGAAAGGTATAAAATGAGAAAGCTAACATAAGTGAGATTATCAGCAGGAAAAACCTGAATCTGCATGACCACGCAGCCCACGGAGAACACTCCTGTCATGTTCAACTGCTCTGAAAAGATAAGTTTTGGGGCATCTGTGAGCATATAACTGATTCCAAAAATGCTACTGAACAATATCAAGGGTCTAAAACTACTGTACCACAGTGTTACTGGCAGGTTTCATTTGTCAGAAAAACATGGAACAAACTGTTTACACTATTTGTAGTTGTATTTACTTCTGGACCTATTCCCACTGGACTGGGAGAGCTGATCCCTGTGGCTGTACACTGTGTGCTGCGCTGACAGTGATGTGCCCACGGGGGTGCTGAATGCTTTGCCTCCAGAGACTGCTGCTTCCAGAGGTAGCTCTGGAGTCAGGAGAGAGGAGGCTGAGGTGGTTAAATGAGGAGCTGTTTCACACACTGCGGTTTCTGAACAAGAATACAGATTGCCAGAGCTGACAGAGTCTGGGGAAATATCAAGTCAATCTCCATAAGGATTTCAAGTACGAGGCAAATAGGTGCAGACAGACATGGAATGCATTCCAGACACTGGTCCCTCTCTCAGCGGTTGCAAAGCACAGAATATTTTAAAGTTTCTTCTTCTCAGTCTGAGAGTAAACCCAAGGGAAAAGGGATCATCAGATACATTCTGTCAGAATTTATATTAAATAGGGACACATTCTGACTCCCCATATTTAATTAAAAAGCAATAAGACACTAAGCAAGAGAGAGTTTAATGGTATGTATAAAAATGCATTTCCCCTGTGTTTTATAAAGGCAAGCCCTTGAGACTCTGAGTAGTTGTTTGTACATAGAGATTCTAACTTCTATTTGTTTGAATATTGCTTATTTTTCTTATAATTGCTTAGATTTCATGAATTCATTTTTATTTTTTCACTATTTCAGTTTTCCTAGGGAACTTTCTGGAAAGCTGGAAGTACAAGGTGTGTGAAATAGTGGCAAGACTGTTTTTTCTTAAAATCCAGTCCTCAAATTGCATGTTGATATTTCAAAGGGTAAAAAATCCTACAAGGAACGCTGAAAAAAGTTAGTGTTGTTGGCCCCAGGAATCAAGCTCTTTTCCAGGAATGCTGAATCAGTTTTTAATCTACAGCCCCTGTCTCCTTATGGTTGTGCTTTTCTTTTCCCACACCTTATGCAACAGCATCACAGGGCTTGAGTGTTGACTGGAGCTGAGCCAGGGTCACGGTCCCAGAAAGCAGCCTCAGGTGCCACTTTCCAGGAGAACACTGTTGTAAGCAGCAATCAGTGGGGAATTTGTACCTATTTAGGTGTAAGCACACAGAGAAAGGCAAGTTCTGTGCAGACTGTGCTTACCAAGACCTGATGAAAGGTAGGAGCAATTCAAGGTGCTGGAAGTTTTGCAAGCTGTTTGAAGAGCCCTGCTCCACTTTTTCTGATCCAAGGTACCTGAAGCAATAATTGCCAGTGCTGAGACCAGTTGTGTAGGTGACTGCAGCTGTGTTTGCAGCTGGGAGACTGGCACAGGACAGTAAAAACTGGTAGGTGGTGTCATTGCAAACCTGCAACTTGATGCAACCACTTCTGAAATTATTTGTGTAGCATGTTTTGAGTTCTGCACAATATGCTGCTTGTTTATTTTTAACGCTCCTCTCTTTTCTATAGTTCAAGTAATGCCTCTAAGTCTTTTTTTAGGGCATCTTCTTAGGGTGATGTTGATACCACCTTGTAGTCTACCTTTTTTTATCCAACCAGCTATTGACTTCTGGTCAATTCTGGTGTTATATTTTTTGTTCCAACAATGCATAATAAGAATATGCTAGAATAACATTGCCAAATTTATAAAGAAGAAATAGAAAACAGTGCCATACTATTTATTTTATAAAATTAATTTCTTACTGAAATTCTTGTGTGCTGCTCTGGGATTGTCTTCTACAAACTGTCTTTTCTGAGTTGATTTGTTAGGAGAAAGTGTGTGTTTACTTTTCAGTTGTACTGCTATATGAGATAATTCGTGGGTTTTTTACCAATGTAGGTATGGCAAGTTAAAGACAGAAAAAAGCTCCTGCCTCTTTTCTGATCACCTGGCATTATTGCAAGTCAGGCCATTCCTTGATCAAAATTTTATAAAACAAAAAAATATAAAAACTTTATAAAATTGTAAATATAAACTGTATCTTTCTTATATTGTTCCATGACAGCGATCCTTATTCCTTTAAAGTAAAAGAATGTCAGAAGTTCAGGATAAGGACATTAAAGGCTGTGGAGCCAAATTACAGCAGGTCCTGGCATCAGTGAGATTCACCCTGTGCTTTGGCACCCCAGTGTACACCTAGAGGACAGCTATGGGGTATGGCCTCTGAATTTGGCTGCTCAGGTGACCCTCTGGGGCTCAGCAGTGGCAAAGACAGCCTGTGTTGTGCCTTTACAGCCATCGGTGTAGCAATAGTCTCCTGCTTCCAGTCCTGTTACTCAGAGCTGCGCACACAAAATGAGACAACCAAGGCTGCTGCAGCCATCAGCTCTGTGCTGTGTTGCCAAGCCCTCCATCCCCTGCTGCACCTTAAGCAAGTCAGGAGGGTGGAGATGGTCACCTCCCATAAGGTGATGTGAGGTAGAGCACAGAGTTAGTCCAGACCCAAGCATGCAGGAGGGGTTGTGTGGCCCAGCTAGCCCTTCTTGCACTTGCTCCGCAGAGGTGGTGACTGGGAGGCTTGAAGCTGCTGGGGACAGTGAGGAGCCATTCCAGTTTCTGGGAACAGGAGTATGAGACAGTCCAGAAATGTCACCATTGGCTGCCCTTGTTGACTCTGACACCCATATGTACTAAGGTGTCTTGCAGACGCTGGTGGGATGTCTGTACTTCCCACTGAACTTAAATGAGCCTTTGGTGTTTCAGCTCTGGACTCCTGCCTTCTCTTGAGCTCTCCAGTCCCTGTGCCCACACCAGAGTCGTACTTGCATAGTCACAGCCACACTCATTAATCTGGTCTCTTGAGTAGTTTATACAAGACTTGTTTTTCTATTGTTGAATCTCACTTGATAGACCTTAATTATTTAGGGTTTTTTTCCACAAGCTTCAAATGCTTCCTGGGAAGCATCTGCTGAGAGAGAAACCAGACTTCCAAGCACCACTGCTGTAGGACTTGTTTGAAGCGTGAGCATTTAAACCTCATGAAAGGCAGACTAGATACTTCTGATGCATCAGTCACAGCTTCCCATTAAAGTCTGTCTGGAGGGGATTCCTTTGTGTGGGTGCCATCATGGTCCTCAGAAGTTCATTTGGGGAGATGTTGGTTAAGACCATGCCAAATGGGCTTCTGTTTTCCACAGAGCTATCTCAGGACCTCTCTATGGCTATGGAAGAATGAATTCACATGAAAAAGTGAATCGTTGCCTTGCAGACTTGGCTGCCTCAATTATCCAAACTCTGCCACCCACACAAGTCTCCATGACCGATGTTCCTGCTGAATACTTTCATCCTCCTGTGTGTTGCTGAAGGCCTGTGTGCCATTTCTTAGGAAAGTGACCAACAGCAGTGCATGCTCCAAATTTGTGCATTAACTCAGGGTAAGACCACACATCTAAGCAGGCTGTAAAGCTTCCAGCTTCATCTCTACCACTAATTGATTAATTAGTTCCCAAATGGGCCACTATCTCTGTCTGTCATAGCAGTCTCAAATTCCTAATGATCCCAGGACATTGAGGGCCCTGTGCAAGTGGCTTTAGAAGATTCTGGTCGTCAAAGTCTTTCCACAATCTTTTTTCCTCTTCAATTGCATTAGACAAAAGTGGCTTTTCTCTTGAGTCTTTGCCAGTGTGGCCAGGCACTTTATTCCTGACTTCTGCTGCAGGTAAAACACTCTTCAGTCAGAGGTGGCCCTGGTGAAGAACAGGGCAGCATGTGCCACGGCCAAGAACTGTAGGATGCTGTCTGTCCATGCACAGACTGCCAAGCCTTTGGCTAGGCCAGGCCAGGTTACAGCAGCTTTATCAATTCCCTGTGGAAGTTGTATCTGGAGCTGGTGTCTGGACAGTCTGACTGGGCAAACAAGTGGAAGCACAAAGGTTGGCAGAGGGGAAGGTCTGGGTTGGGGACAAAAATGGCAAGCTTTCACATTAGCAGCCTGTTAATGTAATTAAAAGGGAGTGGCACAGGAACGACTCATAACTGAGAACAGTGCAGGCAAGGGCAGGAGAAAAAGCTGCGTAATTCTGCTGTTCAGTCACACTTTCCTTCTTGTGTCAGCATTTTTAGCAGCTGCCAGAGAACCAGTGAGCCACAGTTTGTGTGAGTATATATGTGCACAGCACATGTATGTTGGGCTTTCAGTGACACTTGGGGCATCCTGTTTGGCTTCCCAATACTTGCTGCCTGACCTCATATCCAGTGATCCATGTGTGTAGAGCCCATGACAATGCAGGGAGAAAGTGCTCCTTTCTGCAGTCAGTCTGTGTTTGGGAATCATGGAACTTATTAACTGCAAGGAATCTCTTGGTCAGAGGGATACATAATTATGTTGGTGAACAAGAGTATGTTTTTATGCAATTCTCTCATGGATCACTACACATTTAATTTATTTGGTATTATACAGTCTTTATTGACAGAGTATAATAAATTATTTCAAGGTGACAGTGGTTCTCTCCTGTGATTGTCCCATAGTATCTGTCCCTTAGATACTTGCCAGATAATGTAGGTGCTTACCTTCATTGGGGTTGGCAGACTCTTCCTCCCTGGAATACTTGTATAATGTATTTCTAATCCTATCTCCAGGAAATTTAGTTAGTTCTTGTTTTTCCCCTCTGGAAGGAAAAAAAAATAAATTTAAATATAATATAATATAATAATAATAAGAATATAATTTTATACATTTATGTGAAATCAACCTGCAGTTTGAAAAAGGATATGGACCTTTTGCCTTTTTAAGAACATGGCAAGAGTGGCTTATCAACAAGCACAGTGTTTTAATTATGCAAATATTTACATTTGCATATGCGGGTGCTCATATATAGGTTTCTATATGTGTCTTCAAATAAAAACCCCCCACAAAATCTTTTGGAAGAGCCCACAGTAACACAGTAAGGAACCAGATGAAACAGGTGTAACAGCTCCTCAGGAGTCTGGTCTTACTCCTTCCCCACCACTGCTGATGCTCCATAGTTCAGCACTGTTTTCCCTGTGGAAGATTTTACCCAGTGACTGACTTGTAAACTTGCCAGAACCCTTCTAAATGTACCATGTTTTAAGTCCCAGACCTCCTTAATGAAGGTTGTTTTTCCTCATTCACACAGGGCTGCCACTGAAAGGACAGGGTAATAGAGGAAACTTTGAGATGGAAAAGGGGGGAAAGGATGTTTTTGTGAAGTGGAATGAAAATGCGGAAACAACATGATGAATATTTTATTATTTCTTCAAATATACACAGAACAACATCACCTAAAGCCACCATACAAAGTGTTAGAAGTTGCTCAAAAGTTTTTTGGGGTTTTTTTAATCTGAGGACATTAACAAAATTTTATCCTTTTTGTGTTTACCAACACATTTGATCCATACACAAATATAGGTTCTTGTGTAGGCGACATTTTCAAGGATACAAAGTCCAAGTCAATAATGATTGAAGAGTTTCTTGGTGCTTTTTCTGTTGAGCTGAATTACTTTGCTCTCCGAGTTAATGTTTTAGGTATCTTTAGCCATCTATTTAGCAAACTTTAACCAAAGTTAATTTCATTAATACTACTAGACTGCAATGTTTTTAGGTCAAATATTGGAGAGCCTTTTTTACTCCTCATGCTATCTGAACTCATCTATGAGTAAAGCTTTTAACACGGTCGCTAGTAATCTGACCTCCTTTCACATGACATGACCACAAGCTGAACTCTGAGATAAAGATTTTACTTCTTTTGTTTTGTCCCTGACCTGATCTGATATCAAGTTTCCGTTGTTTCTGGAAGAGCTCAAATCCAAGTTAAACTCCAACATGTTCGAAGGGTTTGATCTAAGTCTGAACATGCAGTTTGCAAATCTCAGGCTGCTCTGTTAGGAAAACCTTGACAAGCGTCTGTTTCATTTTACTTCCCAAAATCTTAGATTAATTTTAGCCACTGGCCCAGTTTCACTGCTTTTGGCACAACAGCGGAGTCATATCAGGCCTGTCCCTTTTTTGTACTCTTTTAGCAGCCTGGCAGAGATAGAAGCTCCTATTTGAATTGGTAATTATTCATTCTATGGCCATGCCATAACAGCAGTGTTTTGTTATTGTCTGAGATGTCCCATGCTATCTATGCACACAGCAGGAGGCTGGAGTGGGCTGAGATACCCACAGCTGAGAGCAGCCACAGGAACCCTGGAAACCAAATGGTGGCTGCAGACTCTGTGCCTTCAGATCACTGCAAGGCAGAAGTAACCATGTCTGAGTTGAGCAAGAAGGGTTCATCCCACCACCATGTGGCATTCCCAGGCTGAGACAGGGTAGAAGACCTTCCAGGATCTGTCCGGGGCAAGTACATACCTGTGCAACTTTGTGTTAGTCCAGAGAACAGCAACAGTGCTCAAAACCATGTGGGAATTTAGGGGAAGGGAAGGAAGAGGGGTGAATAAACATGTTAGTCTCAGTGGCTCCCAATCGTTGAATGACAGGGTGGAGTATGTCACTTGGGAAGTGGCAGGGAGGTCCTGTGGGTCAGTAGGACTGTGCTGAGTGCCTCGTGGGATCTTGGGAAGCAGCAGTGCTTCTGTCATCCAGGTTTGCTGATGCTGTAGGGTGATCTTGTTTGGTTGGTTTGGCATTTGGAGTGGGTTTTCTTGTTCGTTTTAACAGATGAGGAAGAAGTTGTGAATGACAGCAGAGAAAGAAGTGGAAGGAGTAGTTATCAGACTGCCAGTAGTATTGCTTGCTAAATCCTAAACTGAACAAGGATCTTCATTCCCGTTGTTTCTGTTTATCACTTGGATGCATTACCCATTTAATTCCATTGCTGTGCATCTCTTCAATAAAGCCCATTACACAGCTGGGATTTTAAACAATTGCATGGGCCACACATTTATAGAAACCCAATCCCAGCAGGGGCCTGCAGTGTTTCATAACAGCCTTTCTAAAGGATTGCCTGATGAAATTCTAACCCCGGTATAGTCGATTTAATTTCTATTACATGCAGATGGCTTTTTTTGTGTGGTTTACTTTGCTGCAACAGCATTCTGTGTCAAGGTGACACTGCTCCAAACTACAGCAAGAATTGGCAAAAAGTTTAGTGATGTGCTTAGTAGTCTTTTTGATGAGCATTAGTTCATTTTGGTTTTATTAATGTCCTTGGGGAAAATCCAATGTGTTTTTTTCTCAGAGTGTTTTGGATCTAAAGCTAATATTGCCACAGATTATTAAATTATCTGGACTCATCTGCTGTTTCCATCTGTTAAGAGAAAGTGCAGCTACATGATTTTCTTCTTGATCATTTACATTATCTGATACACTTTGAATTTTTTTTTGTAGAGTCCTTTCATTACAAACCTGAGGCATTTGAAAACTGAACATCATTAAAACAGCACTAAAAGGTACCCATTTTAGGTGTAACTTCACTTCGATATCCTCTCTTAGCTGAAGTTTGATTTTTCCAATGTTCCATGTCTGAACAGAGGGAATTTTCCTCTGATTTGTACTAAAGCTTTGAGGGTCACTTTGGGAGATTCAGGATCTGTAGGCTCCCCTAAAACTGCTGGAGGTGATGTAAATGCTTTTGCGTCTTATATGTGCTTTCCCACTGGGAAAAGAGGAAAAAAAAAAAAGAAAGGGTTCCTATGTAAGGAGTACAACTGAGAGCAGATAAAACTGGACACTTAGACTTCTGATTTTGAGAGAAAACTTCAGAAGATGAGACAACTGCAGAAAGGAGTCTTCTGAGGCACCTTTGTTGGCCAGCCTTACTGGGTGTCTTGGTGCCAAGTGCTGGATTCTCCTGATTGTATCAAAACATGTATTATTTATTTTTTCCTTTATTTATTAATTTGGTTTTAATCCATGCTAAGGAAAAGGTCTTTTTCCATCTACTGTGGTAAATAATAGTTCATTTTCTCTCTGTCCTGAGGCAGAGATGGAGTGTTATGCCACAAATCAAATTACTGAAGTGTAATTGAAACACCAGCACTGCCACTCATCTATACCTCTCACTAGAACTGCAAACAAGACAATTAAAACCACCTTGAGATTAAACAAGTGATTTTAAAGAACTTTTTAAAAAGGTAATAGCTCATGGAGTTAAAGAAATAAAGAAAAAATAAGTGTAATAATAAAATATTTATATTTAGAGCTACTTAACCAGGGTTTTCCTCATTTGGAGATTTTAGAAGTAAAATCCCCCATGATACATGATAATTCCCAGTTTATTTTCTCACTTAATCACTTTCAGAGTCTTCAAGCAATTCTGTCTTCTGTATATATTGTGAATCTCACAGAGTAAACTGTTGTCTTAATGAACCTGTTATACTGTTTTTATACTGCTATATCACTTGCATGCATCGTTCTACCAGAACCTGGCACAGCCATTAAATAATAACTTTGGTCAGATACTGAATTCGAGAGTTCTCTCATTATTTTCCATATCTCTTGTTTTCCACATAGCTTAAATCAGAATACTTTACCTGAGGTGTCCAGGTCTTCACCTTTAGTTTTTTCAATATTGTGTATCAGTGACTCTGTGATGGCCAGAGAATACATAGTGGGAGAAACATGAACAGAAAACATGTACAGTGTTGAGTAATATCTAGAAAGTACAAAAAAATAGATTATGTAAAAGCAGGTAAGTAAATATAATGATGGTGGTCTTACAGTTACATCTGCTTTTAATGTTACTGTAAATAAATACAGTAATTAAGTATAATCACAAGGGAGATAATAAATATAGTTATTCCAAGACCTTTACCATGCTTCTAGAAAACTATTCTGTACTTGTGATGGTGTGTCTATTCTAAAGCATAATATCTTATAACTAAAATGGGAACTCTGCATAATTGTGTATTCAAATACGTCAGTAAAAATATGCAAGAATTAAATCCTCTGGATTATCTAAATTAAATTTTGTGGTCCCTTATAACATTTCTGAACCTTATGTTTTTTAAAATAAACTTACAGAAAGTTCCCATAGGGAATCAGTTCTAGAAAATCTTCATGGTATTGTAGATACTACCACAGATAATAGTAGCCATTTATATACACTATATACAATCTTTCATCTTCATCTGGATCTCCATTTAGAGATTGAATACTTGGAGAAGTTTTATACAGCTATAAAGATAATCAGCAGTTTCTAGGTCATGGTTTCTCTTCTTTGCATCTCATGGTTCCATTTAAATAATTTCCAGTTTTCTCTAGTCTCTTGAAAAATTATGGTCATGAAAATCATCAAGCTCATTCCTTATGAAAGCAATGATCTTCTTCCAGAACATTCCTTACTAAACAAATAAACCCAGCCCATTTTTGGTTTTGAATAATTGTACTTTTCAAGGCTGTCTCCTAAGTATGTTGATACTGGTTTTCTGTGTGTTGTGTAAGAAATAAGTGATGTTGATCAGGCGAGGCAAAGAAGAAGATGGAAGTTATGAAACGTGGTCAGAGACCTCTAAACGTCATGTGAAAAGAGAGTGCTGAAAATTTAATAAAAGACAGGAACAGGAATCTCAGGAAAAATTTTATTGGAGACTGCTGCAGGACATGAACAAAACTCTGATAAAATAATTAGAGTTTGGCTGGTCAGTGCAATTCGGAAGGAAGGTGTAGAAAGCAGATTATCTTCTCACATCCAGGAGATGATAAAGAATCCAAAAGAGTCCAATCAAAGAAATTGGAGTACACAACAAGAAATACATCATGCTGTCATGTTTGTCACAGCATACACAAACCAGAACAGTGGTTAGCCTCTGCAGGAAGCATGTGTTAGTTTGAAAGTGCCAGAAGAGAGATCAGTGCACTGGCAAATAGGGTGACAAGAGCACTCTTAGTTTAGGAAGGGTAACAGGATCCCACATCAGCCAAGATTTTGAGACCTGTCTGCACCCTTGTTCAAAGATAACAGAGAAAAAAAATCAGATTCGTTTGCATAACATCTGGAAGAATATATGAAGCACAGAAAACTCAAAATAAAACAGATAAAAATAAAAGGATCTGAACAAGCCTTTGCCAGCCCTCTGACTCTGAAAGAGAGCATGTGTGCCCTTTTCTTGCTCTCGTTTAAGAAACTTTCTGTTGCTTTCAGCTTTGCAAGAAATTTTGCATAGTCCCCTTGGGGAAAAAGCTTCTTTCTGTCCCCACTGAGACCTTGCAATGGATCAGTGTCCTGCCTTTGCCACGTGTCTCCATCCTGTGCTCAGTTTCTCCCCTGTGGCCAGTGGCAAGGGCAAGCAGGCTACACCACAGGAGGGACCAGGACTCCTGGAACCAGGGTATCTGCAGGGATCACTGGACACCAGAGCTCCAGAGCATGGTGGAATTCCAGGTGAAAATGTAAAGTTTCTTAATTTTAAATTGAACAAAGGTTTGCAACCCAAAGTGATGTCAGTGGTACAGAAAATAGTGAGAAACAAGAGGACAACAACAATCAGAAAGTAATCAGACACAGTGAGGGTTTGGAGCAGTGGAACAGAAGATATCTGATACCTGAAGAAATATTTTTCCTTCTGGGTGGCAAAAATGCACTGACCTGAAAAGTGAGAAACTTCATGTGTCAGCTTTACAAAAAGCTATAAATCTGTTTAGACTCGAAATATGCAATTTCTGGAACTCCTGTGAAGGACAAGACCCAGTAAAATGGATTGAATTTATTAGAGTAGTCATGATCATTAGACTACAATATTAGTCCTTAGCAATGCTGGATGGATTTTTTGCCAACAATGGTATTGATTCTGAGAAAAATGTGATTAAATAGCCATTTAAGGGTCATTTAAGGATTGGGATATATAATAGATGGTTTATATTGGCCCTAAATAAACAGCAAATGTCAAGGAAATTATTAAGGCTTTTGCTTGTGCCAAAGATTATAAAAAAATCTCCAAGGAGGGCATGTCAGTACAGCTCCTTGGAATAAGTACAGATAAGCTTAGGCTAGGGAAGGGGGGAAAAAGAGGTATTTGGCTTAATCTCAGGCCATAAGATATATTTGCAAGACTTCATTTAATCAAATCCACTTTTACTATATGCAGTGTATTTAAATGAGCGTCTGGCAGATGGCAGTAGTTTAATGAACACCTTGGCAGTTTTCTGTGTAATATGGGGTTAATTCTAATTATTTTTATCTTCTAGCATGTTGGTAGGAAAAAGATGTTGAAATAATTGCTTACCAAAACCCCCTTCCTTCTCACCTCCAAAACTCTTCACTTCTTCAGGCACCTGTCACTTCCTCAAAGCCTTCAGCTTTGCACCGTGGTAATGACTTTTAGTTCAATAGTGACTTTTTAATGTTACTAACCTCTTTTAAATAGGTCAGAGGATATAGCATTTAGACCAATTTTCTCATTTTTATTCTGGGAATAAAAAATTTTATGATCACTCACAGTGCAAAATCAAATAGCTTAATGATTTCTCTGGCTGAATAAGCTTGGATCATTTTTTTTAATATGACTAGTTGATGTATTGCACATCCCTCAGTCCAAATGGAAAAAAAACATAGCCACAGGCCAGACCTGCAGCTGATTTAAATTGGCATGATTTAATTTTATTAAACTGAGTGTTGAATAAGGTCTATCTATGCATCTTGAACTTAGTATCTCTTCATCTTGCTTCCTGCTATTAAAATATTATTCTTGAAAAATACAGATATATATATATATAAAACTGTATATTTTCCAATTAATAGGCCAAATTAAATTGATACATGTAATTTTTAATTATATAATTTATATTGGTAGACTAAAAATATCATTAAAATAAAATATAACATTTTAATAATAATTCAAATATTAATCAATAATCATATTTAAAGGACATAGGATTAACTAATGCAAAACACTTCAAGAAATTCAGTCCTTGGACTTTTTTGACAAGACCTCTGCAGTTAGGCAAACAAAAGAATATGATTTTATGATGCTGAAATAAATTCTACACCATACAATTTCCTTAGTGAAAAATGGAGAGAAAGCATTATACAGCATTTCAGTAGAGGGTTATGCCCACTGGGTCATCTGCACTTCAAAACACTGTGCAGTTTCCTCCTCCTTCTCAGGGAGGTGCTGGTGCCTCAAAGAAGTATCAGAGAAAATTAGATTATTATATTTTGTCAGGAGGAATTTCGGTTCCTTATGAATGTTCAGCTACCCTTATTTTTGTATAAAAATAGGATCTCCTTCTTGTTACCTATGTTTATGCATTTCCAACTATTACTTTCTATTTTAGTCTGCAACTGTTCCTTTGTGACTTCAAAATCAGCAATCAGCAACATGTAGAGATGTCAGTGGCTGAGTAAAGAATGGGACCACTAAGGCTGGAAGATGGATTTCAAACTGTAGTGAACACAAATGATAGACCTTGGAACAACCTTCCCTCTTAGTTGCTTTTACAAACAGTTACAGGCTATGTTTGGGTATGCCATGAAATATGAGCCATAAGAGCTAGGCATACAGAAAGAAAAGGGAAAAAATAATCCTAGTTTACTGACTGCAGCTTGATTTTGGTTATTTTTTTCCCTGCTTTCCCTGCAGAACAGCCCACAGAAAATAAAAACAGTGTTTATGTGTTCAGATGCAAAAAAAATTATCATTATTTGTCATGAGAAAGTCAATGTGCCCCAACAAAAATTGTCTGCCGTCCTTCTTTCCCACCACCATGGGAAAGCTGTCATTAACAGTCTGGCTTTGTTACTTTCCAGTCACAGAATCAGAGTGTACACATTCACGGTATCTCTGGTAACACCAAACTCTCGGAGAACATCACACAGCAAAGGTCCCCCTTTCAACCATGGTTGCTTATGAAAAAGTGTCACAGTAAAGACACGTGGATTTTCTTGTACATGTCAGTGCTTTAAGACTCATTACATAAGCTGGCACCAAAAGCTTGGCTTTTTAGTCTCTGAGAATTGTGGTGACCATCTGTAAGATCTGAATTTTGCAGCTGTCTTCAATAAGACACTGTTGGACTAAATCTTGGAAAAAAATGCCTAATGCCAAACTGTCTATCACTGTCAATTTGGCTGTGCTTTAAACTTACAAATATAAATTTCCCTGAACAGTTGGGAAACAATAATAAAGTCAAATGTCTCATTAAGCAATGCATGCTTCAGCCTAATGAATGTATCACACAACAGATAAAGGACGAAGCATAATTAATGACATATATGGTAGCACAGAGATAGTCTGGACCATACTGACCTACCTTTCAACTTTAACTCTTACACTCTTAGAAGAAAGTAGTTGCTTTACATAAAAAGGGCGAGTTCATTTGGGGCTTTTCCAAACCAGCGTTGCCAAATAAACCAAATTATAACAGTGGTGTCACGCAGATAGCAACTTACTGTGAGTTGGCCTGTGAGAAGGTTTCTCATTTACTTTATGAGGCAGATGGGGGAACTGCAGTCAAAATCAAATGCAACAAGTGCCTTCAAATAATTTGGGCTTAAATCAGTTTTTGATTCCCTGAAAAAAAAATATATAGATAATGAATCTAGTAAGCAGTCTGACAATATTGATGAAATTTCAGGCTGTCAAATGTCTACAGGAAGGAGGGAATGATTCTGATCCTAAATCATTCAATACCAATGAGACTTTGTCCATTGAATTTTTGGCCTTATATTTAGATGCAGCAGTTTTTCTTTCTGATGGTTAAAGACAAAACTATCAATTATAACATAGAAGCATAATCTAGTAACATTCATTGGGGAAATAAAACAGCTGAGTGTAATGGTCTTGCCTAATGTTAAAACTAATGTTGGCAAATATTTGCTATTGCACCATTTCTGTTGCAAATCTCACTTAAAATAGAAGGGAAATTAACACTGGTAGATACGAGCATAAAATCTAATGTAATATTGACATTTTCATTTCCTTTTAATAGGTGTTTAAATCATGTATCATATTTTTTGAAAGTGTTATTGCTGTTGAAACTTAATTAGCAAGCTTAGGCTAGAGTGTAATGTTAAATAAACAAATGCAAAGTGATTCACATTGTGTGTATTTTCAGCATCATGTTTGTTCCATTTCCGAAGTATTTTATTTAATGTTATACAACTGTTACTAAATGCTTCGTCAATGTTGCAAGTTTAAACAAAGCAAGTAGTCTAATTTCTAAAACAATAGAAATATAAAATATCCTAGGAGGAACTGCAGCCTGCACTGATCTGTGTTTCTGTACTGTTCAGGTTGTTCCAAAACACACAGCTTGAGGTACAGCTCTGACGTTTTATAGCTTCAGTTTATAGCAAAGGTCAAACAAAAAAAAATCTTTAAAACATTTTGATACATATGTACATTTTGATACATATAATCCCGCCTCAAATATGCAATAATGGAGATTGCTCCTACTGAGCCAAAACCAAACCTGGCATTAAGGACAATAAAATTTGCAGTACAGGCGTTCTGACTCTGACTAATGCAATGAAGAAATCTTTCAGCATTCTCGTTTTCTCATGACAACCCTTGTATCCCTGGAGGTTTGATTGTAACCAGCAGCCCAATAGCCCCTCCAAGCCAACCTATGATTTCCTCTCCCTTCCCTGTAAGATCTGCTAACTGCTGACTTAAAGCAGTTTACTGGGGCTTTGGTGATCTACAGCTCTCTCTCCCCAGCCCTTTTCCCCCTCTCAGGCGTGTGCAGCCCAAAGCACCCTTCCAGGCAAAGACGTGACAGAGCCGCAGAAACAGCCTATGTGGAGCATCTGTTTGGGAGCCTTCCTAGAGACACATCCCTGCCGACTGCTGATGGAAATCATCTGTGGGAACACGGAGGGCGTGAGTCATGTGACCTCTTGGGGCTTCATTACTGAGAAGTAAATTGTCTGGGTCCTCTTGCTCACCAGCTGCATTTAGAAAACAGACAGAAAGTGAGCAAAAGCGGCAGTTCTCAAACACCCACACGTGAACCAGCAGCTTCTACTCCAAATACATCTCTAATTTGTACAGACCCAAATCATGGCACCCTTGTGTCTGTGAACAGGGAGCTCTGAATAAAAAGTGGACACTTAAGTTTCTACAGAACAGGAAAGCAGGCAGTAGGAAGGAGATATTCACTGATTGAAAATGAGAACACAGGCGTCAGACACACTGGTAGACAAAAGTAGCTTTAATAGAGCGGATCTTGTGGGGAAAGCCATCATGACTGTCTGCTCTAGAGTTTACCCCAACAGCATGGTTATAAATAAGCATGTCTGTTTTCTAAATACACCAAAACTCTGCTGGCTTAAGATAGCATCAGCAGTGCTTTACAGTGCCAGCATTGTGCCAGAAAATGTGCAAAACCTGGTGCAAGACATGTATAACCATGATGAACATGTTCATCCCTTCCAAGCAGCATAAAGTGAAGCTTTGCCAGGTACTGGGCTAGCCTTTCTGTCCACAGCCCAGGCGTGAGGATATATGTATTTCTTTTGCTACATTAACATTGACAAGAAAACAATTTTCTTGCATTTACTTGCATTGTACTACTGCATTTAGAAGAGGCATGTGTTAGCTAACAGAGAAACATGACTTGCTGGTGAATAAGGGAAGGTTTTTGTCAGATCTCAGCATCAATACCAGCAAGGATGCACTGCAAAGAGATTGTGTTTCTCTGCAGCCACTACACAACTGAGATGTACTTTGTGCATAGCAATATGTATGAATACATCTAAACTGTTTCTGTTGCAAGACTTTTCTGAAGCAAGATCGCCATAGATGAGCCCAATACATTTTTTCTGTCACTCTTTCCTAAGGTCCTCTGTATTGACAAGAAAACGCATGTACCAGACTAAGGCAATTTCTGTGGTTTGCTGCCAGGATGAATATAGCAACTTGGTGACTATCCAAGAGTGTTAAAAATTAAGAGCTCAGAAAAATCTTTTGTATGGCAATAGTTGAGATACAACAGCATTTCCTGTTCCTAATGCAAGGGGACTGTTTGGAAGCTGTTGACAAACATTCTTTTTGTACTGGAAACCCCTGTATTATGTCTGGATTTTGAACTAAGTTCTCCCATGCTTAAGCACAGTGATGTGATGTGTGGCCATAAAGAAAGCGCATCAGTTATTTACAATTTCTGGGCTACACAGCATAACCACAAAGTATGTGATGGGGCTGGGACCCTGTCAGATAGATGAAAGTTAAAAATTAGTAGCTGGGGAGTGACTCCAGAAAGGACTGGTCAGGCTGGAGGAAGAAAAAAATATCTGCAGGGGCCCCAAGGCAAGAGGCAGATAGGGAGAACCTTCTTTCCTTCCTTTCTTTCTTTTTTTTTTTTTTTCCAAAGTGCTGGAAGACACACTGAAAAAAGCTGAGAACACAGAAGCTGGACAGTGGCCCGGGCTGACTCCCAGATCATCAAGGATTCTACAATAAACAGACAACATTTGGAGTACAGACACAGACGGCCAGTTGAGGAAAGTCATTATTCCTTTCTGTGTGGCACTTGTGGAGTCACATCATAAGTAGCGTGCCCCATTCAGAGTATCCCAGGACAAGAGCGATGTTGCCAAATGGTGGGAGTTCAGCAGAGGCCTACCAAGATGGTTTTGACTGGACCATGTCCACATGCAGAGGGGCTGAGGGAGTGGGTTTTGTTCAGCACAGAGAGCAGAAGGCAGAGAGCATCTCATTGCTGCCTTCAGCTCCCTTTGGGTGAATGTTGCAGGGAGAACAGAGCCAGATTCTTATTGATTCAAAGTGAAAGATTGAGACCAAAAGGTCACAAAGTGCAGCCAGGCAAACCCTGCTGGACACCAGTCCACAGCTGGTGTGACTGAGCACTGTAGCAGGTAACCCAGGGAGTTTGTAGACTCTCCATCCTTGTAGGCATTTGGTGCTGCATCAGGCAAGATCCTGAGCAGCCTGACCTCACTTAGGCATTAGCTGTGTTCTGAGACCCTGGTAGACCACATGGCCTCCAGGGGAATTTACACCCTGATTATTCAGGTTCTGATCTGCACCATTTGGGAAGGAGAGCGAGATACCCACCAAGAAATACTCAGCAGAGAAAGTCGTGGAGCCCAGTGAAACAGAGCCTTCACTAAACATTTAGCCTGGGCCTTACTTCCCAATGTGTAAACGTGGCATGAGCCTTGGCATCCAGGGATAAATGCCTCAGCAGGTGGGGGAAGGTTTGCATTTCTGTGGGGCTCAGAGAAGAGGCAGGAGGATTAAAGCACTTTAAATTTGCTGTACTTGGTATACTATCTAATTTTTGTACTTCAATACCAGGAATAAAACACTCTTCAGCTCACAAAAATGCCACCTGGTTCTTTTTGTGTTTATGTTTCAAATGGGGATTGGGGAGCTTTGAGGGGAATGGCCACCAGCTCTAGTTTGGAAAAAAAAATTAAGAAAATATTTCAAATTTATAATATTCAAATAATCTGAGCATTGGTACTGCAGTTTGCCTCTTGCACTATTTCTGTGTTTGCAGATGAAAAGCCCAAAATAAGATCTTGGCTCTGCTCTGGACACAAGTGCAGATGTAGAGACAATTTCTAGTGTATCCAAGGAATGCTAGACACAAATCTATTCAGTTGTTTCACTGGTATTTAGTGTATTGTTTACAAAGAAATAGACAGATAATAGAATGAGAATTTGCATGTTTATAATTTGTGGCCCTGTAGATAATTTTTTAAGGAAAAACCCATGAAGAATGTGTAATGAGCTTCTTCCATTTTGTTTCTCAGTTGGATTTCATGCGTACTGCTTATTTATTTATTTGTTTTTTCCCTCACTGCATTTTTTCTGGAAAATACTCACGAGAGCTATGTTTTGAATGCTTTTGTTTAAGCTTAGCTGGCATGGCCATCTCGAAAGCACATGCATACTTGCAAACTTATAGACAGGGTGGACATGCTTTGAAAGACCTGTATCACTTGCAGACTGTCATTCAAAAATCTCTTTGTGCTTTTACTGACAGCCTGGTTTGGTGTCTTACTCTTCAGTTGTGTGCTGTTTGAAGACTGATTTCCTTTCCTGTGTTTTGTTTTTCTCTATTTCATAAGCCAAAGTAGAGTTCTTCTGCTTAAATTAGTTCCTTTGTTGATGAAACACAAAGGTTTTTAAACTTACATGTTCCCATTTGTAAAATGGGCTAGTGTTTATTGTCATCAGTGATCACGTCCCATGTTGTGAAATGCAGCCACTTACAGCTTTTCCTCGTGCTTAGTCCAAACCTTTATTACTGGCACAACTCATACCAACACCATTTGAAGGATTGAGGGAAATGGTTTTGGCTTCGGGGTCGGTTTGGAAACCCATTCTTAAATTTGGAGGGTTTTCCACTGTAGACTAGAGTAAACAAAAGCCCTGTTCACTTGCACGCTCACATGCTGCTCATGTGAGCAAGGCATTTTAAAAGGTCTCCTTCTCTTTGGTAGATCAGGATTTTGTGACCAAAAAGGAACTGTGGGTTTTATCTTTGTGCAAAATATAGCAATTCCATGATCTTAAGTTTTAAATAAATTTCTTAAAGCCTTTAATTAATATAATTTAAGATAGATGAGGATTTATAGCTAAAAGTATTGTTGGTCAGGAAAATCTTTTTCTCAAAGTTTGATAAAAGCATAAAGGTTGATAAAAGGAAACAGTCTTGTGAGAGGTTGAATATGTTCACAATAGCAATTATTTCTGTCAACCACAGCTAATTAAAATATGGTGTCTATTTTCTGAAAGACTTTATTACCAGGCAAAACTATTATTTTCTGCTTCAACATCCAACAGTGCTTGGATACTTTAATGGCTTGTATTTAATGCAGAATATTTACTTTCAAATCCTTTTGGTTTTCATAGAAAACTGGCAAACTGAGTAAATATAAAACACTTTTCTGGCCACTAAAGCTTGTTATGAGCAGATATACAGAAACATCCAAGTTTCTTTTGATGAAGTTCCTCCCTAAACATTCCAGCCTCATGGAAGAGGGTCAGGTCCTATGGAAAATGGGCAAGAATTTGAAACAATAAACCCCACAGTTTTTCTGAATGCGTAGGAGGCAATGGAAAAGATGCAGTCCTTTGTGCCAACTTGGATTGCTGGCGCCAAATGCAACATCTGATAAGCAGAAAATCCTCCTCATCCCCAGAATCCTGCATATATTGCAACTTCCACTAAGGGACATAATTCAACCCTGACAGCCTTCTAGAAAACACTCATATTGAAAGCTCAGGATCAATATGTGGATCCCTTTTTCAAACCATCCTGAAGCACTGAATCCCATCTTTTTCTTTTCCATCTATGCTTATTTTTATGCTTTACTTAATTTGCTTTTTAAGATAATGCAATGAATTTGATAGATATAAAAACACTTTTTAAAAACTGTATTTTACTAACAAACTGGACAATTCAGCTTTATTCTTTAACTTACCAAAAGTTCCCAAAACAAAACAAAAACAACAACCAACAGTGAAAAAAACCCCAAATAGAACACCAAAAACCACCAACCTGCCATCTGGGATGATTGTTATTGTTTATAAAATCTAAGTAGTTTAGTGCAGTAAAAGCCAATTAGATACTTCTTTTGTTTAAATCTTGTCTTAGAGCTGAGAGAAGTCTTGGCTGCAAACTAAAACCTCTGAAGCAGAATTATCTTTAGTTAATCTCACTCATGTGTAGGGAATTTCAGTAGAGATGAAGAAAACCCACATGTTCATGTTCCATTCATGACAAAATTCACATGTTCATCTCCAGTTCATAGTTTTGTTAAAAGCACCAAGAAATGTGAATGACAAACTATAAAGATGCAAACTGGATAATCTGGCCATTGCTTCTATCCCATGGTAGAGCAGGACACCTGGATTTGTTTGCTTTTGGTTTTAGAAAATAACATTTCCTTAATCCTGTGCATTACTCATTATTAAATCACACTGCAACACTGATGTATGCAAATACACTTAGTGACCTCCCCACACACAGTTTTGCATTCAGAGAAAAGATTAAGAGGCCTTACACACAGCAAATGACAACTGGATTCTTGAGGGCACTTGTAGGACCTGCTCAAACACTGAGGTGAGAGAATGTATCATTTTTTCCTCCACCATTTCGTACTGAATTCTGTCACAGATCAGTAATATGCAGCAGCAAAATCCAAAAATAAGAAAGAGGTATTATGCAAGATAGATCTGTGGACCTAACTCTGGCCTGCAATGACTGTGGAAATCTCCCATAGCTTATATCTAGTTCAGAGCTTTAAGGACAGAAGTGAATCTTCGTGGGCAAATTTTTTACAACCAGAATTACAAGCTGAACTATGGGAGTTTTCATGAGTTGGTGAACAAGGCATTGAGTGACTGTATCAATGAGCAGGTTGCTGAGTGCTGAGTACGTGACAAATGATGTGTGAGAGAGCCATCTGCTTCCCCAGATAACCTGTGCCAACCTCAATGAACAGTAGTATAAGAATACAACAATAGTTGGCATATTTATAGGAAAATTGCCTTATTTCTGCTTCTGACTGTTGTCTAGGACAGAAATTTTGTATTTTCAAACTGAAAAAATTAACCTTAAATGTGTAACTCCCTTAAAGGTGCACACTGGAAGCTTTACACAGACTCTGTCTTTGGCCAGCAGGAGAGATGGAGCCTGAACTTGCAGAGCTGTCAGTGCCCCAGTGTCAGGTGTCTGCTCCTGGTCCCCAAAGACAAGGTCTGGGTTTATTCACTCAGTGGGCCACTTGAATGTCCTGGGTTGACACAGTCTGAGTCACACTGAATTTCCTGGTGTTTGTAGGTCCCCTGTTTGGCAGTGAGATGGCATGCTCTCCCCTGTGAAACTTGTGCATGTTTTTCTGCTTGAACTGATATTTTAAAGCGGCCCATTTAGCCTCATGTATCTTCTCTGCCACCTCTGAGGTCCCACAGGATAGGCTGATCACTGCACTGCTCCCAAGTCTGTTTGTGTGCTGCTTTCCCATTATGGCCACTGCATGCTGAGTTGCTGCCAGCAACACTTAACAACATTAGACTGTTACAAATCTGGTTCAAGACACTCCTTGGTAAAGCAATTTCATCCAATGTCTCCAACACCTTGGTCAAGGCTGCTGGCTGAAAAGGCAATCCATTATTCATTTGGGCAATATTTTGCTCAGACATTCATAGGGCAGCTAAATTTTACGTGATCCTTGACTTTTTCATAGCAGTTTTGTTTCTATCAGGTGTCTGGCAGCCAAGAAGATGACCATGGATCAGCACACGCTCTTGCCTCATGTAACTGAATAGGTCCTGAAGCTATGAGTTTCTTGCTTTCCCTAAAACAAGAAAATCACCTGGAAGGCAGCTTCACTGCCCTGCATGTCTTTATTTGAATCGGCCATCAAAGGTGTGAAGGCATCTGGCAAGTAGTTCTGTGCCATACTCCTGGGAGCAACAGGGGAGTTATCCACTGTATGCTCAGGCAGGAGCTAGGGAGAGATGGCTTAGGATGGGAATCTTCTCTGTCCATCTGCAGAGCGTTAATTAGATGTAATACAGGGTGGCTGTTGTTCCAGTTGCTGATTGTTCTTGGATTTTCTGTTTGGGACAGAAATGTGCTGCCTACTGGCCCATGCCTCTCACGCAGCATTCTCTTGGCAGTGCTAGAGGTAAAACGCAGGGCAGCTTCTGCTGCTGACCTCCTTGTCCTGGGAATACGATCATACTCTGTGGGAGCATCCATGACAACAGCCAACAGATATTTTCCCAAGTACTTTTTGCTATTCACTTGTCTAATTAGACGAGCAAAATTGTTTCATTCCACTCCCTGGTGTAAATCAGTGATAGCTTTATCAGTATCACGCTGTAAACTGTGAAGCTGTAATCAGCACAGAACATGTCTGCCTATTTCCAGAGCATTTGAAGGGCCAAAATGTTACATTTTTATGTGCAGTTGGTTAGGTCACTCTCACAGACTCCTCTCTAAACAGTGTTTTATTGCAATTTTAGTTTCTCCAGACGTTCTCCAGTTCCTATTTTAACCAAAATACAATCTTTTCCTTATAAAAGTGAGACAGTAGAGTTCATTAACTAATAGTGTCAGGGGTACTACAAGCTGCCAGTTCTATACTACTGTTAATTCTGTTAATGACTCTAGGCTCATTGAAGAATAAACCATTTTCAGTGTATGAGCTTCAGATTATGAGATCTCTCTGTCCCCAGTTACCTTTTCACAGTTGGGGGAACGCATGCATTGGCCTTTGTTCTGCCAACACAGCAGAAAATGGTTTCACAAGTCTCTTTAAAAGTAGATATTTGCATTCTTCAGTCTATAATTTTCTTCCACAGTGAACAGAGATCTTAGCGATCAGAGACTAATCTCAGAGATACATTCTATCAATAAAACATTTATCCTATGAGTTTCTTTTAATCATGTTCAACTGTTTGAAGCAATTATGGTAGCTAACCAAAATTCAGGCTACTTGACTTACATCTTTTGTTCTCTTTCTGTTCTGTCATATGAGTTAAGGCTAGTCTTCTTTTTTACCTTTTAAAGACATTTATTTATTTCACAGCTTTGTGTGATGAATAATAGATCTTGATCAATCAGAACAGTTCATCAGAGGAGTTTCCCATTAACCTTGCCATCCCTTCATGTCCTTTCCTGCTCTGGAGATCTTTCTGACCAGGACAAGCACCTCTGGCTTGTGCTGAGCTGAGCTTCTGATGTTACAGTAGCCCTCCACAAAGGAAAAGAAAATTTAATTTGTGTTAGTGTGATTGCTCTCATTCACTTGATTGTCCGGAAAGCTTCACGGAAGCTGGGATTTAGCAAAGAAACAACTCTGCCTCATATGTTAAGATACATCTATATTTTGAATTAGAAAAATATGACTAGAATATAAATGCCAAAAAACAAGAATCCTTTCCTTGTGTACATCTGTGACTTCCCAGAAACACTTATGACACAGCTTTCATGTCATGAACATAGCCAGACAGCCAAGACAGCCAAGACAATCAGAAGAATCCATGAGGATATATATAGCAACAAGATAGATATGATCTGAGGTTTTTTGGGCTAGTTTGATTGGTTGATGGTTTTTTTGATACAAGATCACACACATGGTTTAAATGCCTTCACAGGCTATATATAGCACAGGAGCTTCTAACTCACAAGCAAGTTCTGGTCAAGCAAACAGGGGAAAAACTACTTTTCAGTAAGAAAATTGCTCCTAAGAGGCACAGCTACTTAAGCCTCAAAAACCTCAGAGGGGTCAGCTTTGACTGGTAGAGGTGTGAACTCCTATGAGCCCAGTGGAGACAACCTGCTTGAGAAGTCAGGTGTGCTGTAGGGACACTGAGCATTCTGAGGTGCTGAGAAGTGAGATCTCAAGGTATATTTGCTTTTGAGCATGGTGAATCCTAAGTATATATGTGTATCTAGAAATAAGTCAGTGATGAAGAAAAAGGTTGGGAGGGTATCCTCAGCTCTACAGTTCAAGAAATACAACAAAAAAATGAAAGGTTAAGGAGCAAAAGCAGATCAATAAGGGTAAAGCAAGCTTTTCACACTGACTCAAAAAAGAAGTACAAAAAACTGAAAAGTAATTGCCAAGTTAAGAAGTTACAATTTGAAGTGAAATATGTATGGTATATAAAATATATTTCTGGTCTGGACATGTACTTCTCCCCTTATGTCCCACCTTTACTGAAAATGTCTCTCTATGCACATTAACCAGACTGCCTCCTTTAAAGCACAATCAGCTAAAATTCCATATCCACAAGGAATCCTTGCTTGAACTTTTCAGTGAGAACTGCCTCAGTTAATGCCATAAAAATATATAAATTCTTCATAAACCACTTCTCCTTCTGAATTAAGAAAACAATCCTTTAAGACACAGATCGTAAGTTAATTTAATTCAGTAAAGTGGTCCACGGCTGAAGTGCATTTCCCAGTACTCTTTAAAGGTAAAATCAAAAACACTCTTTTCTTAAATGAGCTAGTTACTAACTCTGGGCATTCCTTGAATAATGTGGTACAGATTTTGTCATCCCTGGTATAGAGTTATTGAAAATGGTATTCAAAGATCACAAATTCAAATATTCACATTTTATTATCAAATGTATCTTGTTCACCTAGCCTTTCATTTATGTTCCCATTCTAAAAATATCTAATAAAGGATTTGAGTTATACAGCAGCTCCAAGCTTGTTTTCCTTTAATATATTTTCCAGCAACTCTCTGTAGTCAAGAGCTGCATGGTTCAGGACCTTAATTCTCTTATTGCTTGCCTTATATGCATACATACAAACAAAACCTATTAACTAGCAACAAAAGGGCCAGAAGAAATGAAAACATGCTTCATACTTGTGCCTGCTTCCTTATTTTCCTCCACACAAAATAAAGAAATATGACAGATTCATTCCTATCTATTTGACTAAGGCAAGCATTCCCTGATTAATACAATAAAATGGGACTTTCCCAGGGACAAAACATCAGGCTAACAAAATAAAAATACAAAAGAAATGTGGGGATTGCACAACTAGGGTCAGAACTATTCAATTATTTCAGGTCTGTGTTACAATATTTAAAACATCTCCCCTGAGCTCACTTTTCTTCCTGTACTCGGTGCAGCTCATCCTTTTTTAAAAACACAAGTCAGTGGAGGATGCTCACAGAGTACATGCAGCATCTTCTCCACGGTGCTGCTGCAGAGGTAACAGCAATAAGGTGGCTGGCTCACAGGACAAGCCTTGCATCCATCCACCCACACAGCAGAAGTGTTGGGCTGGATGACACCTTTGTACACAGACAGCCATAATGTGCTTCTCCATCTCCAGTGAAGAGAGATCACATCATGTTGTTCAACAGCTGTTCTGTCAGTGTGCGTGGTTACCTTCTGTGGGCTGGCGTATGTCCCAAACCCAAGAAATACACCTCTCTTCTCTCCTGCCTTAAAACATTGTTTAGACTCTTTAAAGTGCCAAGTGAGCATGAAGAACCACTGTAGAGAACAAGCTCAAGAGGTAGATAGCCATCAGAAAAGCACTGGTTTGTGTTGGGTAAAGCAGATCCCAATAGAATCATGAATGTCATTCTCCTTTTTTCAGTTTTAACGGGTGAATGGGCTTGACGCTTTAAGGAAACCAGAAATCCCTCCAGACCCATTAAATTCCCATTCAGCTTTATCTTATTAAGTAACTAATATGACCCAACCATCCATATAAACACAAAAAGTGCTGAACACAGGCAAAATAACTCTGAAGAGTTTTTTTGGTTTGAACTTCACTGTATCTTTCCCTGCAATAGTCTATGGAGGATGTGAATTCCAACAGTTAAAAAAATAATGAAACGCACCCTTAATGTCGATGTTCTGCTTTCACTTGAGGTATGTTCTACCCAGGCAATGCCAGATGACACCTCAATGGATGTACTTATTTCTATGTATTTTATATTTTCATATATATATATATATATAGGTATGTAAGGCATGCTCTACATGCACAACAGGAAAGAGAGGCAATGGAGTGCAGAGGAGCCCAGTTCTGCTGTAAAAACAGTGTTATCCTGCCTCCCAAGTGTTCCCCTGATAACAGGGTTTGGAGCTTCCACCTCAACCCAAATGAATGTTTGAAGGACTTTTCTAAGCTCTCAGAGCACAATTCTCCTGTGACAGGACATCTTCTGTCCCTAAATATTTAGCATGTTTACACTGGGAGGGTTTCTCAGAAGTTTCCAGAGACTTGGGGTGCATCTTCAGTGAGAACACCATGCCCTGTGTCAGCTTCCAAGGCAGCTGTGAGCCTTGTGCTGGCCTGCAGGTGGGACATGTGGCTTGGCTTTGCAGCTTTTGTGTGCTTTCCTGCTCGCTGCCAAAGGGAGTGACTGTCGAGCCGAGGATGCTTTCAGCTTTTGAACTTGAACCGTTCGCTACCCAGAATGAAAATGCAACAGATACTTTCGCTCAGATTAACTTGTTCTGTGTCAGATTATTTCCACACTGGAAAGGTTATTTCAACATCTTGCTGATTTGTTGCATTTGTGTGTTCTTGCTCACCGTGCCTGCTGTTCTTAGCACAGGAAGAGCCTGTTGCTTTGCTCCATTAAAACATTTACTGTAAGAAGGCTGAGATCACTTTCCTGAGCTGTACTAGGTGGAAAGCACTGGCTGTGTGTTTTGTTCCAGTATTCATTCTCTGCTGCTATTTAAGGACAACTTTAAGTGATGTAGTCATATGTAGGCTAATTCTTAGCCCTGAAGCCTCTTGCTAATGATTTATACACTCTGCCAGTATAGTTATAATACTTCTACTACAAATTCTTCTTTTTTCTTTTACCCAGCTGTTCATTATTCTGTATGCCTAATTTAACAAATTGCATTTTTTCAGGTAGCAAAGGTTCACCAAGATAACAATGCATTTCAATTACTCATTTGGTAGGATAAACATAAGAAATAATCTCTGCAGGAATTTTATCATACCAATTCTCACGTTTTAAGGATGTTGATTCTTTCAGGACTGAGACCAGACTGCACAATGTTTTGTTTCAACTCCTAATCCATATTTTCTTCAGTCTCACCCTCCCCTCTCCTAGGGTGCAAATATAATGAATTGGTCTCATTTACAGATGGATAATGAGAAAACAGAGGTCTTCCTCCTGCTGCTGTTTGCCAGTCACAGACAATTCCACTTCAGTCTTCCAGTCAAAACAGAACAAGCTGAAAAAAATAAGAGTTTCAGTGAAAAAAAATAGACAGAGAAACATCTGCCATGGAAAACAAAAGATGTCAGTAAATAAAGAAGCTTCAAAAAAGAAGCTGTCTGTCCTCTTTTATCAGAGAGAGAAATGGAGAATATTTGTATCTCTTTATAGTTAAGGTAAATTAAAGAATATGCTTTTATAAAAACTTGTCCAGTCTCATTTCTTTAGACTTCCTCTTTCTGATTAAGGAAATGATGTCTTTTTTCAGTGTCCAGAAGTTAAAACTCTCAAGGCACCATGATTAAACTCTGAAACAGTTATCTATAATATGTGATATTCCATTCCAGTTTTACCCATGTATTTTCTCCAGAATCATGGTTTTCACCCCAGTGAGGATGGACATTTGTGATTAAGAGTAGTCAGAGCAAACCAAATCTGTGTAGTGATATGACATGGTACAGAGTATGGGTAGCAAAGAACTTTCTGCTCCTTTTAGGTTGCAATTTGTGAGACTACCAAAGGAGGAAATGACTCGGAAGGTCACACTTGCTGCATGTGGAGGAGCTGCAGAGCTAATAAAAGTTTTACTAAATCAAAAGGCCGTTCTCTAATGCTGTCACTTCTTGTTCCTTGGTTTATTTTTTCCAAGACAAGAGTTACAATTTATCCACAAGGAGAGCAATCAGAAGTCCCTAGATTTGTAGAAGTAGTGTGATAAGGCACATAAAGAAAGGCCTTAAGATCCCAGATACAAACTTATGTGTATTGATTTTTAATAAAGTAAAAATTAGATGCAATGCTGTTTTTCCAGTCTTTGCTACTTTGTCTTCCTAAGGAGATAAATTTGAATTCAAATGCATAGATAACTCAAGTGAGGATTCCAGCTGGGTGTCCAGTACTCCAGTGTTTGGGGAATATGATGCTCTGACCATTATTTGAAATTGAATTGTTTATCTTACCAAACACACAAGGTATTATTTCATCCTAGAAGGCAATACCAAAGTCAGAGTGAATGTTTTTATATTGGAAATTACCTGTTTTTTAAAGTGGAAACAATTATAGAAGAAACTGAGCTTTCCTCATAGGATTTTATGATTCAGAACAACAATTCATGCCGTATAAACAGAAATGCTTCCAACCCAAAAGCATGTGTATCAGGTTTGTAGAATGATGATCCCAAAATAGCAAATGGAAATAAAGATTTATAATAGAAATCAATATTAAATTTTACTCTCATATTACTAATCAGAAATTGTATAGTATGTAAATGTCATATTTAATAAAAGTGAATATAAGAGGTTTTAGTAGCAGGATTATGCCAGAGCAATACAATTCATAAAGACGGTTTGTCTCAGCTAGAAAGAATTCAGCACTGTCCCTAGAAGAGTATTTGTTCTATGCAAATCAAATTGGCTATAGAGAACTCAACCCAAATTGGATGCAGAGAGCTATATGGTTGCAGCATCCATCGTTTCCCAGTGCACTGAAGTCAGTGAACACTGTCCGTGTCTGAGGCCGTGTTCAGGCACGCCGGAATGTTGGCACACGGTCAAGGCTCGCAATCTGACACGGAATCTCTCAGCGACTGCACCCACTGGCAAGTCGTGTCTCACAAGGCTCCTTCTCAGCGCCTGCTCCTCCCAGGGTCACACGAGGCCAGAAGAAACTGCCTCAGAACAGGCTTCTGCCTCACGTTATTGCAATGGGAAAAGAGAGTGGAGAGGCTCTGTGGTACCTTTATTGTGCTTGAGAAACCAGCTGCTCCTTCCACTGTAACCTCAAAACTGTGCCTTGTTTACATCCCTTCTTTAGCTTGCTCTCACCATGTGGTCATCCTCCCTGGCAACAGGCACCTGCTCTTTGCCACATCTCCCAATACCTCAGGAAGATAAAATCACAGTATCTGTCCTGCTCTGCCCTGATGCTCTTCTCTAGGGTGTACCTTATCCCTTCATAGGTGTCTGGGGTTCCTCCAGGCTCATATGGTCCATCTGTTGGGCAGACTGCATCCTGCTGTTTATTTGGGATTCACTATCACCTCTAAAGTGAGGTCAGAAGTGAATAAGGTGGTCATTCTGGCTTGCAACTTGTTCTGAGTGAACTTTGTAGCTCTTGGTAACAAGTCCATGATTTCTGCTAGAGCTTTATCAGCTCTAGGACATACCAAGTCCTGTTGGAAAGTCTCCAAGGACTTGAACATGTGTCATAAAATGAAAAACTGTTCTAATACCTAATTGTTATTACTAATTTTTGCTTTGTTTTGATTTTTTAATGTTTTAAAAGTCACTTATTAGATCTTATTTTGCATTTATCTGATAAATTAAGAATGTTTTATTTCTTTCTTTCTTACAGATTATGATGAAGCTTCTGTGGAGCGTATTTTTGATATCTCAGTACACTCAATCTCCATTACTGGTTTTCCAGTTCATGAAATGTAGTAGTTCTTTTAGGGACCTTTTTGGTAGGATAACCACCAGAACTGCAAACAGGATGGCAATATCACAGTGGTAAACTATCATATCCAGCCACAGAAAAAGCTTCTTTTGATATTCTGTATTTCTTTCTACACCTCTATTCCTCTGAACTTTATTACCATAAACTTTTCCAAGTCAATTTTTCCTAGTGCAATTCCTACAACATAAGAGCATCTTGCCTATCCTGTCCTCACTTAATGATGTCATTGGAGGATGGTCTTTTGGAAATTATGTGCTGCCTAACTTTGACTGAGCTGCCTTTCATTTGTGTTACTTTGGTAGCCTGTGTATGGCATGGAGGGGTAGGAGATGCTGGGGTGAAAGGGGGGAAAGTGCATGAGTGAGAACTGGTTTTATAATGAGATAAAATCTAAAATAATCTTTAGGAGGACAGAGTCCAAAAGGATATCAGCAGGGTGAGGTGTAATGTATAATCGCTTTGGTTTTCAAGAGGTTCTTCCCAAGCATGCTCACTGAATAGCTATCTATGAAATGGCAAACACAAGGACTATGATCATTTAAAACAAGTTAACATCTTAAGAGAAAACCATTGGATTTCTATGTCTCTTTCTTCAGTTCTTGTGGAGCCTATTGCTGTTGGCTTTTTTTTAGTTAGATGAGTTGACTTTTGCTGACCCACTTTAGGTGTGAGATCTACATGCGAAATATTCTTAAAAATGTTAATGTTATTACACCATTTGCACCAGAAATTCTCTAGAACTGACAGAGTACAATTTGTAGCAAAAAAAAAAGTCCTTTTCAGTTTATAATTACATTTTGTGAAGACCTTCAGGTCTCAAGTATCCATCCTGAGTGAAATATAAAGTGAGTAATTTACATGAATTCATTTTCAGGGGGAAGCTGATATTCAAGCTGATAACAAAATACAGTTGTTTCAAAAGACTGAGTAACCACCCCTTTGGAAAAGGAGTCATGCTTCTGATCATGCTCTTGCATCCCTGGATCACCCAAAGCAATGTACCCTGCACAGGCTGGGTCAGCAGTGGGGGCTGCCTCTGCCCTGTAATTCTGTAAGTAACTAAGCCACGCTGCAGTGAAACCATAGCATCTCCAGCTCCAGTGCAGCTGTTTTCCATACAGGAAGCCTCGAATCCAAACTCTCCCCCCTCCACTTTTGCTGGCCTCAGATGGCCTCATCGAGCTCTTTGCTCATTCTGAAACAATTATATATGTTTGAATGGCAGCCAGACCCATTGCAGTTTTTTTTTTTTTTTTTTTTTTCAAAAATTAGCCAGTTATTCTGACAACTGCATTTAGCAGAACATTCAAATCCACCAGGCTGGGGATAGAAAATAATTTAATTTCTGTAGTTAATGATTTCAAGTATGATGATCCACTAAGTAAATCCTACTTCTTCCCATAGGTCCCACATTTGGGCAATAATCACATACATGTACACCTTTATTCATACTAGAAAATTTCAAGATTGCGCAAAGGAAGTGTTTGCCAAAGCATTTTCTCTGAAAAAACCCCAAGGTGAACCCTGAAGAATGCTGTACAGCACTTTTCTTGTGTTATACCTTGTAAAGCCCGATTCAACAAACCAGTTTTCCTCTGATGAAATGTTACATTCTCACTTTGAAGTGACAGGGTGTCAGAATGACATGAATTGCTTGAAAAGTTTCATGGCAGAGATCAAGTGACTTGTTTTAAAGGACTTGTACATTCCTTTTGTTTACAGAATTAAGAGGGAGCTTTGCATTTTAGACTGGTGCCAAAACACACAGGAAAGTATGCATAATTTACTAGAATACAGTGGGATAAGGGAACCTTCCAAAGTATTTTATTTAGATTTTTGATCTGGTTTATATTTGCTGTTCTTTTTTTGTGTCTGTTTTTTTTTTCTGGCACGTGGAATGGATCTGAACTTGCACTTTCCCAAAATTCATAGAGCCTGTGTGCATGTGTGTGGTGTGGGTGGCTTAGAATGTCTTCTGGATCCACAAAAGGAAACCTTTGAATGTCCACTTAGACCCAAACACATTCTCAGGCGAAGTTCATTTACTGGAGCAGGTGTAGCCAGAAGGGCTACAACAACAACCAGTAGAAACAGATATTTCCCCAGACCTTGTGCTGTCATGGAAGGCTGTTTTGAGAAAAAAAACAAAAATTCTCTCAGATAAGGAACATCTGCTCATTTGTGATTTTGAAAATACCAGATATCATACCAAACTAACAATCTCCAACTTGGTTGCAACAGATCCTTCATTTTTGAGAACAGATTTTCAATTGAAATATTTCTATCTCGGCCTCTGTCCCAGTTTGTTTCAGTTTCCCACAGACCTGCTGAGCTCCTTTGTTGTTGCAAATGAGTAATAGGGAAAAACTACAATTATCCTGAAGTTTCAGGGCAAGATGTGTTTAAAAAAGAAACTCATTGGCTACACACTGGACCTCATTGGGGTATCTCACAGAGTGCTGGAAAGCATGGAAACCACATAAGGCTTTTAGGAGAATTTTGGAGGTTCACAAAGTTCTTAGAAATCTTCAGGAAGGAGGAAAATGTTGACTGCCAGTTAATTGATTTAGGACACATCCTACTTCTGTTAAAAAACAGTTAAAGAAACAGACTGGTCACTTGGAGATTTCTATCACAAACCAAACAAAAACAATCACCTCCAGAAATCAGTGAAGAATTTAGTCTTGATATAAAAAGGGAAAGTGGAGATAGAAGCTGGTGACTTAAACAATATGTGAATAATTTAATTTTATATATATATATACAAAATTCTCAACTATGATCCAGTCTAGTGACACAGAATAATTTGTGCCTCAGCAGTGGACACAATTAGCAAAGATAATTTTGATAGTGGGAAAAAAACCAAAATGCAAACACTGTGAGGGGAAGAACTTATGGCACAAAAAAAGTGTGTTGATTAAGCCAAATTTCTCTCAGAAGAGACACAATGAGCAAGATTTGTAATCAGTAGCAAAAACAATTTTTAAAAAAAGGAAAAAGGTGAAAAAGGTTAAAAAAGAAAAGTGCTGCAGTGTTGCTGGCTGGCTTCCAGACCAAGGGGCAGTCAGATACCTTTTCCTCCCACTCCTTCACTTGGTACTAGCAGGAGTCAGAAACTCTAAGGCCAATAGCTGTGTTAGCAGTGTAAAAGTCTTTTTGGGTCTTCTAAGAGGGTTGTATTTGATCCTTTTTATTATTATCATTATTATTATTTTGGAAAACTTTCTGTCAATTTGCCATTTCTTATTTTCAGGATATGTCAGGATTGCTGATTTGCCTTTCACTGTCCTTCCTTCCTTCCTCCCTTCCTTCCTTGTTCCCTCCCTCCATCCCTCCCTCCCTCCCTCCCTCCCTCTCTCCCTCCCTCCCCCCTAAGCATTGCATTTGACTTTGGCTATTAATCTCAACAATATTTGGAAAATTGTGAGAGAGTTCAGTTGTGATGCGCACCATAGTTAGGATGACTACTGGCTTTTCGTGTGGACAAAATTCTTTGTCTAATTAAACCCTGAAGTTCTGATGATGTTAGATATGTATAGTGAATGCCAGTAACATTTTCCCTTTCATCCCAAAAAATGTTTCCACTTCCAAGATGAAAGAGGTACCAAAAAGGACACTCCCCATGAAATAGGTTTGCTGTCCATAGTGACCTAAACTTCTACCAAGTCCTACTTAACTTTCATGTTTGTTCTGCCTGTCATCTCTCTGTTGGATAGTCTTGTCCTTATGCATTATTCAGCAATGACCCTAGGTCAAAGTAAACTTAGCATTGCCATGACAGTCACCCCTGTGGTAAATCACCCACTGTGGTTTACTAGAACAGTCTGAACCTGGTCTCTAGAACATTTTCTATGTACAATGATTAATATTATTTGAGCCAATTACTGAAACAGTTACAAATGAAAAAAAAATAACTGTAGGAAAGGAAATATGGCATTAATACCCACCTTACCACAAGTAAAGCTGTGATATACCTCAAAAAAAACAGCTAAGCATCAGATGTAGAAAACAACAATCCCACCTCTAAAGAGGTGATAGCTCCCATCTATTGACTCAACAGGGTTCTGGTACTTTCCCTGCCTAGACATCTCTGTTCTAGCATCACTGAAGCCTTCAATGCCATCAGTTGTGGGGGTTCCCATGACAATACAGCTATCCAGGAGGTACTCAATCACCAGAAATGTTCCCAGAGTAATGTAGAAAGAGCAAAACGTATCCAAACTTTGAGACGTCCGACTGGATCCTTAGGATTATGGGGAATGAGGCAGTTAAGGACACATAAACACAGTTGTATTTTCTGCTGGGCCTCACATTATTCCTCCCTGGCAAATACAGCAGTGTATTTTTTTCATTCTTGAACTCAGGTGATCTTACACTTCAAAGGCTTTGTATACTTGCCTGAAGTTGATTCTACTTTAGTGAATGAGGCTGTTTGGAAGATATTAAACCTAAAAGCTTCCTTTTAAACATGCAAAATGGCACTGGAGATGCTAGGATATGTGCTTTTAGCAGTAATAGTTATATTTTGTGGTTCCCCTGTTTAATGATTCACTTGACCTTTTCTAACTCAGATTTTTGCTTTGTATAAAGAAATAAGAAGTTGCATTTATATTTCAAAAAAAATTACAGCCACGTGTCTCTCAGCTGGCCTGATCAGAACTACTCAAATTGCCAAGAGTAGGAGAAAAAAAAAATCCAGTGAGAAATCACCAGAAAGTCAGATAGGTTGCCACGTAGTCACCTATTTGACCGGGAGCAGCTGGTATTGTTCATCCTCTGCAAGGCTGCACAAGGCTCAAGGGCAGATCAGAACATTTCCCAGTGCTGGCTCAGCTCTCAGCAGCAAGGAGGGAGCTGTCAGCTGACTGATGGTGTGGCCTCAGCAGGCTGGGATGCACAGGCAGAGCTTCACTCCAGCTGGACAACCTGTGTCTTGCAGTCAGAGGTGGAAACTTGCTGGGCTAAGGGGAACCATTAAGAGAAATGCAAGTTGGTTTTTTCACTCCCTCTGCTTAGGTTGTTCATGATTTTGAATTGGAAAGGCAGATTCTTCAAAACAAATAATTCTTTTGGTTTGAGTCAATTTATTTGGCTGCTGTAATGAGATGCCAAGAGTGAAATTGTTTAATGCACATTGTTCAAGGAATGCAGGTGAGATTTTGCTGCTGATGACAGGAGATAATAAACTAAGGTTATTACATAGGTTTAGGAACAGACAATTGTGGGCTGGTTCTAGCTTTGTCCTGTAGGGTATTAGTGAAATAAAGCTTCAAGACAGGGCTACTGATCAAATCAGGGTCAATGTTTGAACTGAGAGGGGCCACAAAACTAGACTTTTTTTTTTTTTTCCAGCATGGGATCATAGTTTTCATTTAGGACTCAATGAGTTTATTCTGTCTGTAGTGGTAGCAGTTGCTGGCCCATAATTAAGGCTAAGATTAGTGTTAGGGTTAAGTTTAATGCAAAAAAGAGCCAAGAAGCAGCTCCATATGAAGCTGCTTGCCTAGTTTTGTGTCAAAACATTGGACTTAAAATTAGGTCCCTTGCCCAGAGAGGATGCTCATTTGGGTTCAAATTTGTGTTTTAACTGGCAGTGCTTAAGGAGCTTGAACCCCATACAATTGAAATATATTTTCCCCTCACAGAAAAAGAACTAGTGCCAACAGAAACACCCTAATTAGGCTATTTTAGTTGCCAAGAATTTCAGATTAGAGGAAAATCGGTCTATTGCTGGATTGAAATTAGTGTTCAGACATGTAGAATGCTGCAGAACTATAACTTCATGCAAGAGAAAAGCTTTCCACATGGATAAGCTGCGTGAGGACCTCTTGTCTGAATCCAGTCTCTCTAGCTTATCTACAAAGCAATGGTGGAAAACTCAGGACAGCAAGGACAGTATTGGGAAAGACTCAGGAATCCACTGGAGGTGGGTTTGAGCCAGTGCTGAAACTGGGTCTCTTGACAGAGTAACTGGTTTGTGGGTGAGTACAGGATAAGGACTAGCAGTCAGAATTTCACTTGCTAGGGGAACTCAGAATTTTAAGTTTTGAATTAGCAACATTGTGTTGTAGGTAATGAGATTTAAGGTGCTAACGGGTGTGGGTCAACATGCAATGTCAGGAAGGGCTGATAGTTTGGGGTTACACATGGGTGGAAAAGATGTTCCTAATGCAGGCTTAGTCACAGCTCCTTGGCTTTTCCTTCTGATTGTTTCTGCCTGACCAGAGATCTTAGGCTCAAGGCTAGATGTAGTGCTGGCATGTAGCCTGGAAGGGCTTTTCAATCAATGTTGCATATTAGGCTGCTAGCACTGGGAATTTCAGGCAGGAGGGAATTGCTGTGAGTCTATCTCATCTGGAGTAAAGGGGATGATGGGGCCCAGTATTAGGCAATGGTTTAACACTGTCCTGGTGAAAATGCAGATTTAGAAGAGGTGCTGAGACAGCCAAGTATATTTGTGTCAGACAAAATTTGCAAAAGTTGCCGTTTTAGGCACATAGCCAACTTTTATAATTTCTTTAGTGAATCTAGAAGTGCCTTGTGCTTTCACCAGAAGTAATGTGATTTTCTCTTCATAAAACAGTTATATTAGATTGGATGAATGCAACCAGTCCTCACAATTAATGTAAATTATGTGAAAAATTCTGTGGTATTAAATAATTATTTACGCTTTCAGTATTACAGATTTCACAGAGCTAAATTGTTTTATAAGAATAGAGTCTCTCTACTAAGAGGGGCAGGCTTACACAGTGTAGTGAGGACTTTTTTCTTTCCATAGAATCCTGTGTGGGTACTGTGTTTCTCCATGTGGAGGCATTAGTTACTGTGCCACGTGGACAATGGAGTACTACCCTCTTGCTTCCACATGAGAAGAATGATGGGCTCAGGAAGCAATTTTGAGAAAGAAGTTTGGATGTATATCCTCTTCCTGGGATAGAGTGAAACAGCATCATTTAAAAAGCAGCAGCAGAAGAAGGGCTTTTACCATAATCCTTTCTCACAATAAACAGTTATCTTGTTTCATGAGTTCAATTTGCACCAATAAACATGTTATGAGTTCCCACAAGAACATGCCCAAGAAAGTCCTTCACGGTCTAAAAATTATCCTAAAAATTATCTGAAAAATGCCCAAAGTATAGGAATTGTCAGACCTCTGAGCTCTTTGCACTTATCCTGCAGCCTAAGAGTTCACTTCTAATGTGAAGTTTCTAACCCTAAGGGTGTCCAGAATATGTCTAATTATCTGTGACTTCCTGGTACTGTTTACTCCATTTATTATAATTTTATTCTGTTTCATTTTGGGATTAAATCTTAGATACTTTTGATGACACTATGGTAAACAATGAAAGCTGCTGAGACTGAAATGCAGAAGCGAGTGATAAGATTTTTAGACACATGCATGAGTAATGCTCATGTTGACAATAGTGGAACTATTCAAGTGTATAAGATTTTGTTTATAAAGTACTTGTGGCTGATATTAAAATTGTAATATTGCAAAAGTTCATATAGATGTTCATTACAAAATATGCCCTATTACAGGCTAATTCCTCAAAATCAACCTGTTTACAATTTTCTGTGTCTCATTGTAGTGCCAAAAGGTTCAGATGATGCTTGTCTTCTGTAGGACGTGACTATTTTTTCTTACCTTACTCCCAGCCCTGTGAGCTCTCTATATGCAGAACTCCCTTATTTTCTGAGCAGTTTTGTTGCATCTGGCCTGCCTTTTTTAATTTAATTGTGTGTTAAGATGATGGCATAGCTAATAGTAATTACTTCAGTTTTTCCATAGGTGCACACAAAGCTGGTATTTTGGTAAAGTTTAGGGGAATCAGACTTTCAAATCCCAATAAATTTCAGTGGATACTGGACCCAGAATTGGCTCTGCTGCTTTGAAAATCCTGAGAGACTTGTAATTATTTTTTTGCTTTCACTAGGTAAGTGTAGTAATCTTTTTAAGTTAAATGCTTTGAAATGAACTGCAACACCTGTCCTGAATACAGCTAAATATTGCAAACCTCTAGCAGTGTAGCTCTTGTAATAGTGTGCATCCTCTCTTTTGCATCACTCCTCGCTTTGTAAACTAAGGACCTGAGGAGCCAGCAACTGAAGTCAATGGAAAGTGAAGCTGCTGAGCAACTCTGTAAACAAACTCTCACAGCTCAGTGAGGTATTCCCAGAAAGGCATCCAAAAATGTGCTTTCTGTTTGTGTAGTGTCTAAACGCTTGAGGGCTGATACCAACCCCAAGTACAACTGCAGTGCAAGGAGGTGTGTTAGCCACGGCTTTCCTCAGGCTCTCAAAGCCCAGGTGTAGAGCAGAATGGTACTGTGAGAGCAGGGAGACTCCAGCTTTCACTACTTTACTTTTTCATAATGCTTGCTGTATTCTGTAGCACACATTCATGTGAATTTGTGTGTGCTGTTCATTTTCAGAAGTGTTGTACTATTTCTGTAGTCTCAGTGCAGAGCATTTCTATGGGTTAAAATTAAAAAGCTTTTCAAATTAGGTATTAAAGTATTTTTCTCTGTAATTTTTTATTTTTGAGAAGGTATGTAACACATTCTTCATGTTTTATCCATCCTCACCAAGCAGTTATATAATCCAGTTAGTAGGCAGTGATTTTTAAAGGGTAGTTTCATTCAGGTAACAGCTTCAAATGCTTAACTGCTTTAATGGAATAAAACTTGACTCAAAATACTTCAGGATCTTAGCACTACAGAAATCAGTTTTCCTGTTCTGATTGTCATATAATGACAAATTAATTTTCCCACTAGTTATTAGATCTTTGAATGGACTTGACCAGGTATCTGTGTGTGGGAAACTTGTTTTTTACCTCTTACTACCTATTTTTGATTGATCTACTTCCATTTCTCCAAAGTCTGAGGAGACTCAAAGCAACACCCATGAAAGAAGTCAATGTGGTTCATGGCTGGGACTTCTAAGACAAAACTATGCATGGAAACAAAATCTGAAGAACAGGGGAAAATGTGCTGATAATAAAAAGGATTAGATATGCCCTTCATTTCATGATTCCTGGTTGTGTGAGGTGCCAGACTATTCTGAGAGGACAATTTTAGAGATGATATGCAGTATGTGCGGGAGAGCTACAAGATGCCAACTTCTCCCACCCAATCTTGGCTTCTGTGGCAAGCTGTTCAGCTGCAGATCCAACTCATGCCGAAGGAGAAAAGTACATTTATTTAGGCCCAGGTCCATGACTTAAAATATTATGTTGTTTTCTGTGTATTCAGGGAAACCTGATGATCTAGTTTTTATTTAATGGCCCTACAGCTCTGACTTCTCACCACCTGTTATGACTCAGCTAACTCAGGATAACAAAACCATTAAGATTATATAGGTATTTTATATCTTATTTGATGGTTTAATTTACTAAACATGCACGGGGAAACTTTGATACAGTTTAGATTGCAAAACAATTTCTATTAAATAAAATAGTAAGTAATCAGCTATACCCAAATGAAAATTGTAGGTCTAACATTCATGCTTATATGATTGTGTAAGTTATGGCATGTATAGGCCCCTTTGAAAGGAAAATAGGATTTATTTAGGGTAGATGCAAATGCCAGGCAGACACAAGCCATCTGGGAAATGGAGCTCTATGCCTGAAGCCATTCCTTCTGGTATGAGCACTTGGTCAGCAGTGGTGAGGAAGAAATGTGCCTTCAGCATTGTGCCCATGGAATCAGATACAGGACACTGGAGGCAACAGTTGAACACCCTCCTAAGCCTGAAAGAGTAAAGCTCTTTTTCCTCTCTTGTTTCACAGTGACACCATTCAAGAAGGAATGTAGGATCTGGGGTGCAGAGAGCGAGGCTGGCTAACCAAGATTCTACAGCACTAAGCTCATGGTACTCACCATTATGGTGAGAGAGGCAGCCTTGGGCCAGCTTCAGACTCAGGGGTGTTTTCTGCACCTTCTTCAATGATTTGGCTATTAATGGGACTATTAATGAGATGGTGCAAGAGACTGGCATTAGAACTGAAGCAATTTCTTGCTAGCAGACTTGTTACAAGGCTTACATCATTCTTTGCCTCTTGCAACTCATCCTTCTAAAAAGTAGATGTATATTGAAGAAGACAGCTCAGGTATGATGAGACTTGCCTACCCTACAGCTTGCCTATTGGAAAAGTTGTTTTCTGCTATTGAATTTTTCCCATCTATTACATTTTTACATCTCCCTATTTCTCCCAGAGATCTGGTTCTCATAAATTATGCAGTGAGAGTGTCACTCAAAATAAGGACAAGAGCTATTCTCCAAAGAATAAATTTGAGGTTTCAAGCCGATCATTCTTCTTGGAGACCATATAGGCCATTATTTTTAACATGCTCCAGGAAAAATAGCCATGATGCAGAATGTCTAGGGAAATGAAGAAATTCTCAAGAATCTGGCTATCACATTTTGTACTGGAAAAGTTACAGAAACCATTAAGGAGGAAGTTGTACCAGGAAAAAAAAAAGGCACATAAAAAGTCTAACAGCTGAGAACATGTAGGAGTCAGTTCTCAGAAACCAATTGGGTGTAATTCTTCAATTCTCTTCTGCATATTTCAGAGTAATATCAACCTCTCTCTGGGAAGGTAGAAGAGGAGCGGAAGAGGGAGAAAAGGAAGTATTCTATCTACAGCTGTCAGAAAGAAATGCACTAATTCATTTTACAATAATCTTCCAGAGTTGGAAGTGAAAGGAAGAGCAATTTTACAGTTCAGTGAGTACTTCACCCATGTATTATTTTGATGCTCCAAAATGCACAGTAAATCTTTAGAAGAAGTAAGTGCCCTCCATAGAGTAATCTGAGTATACCAAATTGAATTGGACCCTTGCTATATTCAAATACAAGTTTAGAAGTCCAAAAAGCCCTCAATGTTCATTGCAGTGTGCTAAAAATCAGAGGAAAATTACATGTACATAACTCAAATCAAAACATAATCCAAAGAGTTAAGGTAGTGTTTTGCACAATTGTTTTCCATTGCTCCTTTGGTTTCCACTTCTGTGGAAGGATATTGTGTCCTGCCATTAAACTTTGCAGGTTTAATGGCTCCTTTTCAGCAGCTTTCCTTAGTAACAGATGCAGCACTGAATGTTTAACAGCTGATGGAGGGCCCTTGACCTGGGGAGCCACAGCCCTACCCAGGGAGTGCTTTCAGCATGGGTTTGACTCTGTTTCTCCCTGCTGACTCAACAAGCTATCAAACATTTCATTATGTAGGCTCTGTGGGATGCAGAATAGAGAGCATGAAAGGGTAGGAACACTTCACTATTATTTTCTTATTATTTTGTAGTTACAGAATGTTTGGCAAATGATGGTATACAAAGTTGCAAGGCAGATGCTATAAATTGGGTCAGTATGATATATATGGCTGCCAAGGAGCTGTTTAAGTATATTTTCACTGTATCCAGCATAAACAACAAGAAAGAAGTAAAGACATCATGAAATAATTATGTAATTTGGAAGGGAAATATAGCAGGGATTTTAAAAACATACGTGCAAAAGGAAGAACAAATTGAACTCTCATCATACTTGAAAACTTATTGGAAAAGGATTAATCAATAACATGAAAATAAAATTATTATCCTCAATACAGTCTGAAATCCAAATTATATCCTATTTTGTATCACTAATGAAGGGAAAGGTGGAAGATACTGTCTTTACGTTTGGATACCATTTTGAATTTCTGCTCAGGGAGTAAGGAGGTTTGTAGTGACAAACAACCTACAAATTAGGAATTAGTTAAAAGAGTAGAGCATTAAAGAGAAAGATAATTAATCAATTAAGCTACAAACACAGACCATTTATTCAGACAATTTAAAATCATCAAACCCTGCCAAGATGAAATAAAATTGTATTTCAAAAGCTACAGCCTTTTTTCTAAAACAATAGACAATAAAAGAAAATTTGGTTGACTACACCAGGAGGTTATTGTGATTTCAATTCTGAATTAATTAATTTTGGACTTTCATTTTCTGATCTGTCAATAAAGGTTTGGAGAATTGCAAAATACGCAACCAAGAGTCAAAAGCGGCAGGTTGAAAGGCTCCTGTGCTGTTCACAGTAGGTATTTACCTTCAAAACTTCTTAAGTCTTTAAAGACCACCATTGTGGAGATAGATTTTGCATTGCTGCTCCCTGGAACATTATCCTGCTTTTTAGCACAGTTTGTCAGTGCTGTGCCGATGACTCAGTCAGGGCCAAGCTCCAGTTGTAGCCCATATTTTGGAAAACACACAGCAGCCAGCAATAACTTGCAGACTATCTGTTAACGAGTCTCTTTCCACACGGCTGAGTCCAGATCATTATATAATTGTGAGACTTTAATATCCCAATTTTAAGGGCATGAAGGCATTTTGCATTCCTTAAAGAGAAATAAAAAGAGAAAAAACATTGAGAATGATTCCCTACTCCTTGTAAGAGATAAATATCCTCATTGCGTAATAGATTCTCAGTATTGCTTCCCAAACAACAATCTGTCCATACAGGGAATGTGTTACACTATTGACACATCTATCAGGAAAAGCAGAAGTGAAGTTGAATACAGAAAATAACATTTTTCAAACATGAAACCATGCAGAAGAGAGTAAGGGACAAATGGGCAATGTCAAAGGACAGAAGGAAAAATATGAGAAAGGAGAATCCGCTGCGAAACTTGGGGGAAATTCCCTATTATGTGTGCCACGAGACAGCACAGGGGAAATATGGTAAGAGCCAAGGTCACTTGAAAATGGGCTGGACTGAAAGAATATGGCTGTGACTAAGTCAGTCCTAAATGACTAAATAAGTCCTTTCCATCTCCATGTCTCCAATAAAACCTCTGCCCTAAAATAATAGTTAAATATCTATAGACAAGCCAAAGTGAGAAAAAACCACAAACAACCAACGACCAAAAAAAACCCAAAACAAAACATGTTCTCTGTAAAAGACCCAGGGGCTTTGAGGACAATGGAAATCAAATGATTTTGGTTTGGATGGAATTAATATTGTTATGAGGTGTAGAGGCAATCAAAATCCCATAAAGAAATCTCGTAATAGTGAATGCCTATTCCCCCTCAAATTAAGGGATGCTCGTTAGCTGTGTGATGCGGAAACACAGCTGAGGCATGTGTTTACAGACTCATGTATCTTTATCAATGCAATGCTTTGTTATCTGGCGCTGTGCTGTAAGCCATCCAGGATGCTTTACAACCATTTTTTAAAAAAAAATTGGCTGGTATTTTTAAAGATTTACCAGCAGATTTGTGTTACAGAGTTCCTGAGCATACTTTCTAACCTGAGAAGTTTGCCATGCTGATCTCTGTAGGCCCCTCTAGCTTGTTACTTCATAGTGAAGATGATAGAGCTGATTGAAGTGCTCAGTATTAAAATACATGTGGCTAGCTAGCACTGCCTCTTCCACAACGGGAAAATATTTTCTATTTGACTGTATTTGCATTCCTATTTGCTTTATGCAACTGATTCTGAGAGCTTTATGGCCCACTATCTACAACATGCCTCCTTTCATGCTATTCCTTTTTTGGTCTGGAAAAGCTGTTTGGGTTTTTCCTTTTTTTTTTCTTTAACTACTATACTCTGTAATGCTGCATTACTCACAGCAATCTTTCACATTTAACCATTTTATGGCACTGTTTAATGGCCTGAGTTATGCTTAGATCTTACAGAGTCACAGGTTATCAGCATCAAATAATTCAGTTTCTTGCACTCATTCTGGGACCGTGTTCTGTTCAGGATCTTTCCAATTCTTTTAAGCCATATAGCTGTTTGAAAGCCAGCTCTTCTTTCTTGAGTTTTGTTTTGAATATCCCCCATGACATTTTGCAAAGCAAAGTTAAGCAAATGTGGAAAGAAAAGTTCAGGATACTCAGAAAATAGGCAAAATCTGACTGAAAGGTTTAATAGATTAGCAGAACTCTCTGAAGCTGAAAGTCTGAGCCGTTAGTAATAATAGAAGAAAGAAGCAGGAATTTAGAAGCTATAGATAGATGCATTTTCTCCATAAGCTTGGCCCTCAGATCAGCTTTTGTGCATATACAGAGCGTGACAAGAAATTATTTTCCTCAGGACTTGCATCCTTGTTATTTATTATATCCCAGCAGCATGATGTGATGTGCCAAGATCTCAGCTGGATTTGGCCCAATATTCCAAAATTAAGCAAGTAAATGGATGCAGGTCAAGTTAAAGACTTTCATAGAGTTCAAAAGTGAATTAAGTTATCCTGTAGCTATTCCCTCAGTCCATGTTGCTCTGCCTTCAGTAATTACTGAAATGAAATACAGTGTGGCACTGCAGACTTGGTCCTGTTCTCACACATCAGCCCTCTGTTCTTAGTGACACCTCTGAGCTCCAAGAGGGCTTCTCTCTTTGAACTCACCCATTTCACACCAGGAACAGCCTTCTGGCTTAGTGGACCTAATAAAGCACTAAAAATGTTCTTGCATCTGTTTTGATTTACACCTATAGTAAGGTTTGTGTAGGTGGTAAAATTAAAAAGACATGTCTAGTAGCTCTGCTGACAAAAAGAGTGACCAGGATGCCTGTCAGAGCCAAAGTGCATTTTAACCAGCTCTGAAGCTGCTATTAAGCAAGTACTAAACTATCCAAGGCACATGATGAATAACAACTGGTATTTACTTTTTCCTTCCTGGTCTGTGTAGGTACGAAAAACTGGCATGAAGCATGCATGTACAGGTAAGTAAATTCTGTGAATTTCAGCTGGTTTAAATAACAAAAAGTTTTCTCTCATCTTGAAACTTCTCATTATGAAGCTCTCTTCCCAATATGGGATTTGAAATGACGCTTCCTATTACGCAGTAGGGAGGCTTAATGTCTGATCTTGAGTTTTGGGAATTGTTTGGGAGGTTCTTTCTTCTTTCTTTTGATGCTGTTCTTGTGTTTATAAAGATACAATAAGGGAAAGGACAAGAATTCAATAAGACTCAATTCCTAAATGCAGAAGGCAGTTCACCACTGTGTTCAGTCATTATCAGTCCGTCTTAATGACTCCTCCACTACAGGAGACAGGACAGACAGGGGAAAATGAGGAATGTTCATGCACCAGATCAGTTATACTGCACTACCAGATCTTGAATACTTGACTCATTGTATGGGAGTTATAAATATATAAGTTATAAATAACCACATAAATAACCATAAAAGTAATTTTTCCATAAGTAGAATTATTTGCTTACTCATGTCTGCCAGCTGTCCAAAAGGGATGGAATGGAAGGCAACTTTAACAAGAGCATGGACCAAGTTAGATCATCAGCCTTTCAGACAATTTGTATCTGGCATTCAAATAATGCAGAACAACAATTAAGGAAGACAAACAAAACAAACAAAAAAAAAGCCCAGAAGAGAATAATGGATTTGCCAGACCATTTCTAGAACAGGCTGGCAGCCTTTTGCAGTGCTGAACTCATCAGAAGGAATGTGGACCACATACCTTTGCTTCGGCATGTAACCTCAGTCTAACAAGGAGCTCCAGGATTCCTAGTTAGAAAACCTGTTAAGAGCTTTATTCTGATTAAAACTTCTAAACAGGGTTATAATTGTGACAGGTTTTATTAGTGCATATGCACTCTTCTATTGTATACAAGGTCTGTGATTAGAATAAATTGCTTTGTCCTGCTTTTAAAGAAAGAATATTAAATCAAGCTTGGAATAGAAAATAAATGAAACTTTTGTTTGGTTTTGGACTCTATGCAGTTCCCTGAAGTCAGGCAAAAATGAAGAAATTATTGAGGCTAACACTTTTTGATTGTTTAATTTCTATTTTCTCTATCATTTATAGCATATCTACACCCTTATAATTGTTTGGAAGATGTGGTTTCAAGCTGCATTTACTGTTTGGATTTGCACGGTGGCTCTGACCCAAAGCTATGAGGATTTTCAGATCCTGTTTTGAGTAGATACCTGCTGAGGCAGCAGCACTTCATCTTTCTGTTTACTGCAGCACTCTTTGAGCCAGGCTTTGGCCATCATTTACAACTCTGCTTCCACTCCCTTCACTGTTTCTTGTCATGACAGTAGAAAGATTTCAGAAAGGAGAAATGCTGATAGTGTGAGCCTAGGTTCAGTCAACAACAAGTGATGTAGAAGCCCAGGGTAATGAATTCTTTATTGTGGCATTCCTCCACACTTTTGCGTTGGTGCCAAGATCTGCAGAACTTGTTTTGCTTCCCTGTGTTGATCTGAAATGCTGAATATTTCCTGGAAGACACATGTTTTCCTCATTCTTATTACTCACTCATTTGATGTCCATAACTATTGGAGAAGGAATTCGGGGATTCCTAAGAAATTAAGACAGAGGTGAGGAGTAACTTTCACACAAGATATGGCTTGAGGACTTCATGCATTTTAACTATGTTGAACTGTACAGGTGGAAAACATGTCAAGTTAATTAGAGAGATTGAAATAGGTCTCTGAGTTTGTGAAGATAAAGGAAAAGCAGTTTTAATATAATGGAAATATTGATATTTTGAAAATTATGTTTACTTGAATTGATAGAATGGGCAGAAATAATGTTTTCACTCTTGAGTGTAACTCTATCTTTCTCCTTAAAAGGATTGAAGAAACTGACCTAAACAGCTCAAGCTCTGCATTCACCTTAAAATGTTCTATAAAATGACCCACCTCTTACATGATGAACACACTGTCAGTTAAAAAGGCAACCTTAAGTTTGACAAAATACGAAATTACTCTTCATTGCATCGTATAAAATTGCAGCATCTCTCATTGAAGCTATTTTCTTTCACAGTATATCATAAAAGAAGTCCCAAACCAACAACTATTTACCACAGTTTTACATGGGATACTGCAGGGGCCTTTGAAGGTTTTTTGTGTACTTGGAAAGCAAATGCTACTGCCCACACCAATGTGTCCTCTACAACAGGGTAAAGCCTCACTCTTCAGGGGTTCTGCATGAGTTAGCACAGAGGGCAGTGCCAGGAGCTGGCAGCTGGGGTGCTGGCACAGGGCAGCGGTCCCAAGCCTCTGAGTGCTGTTGTTTCGTTCATGACTCCTCAGCCCTGTTGTTTCTGCCTAGTGCAAGGGTTGCTCACAGCCCACAGCTGAATGGGATCCTCTTGTTCTTTTGTCAACTTACCTCGTTTTTTCATTGCCTGAATAACTGAGGACAACCAAGCTTGGATTTAAATCTTTGTAAACAGAGTCATGTGGCCAAAAGAGGTGTAGGAAAACCAAATCTCAACAGTAGCTGGGAGTGGTGGCCAGCTAATAAAGGCTTCTAAAATGAGCATCTGGTGTCCTAAAATGACATGCCACCTTAGGGAAGCTGCTCCTGTGCATCAAGGCTGCTGCCCTGTGACAGTTTTCTTACCTAGGTAAGCTGGTGGGAAGTCCTGCTACTGGGAGGCTCACTTCAAAAAGGAAGAGGCAACATTTATTCTTCCCGAATGCTGAGAGCACTGTGCTAAGCAGAGATATTCCAGTACAAACCCCAGGTAAGAGTAAGTAAGCTAGTAAGGGAGATAACTGGATAGCCACAGCACTCTCCGGTGCAGGAGCACAGCACTGGATTCTGCACTCATCTCTCTCAGCTGTGGCTAAAGCACTTTTATCTGTGCTGCTTTCCATCAAAGGCACAGGAGCCATCTTCCCTGAAAATGGAAGGCTATGTTTTGGCTTGTTTGCAGGGAGGAAAATACAGAAGAGATCTGGAAAATGGGTAGGAGCAGCATTATGTCCCTGCCCCAGGAATCTCTTGGCATCCATGACAGTTGCACAGAGAGCCTGTGTTAGGAGCAGCTGGAATTCAGCTGTGTGAAGTGAGTATGCTTCTGGTATTAGGGGTGAAATAGGAGTTCAGGGAGGCAGTGGGGAGCCAAAGAGGTGAGAAATCTAATATACTGGCATGCTCGGAGGATTGCTCCATTTCTGAATCACTGTCTGCAGAAATCACACCAGTATCCAGCAGTGTGGGGTCTCTTCCAGCTGTGCTTTTAAGAGTAATGCAAAACGCATCCCAGCCTAGTGGCACTGCAGAGAACTACTTGGCAATCTGGAGCATCAGTGTGAGCTCTCCATCTGCTGTTACCAGGAACCCATACCCAAAAATACACTGAGGGCCTAAATATTCCTACACACACTGCATGTCATTCAACCATACTTATAGTTCCAGCCTCCAAATGCAATATTTGGGAGGGAGCTGTTTGGCTCATTTTCTCAAGACAGGAAAAACGTATTTCCCAACAGCTTGTTCAGTCTGCCCCAAATAGATTCCCAGCAAAGCTGCATCATTACAACTCCTCTTGGCCTCAAAGAAAAACCCATGCACTCATAATGTTTCCTGTCTTGGAAGACATCAGTATAGGAAGTGTGCAGGTGCTAGACAAACTGCATGGCAGAATTTTGCTTTTACTTTCTTGAATACCCACAATGGTGGCAAGGAGGGAAAACATAGATCAGTCCTAACAACCATGTGATATTTGGCTTGGATCATCAGCATGAAAAGTGAGGAAAATTATCTTCAAAAATGTATACATTGAAATGCTTCTGTTTACCCTCATTAGAAGAATCCCTCACAAGTGTATTATTTGTAATGAGTAGCTAGTAAACTATTTTTCCTTGAAACAAATACCAAAGTAGAATAAGGCAAGGTTTTTCACAAACATTACATTAAACCAGAACAAAATCATAATTATTTTATAAGATTAATTGGTGAACTTGCTTCAAATGCCTCAGATACAAGTGAAAACACCTGACCTCAGGCCAGGGTGGGGGAATATTCAGGTAACTCGCTGAGCTGCTTGAAATACAGACATTTCTTCTATGTCCTGCCACTGGTGTATGACTGAAAGTCTGTGCATGACTCATTTGTAAAGAGTTTTAAGGCCATGAAGAAATTTTCTGGAAGTCTGGATTTTGAAGGAAACATTATGTGTTCAGTTGAAGTACACCAGAACAACAGTCTTTGAGAGACAGTGAAAAGGTGGTGATACTTTACTGTGGCAAAACATGCTAAAAGTCCCACCACCAATACCCTTTATAGATAAGTCACTGTTTTGTTTTATAAAAAAGGTGCCTATGATTTTGGTATTTCCTAAATAACATGAAATATATCCAGTTATGTATGATTGATGTATGTTTTCTTGTAATCACTTCAGTTTAACACCTATTGCAGTTCAAGAAACTAGGGAATTATCTTGGGCACTACAGCAAAAAAAACCCACAGGAACTGAAGATGTGGAAGAGAAGGAAAGGGCAAGCCAATCACTCCACACTTTTTCTATAGAGTCAAGAACAATAACTGATCTGTTTTAAGAAGAAAGATGTACTTGTAAAGATATTCTAATAGGCAAGATAACTAATATTTTAGTGAAGTAGTAAATTGTCACATTAGCTTGGATCTCTCTATAACGTTCCACCAAGTGGTATGGGGACACCCAGTATTTTGCACTCAAGTCTAAACATATCACTGACAGTTTTAAGTCTCTTGATAATTGATTTACTCTCTAGTACTTTGTCTCAGCATGGAAGAGAAACAAGAAAAATATCAGGGAAACTGTTCAAGTATTCTTTGATTTATTCTATGTCCTTGATGCTTGCTCTCTATATAACCATTGTTGCAGCAAAAATGAAGAAAAAACAGCCACTTTCCAGTAATTAATTTAATAGTTATATATAGTTATGCTGCATCTAGGATGTCATTCATATAGGATCTTATTCAGACTTGAAAGCAGAACAATGCCCAGAAGGAGTTAACTGAGTAGAGGTACTTTGCTCTGTCAGAAGAGAATTGCTCAATGCTTCTCCTGTCTGGCACTAGCCAATAGCTTGTCCTGTTCTACCTCCTGGACCAAAAGCTCAGAAGAATGCTAGGAGTGCTATACAATAAAGCTATTGGTCATAAATTAAGATAACAGGACATGGAATTAGATAGCAAGGCGTCGAGCTAAGGGATTTTGCAATCTTGAAGAAGCAGGTCACTTAGAAAGGTTAAAAGTTCAACCAAGAGATAGATGCTTTAATACCACCAAACTGAGGCTGAAGGCGAAAACTGAACCCCCAAAATGGATGCCAAAAGAAGACTCTCTAAAGCTCTGCCCAAGCCCTGGCTAAACTCCACCTAGTCATTGGCATGTATGATTAGATGTTGTAATCTCATTAATATGTATAATTAGATGTTGCAATCATGTACTGAGAATGTATAAAATAGCTTGCTTTGCCCTGATGATTTGGAGCTAGTTTGTCCAGCAGGAGCTGTCTAGCTTCCCAGTGTTGCCAATAAATACATTTGCTGCTAGAAGATCCAAAATTCTCTCAGCAGTTTTCTTTTATTACGAGGTTTTTCAGCTTCAGACTCCATACTCAACACTATATTCTCTTCAAATCTGCCAACCTGTAGCAAGAGGCAACACCTGGAAAGGACATTTGGAGAGAAAACTGCAGAGGAAATAGTACTGCAAGTTCAGTATGTATTAATCACCTTTCTAAGTGTTACCTTTAGTATAGCAGAAGGGAAGCAGTGCTATTAGAGTGGCTGAGTAATAGCCCCAGGCCTGTTCCAGGATCTTTCTACCAAGTAGAAAGCTGAAGATCCATAAGGTATCCTCAAAGCCTGCTTCCCGTTGAAAGAAAATTGCTTCGGCATAGGATCTCTGCAAGACAGCTGCTGCCTGCTCCCTGGGCAAGCTCTTCTAGGCTCCACCAACAGAGAGTGGAGCCAAGGAGAGAGGCTGGAGGAGCATGCCAGGAGCACAGCACTTGCATTACTGCAGATGTTTCAAGTGGCACTACAATCCACTTGCACAGGCTGAAATGTGGCCCAGGCTTTTGATCTGTCTAAATCACACTGCAGTTGTGAGGCAGAGATAATCAGGTGGACAAGATAATAACATTTTAATGTTGCTTCTTTTCCCTCCCCAACACCCTGACTCCGTGGGCTCCATGTGGAATGTGTGTGCTGGGTATTCATGGGCACTCCTCCAAGGAGAGAGCTGGGAGGAGATCTCCAAATTACAGATGATTAAAATTGGTCAGCCTGCATGGTTCTGATGCTGCTTGTGTCGTGACCAACACACAGGTGAGGCTGTTCAAAGGGAAGGTAGTAGTTGCCTTTAGAATAAGGGGAAAAATCTGCTCCTTTTTTCCTACAGAATCCTGGTATCTATTCTCCTTCTTCCCCTGAATTCCTTCTTGTGCAACCATAGTTACATGCTCAGGTCAATACCATGGTTACTTTATTTTTTAGTTGCATGATGTTTTTGTATATACCAGAAATATCCAGGTCTAGACTTCAAGAAAAATCTCAATCACAACAGTTTTAGCAGCCTGATTGACAGTACAATTTGTTCAGTGGAATGTTCAGGTAAGCCCAGATGTCAAATTAGGCATAAAAACCCTTCATGTTAATATTCAATTCATTAGAAGCTAATTTTTATTACTTTAAATTACATCTTTATGGTTATGTTAGTATAAAGCCTTCATACATGAAAAGAAATTCTGAGGATTGAATTTTAATGGTATTTTACAGGTTTTTAAACTAATATTTAAGGTCCAAGAAGTTTGTGAAGTGACTAGAATATATATATAAAATATTGGCCTGCAATAAACTAATCAGATTTTATTTGCTTCTTCATATTTAAGACATAGTGTATATATAAGCACTAATATAACAGCAATTTACCTGTGTAATCCTGAATTTAAAATTTCACTAGATAATATTTAGACAATCTGTGTATGAAGTTTAACTGAAATGTCAGGTTTGCAGTTTCTGAGAACATAAAGTAAAAACTGTTAACATTTCAAGGCATGTCTATGGAAAGTTTTAGTTTATATATAACTTGTCATTCAGTGACTGAAAAAAGAATCATATTCACTTTTTTATTGTTATTCTTGCTCAGGCTTTCTAAAAAGCCAAATGAAAATGTTCTTTTTTCATAATGCATCAGACTCTGCTGATTTAATATGCCAAAATGTGTCAAAATATCTGTTCTACAATGTCAATCTAAAATTGCTGACACAAAACTGGCGGACTTTATGTATTATCAAGTGTATCTCAAAAGTAATTTTCACAAACCCCTCCTTTCTCTTACGAATCAGAAGCAGTTCTTTGGCATGCCCTTGAAGGCTTTGTTCTTGCTGACTTCCCTGCTCACCTAAAATGAGGTAAAACCTGAGTTATGCCAAATAATTGTCATGCATTGACAAAGACTTCAACTAATTGGAAGGAATCCAAAGATTGTTCAGCCATGAAGTAATTTCAAAAATAGTAAGTCTGTCACACATATTTGGACAGGGAGCAATAGTAACGTTTTACTTGAATATGTTCATTCAAATGCATATTCAAATACAAAGCAGGGAAACTGGAGCAATTGTTCTGCTTAACTTTTGCAGGCATTTTGCATGATTTATGTTAAATTGAGCTGGAAAGGGGGCAGATGTGGATTAGAGTATGAATAACTTACAATCAGGTAAAGAGGAAAGAGGAGCTAAAAGCAACAGAAGCTGCTTTTTGAGTAGTTGGAAACTAATAGTTCTACAGGATGGAACTCACATTCAGAGAAGCAAGGCAGGGCAAATGAATGTCAGTGAAAGCTGCTCTGAAAAAAATTTATTATATGTTTTATTTACTTTGAGTAACACATCAGTGTTCAGCATGTGATTGCTATCTAACTCATTAAATACTTTTTTTGGCGGGGTTTTGTGGTTATTTTTTGCAATAAACCTTATGACAATCATGCATCTGAAGGAAAAGAGAAATTTCATCAACAACCTTACTCAATTTCAAAGAAAATTTGGAATCTGTTGGAGTGTTCAGCTGAGATAAGAATGAAGACTCAAAAGATTTACAACTGTTTTGTAAAATGTGGCAAAATACTGACAAAATCCAAAGTCGTTAAGAGATCTATTCTAGAATTATAGATCATGTAGACAATAATGGAGATAATCAGACCTGATTAGGTGCTGCTCTATGGATCAGACTTAGTTGCAAACTGGTAACTACAGTGAAGGGTTGACCTCATTCAGGCAAGTAGCCTGGTTTGGTAGCAGGGGTAGGTGACAATAGAGTCTCACTTATTTTGATCCGAAGATGCTAATTTTTGACACTCAATAGGAACTTTGGACTGCTTATTTTGTGACTAACCACATGGGAATTTCTCATCATCTTTTACCCCCTGATGAAATGACTGAGCTTTGACTCAGACACAGAGAAAAGAGTAAAAACCAGACTGTACTACTACAGCATATTTCAAAGTAGAATTCATGCTTAAAAGAATGTTCACTTAGAGGAAAAGTGAGAAAACAAGATTGTTTATGGCTGAAAAATGACCACACCTTCATATTTAAAGAAATGAAATGGCCTTCGGGCTAAATATATCTGTGCATTTCATATCCTATAGAACAGAATCTTTATGCGTGAATGATATTTTCTCCCAGAAAAAATTACAGCATGACATCCAATTAATTAGACACATGGAGAAACTCTCCGAACCGTACACTCAGCCAACCAAGAAGGCTGGTGTTGCTGGAGTAAATCCCCAAGTACAAAATGACTACAACTCTTGAACAACGGAGTGCCTGGCCAAGTTCTGATATGTGTGACTGCTGAACATAGAGGGTTTATGTCACAGAAGCCGAAAACACTGTGTGAAACGGAGCGCCATACTGTGCCACAAGATGCTTTCCTTCTGTGAAACTGGGAGTGCAGCATTCCTGAAACCAAGAACACATTTTGGAAGAGTCTTTTTTCATTACAGGATGCAGAAGTGTTTCATTGTTTGGAAATCCACCCACCCAACTCCAAAGACTAGCAATAGCAGCATCAAGCTTTCCACAAGGAAAACCTTGTTTCCCTTTCCAAAAGCCCATATCCCCTTGAAGCAGGAAAACATGCCAGAAGGAAATAATCTGATGTTGAAGACATCTGTAGAAAAAGATTCTGCTTTATTTTTTTGTGCTCTCGAGAGGAAGACTGAACATGTGATTTGTTTAAAGATCTCGTTAGTTGCTAATTGTTGCCTGACAAAGCTAAAATACATATGTGCCATTCCAGGCTGGGTTATCCTAGTAAATCTTGACTCATTTCAGTCAGTAGAAAATAAGATGTAGGTATTTATGTCAGGTATTAAATATTGTTAATTACTCATGATAGACATAGAAAAATAAAGGGTTTATACACTGTTCCTTTTTATTGGAAGTCACTGTTTAACTCTTTTGCATTACTAAAACTCTGTATTAGCTTAATCTGAAATCTGATGGGTGTGGAGAGGAATCAGAGCAGTTCTCAGGTCAAAGTAAGGTTCCTGACATAAAAAGAGGTCCTGGTTTAAGAGCCAAAATAAATAAATACTTGGCTCTGACCAGAAAAGGTTAATGTTCATGGACTTAGTCTATATCTTTGATCTGCAATGGAATTAATTAGAAGCTCATCAATTTAGTGTTTAAGTGTATCATTTTGGGAGAAGCACCAGGAGAGGAACGTGACTTAAGCACAACTCTTTTGCTGTTTCTCACTTGTCAGAAAAACAGAGTAATTTTTTTCCAGCTCTCTTCTAAGTTTAGCTGCCTCTCCATCACAAATCTGGCCACATCTGTTGCCTGACACGCAGGGACTCAGTGCCAGCCTGAGAAATGTTAGCTCCTTTTATGCAGGTATATGGGGCATGTGGTCTTTTCTCTCTTCTACTGTGCCTGTAGTCACAACCCAGAGGGGCCAGCTAAATGGACTGTATTTCCTACTGCTTTTATGTGTGGCTGCATGTGACTTGAAGAAGTAATCAAACCTTCGCAATGCCTTTCTAGCAAAATATCCTGGTGTCTCCTCATGTCTTTTAAATGCTGTGATTTGGGCAACTACACTGTCATCTTTCTTCCCCAGTTGAAAAGAGGAATCACTTTTCAAATTGCAAAATTATATTTGGAAAAAGAAAAGGTTCCAGGCAGCAGCCAGCTAAGGTGCTCAACCCCTTGCTTAAAGTGAGAGAAGAGTTATTCTCCAGGTTGTGGCTGGATTTCTATTCCTATTGCCAGCGATTTCAGCTTCTGAAACATCATCTTTGTCAGGAAAATACTTCATTTGCTGAATCAATTTGTACTGCTCTACGTCTATATTGAGTATTGTCAAAACAGTCAGATTTATTATATGTGTGTTTAACCAAAACAGGGAGGCTATCACATTTAAAAGGAAAAAAAATGCAGCAATTTTTTTCTTAAAAACCAATGGATTAACTGCAACTAGTAATTTTTTTAGTTTGCTATACAATGAATGCATCACGACATTTCTTTGGATTTTATCATCTGCCTTTCTACCTGCACCTGTTCTTTAGAAGAAAATAATGATGTATAAATATCAGATAGAGGAAAAAGTAATTTTAAAATCATGCATGTAAAGTATATTGGAATGAGGTTGTGAGGTGGCAAAGTCAAGGGTTTAAATTACAGGTGAAGTAGTTGCATTTCCAACTCTCATTTAGTTCTTTTTGCATATAAATTTTAGTATCGTTTCTGATTACAACAACATATATTTGATTGCTATTTAATTTTGTTTAGAAGATTGAGATGGCTCATTAAAAAACAATTTCCCATGGTGACCTGTACTTTTATAACTGTGATCTTGCCAGATGCCACCTAAAATACAGAATTCAGTTATTGGTGGACTGCCTCTCATGAAGTCAATGAAATGCAGGATTATTACCCAGACTTCCACAAATGAACTAAACAGTGCAACCTCAGAGCACAAATTATCTCAGGTGGTGCAGGTTTTTTCCAAAGCATAGATTTGCATTTTCAAAGCACGACATTCAGCAACACTAGATTTAGCAGTGGCTTGCCTGAAGTTCTGCACATTGATTTTGGACTTGATGATCCTAAAGGTCTTTTCCAGACTAAATGGTTCTATATAGCGCTCATGCGCTAACTGGACACCTGGGATGGCCAGAGGATCAGTCACAAATGCTGTACATCCAGTGGCAGTGGGTTATATATTATTTTTCAGGGCAGCATTGTATTGTCATGACTGACCTCGCCCTTACTGGTTTTTATCCAGGAGATAGGTAATCTTATGCTTCATTTAATTGATTCCATACAGCTGCTGCCAGGGGTGAGGCAAGTGCATACAAACAAATTGCATTTTCCTTTTGGGTTTCACAGAACACAGAAGGATGCAAGATTCCATGGACTAGGGGGATGAAGTGTGCCATGTGAATAAAAGCTTTGTATTACAATGTAGGGATGAGAAGTAAGCAAGTGCCAGCAGCATGAGTTATGGCATTTCTAACCTCTGGAAGTTTGATTCTGGAAGTGTAATAAGACAGCCTTTATATCTCTCACTGAAAAGGATTCTTGAGTAGCTGTCTGTTACAGGAACAGAATATGAAAAATTAAACATCACCAACGTTTTGTTACATGCCAGCAAAGAGGGATTTTAAGGGATTTTTTTCATTAATTTTTTCAGTCACAAGAGAAAATTACATTCTTGATTACACAGAGCAGTTTTGACACCTGTCTTCAGCTCCATCGTAGATTATGCTGATTTCTGCAGGCAGTAGCTAAAATAACATTGACATTTCTTTCTAAGGCAGATAGATACCACTTACATTGTAAGACAGGTTTTCTCAAACAATGCCCCAGTTTTGCTATTTGCATTCTCAGTGTTCATGAGAGCTCAGTTCTGCCACCTGATTAATACTCACTGGTCCTTTTCTCTCAAACTTTCTAAAGTGCAAGTACTCCGTTTACATGTTAAGAACCACATGGGATAAGATTTTCTGCAACCTGCCAAATTCCTTGGGCTCTGAAAAGCAGCAGCCAAGATGACCTTGAAGGATCCCTGGTCCTCGAGGCAGACTGGTCATTCCATATGTCATAAGGTGTACACAGCTATCCAGCCAAACCTCCAGTGGGAGTACAACAACCTTCAGTAGTTTGGCTTCATGTTGATTTTTTATATCCAACACATATCCAAGGTGTCTTTGGCAAAAGTACCAACTCTACCTATGAAAATCTGAACTCTCAGAAGCAGATTTGGTTAAGAAGCAAAGATTTTAGGCTTCTTTTTTTTCTCAGTTTAAATATAGATTTACAAAAGGAAGTACAGCAACTCTTTTAGACCAACTAATACACCCTCTCAACTCAAAAGGTTACTCATGCATCTGCACAGTCCAGGGCTTTGCTCAGTCTGACTGTGAAAGCATTATGCCAGGTGGCTCCTTCCTACCTGCTAAAATATATGCAGGGGCTGAAGTGGAGGGGAGGAGAATTTTTATGCCTTCACAAACCACACGATCTTGCACAGTAAATCATACACTAGGTCAAAATTAAATTGTGCTGTAGTAACTTGATTGCTTAAAAAAATAATTACAGTATTACTAGATGAAGAGATGCAAAATAAATTAGCTAATTACATGCCCACTTACCTCTGTGCTAATACCTCATGTGCATACATGAATTTATGTACACTTATTGTAGACATAGTATAGCTCTACAGAATACATTCTAGAGTCAATTCTTTTGCAATCTATTTGATATTGTACCTTTTTTAAATTCTGCTTCCAGTCTAAATTGTCTGGATTATAAAAATCACAAGGACAAAGCACGCTAATACATAGGACTAAACTAGAATATCTGTGTGGAGTTAGGAGAATATTCAGAAACAAAAGCAGTTAATATTATGTTTCCATTAACAAATTGATACATTATCTGAAACTGGAAGTAAACAGCATCTTAACAATGAGTGCAAAAATGATACTAACTTAGAAAATTTGCTGTTCCCCAGACAGTAACATACTGTAAATGGTAAACATAGGAATATGAGCACAAAATAACAGGTAATTTATGATGAGAGCTCCTTCTTTGGCACCACAGTACACACATTTTAAATTACCACATTCGAAATGTGGAATGTAATGAAATGACCAGTTATAAGGTATTTTGAGTGTGTCTCATTCTCCTTTGATCCCCTATGAAATCAGACAGCATCACTGATTGGTCCCAGTAGGGGTTCTGCCTCCCTCTCATGGACTTTGGTAATTTCTCAAGAAGGTTTTCAAAGTCAAAAAGGTTTGAAAGGAAGCCTAGCTCACAAATCCATCTGAAATATCAGTTTCTGCATCCCAGTGATACGGTGTTTCCCTTCATGATGGCAGCACTCCTAATGATACCACATACAGAGTTCTTCCCTCAGTGCTCTTGGTGGTGAAGAGTACTTTGTGTTGGGACTTTAATTACACCAATTCCCTGTTAGTTTACAGAATGCTGATGACAACTTCTTATATATCGTTTAAGTGGTTGAATTGATGGATTGCCTTCCTTTCTTCTGGTTGTTAGAGAATTTGCATTCATTTGAAATTAATTACAGAGCATGATCTTCTCACAATTTGTGGGACCTACTACATTATGAAAAACAGAGATACATTAAGTTCTACAGTTACACTGAGAAAACCTCTTTTAAGCAAACCTAATATTTCCACTTGTCATATTTTCCAGTGATATGAAATAATACACAGAAATCCCTGTCAAGTCCTGCCAGAAAGAGAGAACTGGATTTCTGCAGTGCTGTGGGCTTTCACTGCGTGTTCTGTCTATCCCATTGACAGATCAATTGGATCATGAACCACATCTTGCTTCAAACTGACATAAAATTAATGCAAGAGTTAGAGGACTTTAATTTTCAGAAGGCTGGTGTACATTTTGGGATATTACTTGGTCACCATGTGCATTTCCACACAGTGTCGAAACAAGGTTTTATTTTGCAAAGTCCTGTGATACAGCTGTTTCTCATTTTCATCTTGCAGATGCTATCTTGCTTACAGTGCAGCTTAGTTAAAAAGCTGTGTTGACTCATAAGACCAGGATGTACAATATTCAGTTTTGATTGAAAAGTGCATAACCCCTTTATCATTCACAGGGCAAAAAGCTTGAAGACAAACCATATTTTACCAGGAGCACAAGGCTCTAGCTCCAGCAGTAGTATCAAAGCTCCCTTTCTCTGAGAACCACAGTCAACTACTAAAAGGCCAAAAAATGTGCTTATTCATCATATTATTATGGAAAGTCCTGGTGACTCACTGCATGGGCGAGAGGACACGGTTTAGTTTAGTTATTGCTGTTTGTAATTGAGTTTTCTGTTAAGATGGAAACAAAACAGAAATAATACGGAAGATTCCCTAAGTGTATGTGAATGTGCCCTTTGAGTTAAGGAGCAGGAGAGTGTTCACAGGCACATCCCTGAATCAGTCTGTTCTTAACACTGAATAAAACAAGAAGAAAAGGAAGAAAGAGGAAATCTTCCCCCATCCTCCCCAGAGCCAGGGCTCGGAGCAACGGAATTTCCCTAGAGGGGAAACAAAGACATAATGTCTAATTGCTAGGACATAAAGACACAGAGGGAGAGCACGCAGTGGCCAGGAGTGCGGAAGAGCACTGACCCCGACAGGCAGGAAGAGAGAAAAAGGATCTCAGTTCAGAGTATGTGCACAAAGTTCAAGAACCCTACCACAGCCAAAGGCAGGCTCAGGAGTATTGAGGCAAAGAAAGCAGACAAGTAGTTAGTCTGCTTTTTATACATTTGTCTCTCTGAATGCACACAGATATTCTCCAACTAACTAATGAAAGACAAAACTTATTAACCTGATTTCCTTTTTTCTTCAGCCAAGATGTACTCCTATAAATGCTGAGATCTGAAGGCAGGCTTGCTCTGACTTCCAGGGAATGAGAACAAGGCTGAGTAACACAAATCTAGGATAGGGCCTGCAATTCCAGTGAGTGTAACTTCCCCCTAGTACATGCAACAGGAAAAGCAGGAGCTGAAATCTATTATTAAGAAAGCCCTTGGCTGTTGTAGTGGTTTCTATACATAGCAGACTCACAAGTCCAGCCAGCGGGAATTCTATGAGGTTGTGAAAGAGGACAGTTTGTATTAGGATATAAGGAAAGGAATTATTCTCAGTAAGGAACTCATTGCAACTCAGCTTTTTCTGTTATTCCAAAACCCGATTTCTCCTGAAACTTGAGAGTTATTGATTCAAGTCAATAATCTTTAAATCAATTGGCAGTTCCTTACTGGAGAAAGCAAGCCAGTTCTCAGGGAGTAGAAAACCCCATGCCATCAGTATTTTCACTTTCTATCTCTCAATCCAGGCTTCTTTTCTCCTTGAAAAATGCCCATTGTGCACACAACTCAGGTGCAAATTCTATTATTCTCCTCTGAACACCCCAATATGTAGAATTTGAAGGACTAGATGCAGGTTGTCACCTTTATTTTCAGTTTTTAAAGGCCAGTATACAAAATAGCATGGGGACTACCAAATTTCAGCGAAGGCAGAGGACTGAAAGTGATCATAAAAGCAACAATGTAAGTCTTCCAGAAATAAAAATATTAGAGTTGGGAGGATGTCCTTGAGTTAGAAGGACGCACAAGGGTACTGGTAGTGTACAGAGTCAAACAAATCATAGAGCTTTTTAATGAGGAAGTAATTATATGGGTTTTTTCAGAGTGCTTTATAAACACTAATTATGACTTGCTCCTAAAATTTCCAGGTGAATAAACAGAACTAGGAATAGATTAGACAGCTTGCTAACCTCCATGAGGGAGTCAGCAGCAAACTTAACAGCAGGCATTTTGAGAGTTTATTGATTATTACCCTGATGAAAACCTCATTCAGTGTAGACAAAACTGGATATTTATGTGCACATAAAATGGGGTGAAATATTTATTGGAAAGTTACTGACCAGTTTAGATAAGAGTGCAAGCCTTCTGTAGACCTAGGGGTTTTTAAATTTGCCCTTCACTCTCAATAAGCAAAAATGATGTTGGACTCTGTTTTATTGGAAAAGAGGAGATTTCTTTGATATGTTTACACAACATTAGTCATTGCATCTGGGAGGTAAGTTGCCCTTGGCTTTCTGCATCTGGCCCCAGTGTAAGTAGATAAAGACAAATGCTCTCCCAATGCCAGGATTCCACAAGCACATGGTCCAGCCCTCCACTCCTCGTACATTTCTCCCTTCCCTGCAATCTCTTCAAAAGATCCTGTTAGTTGGAAGAGCCAAGTTAATTATTTTAAAGGTTCCAATAGTTTATTTTTCAGAAAGATTCTCAGACATATGAATCACCAGGAATAGCTGTAGTTCAGGAAAAACTTCTGGGAGTTGGATGAAACTGCTAACACTTGGTCAGAATCAATTATATGGGACTTAGAGGCAAAGGGAGAGAGAAAAGCAAAGCTTTGCAGTATCCTTTGGGTACACAGAAGAGCTAAGGATGCATTTTAGCTCAGTTTAGTGACACAAGAAAAACCCAAAAAAACAGACTATCAAGGTGTAAGTTTTTGACCCTGATTTCATTAATACCATTGTATTAGAACAGCACTGACATGCACTTATGCTGCACTCTTCTTTGAACAAAGAGCTTTGCTAAAAGGGGAAAAAGTTTCTTTATTTTGTTGCATTTTCTCCCTTTCTACTTTGAGTGATTTTCTCATGCTTTTATAGTGGTACAAACTAAGCTTTCATCTTAGTCATGCAAACCTTATGCCTCTCATAAAATTTCAAGCAACAAAGAATAGTTTTAATATTGAGTGGAACTATCTAGCAAAACTAGAACACAGAATATCTGTGCCAGCAATGTATGTTTCTGCACAGAACAAAGTATTCACAGGATCTGTCGTAACACAATATGGAAGCAATTTATCCCTGGCAAGGAAAATAAAAGTATAACATTTCTTGTGCAAAGATTTTTCCACATTCACTCCAACAGTGTGTGTCATTAGGTACATCTGTGACAAAAACATCACTTAAATCAGGCTAGAAAAGAGAAACCTTGGCTCCCTTACCCTATTACTTCATCTCTAGGGTTTACCCGGGTGCACTTTTCCAGTAACACGATATTTGGATAGACTCTGTTTTGTCTTATATAAAAGAAGGTACTATAATAGCCATCTCCCTACACTCTATGACTTATCTAAAACTGTTTCATTTGGCTTGCAAACTTATAGCCAGTAATTTTATAAACTGTAGAAGTTAGTCTATGTAAAATCAGTCACACTTGTTTATATGTCAGATTAATTACTAACTTTTCTTGGTTTAGGCTGTAAACTGTGATCCATCACTGTCTTTGTGGACTAAAGATTCTGTGCTGAGAGTTGTCATTTGTGGTAAATTATAAATTACGTCCTAGTGTGGCTATATAATTTCATTTATAATTGTTTATGAAAACTCCAAATGCAATTATAATGTATCTATAAACATTTCAACTGCTATAAATGTTATATCATATTTATGTGAAGGTTTTAAAAGCAAATGTAGTCAATTTTTTCATAATTCAAAAAACAAAAAACTAATTTGACCTTAAACCTCCCCACCCATTTTCACGTTTTCTCCCAAAGACTCAGCAGTAGCCAGTCCCATACTTTGCTGAAATACATTATGTACCTTTGAGTTATTTACTCTTGCATTTAATTCATTAAATGTAAATGTAGAATTAAATTTGAGAGAGGGATTAGTTATCCAATCATTTTGCACAGAAATACTTATATTAGATGACACTTTCAAGAGGACTGAATCTTTAGTGACAGGAGGGACTTGTGAAAAAGAGTAGGATTTAAGACATTTAGTGTTTCCTGTGCTTAATTTTGTATAACTTCCTGGACTGGATGCTCATGTGAGTGTTGTTCTTATGAGCCTTTCTTAATTTTGATTTGTAATTCTGAAAGAGCTGCTGTGTAATGGAGGAGAAAATAACCAAGTGAACAGGACCAGCTGCAGGGAGGTCAGGCTCTTGCAGCAGTCATTTCTCAGCTTTGGCTGGGGAGGAGTTAAATTGTCTGTAAGCATCAGACTTCTATACCAGGAAGGTGTGAAGGTAATTTTAGGTCATTTCATGTATAGTGGGTTGACTGGAGTTTTTTCCACTCATTCCTTGCACTTGTTCATATTCTGTGGTGATAGCTGAAATTTTTCTCTGAGAATTCCTACTGCAGGAAATAATTATTGTCGAGCAGATTTCCCTGCCTTCAAATGGAACCTTCCAGTTTCAGACATCACTTTTCAGCTGACACCGAGGCATACTGTAGTAAACTGTGTAACAAAAAACTTCAAATACTATAAGAGCTGCTGCAATAAACCTGACTGTGAAACTTCCTTGCCCCACAGTATAAAGGCCAAGATGTCAGATAATGTATTTGTAATCCCTATTGGAAAAAAACAACTCTCTTGGTCTTGGGTAAGGGTGAAATTAGACATATTGATTCCATATGCCGGCATAACTCTGCCAGAACAAAAGGGGAAAAGAATATTTTTAATCCAACTTCAAGAACCCTTTCCCATGATATTCCAAGGTCTCTTCAAATAATTAATAATGAAGACATCTTGAAAGAATGTTGTAGTTTTTGTGCACAGACAGGTCTGATTCATCCATTGCCCTAACAGTCCACTTCAGAGCTCACAAGAAGACACAAGTGCAATACCAGTCCCATAACAGACCATGGGAAGTATTTATCATTGATGGGCATTGCATGTGTCATATGCATTTCAAATCTTACTGAGGATCTGGTTCCCATGACTTGAGTTCTGGACTGAAGAGGTAATATGACATATGGTTTTAAAAAACTCCACAACAGGGTATGATTTCCAGGAGTTCATATACTTGTCAATTTTAATGCAGGTTTTCAGATGAAAATTAGATTTCATGGCAAAAAAGTTATGGGGTGCTTGGATCTTTCAACTTGGAAAGGAATTTGCAAAATCAGTTTCTATTCTAAATTTCAAAGGAAAATGAATTATATGGGAGAAAGATTGGAGAGATGAAAAGCAAGCATGTATTTCTGCAGGGATTGTTCAGCACTGAGCACCTCCTCAGTGATTTATGCAATAATGAGATTTGTTGAAATCATTCTCCTTGGGCAGCAGCAGAACTAGAGCTTCCAAAAGCTGGTGTAATTCGTACCATGCTTGTGCCCAAATCAATGTCTTTCAACTCTGTGCAACCCCTCTGTGGTCAGTAGCAGTGTGTGGCACACATTTCTGCAGTAAATGGGGAAAGTCCCCTGTGATCCAGACTTACTCATCCCGAGGACAATGACCCACTGGCGTCTGCAAATCAGCTGGAAGGTAACTTGCATCGTGTTCTGCCTCTCCACGTGACACACACTGCAGCAACTGTTGTCTTAATTCCAGAGCCTAAGTTAGTTTGCATGTGTCATTTGTTCTTGAGTTTTGTCCTGTTTATGTTGCTATGAATCTCAAACTACCCTAAGCCATGATAACAGAAACAAGAATATCCCCCCCCTGCCTTTTGCCTCTCTCTGTGTCTCCCTCACAACTGCTGGAGGAGGGACAGTGGAGTAGGGAGTGGGCTAGACAAGCCATCTCTGCTATTAATAATCACGCTGGGGGGAAACTGGGGAAAAACAAGGGAAAATAGCTGCTCTAGAAACTTCTGACTGCTGGATTAAGCCAATATGTGCTCCCTCCCAGAATTATGTAAAACGCTGCTTCTCAGAGATTTTGACCTCTCAGAGCTTAGAAGGGTCCAATTGCACTAAAATATTCTGAAAGATTTCCTGTATTCTTTTACTATGACATTTATTTATCTTCTGCTTATTGAAATGATACTTGGAACCTGTTTTTTGAGATGTGTGAATAAAAGCCCTCCCCAGTTGTGTCACTAGTGCTGTAGTACTGGGGCGGATGGAGTTAAGAGATCAAAGCAGCTGGGATCTATCAAGCCATGAGGGCCCACTGCCAAGGGAAGAGAGGGAACTGGGGCTAAGACAATGGCTTTGATCCCAGGAAGAGAGGCCTGGGGGTCAGGAAGCATGAAGTAAGACTAAATGTTTCCTTTGGCCTTGTTTTTGAGTAGGCTCAAAACATACCCTTTTCTTTTAATTGATTTTATAACTTGCTATGTGTTTCTGCTGTGGTCTTGATTCAAATTTACCTGTGTGACAGCAAGCATGATAATTGCTAAGAGAAGCTGTGATACAAGGTGGTGTCTGTGATACATAGAGTGATGTTGTGTGAAGTGTAGGGTTGTGCTATGAGTGCTGCTCCACATCAGCGAGAGACTGGCCAGGCTGAACTTAAAGCTGGAGCTTAAGGATGTCTCTGTGGACTGTAAGGTGTTTAAAATGTCACCAGTTAACCCTTAGTGAAGATGAGCATCTAAATGCTAGCACTTTCCTTTGGATTCTGTAGGTTTAAATCCTTGTAGAGTCAATTTACTGTCATTAAGCTCTCAAAATGTGGTTATTTTCTGCCTTTGTATTCGAGCAAGTAAGTCAGCGTGGCTACCAGAAGAGTTTTATTAATTAGCACTTTTTTTCCCCCCCCTTTCTTCGTTCTTTTTCAGGATAGCATTGTTGAGGTTACTTTGTGGCAAACTAATTAATGGGTGAGACACCAGCACCAGTCATCTCCAGGGATGTAACTTTGGGTTCAGTATATGGTGCGTAATGGATCTAAAAGAGGCAAGTCTCCAGTGGGCAGGGTACAGTATTTTTTATACTTGTGTGGGATCCTGGCTTCTTGGTGGTATTGTTCATCTTCGTTCTTCCACAGCTGCACCAAGCTGGAGGTGCTGATGAGGTCCGAGTAACAGCTCTCATGAAAAACCTTTAAATTAAAAGATTTCTGTAGGCTATCTGTTATTCATTGGGGTTAAACTCCTTCACAATTTAAGTAATAGTTGTGCTACAGGGCAAAATATCCAGCTATGTTATGATTTCAGTGAAGGGGGTCTATCTTGACAGCATGATAACTCAGATGATAAGTACTGCATTTCTTAATTTTTTTGACTTTCACATTGTTAAAAGTGGGTTTTATTTTTGAAGAAACATCTCCAAATATTGTGTCGGTTTGATGCTTCTTCTATTTCTGCTTAAATATATTGAATGGCTGCTAATACAATTTCACTCTTTAACTAGGATAGAAAGCTATTTATTGATTTTAATTCAATTATTTAATATTTTCCCCTCACATGTAATTCAAAACCCTTTTTACTTTTACTTTATCTGCAGAGTCTGTATTTGAAGTCTGTATTGATCCCATATTTCGCTCTTTTTTTTCTATTGGATAGGGGCTTTTTGATAATTTGAAGAGGAAAAAAGAAAAAAAAAAAAGGAATTTTGTTCAATGAACTGGAGGTATAAGTATCCTGACACCATATAGATATTTACACAAATGGAGCTGCAATGAGTTCTGCTCTACTGGGATAAATGTAAGGTGGAATTTATAGTCCTCTTGGAAGGGTCAGATTCTTGTAACAGAATATTCAATTTTTCATAGTTTCCCTTTATAATATCTTCTTGTGAAAACAAAATGATCTAATACATTCATATATGGCAGCATAATTGCTCTTCCTGTATTCTGGATTGAAAGTTTTCCCCTAGAAAGTAGTCTATGTTCTGATGAGATAAAATGAGATGTCATCTTGACCTCTGTCTTGAATTAATGCTATTGTGCATCACAGCTTCCACAGAAGTTAAAAAGTATGAATTATTTCTTCCTCCAGTGTTTCTCACTTCAGGTTTTTATGACATTGTTGCCTGATAGAGGTGGAATTCAGACTCTTTTCTACAACTTCTTTATGAACAAATTGCATGCACCAATCCTCAGCATGATGTTTCTTGCACAGCCCACATTCTCTTTCAGAGCTCTTCAAGGATCTTCCACCAAAAACTGTATGCCCTGGAAGGAAGACTATTTCCCTACGCACAAATCTTTGTTTTGTAACAGGTTACACGATGTCCCTTTATGCAGAAAAAGTGTAACTCTCTCTGTTAAACCCTATTTATGACTCCTCCTTATGGCCATAGAGCAATGCTGTAATACTTGCTGTGGTCTCTATAGATTTTTGTATCTGTGTTGATGCTTAGAGGAAAGTGGTTTGAACCAGAGCACAAGAACACTACACATGAGATGGAGACATTCTGGGCATGTGTGTGCGTGAGGGTTAGTGCAGAAATTACGTTGTAGTCACAATCTCAGCAGAATATTTTGGCACAGGGATGACTATTCATCTGCTGACCGTAACACTGGGACAGTCATTAGTGAGAATCAGCGTGGAGGGAATGAAGTCAAAAGCAAATTGATGAACTTTGCACTTAGGGCTCTGAGCTCTGGAAAGTAACAGGCTTTTTGTTTCCTCATAAGAATTCACTGGGATCAATCATGTATGACTCTCTCCATTGAGTTATTAATTTCCTAATACTTTTCTGAATTATCTTTCTATATATAAAAGAGAAAAGCAGCTTTGTGGATTTTTTCTTTTATTTTTCCCCTTGATATTGTCTTTAAGCCAGCAACAGCTAACTGCTTGTTAACAGATGTGAACCCCTCATGCAATGAGAAGCAAATTAATGGATAGGACCCTTGAAAACAAAATTGAAAAGGGCTTTAAAAATTATTGCATTTCTCTGTCAGTAAAAAACTAATTACTTCATATGTCAATGGAAGAAATATTTTCTGGTTTCATCCCAACCCATTCTCTCTGTACATTCAGTCTGATTGACAGACTCACTCAAATTGACACCTCAGATTGGAAAGAGAGGACTGAGTCCACACTGCAAACCCAGTCTCTTTAGACACCTGATGGGGAGGAGTGGGACAAAGGAAATTTGCTTCATTAATAAGTAAGGAAAATGTTAATGCCTTGTCTGGAGTCAGAGATTTATTTATTGTAAATATTTCAGAATATGTGAGAATTGTAGCTGATGTTGAAGGTGACTTTGACTTTGCAGTTAACTATCAAGTTCAACAATATGCCATATTCAAAGAGTGCAGTTGGCACCAGCTTCTCCTGGTGTGAATTAGGATTTACTGACAATCAACTGTGAATTGACATTTTCTTATCAATAGAGGATCAGAGATCAAAATATGAGGGAAGGACTAAACTAATCTGGCATATATTTTGTTACAGACTTGGGACATTTCTAAGGTGAAGTCAGCCTCAGTACCTAAGGAGATTTCCCCAGAAGGGAAAATCATACTATATTTGTACACTCATTTGATTTAAAAAGGAACTTCCTTAATTTGAATTAAGATAGAAATCCTTCACTAGATTACTGGTGGGTAAGGGTGATAGATGATGTAGTATACATAACACTTCACCAGAAGAAAGATGAAAAAACTGCAGAAGTAATGCAGCATTTTCTTTCACTGTTGTGACATGGGGGGTCTGCTGGTAAAAAGATGAACTACTTGGTCTGAAATTTTTCAAAGCAACAAAAATTTGAATGCTCCTTAGCATCTTTATTACAGCAGCCAAAATATACAAAGTGAAGCTTGAAATGGACTTAAAATAAACTGTTCTACTCTTTCTAGATAATGAAAGAATAACATTGCATAATGCTGACATTGAAATAACCTGAGATTTTTTGGTTTTCTATGTTGCCCAATTAAGAATTTGATTCTCCAATTAAGTTGGACCTGTTGCAGCACTGGGAGGTTAATGTTACAGTCTAAAGTACTTTCTGCTACAAGGAGATAAAATACCAGAATGGCATTTGAGTCATCAGAAGTTTTTTAATTAGTTGCAGCCTTGAGGTATTGACTTTTCTTACCTCTCTCCCATAAGATTGCACCTAAGTTGGGCTGCTTGTGTAACTTGTGTCGCAAAATCTAGTGGTTCTTTCTCAACACTGTCATCAGGGTAAAAATGATTGACAGGTTGTAACAGAAACAAGGGAAATACAGATAATTACTTTTGTCAGACATGGGTTTGCAATAAATATTTCTCCACACTGCACTGTTTACATTAAAAAATCCTGATTTTTAGGTCACAATATTTTTTGTTTTTCCAATGGTATGTGGAATTTTGTGCTACTTTCTTTTTGGGACTTAGAGGGCAAAGAGCATCTCTGTTCAAGAAAAAAAGAGAAGCTTCACGTTCATGTCTCTGATACTCATATGATGCTGTTTGAGGTTGTAGCAAGGTTGTCACAGGTAACAAGCAACATCACAAGGGGAAATGGCATCAAGTCACATCAGGGGATGTTTAGATTGGATATTAGGAAAAAAAATCATCTCTGAAAGGATGGTCAAGCATTGAAACAGGCTGCCCAGGAAACTGGTGGAATCACCATCCCTCAAAGTGTTCAAAAATGTATAGATGTGGCCCCTGGGGACATGGTCTAGCAGTGAACACGGCAGTGTTAACAGTTGATGACCCTACAGGTCCTTTTCAACCTTAAAAATTCTATGATTCTACAATGTGCACCTCCAAATGGATATCAGACCTGCTGGTTGTTGGACACAGATTTTTTGCAATCCTGTGTATGTCCTTATCACAAACATTTTCTAGTAAAATTACGTTTTGATATATTTATAATAGAACTACACCCAATAAAATTTGAGTTAGCCTGAAAATAAGCCTAAGAAATCCTCATCTGAGATCAAAGAAAATGGCCACTTTTAAGTAGTCTCCATAGCTTGGTTAGAAGCCATAATTTGATGATTTTCAAAAGGCTTAATGACTTTGAAATTTAAAAGTCTGCTTGATTTTTCTTCCAGATTTCTTTCTTAAAAACACATGGAATTGCTTGCAGCCTCTGTTATTCCTAAAGCAGTGTTTTTGTTACACAACTCTTTAAAACAATGCCTATTTTGCAGGAGTGCTTTGAGATTGCCTTGCTCTTCCGTAATGCCCTTAAACTCCTTTGGTAATAGGTAATTCTCTTTCTCTGTGCAGCCAAATCTCACCAACTCATTTCATTTTGACATTCAGTGTTGTCATTGTGCTATTTTTAGCTTTCAGCACAATTTAGGAAAACTGGCTAGAAGAGTCCAAGAGCCAGAAGGAGGTTCCCTGGTTCTCACTAAACCAGATTTTTTTCCATGCCTTTCTCCAAAACAGGGCTAGTTCCAAACGGTGTTGAAGAGACTACAGGAAATATTTAGCTCTTGATTCCCTGCAGGACTGATCCACTTATGGTTGGAAGACTTGAGCTCTAAGGAACTAGGGTAGAAGTCTGTATGTTGGGCAAACCCAATTTTTTATACATTATTTACTGTTGTACTTTTAGAATCTGCTTACAGTTTGTTAGCATTTGACATGTTTTTCAATAAATTTAAAGGGGAAGAAGGAAACCCTTGCAGGTTTGTTGGCATGTATATGCTTTCAGTACAGTGAAGTTTGGTCATTGTTGTGATACTTTGGTTGCCTCTGTCTTAGCAGCTAAATAAATCCAATTGGAAAATTACTTTTTATTCTAAATATTTTTTAATTACAGTTTTATGTTCTCATCCACCTTAAATAACTTTTTACAGTGTAATTAAGTAGTGTCTAACACTCCTAGCTCAGAGTCCCAGGAAAAGAAATTAATGACACCTAAATTTCCTGAGCCAAAGCATATCTATATAATTCTGGACAGAACTGGGTCTGGTTTTGTTTTTCTTAGCTCTTTGCTAAGACTTCTGCTATTGAACACTATACATCCTTCAAAGCCGTTTGTTCCATGACTTTGCTGTCTTTATTTTTAGGAGATATTGTTTGTCCAGTCCACATTTCACCACCCGTTTTCTACTTCAAGCCTGCCATTTCTCACTGTATTCACAGAGAACTGAGAGTATGTATCGTACTTAATCTGCATGTATTTGAAGACCATGTTCTTCCCTTTAAATAATTTTTTCCTTTAAACATCTCAATTTGTTTCAGCTTAATATCCTAAGTTATGGAGTACAGTGTGATGTATAGTTCCTGTCCTGCTCTCTTAAGTCATTGATTAAAACTGTATTTATGTTTAATTTCAAATCATTTATTCTGTTTCCTTTTGAACTTTTTCCAGAAAATGTACAAATTTCTTGAAGTGCAGTTCCAAGAACTTAAATAATACTCTTGGGTTTAAGTGAAATAATTCCTCCAATACATTTTATAATCTAAATGTTTTTATTTCTCTGCAACTATAATGCTTCCTAGCAGTATGACAACAATGAGTCATATTCTTTTTATGATGCAAAGTAACACCCATAAATCTCTTCTTCAGAGGACAGAGCTCACACGTGACTGTGGAACAAGTGTGAATTCCTAGATGTTGTACATGTCCCTTCTTCTTGTTTAATGGTTTTCTGCTTTTCCAGTCCTTCCAAATGCAGAAAAAACCCTTAATAATAAAATAAATTTTCTTTATTGCCATTATAGATAAAATTTGTAGAAAACTTAAGAAATACCTCACCAAAATGCTAAATTTTGAATTTTAGGTATTTTTTTCCAGTCAGTATTTTATTGTGTTTTTATTTATAGCAAAAGGAGAGCTATAAAATCTTTTAGAACCCCCTTTTTTTTCTGCTGACATATCAGTTCTGAAAGGCAGTTGATTCAAATCATCTCTGTTCTGGAATGAAAAAAAAAAGCCAAATGTTTACACAAACAGGTTAGACATGTTTTTATTTTTGAGAAACAAATGTCTTGCTAGGTTGTTCAGGGTAATCTGTTGAATCAAGGGTCTGTTCTGAATTAGGGCTAAGCAGATATCCCAAGAGATGGATCTTTTTTTGGAAAGAAGTACTTTTTTTGTTTGCTTTTTGCCTTTCTTTACTGCTGAACACATGTGGTGATGACCAAAAGTACATGCTGACTTCAATTTGCTGTAACTCATCACCCTTCAGCTAACAGACTGGAGACTGCATAACTTCAGAACAGACTTAAGCCACACTTGTCTAACCAACCACTTATCAGTTCACCTGAAATTTGCAAGTGCTCCTCTTTGGGCAAGGTCTGACTGTAAGAGTCACACTGGTGATTCTGGATCTCATGTTATGTTTGTGATAGGGATTGTCCACCACTGCAAACACTTCTGTGGAGTGATGTGATTCAGTGAAGACCTTTAGATTAAATACTTGCCTAGAGACACAGTCTCTGGATTTATTGATCTTGGCAATAAAATTTCAACTACATTGAAATGAAAATAAGGCTTCACACATATTCTGACACCATGGATTTGGGGAATAGTGAGAGCAATTCCTGCTGAAAGAGTAGTTCAGACGGACTTGGTTTATTAATTATTCTTGTAGTATCTGTAAGCTACTGACATAGAAATCTGCTCAGTAAAGGTTAAAAGTGTTCTCCCCTGATGAAGTGCCATCCCTGTGTTATAGTGCTGACATTGTCGTGTTCAGTGTGCCCTGCGGGCACCCTGACCTCTTGTGCCAGGTCTTGGCTGTGCCAAGTTCTCTTTGCAGTATACGTGTTAACTCCAGCCTCAGAGACTGTAATTCACAGAATCATAGAGTATCTCTGGTTGAAAGGGACCCATAGGGATCATCAAGTCCAACTTTCTGTCCCTACTGTCTTGCCCTCAAGGCTTTTCAACAAATTGGACACTTTTCTCTGGATGCACTCTGTTTGATGTCCTCCTTATACTGAGACACCCAAAACTGCACGTGATGTTCAAGGTGAAGCTGCACCAGTACAAAGAGTGAGACAATCTCCTCCCTCAAGTGGCTAGTGGTGCTGTGCCTGATGCCTCTCAGGACACAGCTGGTCCTCCTGGCAGCCACGGCAACACTGCTGACCCATATTCAACTTCCTCTCAATCCAAACCTACAGATCTCTTTCTTCAGGACTGCTCTCCAACATCTTGTCTCCCAAATGCTCCACCAGGATTATCCTGCCCCAGGTGAAGAATATGGCACTTGTTCATGTTAAATTCCATATGATTGGATGTTGCCCTTCTCTCTAACCTAAGCAGATCCCTCTGTAAGACCTCTCTGCCCTTTAGGGCATTCACAGCTCCTCCAAGTTTGGTATTATCAGGAAACTTACTTGATGTACATTCGATATCTGCATCCAGATCACTTATAAAAACATCAAAGAGCACTGGCCCTAAAACTGAGCCCTGGCCAACCCTTTGCAACCCTCTGTGTCCAACATGTCAGTCAGTTGCTTACCCAACTGGACCTGTCTAGCTGTGAGCTGGAAGGGTTATCCAGAGCATGCTGTGAGAGACAGTGCCAGAGGTTTTGGAACTTGGCATAAAAGGAAGTTAAGTTGGTTAAGCAGGGCTTTCCCCTCATGAACTTGCGCTATGACCAATGATTGTGCTGTTTCTCAAGCGTTTTTCAGTAACTCCTAGAATAACCTTCTCCATAATTTTACCAGGCACCAAAATGAAACTGACAGGCCTGTAGTTACAGGGTCATGCTTCTTGAAAACCAGGATAGCAGTAGCCAGCTTCCAGCCAGCTGGGACCTTCCCAGACTGCCAACACTGTTGAAAATAATGCAGGGGGTCCACGATGGTCTCAGCCAGCTTTTTCAGTACCCTGGGACGAATCCTATCCGGCCCCTTGGAATTAGGTGCATCCAGCTGGAGCACTCAGTTCAGGATTGTCAGGAGTTGATCATCCCCCTGTCACAGTCTCCCTCACAGACCCGTCCCAGGGGAGGTGGATGCAGTTCCAATAGTTCCCTCCTTCCCCGATATTCCTGAGCCATGGAGCGGAGTCCCCCTCCCCGGGCACACCCCCCCAGCTGTTCTGGGATCCCGCATTCCCGCCGGAGCCCAGCCGGGCGGCCGTGTTTGACAGAATCACTTAGGTTGACAAAGGCTTCATCGTTTCCCCACCCTGCCGCTCTCGCCCCCCGCTCCGCCGGGTCCCCGCGGGCGCTGCGGAAGCGACTCTGCGCTCCCCGGAGCTTCCAACACTTCGGGACCATTCGCGGCTTCCTCAGCGGGACGGGAGGCACTGGCTGTGCAAGATGAGTGTGGGCAGGCAAGGGAAAGGAGGGCAGGAACAAGGGCTGAAGGAGGAGGCTGCACTTCTCCTCAGCGACAGCATCTCTGCGGGCTCGAAGCGGAGCTCGGCGCCGCGCTGCCTCCCCCGCTCCTGCGGGGCGTGCCAGGCACGGTCCTGCCGGGAATGCCGGGGCTTGGCAGAGGAGCACAAGTACCTTTGGGAAATGACCTAGAAAGCTAATGCCCTAGTGCCATTAAAAAACAGACCTTAAGGAAAAAGAAAGATGCAGCAAACGCAGGGAAGGGTTATAAGGATGTTCAGGAGATAAGAGAGACTAGAAGACCTTGGCTTGCTTCAGATAGAAAGCTGAAGACAGAACAGAACAAATTCTTCACTGAGGGTGATGATGCACCGGTACAGGTTGCCCAGAGAATCTGTGGCTCCCCATCTCTGGAAGTGTTCAAGAGCTCTGAGCAACCTGCTCTAGCAGCAGATGTCTCTGCCCATGGTAAAGGGGTTGGAACAAGATGGTCTTTAAGGTCCCCTCCAACCCAAAGCATTCTATGATTTTATGAGAAGGTGTCTACAGTAGCTGCCAGTTATTTGTTAGAGGACATTTTTCCCTTGCTGAAGGATGGCACGAGAACAGGCTTGTATAAACTGGAAAGGAGGCTGTAGGCAGGTGGGGTTCAGTCTCTTCTCCCACATAACAAGCGACAAGACCAGAGGAAATTGCCTGACATTTTGCTAGGATGGGTTTAAATTGGATGTTAGGATAGATTCCTTCACCACAAGGTTCATCAAGTACTGGAAGAGGCTGCCCAGAGAAGTGGTAGAGTCACCATCCCTGGAGGTAATTAAAAGATGTAGATGTGGGACTAAAGGACACATTTTAGTAGTAGGGTTGATAATGCTGGGTAAATGGTTGGACTTGATGATCTTGGACGTCTTTTCCGACCTAAATGATCAAAGTTGTTTTAAACTGGAGAGGAGAAAGAAGCTTTAAAACATCTCTGGAGTAGCCTTCTAGTAAGAATATTAGAAGTCTAAGCATAAAACCTGGCAATTTTTATACTAAAAAAAATCCCTGGAGTTTATAGATGCCTACTGTCAAAAACCCAAACTTGAAAGCAAAGCTCTTGTTCTTTAAAATGTTAAGAATACTGAGTCTGAGGAATGCCTCTGTAGCACTGAGTTATTTGTCTGAATTCTCTGTTGTATACACACAAACAATTTTTTTTGCATAATTTATATAACTGACATTCAATTCCAACAGTTCTGAGAAAAACCTCAGCAAATGGATTATATGTGTAAACTGTTGAACATAAATTTATCTAAAAGAAACTTTGGCATTGCTTTTATTTAAGAATGCACCTGACCTTTTCTGTTCCTTTGTACAATGCAAGCCTGTCAGTAGGAGTTTAACAAGACCCAGACAGTAGAAGGATTGCCAAAATCTCTTTACAGTATATGTATTTACTCCAGCCTCAAGATTCCTTCTTTTTTCATGGGACACTAACTGTTGAAAAATATCTGCTTTCCAGATAAATTTGGAAAGCTTTTGTGGGGAGGGGAGGGAGGGAGTTTGGAAGTCCAGAAACATTAAGTGGTTCACACCCTGCTTTTCATCTGTGAGCCCAAACTGGAAGAGCCTCACTTGAACCATGTTTTCATGGGAATGCTTTCTATGTAACCTATATTCATGTTAACACTTGCCACTCAAGACTTTGTAAATATTTCTTTAAGCTTTTCTCTGTTTCTCCAGAGCTTACCTGCTTCTGGTCTGTTCATGCTGACTTAGAAATTAAGGCAACAGATCCATATGCTTTGAAGCACAGATTCAGCGAGATACATTATTTACTTTGGAAACCCTTGGTGAGAATAAACTGGCATAGCTGAGGGTTAGAGAAGTATTATCCTGTAAATCAGAGAAGACACAGATGGGATGTTTCTGGAAACTCCTGTTCAGTGGATTTCTCTTTCCTCACGTCAGCCATTGGACTTCTGTGGTGTGCTGGAAATAATCCTATATGCATCTTCGATGAGTTTCAGAAGTCCTTTATGGATATGTTCTTTGGGAGAATAGAGTGCCTTTGCAGTAGGAAAAGACTATGGTCTGCTGTATTTGCAATGAGAAATTAAATTTATTTTTCATCTTTCAACCATAAATGATTTGAGTCTTGCATATCTGAGTCACTACTTTTCTTTGTTACACAGTTTGCTATTTGCACAGGACTCTGCTCTCTGATTCTAAAGAACCTCCTGCAAACAACACCAGATGACTATCAACAGGCCCTACGAAGGGTCTGTGACAGAAGAATGTGCTTCCCACTCAGATCTGCTGTAGCACTGACTTATTAACACTTTGGACACACTGCAAACAACATGCACTTACGGAAGCCTTTGAATCCAGGAGCTTTATTTGAGTGCTCATTCCAGCAGTGTTTGGCTGCACAGTGGTACTGCTCTCTTAGCTGGAAACCACCCTGCTGCAGTAACTCCCTCCCAGACACACAGCAGAAGTTTAATTTGTTTGGTTTTTAAATATAACGAGAATCAGAGAAAGCCAACTTAGTCTGAAAAAGAAACCTGTGAAAGAACCATTTCAAAGATGCTTTTATGGAGTTGTATATGGAGTTCAACAGACAAATTTCTTAGAGAGCTTCACTGCAAAATCTACTGGCTTGAGAGCTCTATGGCTGGCTTTCTGCAAGTCAGTCAAGTTACTCATTCCTACTGCAGTATGGGAGATCTTTACCTGGCAATTCATACCCAGGAAATTCTGCTTTTCTCGCTGCATCCTTTGCTAACAGTGGCACAAACCTGTGGGAACAATGATCACTTTTACCTCTATCTCAAGCTGTTGTTTAACACAGGATGCAAGTAGTGCTACTGTATTGGTCAGTTTAGGTATTAGTTTTCCAGCACAGTTATAAAACAAAGTGCAAGGTTTTTCTCTAACAGAAAAAAAAACCCAACCACTTTTTTCTGTACCAAAGACTTCCTGGCTAAACACATTTTTTCAACTGAGTCCAAATCTAATGTCAATCTTTTACATAACCTTGCAACAAGCCAGGTCAAAGATCCTCTACTGCCCTTGACTTATGCTGTAGATAGAAGTGAGGTAACTCAGTTTCTAGGCCAGATGAGATTAGATTAATTTATCAGTTGGTGCACAGGCATGAACTACCTTTCCTTGCATTAAATACACTAGGAATTTGGGTCTTTTGTTATCAGTAGATTACACTAAAGTTATTTTCCTGCAATAATCTTTTAACAAACTACCAAATTAATAAAACTTCCATCTTTTGTGAATTATAAGTTTGACAGCACCAGTATAATCTGTATTTTAAAATGAAATCTCCCTCTTCTTTATTACGTAAAATAAGTAATTCCTTGTGCCAAGTCTGTTTTGCATAATTCCATATGAATTGGTCATATTTGATAAACATCCTTAGATGCACTGTCACTTGCTGTTCACTTTTTGGTGAAAAATTCCCACTCCTTGAGAAACTGGCACTGTATTATTTATAAATGTTGTATATATATTTATACATTATATATATATGATATATATATTATATATGTGTATAACTACAATATTACTAACCAAAAGTATCCTCCATCCATTTGCATTTATTTCTGGCAACCCTTTAAAAAAATTGAATGAAAAAAGTATAGGAGTGGGACACAACATGATTATTATTTTTTTTAGGTGACTTTGAGCGAAGTTTTACTCCAGACAGTCACTTATTCTCATGGTCTATCTCTGCCTGTCTGTTTTTCTTCAGCAGGAGAAAAAGTCACTCTAGGGTATATGTTACAGTCAGTTCATGGTAAACTCTGCTGCAAAAACTGGATTTGACTGTTGGTGTTTAGTCATCAGTTAAACATCACACTGACAATTGTCTTGCTGGCACAGTAAATTTTATGAGTGTTACTCTGTTCTGCTTCACAAAGACAGATTTCCAGTCTCCACACTGCAGAAGTACAGCAACGGAAAATGCTGGGAAATGAAAAATAGACTTATTTTCCATTAAAACTGACTCTAAACTCACATCTTTGGGAGCTGTGTTTTTTCTGTCTCCTGGTTGCAACACTAAAAGAATAATAATTTTGTCTACTGCAATAAAGAAAAAAAAGATAAGGCTGTTTCCGTCAACCATTAAGAAGTTGCAAAATCTGAATTTATCCTTATGGATCATATGGCTAAAACAACTGCCATGAGACCAGATGTCTTAGCAAGGTATTTCCAAGCAAGGAAAATAGCCAAGGGACAGAAGGTTATATGTAGGCAATCCAAGTAATGAAGTATTCTTAGGTATAGGGTGAATAATGCAGCCAAGGGAAAGAAAAAAAAAGGAGAAAAAAAAAGGAAAAAAATAAGAAACAAAAAAAGGAAAAAGAGCTTGCACAAAAAAGACATAGTTTCTTTAGTTGAGAGAAATTAAATTTAAAATACTATGTTCACGTAACAGTCTGGCTGAGTTAGTTGCATGAAGAATGACAAAATTAAATCATAGATGGCATTATGTCTCTTGGAAAAACTACAGTTAAAAATGCCAATTTTGTTTTAAGGTACCAAAAGCAATATTGTTTTGATATCTTTGAAAGATGAGATTCAAAAATTACTTAAACAACACAGTTATCCACTTTTAGTTCACTTTTAGTTGTTAGAAGGATGATATTTAGAGTAGATGGGTCAGAATTTTGCCTGCTGATACAAACTGAGTCTGACCTAAAATCATGAATGTTTTTTGTTTTATAATCTGAGTTTCTGTGATGGTTTAGATTGAAAAATGAAATTGTTGGTTTAGATCTAATCATACATGCATGATAACCATAAAGATCAATGGCACATCTTATTTCAGTAGGACAGTATGACAGGGAGATATAGAATACACAAAAAAGTCAGATTACATCCAAATAGAAGTTAGAATTGTACAATAAGATAAAGAATACGCTGTAATGCTGACCTGCTCCTGAAACATCAGATCATCAGAATATAAGGAAAATAATTTGTGTATCTGATATGGTATCTTGGGAAGAGATTGATAAAGATTGAAGAAATACAAAGGGAGACTACTGAACTCTTAACAGTGAATCACCAGAATTTGCCATTTTTTTGTGTGCAATATGGCTTTTGCTATTTCTACAGAGTTTTTTGTATAAGACCTGGGGAAAAAATACAGCCTCATTGTAGTATCACACATCACTTGTTTGTTTGTTTGGGGTTTTGTTTGGTTTTATTTTTCTTTATATTGGTAAATGTAGAGCACATCTGCACTGCAGTGCAGTTACCCCAAACTGTCTTCTGCTCTTGGTTTAACTGACAGCTGGCAGTATATGACACTTAGATTTTAAGACCAAAATGTTCTGTGCTCCACATGAAAGCAGTTTAATGTCTTGGAAACAGGGAGTAATTTGACCCAACCATTCTGAAGAATAAAATTACAGTTGACAGATAAGAACACAAAATGTGAAAAGAGACTGACCATTTTAAAAATTAATCCAATAATTAAATGGCAAAATCCAAAGTGAATCAGATGTGAATATATTTAGCAGGTATCTGTTGATTCCCCTTGACTATTAATATTTTCTTAAAGCAAACCTCCCCTGCTCCCCTCTCATATTGTATCTCTTTAGTCAGCTCCATGCCACATCCAGAGCTTGGTGTTAGGATGATTAAGGAAGCAATGGTATAAAAGCTACTTACTTCATTCTTTTGCTGTGTGGGTTTTAAATACTGGTACCTAGTTTTCCCTTGTAAAACTCTGTTCTCAGTGACTGGCTTAGCTATGGAAGAGAACTGGGCAGACAGACTCCTTGGGAGCTCTTTTTTTATATGTACAATCAGTCAAATGCAACTGTCTTCTGGGTCTGGCCTGAACATATGGCCTAGATAATGGAATAAGTGATTTTTTGCTTCTAAGAATGAGGCAAGCTTATTTTCCAGTTGCAAACCTTCTTGCAGTCAAAAGATCTATTGACCAAGTAAAAAGTCACTGAAAACTGTGTGACATTTTATAAAACGCCTATAGATAATAGTCTACACTATTTAAAATTGTTCATTTTGATCACAGCTTAACTACTTCTACTGCGGAAATGTTGCATGCCTCATTAAAAGGCAGGTTTAATTTCAGATTTTTACAACATTAATTACTGCACTGAATTAACCTGTCTCCCATCGTGGGTGTGCTATGGATAGTTTCCTATACATGACATTTCTAAAGCTGTTTTTTCCATCACCAAGGTACAGTAATGCAAACATAATTCTTTTCTTGCTGTAGTATTAAGCAGTGTAAGTGGAACAGTTCTAGTGTGTCATTGTTTCTTTAGAAGTGCTCTTCACTACCGGCGTTGTAGGATTCCTTAGGCTTGCTATGCTCTGAGTTTCATTCAGTGACTTATCCAAGTGAGGTTGCTCCTCAGTCTGCATAACTGAAAAAGCAGCTGAAAAACAGGTACCCGGGCTGGGATCTTGGCAGCAATAAATACTAGGTTATTCCAGAGAAAATTGGAGAGGAAACTTGGAGGAATCAGTGCCAGTTCCTAGACCTGGGCGTAGCTGAGCTCTGCTTTTTTTTTTCCCCATACCTGAATGTAGCTTTGGGTTGGCTCTGGCAGGGAACAATCCCCCTGAACCATATGGTAGCTTCAGACAGTGTGAAAGCACTATCTTAAGCCTTTCCTCATTCAGGGGTTGGCATGGCATGTTGTCAGAATTTTCTGGAGGCAGCTTCAGGAAAACCTTGTTAGAGCAGGTGGTCTTGATGGCCCAAAGTGGCACAAGAAGTGGGGGGAAGAAAGTCCTTCCATTTTTGAAGAGTAAACTGCTCTTTGCATTGTAGACACGGCACATTGTCTGTGTTGAGTTTGCAGTGCTGTTCTACAAACGTTTCGAGCTTGCAAAACATTTCTGGATGCTGTCAGCTGAAATTTGGATTCTGTAATGCCTTTGGCCAGGGCTTGTATACAAGGACTATGTTTTTGGAACTCAAAACACATGCGTGGAGCTCCACCAAGATGAATCAGCAGCTCAAGAAACTTAGTACATCTTTCTGTGGCCAATTTTTTTCCCTTTTTTTTTCTTTTTTTTTTTACATTTTATTTCTTTTTAACAACTTCAGGCTTAGCACTGAACTTTTTCCCAAAGATAAAATTCTTGTCCTGCTAAAACTTTGACCATCTCTGAACAAATGCCTGGGATGGTCAGAATGTGTGTTGCCATGTGTCTGTTTGACCAAAATGCTACATTGAGCCCAGTTTCACCACTGTAAAAATATACTAAAAGTGCCTTAAGCAAGCAGTGTTAATGCTCTCTACAGTGTATAAGAAAGAGAAGGAACATAATAGGAGAAGCCTAAAATCTTTGTATACTTAACAAGCTGGTAGAAACATATTTCTATTTGGCTTACCAATAGATATTAAGCTGTAGATAAATATGGTTTCTGGTATGTAGATAAATATGTAGATAAATATGTAGATAAATAGATAAATATTTGTTTCTTAGGGTAAATGGAGTTATGGCATGGATGTGTTTCTTTGCACCACCAGCAGTTCATTCTCTATGTGCCTCAGCTAATCTGTCTCAGGTTGTCACTGAAGGCAGTGGTGGGAACAGGGGGTCTGTGTGCATTAATTTCACATGAATGAGTGGTCCACATAACCAGTACCTGATTATTGCACTGCTTCAGTGTGTTTATTATCCCCTGAAGACAGAAATTTTTTCTCTGACTGGTGCTGCGGTATGTTCCACAGTTATACTACCTCTCATATGCAAATCTAGAAACCTATTTCATATCCTCACTAATACTAAATATTTGTAGGATATGAAATATTGTATTGATCTTCTGATGCTACTTCACATCAAGAAGAATTTCCAAGTATGCTTAGGTATGGAAAAAAATAGTTTTCACCCTTTGATGTGCTTTGCTGGATAAGAGGATGGCATTCTTCCAGGGAAGGGGAGCAACAACACCAAATATTTTTTAAGCTTTCTGCTTGAGCAGATTCTGCTTTTCAGAGCTGATGAATAAATGGAAATAACTTAATAGGAATGAATAGGTATGAAAATATCAGTATTTCTGCAGCTGCACTGTCCTTTAACTTGCAACTTGGTATTCTCTGCAATCTTTCATAGGCTGTTAAGTCCTACTTCAATTTTTCTTCTTTCAGTAGTAGCAATTTCCAGGTGCCGTAGTCTTCTCCACTGGTTTCTGTTTCTAATGTTACCTGTGTCACCTTAGTTGCTTCAGTAATACATTAATAAAATAAGGTAACTGTAATCGAAAATAAATAAGGCAGATGATCAGTGGAATACCATTCCCTCCCTCATTCACTGTCCTATAGTTTTGGGGGTTTTAATCTCTATGATCATCCCACACAATTACAAACTAAATGTCCTTCAATTCTACAACATCTGGATAGTCGCTTCATTGTCCTTATGACAACACAGAATGTTTTAGGTCTGAAAAGCTGTGTAATCAACCCAAAGAGGGCTGACTTTTGCCCTGACCAAACACCACTCTGGCTCCCACTGCCCCAAAAAAAGGTTTCCATGATAACAAAGTAGATGTGTAAAAGAACAAATTAGTAAAATGAAGATTCCAGAGGGAAGAAGGAGGCATGTTATTCTCTCATCTCTTGTTTATGGAATTCTCTTGTTTATGGAATCCAGTCAGTAAGAAGAAAAAAAATCCAGAGAAAGAGAAGATGATAGAATTGGACAAAAAATATTATTTTTAGATAGCAAGTGCCTCAGTGATATTTGTCTTGCTTTCATTAAATATTTCCTGCCCAAGAAAGGAGAAATTAAAATCTGTTGATATCAGCAGTTTTAATAAAAATTAGTTGTTTTCCCCTTCTGTCCCATGTCCTCTGATTTCAGTGCCAAATAACACATGCCAGCACATTCTAAAAGATTTGGAAATAAAGACCATCAGAAGAATCACTGTTTTTTCTGCAGGAAATCCTTGCTAACCTTCAAATTACACATTTTAAATGTGGAAATTGGTAATCAAGTCCAACAACTCCAGAATAAAGCATTCTTACAAGACAAGCAAGGTGCTAGAGTGGGTGAATATCCAACTAAACCCTTCTTCAAAACCTAAGGGTCTTTAGAGCAATTTGAGCCATATACGCTTCCAAAAAGCAGCAGATGAATGAGCAATGAGTGGTGAGATCTGAGCTGGCACCTGCCTTGATTTTCATTCATAGAAGTGAGAACCCACCCATGAGGTAATTTTCTCCTCCACAAAAAAACAAAGTGAATGAACCCTTCTATCCACCTCTGAGAGTGAATAATCCAGCACGCTGAATTCAAAGGGGAACTTCTGCATCTTTTGCCAGAAGTGAAGTAAAAAGAAACCACCAATTTTTATGCTTCCAGCAAGACTTTCCAAATTCCTCTAGAACACCCACATGTTCTGTGATGAACACTCTGCCGAGGGCTTGAGGTTCTTATCAAGTACTTTCTATATTACTGCCTGGCATTAACTTTCTCTCCTTATCCTATCCTCTGGAAGGGAATTCTCTGAGGATAAAGCAGTTCAGCTTTAACTAATCAATAGCAACAAGGTAAAAGCCAAAATGGTCCATGGTAATTAAATTTTAGGCAGTAAGTTCCAAAAAAAAACCCAAAAAAAACCGTAGCATGTAATTTCAGGATAAAATTAGTGCTGAGTTCTCCCGGGAATTTTCACTCAAACCACAGTTTTCAGTTGTCTTTCCTGTTCAAAAATCTTGGGAAGAATTACTTCATGTCACAGACACTTACGTGATTTGCTCAGTAGAACAGATCCATTTTCTTTTGATATAAAGCTGACTAGTAATATCCTTCACTTTCATATTTGCCTCTTGCCTGTGACATTGTGGATTTTCTTTCTGTATATTCTGGCATTTATGTGTGTCTTAGAACTGTTCAGAAAAATTACTAATATTTTATGAGAAGGCAAAATTCAGCTGTGTTGGAAGGGAATGTTTTATTAACTGACAGCCTGTGATGGAAATGCTTATGTGGCAAATAGAAGTGTTTGCTTTACCTGGACTTGTATGTCTGTTGTGGGCCCTCCCCACAGCTCTCTGGGTTTGGTTCCAAATTTTAGTGTTGTATCTGATTGAAAATTCATTGTACCTTGGCCTGTGGCTTTGGGCTAATACACAATGTTGCAGAATCTGCCTGCCCTTCTAGATTAGATGTTTGCAATATCCCACAAAGAATATTTCTTGATTTGGGATTATCCTTCATAAAGTTCTTTGTAACTAGATTTTTATATAATGTCCAATTTTGATTTTAAAAAGCAAAGAAAAACTTCAAAAAACTTCCACGCATGTTCTAACAAATGTTACATGAGTACTTGTATAAGTGGAATGGAAAAATGGATAAAATACCTGTGGAAATCACTGCAGAGGACAAAATATATAGTTTTAATAAAAGCTCCCTGCTATGCTAACTTAATTCTTTCTCTCAAGGACATGGGTAAACAGCTTGCAATGCTAAAATAACCAAAAAACTCACAGTGCACTCAGAAGCTTCTACTTCAGGCCATAAAATTTAGCACCCTGAATAAAAATAGTTGAGCTCAAAAAGATGAATGTTTTTAGTGCAAAGAAACTCCAAGAAACAGCAGGGAGAAAACAGATTCATCTTCCTAAGGATTACCTCCCACTTCCTACTCCTTGCTTTCTAGGACACCATATGTTCTGGTAACCAAGTCATTCAAGATATTCCTGGAAAGAACTAAGTCCTGTTTGTGTCTTCTTTTTTCCCTTGGTGTTTACTACATGTATCTGTTCACTGATTTCTCTTTAAAGTCACTCTGTGTTAAGAAGAGGAAAGATACCAGACAAAAGGCAGGAAATATGTCATCCATTAAGGACTGGATGTGGTCCCAATCCAGGTGCTCTGTGTTTGGGTAACCTGGCAAGTAGGTCTATTGATTTCAGTAACAAGACTTCAGCTATGAACTGAAAATCTTTTCATGTGATTTGATGGACTCAGTTATGCAGTTTCTTTCTTTTGTTTTTTTCCTCTTTTTTCTTTACATTATAGTCTGAAAGTGTAGGGCAAAGCAAATTCTGGAATACACTGAAGAGCAATTAGTTTGCTCATACAAAATTATAATCAGTCAAGACAACATTGTTCTTTTACCTTTTTATTTTTTCTTTTATGTTGGCAGTTGACCCGGCACAAAGTTGTTAAGGACAACATAAAGTGAATCTGAGGTTAGAAAGAGCCTGGGGATGTATCTCTTCTGCCTCAAATTATTTCAGCTCAAATTACATAAGAATGAGTGAAGGGTTCATAGTTTTTAGAACATACACATATTTAATAACAGGACATCGTAAACCCCAGTGGGATCTTTCCCAAAGTCAGCTTATCTAAAAACCCTACCTTAAGATCTGGCCTGCAGGTCCTAATGGGAGGCTTGAATAGACTTCCTTTTTCTTGGGGATTTTGCTTTGAGGGTAGCTTATCCTCTATTGTCATAGTCCTTAGCCCTTAATCTTGATTTAGGAAGTGATTTGAAATAGCTAAGTAGACCATGTGCTCTTCTACTCAAGTTCAGTATTTGTGTGAAACCAACTGGGATTTTCTCAGTTGTTTAATTTATCTGGGAAAGTGCCTGTAAAAATATTATCAAACCAGGCTCAGAGTGCCCTTAGCCAAAGCCCTTCCAAAGAAAACATTATTAGCCTGTCTGCTAACTAAGGAGTGTAAGCCATGAGGTGGAATCTCTCTTTCCAAGGCATTTGCTGCCTGAGCAGTCCATTTGAGTCGTGCTGGCTCCTGTGGCCTGTCAGGTGCAGTTGACCATGCACATCATGCTGCCAGCTCAGAGATCTACACTGCAGCTCACTCTTCTATCTCCCACTCCCTTCCTTGCAAAGCTAGTCATGGAGAGCAGCTCAAGAGAGACAATAGTAGAGTTAAGTGTCCTGAAAGATCTGTAAGGACTTGTGGGGATGCTGTAAGAATGGATGGGATAAACAGAATACCCCTAATTGCCCATGAGGGGGAAAAAAAACAAAATAGGAAAAGGATGCTTTGAAGACTGTTAGAATGCCTTACATGTGGGTGTTGATTGAGTAATCATAGCAGGACAGTATATAATTAACCAGGAAAAATCAATATTGAAAAAGTGTTTTGTTTATGATGACAGAAGACTTCCTTTGGGTTTCCTCCATGAAATGTAATTATATGAAAATGGAAATTGCTGCATGCTCAAGTGCCTTCCCAGTCTATCTGCAGTAATAATAGGTTTGGCTCTTTCCTTTTCCATGTCCCTGGTGCATTGAAGTGAATCAAACTTTGCTGATGTGATGTGCTTGAAGTCATACAGGGAACTAGGTACTGGGACAGGACACTGAACACAGTGTGTGCCAGTCCAAAGGATTTGTCACAGAATTGCGCAAGCAAAACCCACTGACAACAGCAGTTACTTTGGAAAGACTCTTCTCCCTCTCCCCCCGAGGTGTTATTGCTGAGCATGATGCTATATGGTATGGAATATCTCTTTGGTCATTTGGGGTGAGCTGTCCCAGCTGTGTCCCCTCCCAGCTTCTTGCTCACTCTCAGCCTACTCGCCAGTGCAGCACAGGGAGAAACTGAAAGAGTCTTGGTGCTGTGCGAGAACTGTTCTGCAATAACTAAAACATTGGTGTGCTGTCAACACTGGTTTGGTCACAAAGTAAAACACAGCACCCTCCAGATTGTCATGAAGAAAGTTAACTCCATCCCAACCAGACTCACTACAGCGAGATAGCAAAAATGTCTGTGCTGTGTGTAAACTTGGTGGGGTATTCAGGTCTAACTCTTGGTTAAGGATCCAGATATCTCCAGCTATGCTTCAATAAGGGTGTTTTCTGAAGTACTGTGTAGACTGGGTAGGCTTTTTATTGTTGCTTTTAGAGAAAGGAGCATTTTCTCAGGGTCTCACACAATTAGTGCTTCCTCTGGATTGCCAGAACTGTCTATATTGCTGCAAACTTTGTATCCTGGTTTGAAGACTCTGAAACAAACTTCCACTGGAATCACAGCTTTTATTTATTAAGCATTGCAGCACTATTTCCGCATATGTTCCCGAAAGGCGTTTGCATACACTAACAAACGTTTTTTAATGAGTTTCAGCAGTCTTATTGGAGTATAGCTACTTCCTTACATCCTCACATTTGAAAATTATAAAAAACAAGTGAAACCAAATTAAACCTTCACCTGAAATTGGAAATAACAAAGACATGGTTTCTCATGCTGGGATTTAGAGAGAAGCCAGAGACACCAATGTTCCAGGGGTCATGATCACACCACCTTCAGAAAGCTGCCTTCTTCTGTTTAAGGCTGTTCTCTACATTAAAGACCAGCTGTAAACCAGCTGTTGGAATATCACTTTCACTACTATAACACCTGAAATTTGTGAAAGTGGTTCCTTTTCTCAGTACAATTGCAATAAAATTACTCCAACCCAATGTATGGAATGAGTTAGTCTGAGCAAAACCTAGAAATACTGCTGACAGTTTATAATTATGCACCTTTTCCCTTTTCTTTGACAGCTTTCATCTTGCTTGGGTATATCTTGTTGCTGTAAAATACAGGTGTGATAAAAACTGTACCTAATGGGGGGGGCCCGGGAATCTGTTGTGCAAAGCATTGGAAGACAAATAATGGGAAATAAACTGTGTCATGAAGACTTGTGCATGCTGGAAAGCCCCTGTTCAAAGCATTGTGTAGGTTACCTGCCCAGTGGGTCAGTGGCCAAGACAAAGTACTTTCTATTCTGTGGTGATATGACACCGACCAGCCTGCTTTCTCCTGACTGTCCAAAGAAAATGAAAAATGGAACCTATGACTTCAACAGCTCACAGACAGATGTTTACATGTTTGGGAAATCTTGGTTTTGTTACCAAGTGCAGCACAGTCTTGTAAATCACTTCCAGGTGACGAACTTTTTTTTCCTCTTTTTTCTTCCTTCCAACATCCATTTTGAATCAATCTTGGTAAATTTATAAATGTATCACAATGTGATTTTGTCAGAGGCGCCTCTCATTTGTTCCACTGTGGAGACACTGCTACTTCACACAGTTTGTGGTTCGCTTTTGGGGACACAAATAGAATATCTCTTAGGCTGTGGCAGAGGCCAAGCTCGGAGCTGCTGGGTGGATGTAGTCAAGAGCCAGAGCTTTCTGGCAACAGGAGAGAGGCACTAGAGGGTAGAGGCATGACAGATTGGCCAAGTGTGTGTGAGACCCAGCCTTGTGAGAAGAGATGTTCTTCTCCAGTGACTTATATTTTGGACTTGTAACAAGTGACTTTTTAGTGTCCCATGCTGTCTCTCCCAAGTAAGGACCCCAGTTAATACACACTTCATTAAGCTCTGAAGAAGACTGACATAAATATTAAATTGTACTGTTATCATCAGTCACAAGACCAAAAGTGTATTATTTCTCCATTTGAATCATTGAAATTATAAAAATTTCTTGGTTTCTGGGATTATTTTTATTTTAAAATTGACTTTAGAAGAGTCAGCTGATAGCATATCGATATTAGTCCTTTTGCAATATCAGTGACCCCTCAGTCATTGTCCTGTTGTCCTAGATTCTGTAACACTGAAGATTGATAGAGGAATTAGCATGGATAATATCAAATTATACTTTTAGAAAAGTTTAGGGGTTGTAAGACTCATAATAGAATTTTCTTTAGTCAATGGAAAAAGTAATTCATGACCAGAATGCTCCTAATCAGAAAGTTACAGTACCTGTTGTCTCTGAAAAGTAAATAAGTCACAATGAAAAAGCTGCAGTTTGTCCCTTGGGGATAACAGGGAATGACTTCTATGGTAACAAACATAAATAGGCCTTGAGAAGAAGTCTTTGCTTAAGAAGTATTAACATGGTTACATTTTAATGCCAGATAATTAATTTCAGATGATAACCACACAGGCAACTTCTTTCTGAAGTAGCAACATAATTCTTGTCCCTGTGAGGCCTCAACACTCTGATTAATGGAATTCTGTGGTCACGTGAGTAGTAGTATCAAAAATACATGTATAAACTCTGTGAATCCTGTTTAGGCTTCAGTTTATCCATGTTAATACTTTATCATTTTGTTCTGGATTGCATAATAGCATACTAGGCCACTCTATTGGCAATGTTCAAGAAATGCTTATTAGCAGATTTACAGGATCACCCAAAAGATTGTGGAATATGGACAATAGCCTAAATAATAAAGTAACTTAACTGGTGTAATTAAAGTGTTGCATGAAAATTAGATTCTGGATCAGTAGTCAAAGTTTTTTCTTTCTTAGAAAATGATGTTTAAGCTCATACACAGCTGCTTAAGCAACCCTAAAGTACACAGCTGTCTTTTGACCTGGTGGTGATGAGAAGTTCTCAAGCCTCACTCCTCTCCCTGTTCTAAGGCGAACACGTTCTATTGCTTCGAGTCTTCAGTCATGTTTCTGTTGATGTGGCAATTTCTTGCATATGCACCAGCAGCTGGAGCGTAATATTAATGCTGTCATTTCCATTAATGGCTTAATTTTACATAAATGATATAGGAATGCTGTCCTTCCATGAAGTACTGTCTTAAGTAATGATTGTTTATAGAATTAACTAATTGCATATTATTAGAGAGAGCTAATAAATAAGGAATGGTGCAATCACTTTAAGTTTACTACATTCCACCACATTAAACATTTGGTTTGTTTCATGTCATGCAACCCTAATTTTAAACAAACCATAGTCTAGACTCCAGCTGTCATAAAATCTGTAGAGTCACTTTCATTTATTTGTTTCCCAGTTTATTAGGGTTATCTTGTGTGCACCAAAACTTTAGCTCTGTGGCACCACAGTTCTAAGGAATCAGAAGTATTGGTGTTGACCAAAGAAAAGCATGGGGATTATTTGTCTAAAATTCCATCTTGTATTCACTGCAAGACTATCAGCATGGCAAGCATAAATCAAGGTATCCATTACTGTTTCTGATTTTTAGCCCTTAAGTTGACCATCCTGGCAATGCTGGTCTTCCATTCTTAATTAGTGTTTTCGTGCCAAAATGCAATTTCAAAATTCCTGCACAAAATTTTACATGAAGTTCCCAAATCAAGAGAGTTTGTAAGGCATGAACCAAGTGAATTAACCTTAAGAACAGCATGCTGGAAATCTTTGTTAAATTGGTCTAGCACCATCACTTCTTGGCTATCACTTCTTTAATAGTAACACAAAAGTCCTCTGGCTCTGATGTCCTCGGGTTTAGTACAAACAAGGCAGAGGCACCACTTTCATGAGTACTAAACATGAGTATCCTTCTTTAATTGCCTCAGGAATTTCACTTTCTGGCAGTACAGCTCCTTATCAAGTTTCATTTGTTTAGACTAGTCATTTTTTTTAAGGATTGTCAAAGGATCAGACTGTGGGGAGGGAATACTTTTAAATTAAGTGAATGTGGTCATATCTTTCACACCCTTGGAAGAACCTATAAAGTGAGTCATTGCTGTTTCTGAGTAGTGCCACAGGGCATGAACCATGCTGGGAGACACCTGCATCATTGTTACCCTTTCATAAGGCTATGACTGATTATTAACGTAAATAGTTGCTTTAAAAGTTCAAGAACTTGGTGATACAATCCAGTTCAGAAACACTCACTGATTTATTCCTTCTGTAAAGCAGTATAACATCACAGTACTTGTAAGAAATATACTATGCATGTTTGTAAGATAGACAGTGAAGAGATTCCTGCAATTCCTATGGAAAGCTGGTCGAATTACCATACAGTTGATGCCAGTGTTATTGGGAAAAGCTGACACTGGTGGAACCAGAACAGCAACTGCATTTTTTTTTTAACTTAGGACAGAATCTGTGTTTATCTGAAATATCTGAGACAGTAACAGGGCTAAAATAATATAAACCATTGAGTTCTATGTAATGAAAATACGCTTTGAAGTTTAGAGCTACAGTTGTTAAAAAACCTAGCCTTAGTGAGTAAAAGAGCAGGTAAACAAGCAGAAAACAAAGTGCCAATGCCACAGGACCAATATAGAAAGATCAGGCACCTGTTTTATAATAGAAGCACTTCCTGTGGTCTGAGTTTGGTTTCAGGGAAGTCATTGCCCTCCAGTGATTTCAGATGGGAGAAGAATTAGGTCAACATTAAGAGCTTGGGGAATTGCTGTTTTCTTTATGGATATGTTTAGCCATTTTGATTTCCATTTATGGTGCTGCAGGATTCTGCCTCATAATGAAAATTATGCTTGGTTTTCACCCATCATCCAAGACACAAAATCTTCAGATTTTCCATGTAAACATAGATGAAAATAATAAAAGGCTAAAAATAAAGAGGGTGGGCAATTAATGCCATAAGACAGAAAGTGGGAAGAGGTTTTTGAGTGAGGAGCAGAGTAAATGCCAGTGGTTTACTCTGAGAAAGCAGCTTGATGTTCTATAATTATACTTATTAATCTTTCTTTTATTGTAATATGATGATTGGTTCTCTAATTAGTGTAAACTAAGAGGAGTTTATTTACTTCAAAATAAGGATGATATATGATAACATGGAATCTAGCTAACAGTATTCAACATAATGACCCAAAGTTTCTTCAGCCTCCCAGAGACAAAGTTAAATATTTGCTTTCCAATATACCTTGACCTTCTAAGTTAGTTATTTGTCACTCTATGAACCAGTAGTAATATCTTTTTGTTATTCAGTTAGTCAAGTATGTACAACTCTTTTCAGCTGAAATGAACTAAATAAGCTCAACTTCTTGTAACTATAAAGAATAATCAATACAATAACCTCAATTCTGCCACCTCACCAATCCTAATGGAGAATATTTGTTATGTGAAAATTGGCAAACACTAAGATGTCACTTCAGGGTTTGATCCTGGCCATCCTCATGAGTTCTGATATGTATTTAGCCTATTTGTATAGAAGTTTCACTGATAAAGCTAGCAAAAATATATTCAATATGCCCTCATTTTAATAACATATTCTCCTGGCTGTTCCACAAAGAGAGCCATCTTTATTAATTTGTTTTAGAAGATACTTAGTCTGGGAGACTCATCTGGAGATTTATGATTTAACATGTGAAAAAAGTAGTCTGGAACTTGAGAGTCACAGTCTTAAACATCTGCCAACACTGGAATAAGAATGGAAGGATTTTTCCTGATTAAAGAAACCAGAAACATTACTTGCATTTCCCCTTTTCCTGTACAGAGGAATTCTTCCCAGTTTCAAACCTCATATTTTTGTTTTGAAACTGTGCACTCCTTTGTGCTGCTCTTTACATGTAGCACAGGACAGGAAGAGCTCTCGAGAATCGGTGATTGTAGTCTTGATGTTTCCACTCAAATACTATAAAGTAGAATAAATTGATCAAATTTCTTCCCCTCTCTCTCTCCTTGATATAAATCTTCATGAATTGATGATCTTGAGTTTTTCTTGGCAATTTGCACCTATTTCCTCTTATTATAGCTATAAACTGTACTGTAAGCAACTGTCTTTACTTTTTTTTTCATACCATCCAATCTCTTTGATGAACTTCTAGATGGCAATTACACCCTTTCCAGTTTTTTTTTATTTCATCAGGATGAACAGGTAAAATTTTGTTTCACTATGTAAGATAGTGGACTGTTTTTCTGTAATTCTAAAAATCCTTCAGTCTATCCTTTTCTATCTCATCAGTCTTAAACAAGAACAATCTACATTCTGCTTGTTCAATATCGAAGAAGGTTTCCAAACTCTATCAACTAGTATTGAGAGTTCATATTCCTACTCTGATTCCTATCACATCCAGGTTTTAATCCTTTTCTGGTTTTAGCTAATGATGTTGTCCTTATTTTTCCTGAAGTGCACAGATCTACATTTTCTTAGCTAAGTCCCATTTCTATCATACCTACTGTTGAGATATCAAATTTGACAGGTTCTTTTCCTGAGTATTTACTGGCAACGCTGCTCGCTTGAATCCATCAAGCTCCATAGTTTGCTTGGTGTTAACATTATAAATATGTGCCTCATGACTAGCAATTTAGGGACTCCTGTTTCCTCCTTCAACAGTGACACAAGTTATCTCCTATTTAGCCAAACTTCCCTTTTCATAGCTACTTTTGTATCTGAAATTCAGGATAATTAGCAGTATACTAAGTGGTGCAATATTAAATAATTATTAAATAGTAGAATCTTGAAAGATCTATTTAATTCCCTTTCTTTGGAATGCTATCTGTCCTATGAAAGATACCCCTTAATCTGCTTCAATACGTCTTTGTGAGTTCTATGTTTCATTCTACTTCATTTTCTAGTAATGTCAGCATTTTAAAATATTCTCTCAAATGAGTCCTGAATGTCACACACTACTGAGGTCAGTCTAATAAGACTGTAGGTATCTGTAGGAGCAATTGCTTTTCCTTTCCATTCCAATAAGTAAGAGTAATAGTCTAGGTTTGGAAATTTAGTTTTGCTTTATGTCTGGTACAAAACTCTGAAAAGTTTAGTCATGCTAAAAAAAAAAAAGAAAAAAAAAGAAACTATGCAGCAGCTCTTGGAAAAAAATGTGGCAGCTTTCATTATCTTTGTCATTTTTCATGTCAAATATTTTATTCTCTATTCAGTCTGTTGGTACTTTGCATCTCATCCCATAAGGAGGCACAATGTTGCCTATTGATGATTCAATTTTTTCTGCATCTGGTTAGTCAAAAACTACTGCTCACAGAATGTGCATTTCTCTTACAAGGAAGCATAGACATGCCTTTCCAAGATCCTTCATTTTGGAGAGGAAGATCTCGGTGGCTTATTTGTCCTTTTTTCAAACTTTAGTGTAATTTTATTGAAGCATAGGCTTTGACACCACGCTGCATGAGAATAGCACAAGCAAGAGATGCAAGAATAAAAATTACATAGACTGAGAATAAAATAGAAAAATAGGTAAGGGAACTGGCAGTTGAAGTCAAAGTTCTGTTTAATTTTTATTTTTATTTTTTGGGATATTGAGTTCTTGAAGCCATCACATGTATTTTTCTGAACCCAAAAGTCTATCACCTGTAAGAGGTATTTTCATTCTTAGGACTGGCTTTTCTTTTACATTTACCTGCTCATCTCTGTGACACCAGATTTTATTGCTAGGTAATCAGGTACAAAATTTTACATTGCTGTATGACATTATGATTAAGCATTTTCTTTTTCTTTCTGCCCCTGAAAACACAAGAATTTTTTTCAGAAGTAAATAATTGAATGTTATATTTGGAGCCTGCTGAACATAGCTTGGTGGGATTGCTCTCTGAGAGAAACATGAAAAGAAAAATGTCCTTAAAGTAATAAAATACAGGCCAAAAACCTTGGTGTCTGAGTGGTTTTGGATGGGTAGTTTTCTTTTGTTAAACAGTTGTTTCACATAAGTAAATACTGTTCTATCCCCTGTCTTGGAAGCTTAGCTTTGCTGGAGACTATGTGAAATGGTTTTGATGTGGGTCAGGACCAACTATATTAGTGCAACAGTAAACATTGTCTTGTTACTTTCGGATAGTATTATGCAGACTTTTGGTGAGTCATCTTTCATTTACAAAGGAGGAAAGAGTAAGTCTTTCCAGTGTAAAAAGTGAAATTCTGTGGTTTGAATAGAGCAATTCATGAGACTTTAGCTCTTTTTTTTATGGAAATCAGTAGAATCCAGAGGAGGAATACAGAATTCTTCTTCGGGTAGCTAACTTTTTGTGGAAATATTTAGGACAGCTATGGATGACTCAGTGATTGGTAGAGGATTAGTGGTCATGAGCTGTAGCATCTTAAATTCCCTTGCAGATGATCCTATTTGGATTTTGAATATGCTTTGACTTATGCTCATTAGCTTCACATAGCTAATTGAGTCTTTCCTGAACATCTCTGCATAAGCAAACCCAGCTGTTCTTTCACAAGATCCTGAGAAAATTCTTTTAAAGTACTCTGAGAAATTCTTTATAGTCCTTGATGTGTCTGACACTATTATGTAGCAGTCATCCAATGCCTGTGTTAACTCGGAGTACTCACAACTTTAATAAATAACCCAGTGCTTCTTATGGGCACTGCAAGATAGATTAATTAGATGGAAAGTCCCGGATGACTGGTGGGAATTAGAAGGATGATAGTCGTATCCTGGGAAAACATTAATGTATAAGTTAACAAGGTAAGGTTTTAGTCCGATCTAGTGAATTTATTCCTAAACCATGACATGGTTATTCCCTGTGGTAGAAATGTACCTAGATCTTGTAATGTCTTAGTTGCTTGGTTATGTCCTTAAGTATGAAAATTTATGTATATCTGACATTCATGTTGTGTGAAATATTACTACACGGAGTTCATGTCTGATGTGAAAAATAATGTAATGCGAAGTAATATATACCCTATATAAGGGGGGAGGGGGGCCCTTAAAGATTAATATATTTTTAGGGGTAAACTCTAAGAAGTACTCACTCCTTTATTAAAAGGAGTGGAACAGCTGGCAAACTGCAAGGATGTCAATAGAAGGAACACCTAGATACAACTGGGATAGTGTTGTCTGTAAATGATTAAATTGGTGTTAGCAGCTATGCCTGCTGTGTTTGAAGGCAGCACATTCTCTTTGGTCATACCACACCACAGAAACGTTTTTGTCCAGTGAAAATTACTTCACTGTAAAGCTTTCAGGTTCTTAAATATAGATCATTTTTCTAAAAAAATTTCAAGTACTGTTGATGTATTTTTTGAAGCTGCTACACAATTGCTCACATACATCTGTGGTATAAAATTAGAAATCTATACAGAATTATTGTGCTTTGTCCCATGAAAAACATGCATATTTCAAATAGAAAACTGCTATTACAATTATCACTTGAATATTTCAAAACCACATTATTATTTCATAGTCAGGAAAGTATTTTAGTGATTAACTGTGGTTGTCTTTGCTAGGGAACACCTCATTCATTCTGTCAGATAGTCCCTTCCTGGCAGTGAAAAGGACTGCAAACTCCTTCATATCCCAAATGGTTATATGGCTTGCTCTTGTGTTTTCCTGTAACTCTTTGGAGAATTCAGTTCTTGCTTCACATTTTCCCATTTGATGTAATGGGTTGTCTGCAATGTGGTAACTGCATTGCAGTTTGGGGTTTTTTCAATGTGAACACAGTTTTCAAAAAGTTCTTGAAAGTATCTTCTAATTGTGAAGTTACTGTAGAGGTTCCTACATCCTCCAAAAGGATGAATGTGATGCTCCACCCCATGAACAGAGTAGCAATATAAATGGGCCACTGTGCTCATAACAATCTGATGGTGGTGATTTTTCCCAAAGTGGATCTAGCTCAGTAAGTGAAGGTCTGAAGAATTACAATACTCTGGAAATGATAAGCACAAATAGTGAACAAATAAATTACTGTGTGATTTCTTATGTTCAAGGAAAATGAACAGATTTAAGTACTTGCTGATAACTATTACAAATATGTTAAAAGCAGGAGAATTTAGTTTTTCTCCCGTGTTTTTTACAATAGAGAGGTCACTGAAGACTAATGTAATTATGGCCTTTTTGACTGTTTTTTGCAGATGCCAAATGATGGTGGTCAGGTGATCTCTGAGAACACAGTGGGAGCATGGGGCACATCTTGTAGGACATGGTCTGGGAGGAACCAGACGCGGAGACTGACTCAGCCATAAGAACACCCTGTCCAGAAAGGACACTTAACAATTAATTTTCTGGTTATATTTTCAAACATGTTCTGAATCTCTTTGTGAACCTTTTGTTTCAAACTATTACAAGTTTTTCAAACTCAGCAAACACTTGCCTGAGGCCTTAGGATTTATGTCTGTGGGATTAAGCACAGCCTCTGTAATAGAGCAGTTCTGAAGACAGTGCCACAAAATGTTACAAAGGATCTGTTGGCAAGATGCTCACAGCTAATAAAACATCCTGTCTTCCTTCTAATAGGAGAGTACACAGAGTACAGGAATCCCATCCTGATGGGGATCTTTCCTGACTACACTGGTAACCCCTGGTTCCACTGTGCTGTAGTTCTTGCTCTTGGGAGCCATTCAGTGATGAGTCATGACCCAGTATGAAAGCAGCTGTATTTTGTGTTTCAGATTCAGTGGTTCTCATCAGGAATATAAAGAGAGAGGCACCTAGAGTATCATTAGTTATTGGGACTCAAATTATTTAGTACAGTTTTATGGAAAGGGTTATGCTAGAGTTAAAATAATCATAGCTTCCTTTATACTGGCTAGTCAGTCAGATGGAGTGGTGGTTTTTTAGTGAGTCAATTGGTGAACAAAAAAGCTCTGAAACCCTTTAATGTAGCTCTTACTCAAGGGCCAAAGCAAATTCTCCTTCTTTGTGGAACCACTCTGTGTCAGAAACATTTCCCTTGTATGTATATATACAATATTTTACTATTGTACTTGGCATGGGTAGACAAAGTGAGCTTCAATTTTCTTGTTTACCTATCTTTAAAATGAAAAATGTAGTTATATAAACCTCATCTGCAGAATTCTTTCAAAACCTGCCTGAAATTAATATTTTCTAAAGGGAAAAAAATTGCCTCATTGTAACACTTCATGTCAAAAAATACTGAAAAATATTCCCTAAAAAGGAGACAAAGGCAGGGAAACCAAAATTTAAAAAAAAAATAAATTATGTATAATTTGTACAATTTGGAAAAGACTTTGTAAGCTTGGATCATTTATACTTAAATACAGAAGTTTGTAAGCATGACAAATCTAACAATAATCATTCTACAGAACAGTGATGCATGTAATACAAAAGGCTCTTCCAAATGAAAAAAAAATCAATTTGGAGGGAGAAGTCAGACTTAGAAAGGCTGAGTTATGTAAACTGGGATAAAACAAAATAATTCACCTGTATCTGTGTGTTGTCCACTTGGCCACCATGGAGGCTGAGCAATACAATTCATGCTTTTCTGCTATAGCAGTAGCTGAAGTTTTCATCTCCTGAAAATGCCAAAGATGAATTCTGTGTACCAATAAATACACATGCAGCATGTCCATACCTGCGAGACACCCATGTCCCAACAGAGGGAGGCCCCAACTGTTTGCACAAATAAAGTTGCATGACACTGTGCTTTTGCCTGACCAACTTTGTACATTTCTAAACAAATTTTGTAAGAGCCAAGCACTATTTTTTATCCAAGCAAGGGAAGTTATCTGGAACCAATGTTTCAAAGGCATCAGCCAAACTGAGGACAATTTTCCTTCCCTGCAATTACAGTGGAAGATGAAGTGTTCTCAAGCCATCTGTGGTGTACTAAGCCAGAGCCTTTGGAATAAAAAATTGTGTGCTCTGACCCAGGCAGAGTCATCACGCAGCTGATAAAGAATAACAAGCCATTCCCAGGAACAGCTGCTACACCAAGAGAGGTTCTAACCTTTCCAGTGTAAGGGAGCCTTGTTAGGCCCTATTGATTTAAAGAGACCTTATCATCTCATAATCTGCAGCACTTCTGAGTAACAGTTTACTGTGCAGAGTTCCCAGAGGTGTCATCTCCAGCAAAACACTCGTCTCCAAAACTGTCCTCTAAGACTGCCTGCCAGCAGAGTCATCAGTTTAGTCCCACCATTTGTGTGTGTGTATAAATGGCAGATTTAAACAGTGTCTTTCAAATCTCTGTGGTAGTGGGAGCATAATGTTTGCTGAGATGAGCAGTCAGCCCTCCATGTCCTCAGTACATGCTCAGCAGAATGAGGTTCTAGTCATGGCACAAAGTGATGGACAGCATGGCCAGTGCAAGGCAGAGCCTTTCCAGACACAGAACTTGTAGCCACGTAGGATCCTCTGTCCACTGCAGACACAGCCAGTTCCTTTTATCTGCCTAGTCACGTGTGTTACTAAATTATTGCCATCCGTTAGTAGGAAGCTCTTGTAGAAGGCCAAAAGGGCCAACTACAGGGACAGCTGGCTTAGGGGAATTCTCCTTTACCTTGCAAAGTGATTTTTCTCTCATAGCACATCAGTCTTGCATGTATCATAACATAAATGGCACAGTAATAACAGTGGGAAATATTCAGGAAGATGTTAGTTTCCAAAGTTTCCACTTCAAATTATTTGACTGAATTCCAATTGTTTCCAAAATAGTTCCATAACTGCAGCAAAGCACAGGGGGATGATTTTTATTGGGTTTTTTTGGTTGTTTTTTGTTTGGTTGGTTGGGTTTTTGGTGTTTTATGTTTGGGGTTTTTTTGGTTGGTTGGTTTGGGGTTTTTGTTGTGGGTTTTTTTGTTGGTTTGTTGTGGGCTTTTTTTTTGTGGTGTATTGTGTCTGAAAATACATGAAAAAAGGAAAATTAAGTTCATGTCTTACGCAATTTGACCTGCAGGATAACGGTAGGCAGCATTTCCTGTAAATAAGATCTTCTATTCCTGTCAACTTTAGCATCTGAAATGATCAGGTAGTTTCGGAACATCTTGGCCAAGTGGCATTAACTTATGTGTTTGCTCTCAAGCTTGACAAGAAAAATCTTATACTGTATCCAATGGGCTATTTTTAAATGCAAATAATCCATGTTTTGGATCAGCAGTCAAGCTGTGTGGAATTACTCACCATGCTCTGTCAGTAGTTTGCTGCTATATCAAAATACTCAAACATTACATCCATCCCCATCTGTAATTGTCACTGTATAATGGGAACGTAGCTGCAGGGATGTATCTTATATATTCCTCTGTTTAAAAGGGTACATCCTGTCTCTGCATGTGAATGACCACATTTTCGTGACAAACCAAAGCTTGTAGCTATATATTGATATATTGTAGGGGTGGGTGTTTTCTTTTTGCTCTCATTAATCAGATTCTGAAGTGCTTCAAATTTCCCTTCCTTTGCAATGTTCTGCATAATGGTAGTTAACATCAATGACTATTGTTTACAATTCCAGTAAACATTTGTTGTGGAAACCAAGCATGTCAGATCTAGCCTTTTAGGTATGTGTTGTATGTGGTATAGTATAAATTACCTTAACATTTTCTTTGCATCTCCCACCTGTTTACTGTGATTGTTGCACAATATATTTAATTTACTGGGGAGATGCTTCAGCTTTTAGAAGTCTAATGATCCATGAGATGGTGAGCCATTTTGACTCTTCCTGTGAAGAGAAGATAGGAAACGTTTTCCATTAGTACTGTATTTAGTATTTGTTACCAAGGAAATGTCTTCTAACTTGGTCACTTTTTATTTAATTTTTCTTTTCCCTTCCTCTGCATTTTTACCCAAAACCTTTCTTCCTGTGATTCTAATCAAGTGTGACCTCATCAAGGTGATGGAATTTCAGAATTTAACCATTTTTTTTCCTAGTTAATTCTCTCCAACTCTCAAAAAAAAATGCAGCCTATTTTACTTAGGTAATCTTGCTTAACCCATTTCTGTATTTCCCCAATGACCTCTACAGTTTTTAAAACCTGGACAAAAATTATTCAGAAGAGCTAAATGAAGGTGTTTTGAAACAAGCATTATTAAAACAGTGAAGTTTGTTGCAGAAAGCATACAAAGCTGGAGATGCAATTAAACTCTTCTTCCACTCTCCCCATTCGTGTACTGCTCAATGGAAACTCATTCTGGCAAAGACAAAAAGCTGTGACTAAACACTGGTGGATGAGTCACTTAGAGAGAACTGGACAGAAAGAAAGAAAAAAAACCCACAAATCTCTGCTGCTTGATAAGAACAAAACTAGGTCCAGATGGTCTCTGTTAATTTTCCCATTTGCCTGAAGAACAGCAGAAAGAAAAATCCAGGGCCACGCTTGCATTTTCAGTAGTTCATGTTTTCCTGGTGCAACAGGAGCTTTCAAGCACAGGGGAACCCTCTCCATCAGGTTTCTGCACAGATTAACACCAATCAAGCCATTCTGAGCACCACATTGCTTGCAGAGGTGTTGATGACAGCTTAATTTCAAATAACAGTTCAGTGAGTAAAGACCAGAATGAATTAGTGAAAATACCGGAGTAACACCTTCATTTCCATGCCATGACTTTGCAGAGGCCAGTGCAACCCAGAATTCCAGCTGCAGAGGATCCCTGTTGAATCCGTGGCCAGATTCCAGCACAGATGGAGTCTCTGAAGTAATGAAAACGAGGCAAATCCTAATAAACCTGTGCAGGCTTAGAGTTTGAAATGTTTATTTGTTCAGGTTTTGGTGGCTTTTCACAAGAAAACTGAAATATGGTAGGTCATGTCCTGCCAAATTTCAACACTTGCTCTTTGGTTTGGAGATCTGAAAGGTTTCCAAGCCTTATTCCTCTCCTTTTATTTCCAGAAGCAACAGAAGTGTTTTGTCTCAGATTGTTCCCTTTCCTTCTACTGCTTCTGAGAGTTTGGTCTTGGATGATTTCAACACAAGGAGCTAGAACTGTCCAAATGCTCAAAAGTGGCACTATGTGAGGACACACTTGGTGCCAATGAGATAAAGAGCATGTAACCAGTAGAGGCTGCAGTGTGTGTATGTGTGTCAGGCTGATGTGCAGGGCAGTGCCTGTCCTTCTGCATCAGCCCTGTAAAGGCATCATGCTTCCCACTATTACACTGTCAGGAAAACATCCCTGAAATAAGGAGCTAAGAGTATTTAAGAAACTGTGCAGTGCTACATGTATGATTCTAATTTATGCAGATCGGAGCTTCTGAGAGTGTTGGTTGATGATTAAAGCTCTGTCAAACAAGACCCTTCAAGTTTAACTTGCAGCTCGGTAGTGGCGGAGCATCACTCAGCACCTATTAATCAGTCCATTTAAATTCAGTGCAAAGGCAATGCAGGCTGGAATACATTTTGAAGAACAATAATGTTAGGAAGCATAACATTTTTTGCAGAAGCTATTGTGTTAAAACAAGTGTAAATCACCTTTGAAGTAGCTAGTCAACAGGTTTGGGCCTGAAGTTCTTGGCTGAAATACTTCTTGCAGATTGATATGAAAAAGTGATTAGTTGTGGGCCAGAATGAAGTAAAACTACTGGCAGCTGCTCTTTGAATTATCCTACTTTTACTGCAAGTTGAAAACTGATACTGTAAGTCAGTTTTAACTCAGGGAAAAAAAAAAATAAGGAAAACAAACCCTACTGACAAGTCAGTTTTAACTCATCAAAAAAAAAAAAAAGAAAAGAAAAGAAGGAAAACAAATGCTACTGACTAAGAGAACATGTGGATATAGGCACAGCTGCCTAACTTTGCCAAGCAAACCACGTAACACTTCCCTGAATTCGTGTCCTATTGTGGTGAGGAGCAGACACTAACCTTTGGCCACCTGTCTTCTCCTCACCACATACACCAGAAGCTGCCTCCTCCCCGGCTTTGCAAGGGAAGCAGATGGAGCTGTGACCTGGATTACACTCTGTGAGGGTTTGCAGCCTCTTCCCTACTGCTCTGTGTCCTGCCAGGGGTGGGAGCAGTGCAGTTACCTGCCCACAGCAGAGACCAGCCTGCAAGTGTTCTTCAGTGGTCAGTGCTGCCAGCTTCAGGTTTGCAAAGGGCAGCACAGTGGTGGTGTGTCCTGCTGGAACAGTTGTCCTGATAGATTTTAATTAGGGTTTAGTCAGGCCTTTTTTCAAAATGTAAAGCAAATCCCACATAGGCATGGACTGAAATAGGAGAAAAATAGATCCAGACAGCCCTTAGAACTGAAGTGTCAGTGTGAGGAGCACCACAGGGGGAAATGTGTTTTGAGTTGGCCTTTAGGCCTGACTTTAGCTGTGGACATGAGGAGGTTTTGTTATTGGGATTTTTTTTTTTTTGCTTTGCTTTAACGTGATGAAGGAGAAAAAACTTAAAAGAGGCCTTTGCTTTTAAAAAGTTTGCTTGTTCTGGAAGAAAATTCAGAGGAAACAGTGATTTGAAAAACTCAAGAAAATTAAATGTACATGTCTGATATTCACCGAGTTTATTTTACATGTTCTTGGTGTTTATAGATTGGAGATGCTTGACAAAGCACAAAGGGTTTTTTACAACAAAAGTGACCTTTTACCACAACACAACTGCATGGAAGAAAAGTTTCTTCAGTTATCAGCTTAATTTCCAGATTAGTTGGGTTTGTGCTTGTTTTAAAAAGTTCTACTGTGCTTTCTTGATTGCTTCCTTAGAGTTATCACAGCATTGCTATGCTTCTTGGAATGCAGTTTGTCAAAAGGAAGACAAGAGAAGAAATGAACTCAACTTTTAAACTTGACAAGGTCAACCAAAACCCACAATTTGGAAGTTCTTTTCTGGCTGCTTATAGGATAAAATGGGTGCTAAGGAAGTGTTGTGAGCATTCATACTCCATCAACGATTTGATCCCAAGATGAAATAAAAGACTTGTGAATTACAAACTAATTGTTGTAGCCTTTTAAAGCACTGGTTTGGGTTTTGTTGTGATGGTGGAATAGTCATCAGAAAGTGATGGAAGGATTGCCATTTGAGACATTTAAAGAATGGGGGCAGGGAAAGCTGTTTCAAATATTGCTGAGAATAATCCAGCCCTGAATTTGCTTTGCTACAGTATTCCATCAATAACAAATAATTCCCTGGTCAAGAGAAAGTGCCTTTTGCACTTTACCATTGGCTGCTTGTAATATATTCCAACAAAGAAACATAAGATTCAAAAATACATTCTTTGCATAACTCAAGTGCTGCTAAGAAACAACAAAACATCATTAAAGTTAGATTGCAAATACCACAAGCAGCAGAATCTTCTCTTGTGTAACATTCTTTCTGAACAGTTCTATTACAACACATTATACATGGTAGGAGCAATATTTACGGGATACAGGGCTTGTGAGATTAAGAAATATAAATTAAAACCAAGAGCAACTGAGTCAACCTCATTTTATATAGAGCTAGACATGGAGAACCCCCAAGATCTGCTCACATTGTGGATTGATGATGGTTCATTTCCAGCCAACAGTCAGCACAGAGCTGATCTCACACAGCCTCTCCACATGCAAAATGCAAGTTTTGTAAAGCTAGGTCAGTCTGACTGCTGGCTGGTATGCTTCTACTCTATCCTGATTTTCAAGAAATCCCTCCTCTGAGATTTCTCACAAGCTGGTTGAGCTAAGTAGAGAAAGACACACCTTGTCAGGAAGGATCTGGAGCTGAGAGGCAGCAGGACCCTGCAACCACGATCAGGACAGCAGTCAGATGGGTACACGTGTCTGGGGATTTATGTCTGCTGGGTCTGTCTGTGTCACTCAGCACAGCTCTTTGATCCTCTATCAGAATTCTTCAGTTGTGATTCAACTAAACCAAAATTTTTAACTTTCACAAAGTACTTCCAACTGAACTAATGTCATTGCCCTTTCTTTCAGACTTTGGCAGGCATCAAAACCTCTCTACAAGTGTAGAATACAGACTGCTGAGGAGGGGAGATAAATACAGAGTGAAGGGAGAGCAGATGTAAAAATTGATAAATCACACCAGAATGACAATCTCTAGCACAGATATAAAAATTGTTAAATAATGCTAGAATGGTAAAATGTAGAAAACATCTTATGCAAGTTCATCAAAAGACAGGATGCAAAAATAGAGGAATGGGTCAGGTTTACAAAATTTACCACTCTTTAAGTTTTTCAAAATGATCAAAGAACTGTATGGCAATGAGTTTTCTAAAGGATTATCAAAGTGACATAGCTTCCGCTAAAATGAAAATTATGAGACATTGACCTGAGGAAAAGTCTAATGGGAGTTTAGGAGAAACTAATTATTTCAAAGTAAATATACACAGGTTTTCTTGAAAAAAGATTCATCAATGACAGCTGGGGAAAGTATTGTATAAAAATGAGTCAAAAATTCCATTTATTTAGCACCCAAGAAAGGACAAATAATGCAAATGTGATGGGCATGTGATATCTGTGCAAAGTCCCAGATGTTCATTGGAAACATCTTAGAGGAGTTTATCTTGAACGCAGGAGGTGCTGGAAGCAGGTAGCAACTCCTTTAATCCAGCTGAGAATAAAGTATTGGTGCTGGGGATGACTAAGGTTGTCTTTTCAGAACTATCTGAACTAAGCCTGTGCTCTGGCTCATTGCTGCCTAAGCCAAAAGCAGCTGAAGCACTTTTGTGGTGAGCTCATTTCAGATAATGGGCCATTAGGAATGTTGCTTGTTTCCAAAGGGCTGGTCTTACACACACACATATACATTAGCATTATATTACCATTATACACAAGTGCTGTGCAGGCATGAACCAAAGGAAATGAGAAGTTTGAAACCTCTGTTTTTATTTTATTTCAGTACTTGGGCTTGGAATTCAGGGCTTCATCCCCTCAAACAGTCACATCTTTCTGTCTGCAAACATTTGGATATTCAGAGATCTTCTGATACTCACAGCTGTAAATTGCTACAAAAAAAAAAGGCATAACTAGTAAGAGAAAATTCTAGTAACAATAACAAAGCATTGCATTTTCATCAGGAAACTACAATATAACAGTGGAGAGTCTAAGTGGTGCATAACAGCCCTGAATGGAAAGAGTGGACCAAAGCAGCCATATGTGTGCAAAGAAAGAAATCAAAGTATTTCTGCATAACTGGAGAATGGTCCCAGTCTCTTTAACTACAAAAACTTATGAGAATGCAGTCAGTGATGCTTAAGAACTAAAGGAAGGAAAAGAAAAATTAAATCCCAGCTGTCAACTGGGCAGCATGGACCACATAAATATCCACTAGTACCAGCACTACACAAGTAGATATCCAGAGTGCAAAGGTCGAATAGATGGTTGTTTATTTTTATCCTGCATTGTGTGATTTCCACAGCTCCGAGTCATCATCCATAATATGGGATATGGATGTGCTTCCCCAGCACGGCAAGCTGGAACTTGGAAAAGAAAGCCAAGCTGTGCAGATGTTGGCATGCCAGAGTTAGGCTTTTAAATCCAAATTGTCCAGCCTTTTTTATTATTCTTGTTTTATTCTGGGTTATTTTATTTCTCTCTATTATAGTAAACAAGAAGTGTTTATTTTTAAACAGCTATAAAAACAGTTAAGTCCTAAAATAGGTGGAACAAAACAAAGCTAAATGGGAATTCTTGTTTAATACAGTCATGCATTCTAATTCCTACTTTGCACTAGGGGCTGTTCCACAGAAAGTTTTAGGGAGCATAAGTATTCCCATTAATTCATGTTAATCATAAAAATTACTTCACTTGAAAGGTTCTTCTGCAAAATATTAATGCTCTGAGCAATGGTATTACTTTCAAATACAAAATTAGAAATATTTGGAAATATTTTGAGGATGTAGTTATATAGAATACTTATATTTAAATCCTGCCAGTTTTGAATGACATAACAAAGCCTTAAAGTACAAAGTATTCCTACAGTGTCTATAAAACAAGGCCAGTGAGGAGTGAACATGGGAGGGGATAAAAATGCAACAAAATAAAGCTTCAGTTTAGCAATATCTCAACCTGATAAGACAATACTACTGCCTAAATAGTGTGGCAAAAAAATTGAAGTGTTGGAGTAAGTAGAGCCCAGGTTAGAACACCAGAAGATGACATTTATGGCATTTTTAGTATTAATGAGGAAAAAAGTGGAATTTGATGAAAAACAAATTAATAAAATAAATAAAATAGAAAGTCACAATCAGAGAAAAGAAATGCCACAACATGTGAACAGAAGAAGAGAGAAGAGAGAATCTGTGATTTCACAAGAGCAAACCAAATGTTATATTTTATCCCATCTGTTTATGTTGAAAACCAAGTAGGGCTGAGATTCCTATCACTAAGAGCTTCTGAGCTCCAAAAGGACCGTGGCTGACTGTTATGTCACTGCACTTCATAACTAACTCCTTCAGATTATTCAGGTTTCTTTCTGAATGAAGGAAAACCCATTGGAAATTTAATTTATGCTTTTATTTTAAAATAACAACGGCTCAGAATACAGTCTGCAAAAATGTCCAATTTGTTTTAATATGTCTGTCCCTACATTTTCTAATCATTTTAACTGGCGGGGTACCTATGAGGCTGATTCAGATCAGAACCAAGGTGAGTATTTGGAGCTCAAGGTGGTTTCCCTGCTATTCTGTGAGAGGTGAATATTGCATCCTTTCCCTTCTCTCAGGTGTCAAATTACCTACCTGTTGTGGAAGTCCTTGGCCCAAACACTTCTCTCACAAAATGAATGGTACAATTTTAGGTTAGGAATATGCCTGTAAGTTACAGGTGTGGAATTCTGATGGCTTTTATAGATTCCTTTGGATGGCACTCCAAAAAGTACATTGGTTCAAGCAGTGTGTGCTGCACTGTTACATACAAAGGTAGATATACACTGTTGTACGCTGCAGCTAAATATTTTTATTTATTTCTTATCCTTTCATTTAGTATGTAAATTTCATTATGTAATTAATGTAGGTGCTTTTGAAAGAATTGAATTTTCTTTCATCAAATTTCATTGTGTTTGGCATGCCTGTGTAGAGAAATTATTCACTCTTCTTCACAAAGTCAGTGTAAAAGAGTGTTGCAACAGTATCTGCCTCTGGTATGGAAAAAGGAGTCTGAGAAAATTAAACTTTTTACATATAACTGGGGAAAAAATGATATCATGGAGCCTAACATCTTTAGTGCACGTGATAGCATGGACTGCAGGCAGTGGAATTATAACTGGCGTGGATACCTACAGTGCAGGTAAAACCAATATGTTTGCTCTGCTTGTTGTAATAGAAGAGCAGTTGAAAGAAGGATACCTGGAAATTTTAGTGGGTTAGTTAATGAGACATTATCAGAGTGAATTGTTTGACATATTTACAAAAATTAAAATGTTCATTTTTTTTTCCTTTTCTAGTGTTGATTATATGCTTTAAGCATTCTAGAAACACAAGCAAATGATGAGTCTTCTTTTAGTGATTTATATATAATTTTCTTAGTGAATTAATTTCTCTGCTTAATGTAGTAACAGACAATGCTTCAAATGGAATTTAGGAGCACCCATTTCCACCCTGTTCAGCTATATATGTATGGTAAGCAGGAAGAGTTACTAATGACATTTTGCCATAAACAGCATTCAATATGCTGAATTAAAATGTTTTGTTTGTTTCCCAAAATATTCTATATAAAATATCTATGAAAAGCATACTCAAGAATCATAAACTTTTCACAGACTTTAATTGATAGTCTTGGGAGTAAATTACAGCTATCAAAATATTTACAATGCAGCAAAACAAGAAACAAGGTTTGGAAGGAATTATATATGGTTGTATGTAAACAAAGCTTTGGCAATGTCAAATCAAGAGGAGAGATTAATTTGATGGTTTGGTATTCTGTAACTGCTCTGCAAGAATGCTTTTTGCTTTTCTTGGAAGCAAGTGGTACCAGATAGTATGGGAGGTGGAAGTTAGAATAGTTGGAGTTCTGATCTGATACAGCAGCTTTATTGTGTAAACAAAACCTCTTCTTCCCCATTTTTTCATATCTCAGCTATAGTGCTTATCTGTGACCCATTAGCCAAATGTGCAGTTTCTGCCAAAGTACAACAGGAGGGCGATATATTTTCATGAATGAAATGTAAAGGCCACCTTGTGTGGAAAGGCAGATGGCCACCCCTTAACCCAGATTACTTCAGTGAGTGAAAATTCTGAAATCTTAAGCTTGTTTAACTTTTATAATTAAAAAAACTCCAAGGACATTCCTGAACATGCAGATTTCTGGAGTGACAGAAGATCCCCTACAGTTTGTGACTAATCCATAGACTGATTAGTTGCAGAAAGATATAAACACAATCTAAGTTTGGAACTTCTTCTGCCACTGCAATTTCATGTTTGCAGAAGCTTCCTGAGAAAACATAAACAGTCCTTAGAGGAGAAAAAAGTTCTTTCTACTAGGCCTAATAAGATTAAATCCTAAAAGGTAACAGCATGTTTAACATCTGCTTGCCAATCCGTGAGGCTGGATTATAGGCTTATGTTATAAAATATCTGCCAGGAGAGGCTGAGGAGTAATGTCACATGAGATCTTTTCTCTGAAATAACCTTGAGCATTCAGAAGTTACATCTTAGTCTGTGAAAATATAACTCTTAAATACTCATTTCTAATTATTTCAAAGATAACATATTTTATGCAAAGGCAGAGGGTTGATATAGGCAGGTCTTACCAGTTATGTACCTTCTTTGTTAAGTTCTCATTTTCTGAGTGTTTGAATTAAAATTCAGTACAATTGGGGATGGGATTGGTAGTCTGCTTGAGCTCCTGAGGGGCATTAACACAGGGTTTTGCTGGGCAGGATTTGTTTTACATATATTTAAGCTAGTTATATGTGAACAAATTGTACAAATTACACTGCCTGCAGCTTGGACAGCCCCAACACTGAGCATTATCCAAATAGGAAATTTATTGCAAAAATCCTATGTCATTCAGAGTTTAGTTTTCTTTTGCTTACTTAAGACAAAATGTAAGGACTTCATGCAGTCACGTTGGCAGCTTATGGGTAACTCTGTCTATTTATGTAACCAGTACTTATAATATTAACACTGTTAAAATAGCAAATAAATACAACTGAAATAAGGTATTATGGAGTACCTACAAAACTGAGAAGTCATAGAAGATCTCTTTAAAGTTTGAGGGGGTTTGTTTACAGTAGTAATAAATTCATTAATTAGCCTATTTTATTGTGAACCTTGTGAAATTTTAGTTGTGGATTTGGTTACTTTTTCCATACACATACATTTATGAACTGGGCTTTATTTGGAATTTCAGCATATTGTTCACTGATCTATAGCTATGATACAATATATGATATATGATTGATGTGAGTTATTGTCTCCCTTAAATGCTGTGTGGAATTGCTATTATATTACACGCTTTCCACATCTTTGCTGATAGTATCAGCCATCCAAGTCCCTCCTGATAATAATACTGATCCTTCCCATTTGTGGCAAGTGCTCTGCTTGAGATGATCCAGAGCATCTTCAGCCCACACGTGTAATGAATACTTGGTTAAAGCCTGTGTTTCCCACACCTGAAACAGCTGGAGGAATACCTGTTGCATTGGATACATTGCTCGTGTTTGTACCATTGAAAGTGATAACCTGTGACAGGTTTTCCCTTTTCAGCACAATTTTGAAGAATCACTCACATTTCATAGCCTGCACCTACCATCCCTGGCAAATGAGGTTGAAAATGTACTTTTATTCCCCTTGGTTTAAATGAAGCATCTTTGATACTTGGTTGGAAATGCTTGAGCTCCAGGCTGCTTTTCCTACAGCCTGAGTTCAGCTGCTGTGCTATGGTTACCAAGTCTGAGGTACTCTGGGGACAGCTCAGAATCAGACCTGCCACCTGCAGTAGAGGCAGGAGGCAGAGAGCAAGCAGCTGCAGTGTGCTTTGGGAAGCTGCAGCAAAGGGGACTTCAAATTCCTTGCTGGAAGTTGTAAGAGTCTCTCACACCACAAAGACTTTCATGAAGTCCTAAGCATCTGTAGTGGTTGCTGTTGTACATGTGATATGCAGTATCTTGAGCCCTGAAGCTTTTAGTTAATGTCCAAAGAAGCTCTTTGTGTGCCTTGTGGAGCAGCTGTGCCTCACACTGCTCCCTGCTGTGCACCTTTGAATGTTGATGGTGGGTTCTGTAGTCTACCTTCTCCAAACTGCTTTGGATTCTAATTTTCAAACACTATTCCTTTTGTGGTTTTCATTGTTGGAATGTTGGTCCTCTGATAACTTGCAACTGGAAGCACAGAAATGTTATAATATTCACTGAAAGTGAATTACTTGATGTTGCATACTGATGTCATGTTAGGCACGAATCCTCATTAACTCGGTCAGATTTTCCAACTTTACTTAAAGTCGTTCATTTCAAGGAGACTGATTAATGCAGACTGAATCAAACCCAAATAGCAGAGGGTATGGGTGGTGTTTACTTTGACTTTAATAAATCTGAAGACCTAGCTTTATTCAAAACCACAGCTAAAAATATCTTTATGACAGAAACTATATGATAGCAACACATTATGCTGCAGAAGGAACAAGGGGTAATAAAAACATATTTAAATCCAGTCTTCTGCTGGATATAGGGAATTTTGCCTAGTAAGCAAAGATTGATTTTAGCTTTTATACTTATTTCACTACTAATTCTTCTTTTTATTTTATCCATCATTATTATAAGTCTGACAACAGAAGTAAAACCAAAATAGTTCCTCAACTGGCATATTTCACAGTCTTGAGGCAAGGGAAAGGAAATAGCCCTGCTGATTGCGCAATTATAGTTAATGCTTTGTAGAGTAACACACGTAAATACTCAACATCATAAAAAATATGCCATGGTAGTGTTAGAATTATACATAAACAGCATTATTAGTCTTTGAATGAAAAGCAGTTAGGTTAGGCCTGCTGAAAAAGCCACCTCTGCAACCTTTGAACTCCTTAGAAAACATCAGTAATTTTCCATTCTTTTCCATAAAACGTATTATGGGCATGGAATTCTGTTCATCTAAATGTGCAGCTTGACTCATTGAACGAAAGCAATGTAAATGAAATCTGAATTGCATCTGTGTCGTGTTATAATGAATAACGTCTGCTTACTAAGACACTGAGTCAAGGACCTTGTTCTCTGCGGAAGGAAAATATTTGTGTGTTGCACTGGAAAAGCTGACAGGCATACATCTGTGTGCTCTGCTCTACATGCTGAACACGAGAAATAATGCAAATTGTTGATTTGGCTAGGAGGAGGAAAAACATGGCTCGAGAATCATACTGCTTTCTGCGTGACTAATTTTGAGAAGCAAATGCAGTCTTGAGCACTTTTTAAAAAAAAGGTTTGCTTAGTTTGCCGTTCATATTTTGTATTACTTGTGGTATTAGCTTCAGTCTGGAATGTCTTAAGCAAAGTTCAACAAGTAAATCAACAGCTATTTTCATTCAAGATAGATAACTGATTAGCAGAGCAGGATATGAAACGGGATATCTTAATATGGTCTGAATTTTTCATGCTTGTTCATGTAGCTTTGAATAAACACTTTAGCTTCCTGAACAAGCAACCCTTGTTACAGAGTTTGAGAGGTCTGTATGATTTATATGAGGCCTATTCTAAGCTGTCTAAACTTTTCTGATTTTGAATTTCACTGGAAGGTCAGCTCTGAATGTGAACAACTTTAAGCATGACATTGGACCTTCCTCTGTTCATCTGGTCCAATTGCATAAAACTATTTGAGTAGGTACAAGATTTCTTTCAGAGTAATATGACAATAACACATCAAGATTTCTAAAAAGTCATCTCATAAAAGTAACCATTTTCATTCCTTTCATTTGTATATTACAAATGCTCATATATGCAATGCTTCTTTTACAACTGCAAGCACAATTTAGAAGACATTTGTACAAAGCATGCAAAAATGCGGAAAACCTGTGTGACCTTTTAACAGATGGGGGTTCAAATAGTTTTCCAGTGCTCAGATTAAAAAAATGAGGGTTTTGCTTGGAATATAAGGAAAATACGTACTCGTTAGGTTGGTCATTACCTAGCTGCTGCCAGGAGGGGACTGGAAGACTTTGGGGTGCTGAATCTTGCTGGCTGGCAGGACCAAAAGAGTCCAAAATTTCACTGTATCAGCAAAACAGAAACAGTGCCAGAAATGCAAACTGATGCTGCTTCTCCAGGTGCTATGCTTTTCCCAAGCGTTGCTTGACTGACTGTGCTGATGGCTGGGGCTCATGTGTCCCAAAATTCAAGGCTCATCTTAGCTAGAGATTAGCACCCAACTTTGCACACAAGAAAGACTTAGGTAAAGGGAGCCTTCTGAGCCCAAAACTCTATCAAAAAAAAACAAAACAAAAAAATCAGACATAGTAAAAGCTGCTGCCAGTTATTACCTGGGCATCTCCTTGTTTTGACACTACAGTTCCTTTTCTACCTTATGCATTGCTCTCAGGCATGCCCAGGGCTGCCTCTGTGTGGATAGCTTAGAGGCTGTTTTCTACCCAGGCTTGATTCTGGTCCAAGAACTAGACAGCTGAACAGCTAAACAAAAGGCAGCCCCAGTGAAGTGCATGCTCCAGGAGCATATATTACACATTCTTGGGCAGCTGAGAACTTCACAGTGTTAATAGTTGTGGTAATTTAAACAAGGCTGAAAGAGTAACCTCTCACCATATGGAACACGCGTGTAGGAGCACACGCACATACTGCAGGGCACCTCTTTGGGCCTCTGTCTATCCAGGTTTATTTTTAGAAGCTCTAAGGAAAGCTCTGCTCTAAGTGTTAAGTAGACTGTTGTAGATGGGGTTTCCATTTCCTTATCAGCCTGAAAGGTCTCATTCCCTTGTTTCCCCAGGGAGAAACTTTCACCACTGCTTGTCTTGCGCCTTTTCAGTGCTTTTGTCTATATACCAAAGGCTCTTGGTTTATACCCTACTGGAGTCTCCATAACCTTGCCATTTGTGCAGGTAGGAGGACACCTTTGCTGAGAAACTAATGTTCATTAGCATAAAATGTTTTTTTTAATATGTAGCCCTTTCTGCATAATAGATATGAAAATATAATGTGAGATATATATATAAAAACATTTATTGAAACATTAAATCACAGCAATGACATCCTAAGCTATGCAAATCATTATTTAAAATTAAAACACTAAAATTGTTATGGTCCAGCTGACATTTAAAATTGTCTTACCTTCTGAGTAAATTTGGGTTCAGAAAATTTGTTTGCTTTATAAGAAATATTGATGCAATCCATACATATGGGTAAGCAACACTTTTTGTAAGTGATATCAGCATCCAAACTCAATTATACCTTGTTTCCTACAGCTCTCAGGCCCTGAGAGGGATTCTGTTTGCACACTGTGCCATTAGTCCAGTATTCACTTCAGTAATGTCAATGGACACCAATTAAAACCAATGAAATCTTTTATGAGTGTTTGAAGTAAAATTTCTGCTAAAACAAGAGTCAAAGTTTCTAGGACTTGGTTTCCTACTGCAAAATACAAACAATTTCACTGAGACTTATTCTTATCCAGAGTAACAGAAGCGACTGCCTGGCTCCTTAGTAGCTTGTGCTGCCTGCTCTGAGTTACAGCATCAAATCGTTTACCTCAAGTAATGCATGTTTTATTTATGCATTGGCTTGGAAAAGGTCTCTTCAAGGACACAAACGAAAATTCTTGTATTTGTTCCTGGAACTAATGTTACTTTAAATCTGCTTGGGTTGTTGTGTTATTTTTTGCCCTTGAAATGGGGTCTCTGTGTTGTAAGTACATGTTTCAAAGCTGCCATGTGAGACTCTGTCATTTTCACAGTCTGCAAACTCTTTTAATAAATCTGAATAATTTCTAATTTGTTTATATTTTAGTATTTCATAGCTTTCTATTTGGACCAAAAGTTGATTTTAGTAGTTTTAAGTGTAATTCAGTATTACACAAGGGTTTATAATTTGAGATGTAAATCAGGCATAACTACCATTTAATTTAGGCCATTGTACTAGGTATACTTTTCTTCATTTCTTCTCTTTCTCTTGTCAATTTACACAATGTGATGTTTAAATTGTTTGTCTCAGTAATTTTGTTCAACATTGGGGATTTTTGGCATATATATTCATGTATTTGGACACTGTGATCAAGCTTCAGTCTTACTTTTGGCTTCTCAAATGTGCCATACAAGCCATTGCTTCTAGCACTTGAACACATCTACATCTGTTCTGTATTAGCCTATCTTTTCTTGAGAATTAGTTGAGAAAGGAATAAAAGGACTTTGATTCTCATCCTTTTGGTATTTCACTCTTGCTTGGGTGGCCAAATGTGACTGAAAACAGTATATCCTAAATACTCCGAGCTTATACCCATTCAAATACAATTTAAAATTTTCTCAGAGAATCTTTTGGGTTTGGTTGTTTGAGTTTTTTTAGTACACAGTTACAACTGTATTTTATTGCAGTCACCCCTGTCTTCTTGGTATTGCAGTGACACTTTGAAATGAACCTTCTTGATTTATGTTGGCTCTAGGCAGGCCCCATAAAATTCTCCTGAAGATGGAAGATGACAAAGACAAAGCCATAATTTTGAAATATTTGAGTGAAAATAGGCACATGGAGCAAAAACAATAGTCTGAGTTTCCATCACTTAGAATATCACACAAATAAATATCACACATTTCCCTTAGCATTCCATATTTTTCTGCTTTCAGTCACCCCCACTACCCCCCAGTTTACATCAGAAGCCAACATAGGAGGAAGGCAGGCTGAAGCTACAGCTGCTGCTTTGATATGCTGCCTCATGACAACCTAGTTCTGTCAGATCAGATGTTGTGAGGAAGTTTTGTTCTTCCATGGAAGTGGGAACAGAGCAGAACAGACAGATGTGATCACTGATTTAATCCTTCACAATCCTTCATGCTCAGCACCACTTTCATTTTCATTGAGCCTTTTTACTGTAAAGATCAACTCCTGGTTTTCATCTTCCTATGGACTACTGTGTTGTGAACTCAAAGTTGTAGTTCTCCTCTGCTTCCCCATGAGCAGAATCACAGATAGAGATTCTCAAATCTGTATGGTAAGGAACTGAAATTTAACACAAGTGTGAATCCTGTGGTTTAAGCGTACCTCTATATGTGATTTCCCAATCACTGCATCTTTTATTGCTTTTTTGCTATAAAAAGTGATTGTTGCAGAGGTAAAGGAAAGCTCTTACATCAGCCAAGTGTAACCCTCACCTCTATTCTCTGGCTCTTTCAACCTTTACAACGTTAACAGTTATTGTGACTGGAAAACAACAGACACATTTGGCCAAGCAGCCTAAATGTAAAAACCATACTTTCACGCACAGTTGTAATCTGGAAAGAGGACTCTCTGTAACTTGTGGGCCAAATGGGAGCGAGACAGAAGCATCAGCACTTGCAGCACAGCAGTCACCCAGGGCTATGCCAGAAGGACAGTGCCACCAGGGCAGGCACACATTAATTCAGCAGCCCTTGGCAGTGTGGTCACAGGGAGCATGAACCTCATTCAAAGTCACACGCCCAGAATGCTCTGGATACAGTCCAGAGAAAGAAGAAATGCAAGTACTGTTTGCTCAGTCCACAAGAGACAAACCTCATGTCTTGCACAGTAGCCCTTCCTGCTCCAGAGTGCTCTGCCCAGCAGAGTTCTTGAGAGATTGCGAAGAACCAGTGAGGGTAAACACAAATGTCAAAATTGTCATAGCATCCAGGCAAATATTTGGATTGTCCCAGGTACTTGTTCAAAGGATGTGCAAGGATGTGCTACAGCAGTCACGCTCAGTAGAAGATTCTGATTATCTTCTAATGTTTTCCCTCTGTCCCTCTAAAAGTACAGCTGTAATGGAAATGTGTCATTAGTTTTGCTGCTCGCTGATTTCTTCATTAAAATTATCATTCTCACAATGAGAAAACAGAAACACTCTTTGCACTGCAATGGAATTGAAGCGCTCAAAGCCTTTGGAAACATCCTACCCTTTGAAATCATATGCAAAATGCTCAGGAATGTAAAACTGGCCAGATCTTCCCATTTCTATTCTCTTTTTCTATCATTAGGACACACTGTCTGAAAGTAATAGAAGTAAGAAACTCTGAAGAGTGGGTTTTAGTAATTTTCTATTTTTGGTTCTGGATTTTTAAAGCATACATGAAATAAAGGTTTCTTGATGCATTGTTTTTTCATTTGGGAAACTGTTTTCCAAATATATGACAATCATAATGAATTATTATTTTAAAATACAATTTTTCTCCTGATAGTGCTTAAAATTATCATGTATCATGGTATGCATCTCTTAAGTACCTAAATACAGTATATAATTTAAGTATGAGCCAGATCTCTGTAAATGCCATCAAATAACCTGAACTTCTATAACTAACTTTCCAAGTAACACATTCTGATTTACTGCTTTGCTGGTAACACAGGAAGGAACTATAGGGTTAGAATTTCTTTCAGGGCTGCCTTTTAACAAAAGTAGTGAAGCCTATGCACCAAAAACTCTTTGTAGCACTTATCACCTCTCTCCAATATTATTTTTTTTTAAAGTCTAAATCTGAATTTACTTCTTTTTGTTCATGTATGTGTCTTTTTATATAAGTAGCAAGTTTTTGGTGGTTGAGGATAAGATCTTGCTTCACAAAGTATGCCTTTCAGAAAGTCTTGCTCTCTCTGGCATTTTCCATCCCAAGAATTCAGCAGTCAGTTGGAGAGGAATGAGAAGGGAAAATTTCTGGGGCCTGAGCAGCAGAATTTAATATCCAAAACTGAAAAGACTCCCAGATGAACACAGCAAACCAGACAACCCAGTAGACACGAACTCTGGCCCATAACCTGCAGACAAATCTGTTCGCATGGCCAATTACCTCCACAGCTCAATGATGTCAGTGGAAACCCAGGAGAGGTAAGGATTTGTGGGCAGAGCCTTGAGTCTGCTCACGCTGGGGAAGCTGCTCAGGTATTCCATGTCTTTGTAAAGTGAGACAGACTTCAGACTCCTGTTACCAATCCATACTTTACAGTAGGCCCTGATTCAGTTCAAGCCACTAAGAATTAATTGCTGGCTGTCAGGCTGAGCTGGATGCTGCACTCATCCTTCATTGCTGGGAAGTAAGCTCCATATCTTGGTCAAAGGCATAAGTGGAAATAAGATTTTTTTTTTCATCCTGCTATTATCTCCTCTTTTGCTACACTACAAAACTTATTCAATATTGCCCCAGTTTTGGTTATGCATGAGGAGACACAGACTAAGGTGAAATTGGACTTCTAGGAGAGTTTCAAGGGACATTGGATGGTTATGTAACTAAGTCAAAACAATGGTGCTGTAATTTTTTTACTTCCATGACAAGATTCTATCCACAACTAAATTCTTAATGCTAGTTTATAAATGTTAAAGGCATATGTTCTATCCATACTTCATTATAATCTAGTCATCACTTATGAAATACAGAAGAAATGTGTTTTATTCATTGATCTCACAATTTTGTTATTCCAAACTTAGATACATATTTTTAAGTATTTTTAGTTCTGTTTCCTCTTATTGTCTCTACTTGTTTCCCCTTTCCTGATGTTGTCTATGCTTAGCCAAAAAGTAACAGATGTTCCATTGATTACTAATGTAGAAGACTGACTTGACTTGCTCAAGTCTTTAGAGGAAAGCAGAGAAGTCCTCTGAATAATTCAGACTTCCTGGTATCTTTTCCTTCACTCTGTCGCTGCTTCTATTTTCTTTCTTTAGACCCCTTCACTCCTTAAGATCATACTTTTCTCCCAGAATGCTGTTCTGAAAGCTTTTTCTCTCAGGAATCTAAGCTAGTTTAGTCTGATTTTTGACGGACCAAGGGAAATATCTGATTGCCTTAAATTTGATTTGTTGCATTTGTCTATATTGAGTTCCACAAATGACATCTTAATTAGTTTCATGGGTTTTAGTACAGAGAGTTGGCTAGGAACAAAGCACATGACTGAGAGGAAGAAGCATCTATGGCTGTTGTTCTGCCTGACATTTTGGGTTAGCAGAGGTATCCCTTTTAAAATTCAGTTCTTCCATTCTACCACCTCTAACACAAGTGTTTGCAAGAAATATCTGCGTGTACACTTTGAGATACTGCAGTGAAGGCACACTGAAAGGCAATTTACAATCACTGTGGCCATTATAGCCTTTTCTCTTCAGCCTTTAGTACAACATAGAAGGCTAATGGTGCTGCAAAGTTTTCAATTCCTTATTAAAATATACTTTTGAGTTCATTAACTTTAGCTGTTGTCCGCACTGCATAAAAGTCATGTAAGGAGCACCATTACAGAAAATGAGGATAGTAGCTCAGTATTTCTTGGAGCACCAGTGTTGTGGCCAGAGCTTCCCTTATCACAGCCTTGCAGCTCTGTGTGAACAGGGCTCTGAAAGGCTCTGAGCTTCCCCAGTAGGTATTTCGCTGCTATATTCATTTTAAGAAATACAGACTCCTGTGATTTTGGCTATTACTTTTCTCTGGCATTGCTGAATTATTTTATAGCACACAAACATTCCCACACTTCAGCTCACGTCTCTGGCAAGACAGCAGCCACGGTTCCTACAGAGCCAGAACATATGGAAGGCAGCCATACAGCTGACATAGGTTGATTTAAAAGACTGGTGAAAGAGAGTGAAGTAATGAATCCTCCAAAACAGGAGGCTCTCGGAAGAAACTATTGCTGCTGCATGATTGACCTTTCCATTCATTCCTTCTGGTCTCTGCTAAGAGCATCTTGGCCTTCACAAAACACTTTTCCAAAAAAACCTTGGACTAAATGGAGAGGAAAGACATTCTATCTACCGTACGCAAGGTTTTTACTTCAGGTGTTCATTTACCTTTCAGAAACCCATAGTGTTTAATTTCTTTTTTCCACAATTTTTTTTTCTCTTTCAAGTACTGGAACCACAGGAAAATCCTCAAGACCCTTAGACCATGCTCTAACAAAGTTCATATTTATGAATTGCAATATGGATATTTATTAATTTGTTAACTACAATATGCATAGATTCTCAGGAGTGTCCTGTGCAGGGACAGGGGTTGAACTCTGAAGATCCTTGTGGATCCTTCCAACTCAGGATATTCCATGATTCTATGATAGTTATTGCAGTCCTAGCCTCCTTTTCAGTCTTGTCAGGATACACAAAGAATAATAATAATGGGAAAAGACATCTTTTGCTGGTTAGATTATGTGTTTGTGTTTTACTCCTAGTTGGGTCATACATAGTGAACGATGTCTGCAGGAGCTCAGAGGGATAACTCTCTTGATAATCTGTGGTGTAGCCAATATTGTTCCTGTTAAGTGCCCTCTGCACACAAAAAGCAGGGTATTTCTGTGGACTTCTGTTTTCCTTCTTGCAGGTCACTGATACAGCTAAAAAATTATTTAGTGAAATCATATCATGATATGAATATTTTAGTTCCATTCTTTTAGTATTTGGTTTTTTTCTTTGCATAGAACTGTTCACATCCTAATAAACATTCGGTTTAGAGTATTTAATTAAGAATATTACTCTTAAGCTAAAAAATCATGTTACATTTTAGTCTAAAGAGGTTAGGTGAAAATCCATAAGGTATGGCTTTAAACCACTTTTGTGAGATGTTGTCCTGCCCTAACTGGGATTATTCAGACATTTAATATTAAGTGAAAAGTTTTGCTGAGCAATGACCTTGTGTAAGCATTATATCTTTCTTGCTTTTAAAGAATTAGGGGGAAATATGGGAAAGCTAAACAACACAAACTGAAACAAGATGTGCAGCTTCCCTGGAATATCAATCTGTAGACAGAGAAGAGAAAAAAAAAACAACAGATGCAGCGTCTGGGAAATTGAATTCAAGGTGAATGTGAGTAAAAAGCTTCTCTTGAAAGATAATACAGAAAATTTATGAATATATCTATGCCAAAGACATTTTTATTTCTTGTTAACATTATATTCCAATAGCCCATGTAGAATAAAGAGAGAGTTTAAATTTTTTTAAGTTATTTTATCATTACAAGGTAAGACTGCCCCTGTATCCTACGGTGATGGGCTGTTAATTTTCATGTAATAGATAGTAATTTTGAAAACTTTTTTGGTACTGTAAATAAACTCCCTGTGTTTAAGACACATGAAACTAGAAGGTTGGTGTTAAGATGCCTTTCCTGTGTGGGACTTCTGTATATTTTCTTTCCTGTATCATTATCCTAATAATATAATCTATCATTTCCAGTTTCAGAAGGCAAGACTCAAGTCCTCTGTCATCTATTAGACTCCCATAGCATCTTTTCCTGATCTCAGCCACCAATGATTTCCTATTTAATTTTTCACTTTTGAGAGCAATAAATATGTCCTGTAACCAATCTCAGTAAAAATCCAGGAGCATTGGTTCATGTAAAAGACAGAACTTTTGACAACCTTGGAAGAACAAGTAATTCTAAAGCAAAGTATTTTGAAAGGACAGAGTGAAAGTATTGGTTATATGATATAGAAATACAGAGCAGGCAACAGACAATTGTTTCCTGTTAGCTTTTCTTTTCAGGTAAGTACTGTTTGTGTTTTGGTACCTTCGGATGAGTGTGTCAGATGTTTTCTTTGCAGCCCAATTATTTCCAACAACAAAAACCAAACCAGCTAATTTTTGCAAAATAAAATATCCTGGACATTCTGGTGATGTTATCCAAACTACTCACTCTGTTCATGCACATTAAGACTGCACAAAGTCATGTGACCGTTATAGTTATGCAACCTTGCATTCTAATTTTTAGAGATTTAAAAAGAAAAAAACAAACAAAACAACAACAAAGAACCAAACAAGCCACAAGGAAAATCTGAAAACATTCTGATGATTCTGAAAAGAACAACTTCAGGTACAGTTTACATGAAATATTCTGGAACTTCTTTGCCCAGCCATGACTGTTGCTTCTGGTAATTTCTAAGTTTATCTTAAAACTCAGAGGATGACTCTTGTTCCTGGCATGATGTTCAATCTTCTGTTCACCAAACAATGACCATACATGTGACAGGTTGAACCCTTTTCGGGATAAAATGGGAAGGGAAACATTCTGTTTCTCTCCAGGTCCCTGTTCCCTGAGCAATTTCATACCTGTGTCTCTCAGTTGGCAGAGGAGCTTTTGGGATCACACATTATTTAAAGAACAATGATTTATCAGTGCTCCTCAGCCTGAAAGGCAAATGCTGAAGAAAGATTTTGAGTGGTTTACAAAATAATGAGAAGAATGAGAGACATAAATAGGGAATAGTTCTCTGCCGCCCTGAGCTAGAGGGCACTGAATGAAACTAGCAAATGGCAGCATCAAACTACACAAAAGGATTAGTTCTTCCCACAACACAATGAAGTTCTAATTGCCAAGGCCCTGGGTCTTGTATAGGTCCAGAATTCTCCCAGAGAATTCACAATGAAAACAACCCAAAAAAAGGGAAAAAAAAAGAAAAAAAGGAGTCAAATCCCATTTGGAAACTATTAAACACAGAAACACTGCTTGTCACTTAGGAAATCCCTTAGCTGTACATTGCTAGAAGCAATTTTACTCCAGGAGAGTGTCAGTTTCTAGTTGCTCTGCTCTCACACTCCTCCTGAGGGATCTGTTGTTGGTCACAGCTCAAACGGGATTATGGGTCTGAAAGGATCTTTAGTGTGACCCAGTATAGGGGAAATCATGTCCTTTTTCTAAGTAAGTGAACTTTGCAGAAAAGCCCCTGGTTCATCAGTAATAGGACAGTGTTAAGTGAAGTTCAATACGTTTCTGACCATGAACCAGCAGTCAGACCAGGCAGTGCAGTGCTGAATTGCAACTGCCTGATACTTCTGTAGAAACATCTCTTACCTTACTGCAATATCTTACTCTGAGCTGGGCACACATCACATATTTACAAAGATGTTTTGGACAGGAGAGGGACAGTTTTCTTATCTGTGACTTTTATTGCCTGCTATGTTTGGGGTTTTTTTCAATTCATTAAATAAAACCATGCTGAGAATGCTAGTCTGTGTGTTAGTCTTAATTAGATAGAAATATTTATGAATCAGGTGTTTTCTCTTGTAAATATCTAGATGTCTATTTAAAATAATCCTGTGGGGCAACTATAGAACCCCATGAAAATATGCATAAATAGTCAATAGCTATTATAACAAAAAACAGTCAAGATTTTGGATGTCTGAAAGTCTGTCTGAAGTACAGTGAAACAGTCTCTCTCATTATTGAGTTCTTAAAATTGAAATCAAAATCTCATGGCAGCAGATTATTTCAGTCAATACTGGGAGGGAAATAGGGTGGGAATAAAGGAAAGCATTTACATACTACAGAGCACACATAAGTATATAATGTAGTAGCCATACATCTATGGTTGCAGAAATAAAACACACTGAGTTTCAAAGGTTTTGCAGGACTTTGTGTAAGTCATGGTTAATGCTGACAAGAAGATGACCAGAGTATTTAAAATGTTGTTACTTTTATCAGTGTGCTTAGACAGGAATAGCACATAGTATTGTTTTCCACAATTATAGTAATTTGCAGAAGTCAGAATATGTAAAAACAGAAGAAAACTGAAGCTGTTTCTCTTAAAGAGGAAAGGAATTTTTAATGATGACTTTGTCTTCAGTGTAGAACACGAAGTAGTTTGCCTGCATAGAAGCCAACAGCAGATGAAATTTGTAATGGAGGCAGAGAAAGCAAGACACAGACCACATAAATATGCACAGTATGTTATTTTTACTCATTCCAAAGTCTGTAATTCAGAAAAGATTTGCAAACTTCTTTTAATTTACCAAATAGACCCATTCCATACTCTTCATTTTGTGCAAGACTAAAGCACAAATGATGATTTGCTCTATTTGTTTTCTTTGTTTCTAACCAAGTCTTTGGTTAAATGGTGTGCAGTTGAGAATTTGAAAGCCTCATACCCCTATAATTTTCACACTAGAGTAATCCTGCTCCAAAATGTAGCTTCTACAACACAGACCTTTGCAAAAGGTTCAGTATAAAATCTAAAGCTACCCACACTGTCAGGAAATATGTTCTCCCTTAGGTAGCATCTCACAACCCCTAAGAAAACATGTGGGCGAAGGCATACAATCCTTTAAGACTACATCATGTTGCCTTAAATTTAACAGGAGCAGCCTTAATGTTTGTATTTATAGGATACATCAGTTGTAACATGTTCCTATTACTTTGAAACTTTGAGTCTTGATTTCTATATCAACGTCTTTTAGAAGGAGAGGAGAGGAGTGGAGAGGAGAGGAGAGGAGTGGGGCTAGAAAAGAAAAAGCAAACAAA